>JAUMJK010000266.1:0-583108 GCA_033558105.1 Coccyzus lansbergi | reverse complement strand
GCCCGCCCTCGCCGCACAGCAGCCAATGGAGAGGCTCGTAGTGCAGGAAAGCAGCTGCGATTGGGTCGCTCAAGGGGAGGGAGGCGGGGCCGGCTCCCAGCGCTGGCGACGCGGGGCGAGGGCGCCTCCTGGTGGCCGAGTCAGGCGCTACCGGGGGTCTGGGCGGGCAGGGGCGGGACAAGGGGGGGCGGGAGGCGGCACTGGGATAACGGGACTGAGCGGGACCGGGATCGGGATCACGACTGGGGGCAGCGCTGGGATAACGGTATGGGAACTGGGAGTACCTCAGCGCTGCTGGGATGGGACTTGGACCAGGACTGGGATAATTGGATGAGAACTGGGACCAGCTCAGAACTACTGGAATGTAACTGGGACCAGCTCAGAACTCCTGGAATGAAACTGGGACGAGCTCCAGGCTGCTGGAATGGAAACTGGGACCAGAGTTGGGAAAATGGGACGGGAACTGGGACCAGCTCAGGGCTACTGGGACAGGAACTGGGAGCAGCTCTTGGGCTGCTGGGACGAAACACTGGGAGCAGCACTGGGATAACAGAATGGGAACTGGGAGCAGCACTGGGATAACAGAATGGGAACTGGGAGCAGCTCTGGGCTGCTGGGATGGAACTGGGACCAGCGCCGGGATAATGGGACGAGAACTAGGACCAGCTCAGGGCTGCTGGAGTGGAACTGGGAGCAGCTCAGAACTACTGGAATGTAACTGGGACCAGCTCCAGGCTGCTGGGATGGAAACTGGGACCAGAGTTGGGAAAATGAGACGTGAACTAGGACCAGCTCAGGGCTGCTGGAATGGAAGGGGGACCAACTCAGGGCTACTGGGACAGAAAGTGGGAGCAGCACTGGGATAACAGAATGGGAACTGGGAGCAGCTCTGGGCTGCTGGGATGGAACTGGGACCAGCGCCGGGATAATGGGACGAGAACTAGGACCAGCTCAGGGCTGCTGGAGTGGAACTGGGAGCAGCTCAGGGCTACTGGAATGCAACTGGGAGCAGCTCAGAACTACTGGAATGTAACTGGGACCAGCTCCGGGCTGCTGGGATGGAACTGGGACCAGTACCGGGATAATAGGATGAGAACTAGGACCAGCTCAGGGCTGCTGGAGTGGAACTGGGAGCAGCTCAGAACTACTGGGATGGAAACTGGGAGCAGCTCAGGGCTGTTGGAATGCAACTGGGACCAGCTCAGGGATATTGGAATGGAACTGGGAGCAGCTCAGGGCTACTGGGATGGAAACTGGGAGCAGCTCAGGGCTATTGAAATGGAACTGGGAGCAGCTCCGGGCTACTGAGATGGAAACTGGGAGCAGCACTGGGATAACAGGACGGGAACTGGGAGCAGCTCAGGGCTGCTGGGATGGAACTGGGACCATTGCTGGGGTACTGGGACGGCCCAGGGCAGCGCACAGCCCCCCGCCCCGTCCCGGCCGCCCCCGCCCCGGGAAGAATGGAGCCTCTGTCCCCACGGGGACAATGGGGACATTGACCCCCCCACCCCCGCAGGGTCCCCATGGCTGAGGAGCCCCCCCGGGCCGACCCCCAGGTTGGGGACCAGGGGGGGAATGGGGGTGGGGGGCAAGGGGGTAGTTGGGGGGGGGTCGATCTGGGGTGGGATGGGGGGAGATGCATGGGGGGAGCTGGGAGAGGAGATGAGGGGATAAGAGGGGAGATGGAGGGCACAGGGGGGCATGAGGGGAAAGTGGGACATGGGGGGCACAGGGGGGCCATGGGGGGAGCTGGGAGGGGAGATGGGGGGCACAGGGGGGTATGGGGGAGCTGGGAGGGGAGATGGGGGGCACAGGGGGGTATGGGGGAGCTGAGAGGGGAGATGGGGGGCAAAGGGGGACATGGGATAGCTGGGAGGGGAGATGTGGGGCATGGGGGGGGCCATGGGGGGAGATGGGGGGCACAGGGGGGCCATGGGGGGAGCTGGGAGGGGAACTTGGGGGGCAAAGGGGGGTATGGGAGAGCTGGGAGGGGAGATGTGGGGCAAAGGGGGGCATGGGGGAGCTGGGAGGGGGGAGATGGGGACACAGAGGGCATGGGGGGAGCTGGGAGGGGAGATGTGGGGCAAAGGGGGATATGGGGGAGCTGGGAGGGGAGATGGGAGTGGGACATGGGGGGCACAGGGGGGCCATGGGGGGAACCATGGGGGGAGCTGGGAGGGGAGATGTGGGGCAAAGGGGGTATGGGGGGAGCTGGGAGTGGGGAGCTGGGGACACAGAGGGCATGGGGGGAGATGGGAGTGGGACATGGGGTCAAGGTGGGGCAAGGGGGAGCTGGGAGGGGGGAGCTGGGGGCACAGAGGCCATGGGGGGAGACGGGATGGGGGATGTGGGACAAAGGGAGGTATGGGGGAGCTGGGAGGGGGGAGATGGGGACACAGAGGCCATGGGGGGAGATGGACATGGGGGACAAAGCGGGTATAGGGGAAGCTGGGAAGGAGGAGATGGGGGCACAGTGGGGAGTTTGGGGCAATAGGGGGAGTTGGGCAGGATCTGGGGGGCATGGAGGGAGCATGGGGGGAGCATGGGGGGCACTGGGCAGGTGGATGGAGGGTGTCAGAGCGGTGAGGGGCCCCCCTGGAGCCCCCCAGCCCTGGGTGAAGGCTGTGCCCAGGCGTGCCGGGCCGTGGCGAGGGTCCACACCTTCGGGAAGGGGGAGCAGGCGCTGCGGAGGGACCCCCATGCCCCCCCATCCATGAGGGGCTGGCTGCACAAACAGGTGGGGGGGACTGGGGTGTCTGCTTGGGGGGGAAACTGGGGGAGGATGTTTAAGGGTCTGGGGGTCAAGGCGGGGAGGTTGGGGGGGTCCTGGAGGGTTCATGGGGGTGGGCTGTGGGGCAGAGGTGTCTTCTGGGGGGGGTTGAGGAGGGCTGGGGGGCTGAGAGGATCCAAGGGGGTTCATGAGTTTGGGGGCAGGTGGGATGGGGGAGTTCAGGGGAAGAGGCTGGGGAGGATTTATGGGGTTTAGGGGAGTCTGAGGATTGGGGTTGTGTGAGGTGATGGGTCGGGAGAGGAGGAGGTCAGCCCTGTCCCCCTCAACTCCAGGACAGCTCAGGACTGCGGCTTTGGAAGCGCCGCTGGTTTGTGCTGGTCGATCTCTGCCTCTACTACTATCGGGGTGAGGAGGGAGCTGGGGTGATTTGGGGTCCCTGGAGCATTGGGGGGGTCCTAAGGGGTCAGAGATCCTGGGGGGTTTGGGAGTATCTCGTGGGGCTGAAGGGGTCCCCAGGGGGGTGATGTCTGGGGGGGGGACATTGGGGGTCCCTGATACTGGGGGCCCCTCAGAGGGGTCAGGAATCTCTAGGGGTGGATCAGGGGTCCTTGGGGATCACTGGGGGTGGGGGTCTGAGGTTTAGGGCGGTTTGGGGGTATCCAGTGGGACTCAGGGGGAGTCCCCAACATTGTTCCAATGGTACTGCTGTTGCTAGTGGGGGTCAGAGATACTTGGGGGGTAGCAGGGATTCTGGGGGCCTGGGGGTCCTGGAGGGCTACTAGGGATCCTTGGGAGGGTCTGAAGTCTGGGGGGTCTTGGGTGGTTTGGGGGTATCCAGTGGGAACTGGGTGGGGTGAGGGGTGTCTCAGCATTGCCTCAATGATGCTGAGGGTCTATAGAGGTTAGGACTGAGGGTGCCTGGGGCTTCCCCCACTTAACCCCACCCCAGACAACAGCGAGCAGCGTGTGAGGGGAGGGCTCCCCTTGCCTGGCTACGAGATCCGCGTGCTGCCCCCCGCCCCCCGTGCACCCCGCTTTCTCTTCACGGTCAGTGCTGGGGACCCCAGATCTGGGGGTACCTTGGGGGTTGGGGAGGGGGGCAGGGCCAGGACTCCTGGCTCCCCCTCCATGACCCCCCCAATCCCCAGGCCGAGCACCCCGGGATGCGGACATACTGCCTGGGGGCTGAGACCCCCGAGGAACTGTGGGCCTGGGTCTGTGCACTCCGCCGAGGGGCAGCCCCCCTGCCCAGGTAAAGGGGGGCATAGGAGGGTTTGGGGGGGGCTGGGGTCTACGTGGAGGGGTGAAGAGTGGAGTGCGGATGGAGGTTTGGGGATGAGGATGGGGGAGATCTAGGGTTGAGGAAAACTAGGAGCTCATTGACTCAACATGAGCCAGCAGTGTGCCCAGGTGGCCAAGAAGGCCAATGGCATCTTGGCTTGGATCAGAAATGGTGTGATCAGCAGGGCCAGGGAGGTGATTCTCCCTCTGTATTCAGCACTGGTGAGGCCGCTCCTTGAATA
The DNA here is from genome assembly GCA_033558105.1 of Coccyzus lansbergi. Classification (NCBI taxonomy): domain Eukaryota; kingdom Metazoa; phylum Chordata; class Aves; order Cuculiformes; family Coccyzidae; genus Coccyzus; species Coccyzus lansbergi. The sequence continues at coordinate 578,851 of JAUMJK010000266.1, read as the reverse complement.
CTGTGTCCAGTTGTGGGCCCCTCACCACAAGAAGGATGTTGAGGCTCTGGAGCAAGTCCAGAGAAGAGTGACGAGGCTGGTGAAGGGGCTGGAGAACAGAACCTATGAGGAGGGGCTGAGAGAGCTGGGAGTGTTTAGCCTAGAGGAGAGGAGGCTAAGAGGAGACCTCATTGCTCTCTCCAACTACCTGAGGGGAGGTTGTAGAGAGGAGGGAGCTGGGCTCTTCTCCCAAGTGCCAGGGGACAGGACAAGAGGGAATGGCCTCAAGCTCCACCAGGGGAGATTTAGGCTGGAGATTAGGAGGAAGTTTTTCACACAGAGGGTCACTGGGCATTGGAATAGGCTGCCCAGGGAGGTGGTTGATTCACCTTCCCTGGAGGTGTTTAAGGCACGAGTGGATGAGGTCCTGAGGGACTTGGTTTAGCATTTGATAGGAATGGTTGGACTAGAAGATCTGATGGGTCTCTTCCAACCTGGTTGTTCTATGATTCTATGATTCTATGATTGAGGGGGGGGGGGCAATTAACCTTTTAACCCATTTTTTCCCCTACAGCTCCCCCAACTCCCTCTTGCTGCACGTGCCGCAGGATCCTCAGAGTGGGGGCCTCCCCACATCCCCATTGCCCTCCCACCCTGCTTGCCGGAGCTCCCTGTGCCCCCCAAGTGTGGAGGTGGGGACTGGGCCCATGCCTTCCTCCAGCCGGACCCCAGTCCCTCTGCTGCCTCCCAGTAAGGTGAGCTGCTGGGGGAGCTCCATTAGCCTCCCCAGGGTGACCCCAAAGCAGCCTGCTCTCCCCATCCCATGACATTTAGGGCCTGGGGCTGTTGGAATAGTGACACCGCACCCCACCTCCAATTTTGGGAGAGGGACAGCAGGTGCCCTGACCCACAGACAGCACCGTGACTCCCTGGGACATGTACTGGGGGGGGATATGGGGAGCACGGGGCAGGTATGGGCGTGATTGTGGGGCAGCTCTGTGGGGTGGGAGGGGCTATGGGGCTGAAGGGGCTATGGGGAAGGCTGTAGGGGTTGTGGTGCAGGCTGCGAGGTTGGTGGGCAGCCGTGGGGCAGGAGGGGCTGTGGGGCCGCCATGGGGCAGGAGGAGCCGTAGAGCAGCTATAGGGCGCACAGGGGAAGCCGTGGGGCAGCCGGCCCCCCCATCACTGCCCTCCCCGCAGGAGGCGCCCCCAGCACCGGACGAGCCCCGCGGGACCGAGGCCGAGCAGAAACCCCGCCCCCCCGGAGCCGCGGCCAATCAGCAGCCTCCTCCTCCGGCCGGCGGGGAGCGGGACGCGGCGCAGCCAGACCCCGCGGCCAATCAGGCGCCGCCCGCTCCGCTCGTCCGTCCTGATTGGCTGCTGGAGCCGAGCCGCGCTCCGGCTCCTCGCGGAAGCACCTCCCAGCTCGCAGCCAATCAGGCGTCGCCCTGGAGGCGCGCGGGGGGGCGGGGCTTGGAGCGAGAAGGTGTGGCCGGGCGGCCAATCAGAATCACGCTGCTGCAGGCCAGCCTATGAGGGCGGGGGACGGGGGGTTGGGGGCGGGGCTACAAGAAGGGGCGTGTCGGTGGGGGGTGTGTTCCTTCAAGCCCCGCCCCTTGCGGGGAAAGATGGCGGCGGCACGGGCTGGCGGGAGCGTGGGGCTGCGGCTGCTGCGGGGGGGCGGAGCGCGGTGAGCGGGGCGGGACCCGGGACCCTGCATCCACCCCTGCACCCCGCACCCCACGAGCCCCGCATGCCCCCTCCGCAGCTCCAGCCTCTAGCCCCGCATCCCCCTTCCCTGCATCCCGTATCCCACCCCAAGCCCTGCACCCCCCTTCCCCCCAGAACCCCGCAGCCTTCAGCCTCTGCACCATATCCTCTCCCTGTATCCCTCATCCCTCTCTCCCTGTGCCCTGCATCCCCCTCCTTCCCGATCCCGAATCCCCTCCCTGCATCCCACATTCCCCAAGCCCTGCATCCCCTCCGAGCCCTGCATCCCCTCCGAGCCCCGCATCCCCTCCTCTACACGTCATTCCCCCTCCCTGAGCCTTGCATTCCCCCATTTTGAAGCCCCACATCCCCTCCCTACACCCTGCATCCCACCCACTTCTGCTACCCTTCCCCTCCCTGCATCCCACATTCCCCAAGCACTGCATCCCCCAGCCTCTGCCCCACATCCCCTCCCTGTACACCTCATTCCCCCTCCCTGAGCCTTGCATTCTCCCATTTTGGAGCCCCACATCCCCTCCCTACCCCCTGCATCCACCCACGTCTGCTCCCCTTCCCCTCCCTGCCCCCCACATCCCCCCCCCAGCCTTGCATTCCCCCATTTTGGAGCCTTGCACCTCCTTTCCCTGTGCCCCACACCCCCCAAAGGGATCTGCACCCCCTCAGTCCACAGTTTCACCCCCTGCCTGGCCTTGCGCTGGCCCTGCTGTTAATGCCTCACCGAGCGGGCAAAGGTCTTTCCAGGCCCTCTCTGCACCCCCCCCAGCGGGGCTGGAGCTGAGCCTGGTGCCTGGGGGGGACCCTGGGAGTCCAAATCCCCCTGGAGCTGGGGATGTGGGGGAGTTAGGGGCTAGGAGGCTGTGTTGAGTGATGGTTGGGGTCTCCCCCCAAAACGCCTGGTTCCAGCTAAGGCAGTGTGTGCCCAGATCCCCTCTGGATCCGCAGCTGTTGGGGTTACAGCCCTCGGCATCAACCTCAAAACCCTCGTGGGCCCTAAATCCTCCAGAGCTGGGGGTTGAGGAGCAGATGAGGGGTTTGCTGCCCCACTTTTCCCCTCAGCCCAGCCCTGAGCCCTGGCTCCCATCGGGGCAGCGTGGGCTCCAAACCCCTTCCAGGCTGGCTGGAGGGCTGGTTTATGGGGCTGCCCCCTTTATCCTGAGTTCTGAACCTGACAACATGAGCCAAACCTCCTCCAGAGATGGTGGAGGGGAAGAGGCAGGAGCTGGTTGGGGGTCCAGGCGCTGTTTGAGGGGTTTCTGCCTTACCCCCAGCCCCAAACCCTGGCTCTGATCAGTACAGCACAGCCCAAACACTTTCCAGAGCTGGGAATGAACAGAGCAGGAACTGTTTGGGGGTTCAGGCACTGTTTTGGGGGTTGCCCCCAGCCTCAAACCCTGGCTCTGGTCAGGACAGCGCAGCCCAACCCCCCTCCGGAGCCATGGATGGGGAGCACTGCCACCTTCGCTTCCCCCTGCACCCCCTGGATCTGGTGCTGGGTGCTGCAGCTCCCTGCCCCAAGATGAACTGGATCAAACCCCGTGAGCCCCCCAAGCCAGGACGGACGCTGCTCCCCAGATCCGGAGCCAGGATGAAGCGTGGCGAGGGGCTGATGTGCTGTCCCACAGGGGCTACGCCCGGGACGCTGAGGGCAGCTGGCTCCGCTCCCTCTTTGTGCACAAAGTGGATCCCCGCAAGGACGCCCACTCCAACCTCCTCTCCAAGAAGGAAACCAGCAACCTCTACAAGATCCAGTGTGAGTGGGCCCAACAGAGGAGGGGTGAGGGCAGATGGGGTGCACCCTACCCTGCTGACCCCCCTCCTTGCTTGTGGGGACCCCCCGATTACTGCCCTGCAGCCCCTCTCACCTCTCCCTGCAGTTCATAATGTGAAGCCTGAGTGCCTGGATGCCTACAACCGCCTGACGTGAGCCCCGCCGCGCATCGGGTGGCCCAGCGGGATCCGTGCCCCTGCTCCCTGCCTTAGTTTCCCTCTTTGTGAAATGCACCTGTTCCCCAAGGGTGATCTGTGACCCATTCGGGCAAATCCTTCCATTTCCAGACCCTCTTTGTGCTGGGCTGGGAGGGCAATTAGGGATCACAGGAGCATTCTGGGGTGGCTGCACCCCCCCCCCCCACCCAGATGCCTTCCCTGTTCCCTCCACAGAGAGGAGGTGCTCCCCAAGCTCCACTCAGATGCCGACTACCCCTGCGACTTGGTGGGCAACTGGAACACCTGGTATGGCGAGCAGGACCAGGCAGGTGAGGGCGGACAGCAGCTCCAAGTGGCAGAGGGGCTGGGGGCAAAGGTGAAGAGCTTGGAAGTTGCTGGGTGGGGTTTGGGGGTGCTGCACCCCCTCCGCAGCCCCTGCCCCCCCTCTCCTCCCAGTGCATCTCTGGCGCTTTTCGGGTGGGTACCCGGCACTCACGGACTGCATGAACAAGCTCAAACAGAACCAGGTACCACTGGGATGGGGTGAGGGAGCCCCTCTGAGCTCTGCCACCCAGCCTAGATCGCGGTCACCCGCACCCCAAAATCTCTGGCTGCCCCCAGGAGTACCTGGATTTCCGCAAGGAGAGGAGCCGGATGCTGCTGTCCCGCAGGAACCAGTTGCTCCTGGAGTTCAGCTTTTGGAATGAGCCCCTGCCCCGCAAAGGGCCCAACATCTACGAGCTGAGGACCTACAAGCTGAAGGTGGGCGGCTGTTGGGTCGATGTCCCACTGGGATGGGGTCCTGCTTGGTGTTTTGTGGGGCAGCGCCCACAAATTCGTCCCTCCTCCATGATGGGACTCCAAGCATGGAGCTGAGTGCTCACTCTGGTTTTTGCTCCTCTCTTTCCAGCCCGGGACCATGATTGAATGGGGAAACAACTGGTAAGTGGTGGTTTTCCCAGCACAGAGGGAACTGAGGTGGGAAAAGGCTCTCATGGAACAGCGAAGGCCACCTTGGGCAGCCCCCCAAGTTTCTCTGGCTACATTCCAGGGCTCGGGCCATCAAGTACCGTCAGGAGAACCAGGAGGCGGTGGGCGGGTTCTTCTCCCAGATCGGGGAGCTCTACGTCGTGCACCACCTTTGGGGTAAAGGGGTCCCGGGGTTCCCCCCAACCCTGGGAGCTGGAATGTTGGGCTCTGAGTGCCACCCAGTCCCGTCCTCACAGCCTACAGGGACCTGCAGTCGCGGGAGGAGACAAGGAACGCAGCCTGGAGGAAGCGGGGCTGGGATGAGAATGTGTACTACACGGGTGAGTGGGACCCCCTGTCCGCTTTGGGAACACTCTTATCCTTATTGGGGACCCTCTGCCCTCACTGGGTCCCTCCCCAGGGACTCCCCTCACCCATTTCTTTCTTCCTTTTCCAGTCCCGCTGATTCGGACAATGGAATCTCGGATCATGATCCCTCTGAAGATCTCACCCCTGCAGTGAGGGGAGAAGGTTGGGCCTGTTGCCACCCAGCTCCCGGTTCTCCTTCTCCCCCACCCCCTGATTTGGGGTGAACTGCAGGGGGAAGAGAGCAGGGAGGGGAAGGGGGAGTCCCCGATCCTGCGGCGGAGCCCCACGGCAGCAGGGGATGATGCTCTCTGTGGGGTGGGGTTGTGGGAGAGGTAGTATGGGGGCGCTTAATTATTGCTAATGAGCCTGGTGGGTGCCTTACCTGCTGGGAGCCTGCCTGGCTGCGGGACAACGCTAATTAAATATTTACTATGCTAATGATTGCCTTGTTTGGGGAGAAAAAGGGGGGGTCTGGGGTGTTCAGTCCCCCAGCATGGGGAGCAGCCCCCCCAGGCTGGTGTCACCCAAGGGGACACCCTGTCCTGTGCTGTGTGTGCCCCCAAAGACTTCCACCCATGGGTGCCCCCCTGCATCCAACACCCCCCCAAACCGTGGGTGCACTGAAAGCCCCACACACTGTGCGTGCCCCCCATGCCTTAAAACCCCACGCTCAAAGCCCCCCCATGCATGGGTACCCCCTGCACCCAAAGACCCTCACACCCCGACACCCACCCCCAGCACTGTCGGAGCGTCTAACCCCAGTATGGATCCCTCGTGTGTCGCTGGGGACACCCCAGCTGCACTCGGGGGGGGACCCTGCTGAACCCACCTCTGAGCTGCCCCCCAGCTCCTCCAAGGCTGCGCCCCCCCCCCCGCCATGTTTAAGAATGGGGCTCGGTGGGAATGGGGCGTCGCATGAATGGGGCGCTGGCCCCGCCCCCCCGTCGTGACCACGCCCCCGCCCCTTGCCGTGACCACGCCACGCCCCCCCTCCTCCTCCCGCCATGACCACGCCCCCCTCATCGTGACCCCGCCTGCTGTGTGCGCTCTCCGAGGCTGGGGAGGGGGGGAAGGTCCGCCAGGGGGCGCTCTAGGCGGCGGGCACGCTCGCTGCTCCCGTGACGCCACTTCCGGGGGGCGCGGGAGCGGGCGTCGCGGTAAGCGGGGCTGAGGGAGTAGCCGTTCCTCGTGTGGAGGGGACCGGTGGCTCTGTGGGTCCCCGTTCCCGGGGGGTGTCTCTGTGGGTCCTCAGTCTTGTGGGGTGGCCTGGAGGGGGGCTGTGGGTCCTCAGTCCCAGTATGGGGAGTGCTGTGTGTCCCCAGACCCGGTGGGGAGGGGGCTGGGGGCGCTCTGGGTCCCCAGTCCCGGTGTGGGGGGTGATGTGGATCCACAGTCCCGGGGCGGGTGTTGGGGTTCTGTGGGTTCCCCATTCCGGGGGGTGGTGGCCTGGAGGGGGGCTGTGGGTCCTCAATCCCAGTATGGGGAGTGCTGTGTGTCCCCAGACCCGGTGGGGAGGAGGCTGGGGGAAGCTTTGTGTCCCAAGACCCGATGCGGGGGGACTTGGGGGGGGCTCTGGGTCCCCAGTCTTGGTGTGGGGGGTGATACGGGTCCACAGTCCCAGGGCGGGGATTGGGGTTCTGTGGGTCCCCAGTCCCAGTCTGGGGGATGCTGTGGGTCCCCAGTCCAATGGGGTGGGGAACCTATGGGTTCCCAGTCTCAGAGTGTGGCGGGACTGCGGTCCCGGTGTGGTGGTGTGGTTGGAGGGTGAAAGCTGGGAGAAGGGAAGCTGGGATGGAGAAGGCCTGGAGCAGGGTGGGTTGGTGGGGAAAGGGGCACAGGACTTGCTGGCTAAGAGGCTGGGTAGTCCATGACCGGTGGCTGAATGAAGTCTGGGTTTGTCTCCATCCCAAGCAGCTTTGCTCTTTCTCCTCCTCTAGTGCCAGGTTGGCCACACCATGTCATCAGACTCCAGCAAGAAGAGGAAGCCCAAAGTGATCCGCACGGATGGGGGTCCACAGGAGGGCAAGCGGGTCAAGGCCGATGGTGACCAGGTGAGGTTTGCAGGTTGCTTGTGTGCTGCTGCCTCCCAAGGGGCTGTTCTCACCCCTCTCTTTGCTGGCCTTTTCTCCCCTTCAGGAGGTTCTGGGACTTTTTTCCCAGAACTGAGTCACCTCCCGGTGCCTCTGAAAGTCCCACTCTGGATTTCTGAGCTGGCTCCTATCTCCTTTAGGAAAGAGAGCACTCAACAGAGCTCCTCCCCTGGAGATACAGGGAGGGTGAGCAAAGGGCTAGAAGGTTTGCTGGTTGACTTCAAACACTTGCACAAGCAGCAGCATAACTTGGAGTCAGCCACTGTGGGGATAAGGATTGAAGCGATCATTTTCCTGGATTATTCTATGTAAACAGGGTGGACAGGTTTAAATTTTTGATGTATATGTAAACACAGCCTGGAATTCACATGCACTTTAGTGCCTGGTGGTGTTTGTGCCTGGGAGTGATGAGTCCTCTCCCATCTCTTGCCTTGTTTTTTTCCTTCCTTTGCATCTCTTCAGACACTGAGTAAATCCCTGGGTAAACATTTTCAGCTGGATAGGAGCACGACAAAGCCCTCGAAGACTGAGTCCTGTTTGGACTTGGAAAATCTTCTGCAGAATTGCCCTCAGGCACTGAAATACAACTGAGTAGTTTTTCTCCAGGAAATGTACTACGATGTTGCCTTATTTTTCGTCTTTGAACAAAAATTCTTCACTGAAAGGGTCATTAGGCAATGGAATGGTGTGCACAGGGAGGTGGTTGACACCTGAAGGTGTTTAAAATACAGGTGGATGAGGTACTGAGGGGCATGGTTTAGAGATTGGTGGGAATAGTTGGACTCAATGATCCGGTGGGTCTCTTCCAACCTGGTGATTCTATGATTCTATGATCTGTAGAGTCTTTTTGGGCAGAGCCCAGAATTGAGACCTAGCAGGTTGTTTCCCAGCCTTCTTTTTGTAGGAGGTGGAAGGAAGGAGTGTTAAAGGGAAGGAGCTGTAGATTGTGCTTTTTGCTGTTGCAGGATGCTCGGTACTACAGCGAGGAGAGCGAGGTGGATCTCCGTGACCCCATCAGAGACTACGAGCTCTACAGAGAGACATGCCAGGAGCTCCAGAGGCTGATGGCCGAAATCCAGGAGCTGAAAAGCAAAGGCATCAAGGACAACGTAAGGAGTAGCTTCAGTGCTTGATTTAACACGTTCTGTTCTTTGAAGTTTTCCTGAAATCTGAGAGAAACGGGAGCAGGAGCTGCTCTGTTCTCCGAGGAGAGTCAGGAAAATGGAACAGCCTCCCTTGAAGTAGAATATAATATAGGGAGGTGTTGGTCTTGACTGAGTTGAGGCTGTGGAGACTGAGTTCTTCTCACGCGAGTCTGAGCTTCTGATGGGCCAGGGGCTCCTGGAGAGGAACTGAGTCCCCACTGACTGCTGAAGGCTTGTGCTGTGACCACCCGCACTGTCCTCTGCGCAGCAAGGTGGGTGCTTTGGGTTCAAGCACTTCTGTTCCCACTGCTGAGAAAAACCACCAGAGCGAGCTCAGAACCCTCCCAGGTGATTTCCAGTGGGTGGCCTGTGCATCTATGCACCTGGAGGCTCCTTTGGAAGTCCTGGTGATGTTAATCACGGCTCCTTAGTGAAGCATGAGCCCACTTTGTGAGAGGACTCGCAGGAAGCGCTTGCAGCAAAGGGGCTTTGTTGTGCCAGTCGCTTCTCCTGCTTTAAGCGCCTCTCTCTTGCCTCCCAGACTGCAGAGATAGAGGAGCGGCGGGTTCAGAGCTGCGTCCACTTCATGACACTGAAGAAGCTTAACCGGTTGGCTCACATTCGGCTGAAGAAAGGGAGAGATCAAACCCACGAGGTACGATGAGAATGGGGTGGCAAACACAGATCAGAGCAGAATCAGCCTGATTTTACAATCAATCGCTTGGTTTCCCAGCCTTGGAAAATGCCTTTTTTTCCCAAAACAATAATCATTCCATGCCCTAAACCCTGCTGTCCCTGGCTGGTTTGGTGAAGGGGTGTGGTAGTGGCTCCGGTGGGATGTGCTTGCTGGAAGGAAGGTGATGGAGCTTCACCCCTTGCTCTGTCTGTGTGTCCGTGTTTCAGGCAAAGCAGAAGGTCGATGCCTATCACCTGCAGCTCCAGAACTTACTCTATGAGGTGATGCACCTGCAGAAAGAGATCACCAAGTGCCTGGAGTTCAAGTGAGTGTGGCCAGGGAGTAGAGGGCATGATGTCTGAGACAGGGTGGAGGCATCTCCTGCCACACGGCCTGAGCCAACTGTGGGAGGAGAGCAAGCACTCCAGATGCCACTGCGCAGGAGAGGTGCAGTGTCTTGCAGTTCCAGTGCCGGGATGTGGCAAAAGAGGGTTGTGCAGGGAGGAGGGAAGGTGCCATCCATGCATAACTGAAAAGTATGACCATGCTGGTCTCCTCAAGGACTCTCTGGCCTCTGTATATCGTGAGTTTTCTTCTGTCCTGCCCGTTGCTTTGGCAGTGCTCGGAGCTGCTGCTGGGCGTGCTGTATTTAGACTGAAGCATCAAATGGCCTTTTGGAAGGTGTTTGTGAAAAACAGTGTCCAATGGCATGAGGTTTAATACAGCCAAATGCCGGGTTCTGCACTTGGGGCACAACAACCCTGTGCAGAGCTACAGACTGGGAGAAGTCTGTCTAGAAAGCTGCCAGGACGAGAGGGACCTGGGGGTGTTGGACGACAGCCGACTGAAAGTGAGCCAGCAGTGTGCCCAGGCATCCTGGCTTGTATCAGAAATGGTGTGACCAGCAGGTCCAGGGAGGTGATTCTCCCTCTGTACTCAGCACTGGTGAGGCCACTCCTTGAATACTGTGTCCAGTTCTGGGCCCCTCACCACAAGAAGGATGTTGAGGCTCTGGAGCAAGTCCAGAGAAGAGCGACGAGGCTGATGAAGGGGCTGGAGAACAGACCCTATGAGGAGCGGCTGAGAGAGCTGGGGCTGTTTAGCCTGGAGAAGAGGAGGTTGAGAGGAGTCCTCATTACTCTCTACAACTACCTGAGGGGAGGTTGTAGAGAGGAGGGAGCTGGCCTCTTCTCCCAAGTGACAAGGGGACAGGACGGGAGGGAATGGCCTCAAGCTCCGCCAGGGAAGATTTAGGCTGGAGATTAGGAGGAGGTTTTTCACAGAAAGGGTCATTGGTCATTGGAATAGGCTGCCCAGGGAGGTGGTTGATTCACCTTCCCTGGAGGTGTTTAAGGGACAGGTGGATGAGGTGCTGAGGGACTAGGTTTAGTGTTTGATAGGAATGGTTGGACTAGAAGATCTGATGGGTCCCTTCCAACCTGGTTGTTCTATGATTTTATGATTCTATGAAACCTTTCTCTCTCCTGCCCCAGTTTTGCTCACTGATGCTGTGGTGTTTGTTGTAACAGAGTGAAACTGGCATACAGGGCACTCTTGGCATTGGCAGCTTTTCTATGAGACATGCTGGAGTTCAGCCCTGCTGCTGCGTTTCCTGGCTTTCCATGAGCTGATTTACCTATCTTTGCAGGTCAAAGCATGAGGAAATCGAGCTGGTGAGCCTGGAGGAGTTTTACAAGGAGGCTCCTCCCGAGATCAGCCGACCTGCCATCACCCTGTCTGACCCTCACCAGCAGACCCTGGCTCGCCTCGACTGGGAGCTGGAGCAGCGCAAGAGGTGGGTGTGTGGCAGTGTGTTTCGTGTCCACTTGCTGCAGTCCCTCCAGACTTTTTGCCTCCTCTTGCCCTTGGGGTTAAGAGCTCTTTGTTTGTCACAATTTCTGAGCTCTCATGACTCCTGTAGTGATTTCTATCAGGTCGGGAGGGCTGGGGCCCATGGCCCAAGTGTAGCCCAGTGGGCTTTGTAGCTGGGATGTGTGGAAATGACCAAATGCCTGTCCCTAGGCTGGCAGAGAAGTACAAGGAATGCCTGACCAGCAAGGAGAAGATCCTGAAGGAGATTGAGGTGAAGAAGGAGTATCTAAGCAGCCTCCAGCCTCGCCTCAACAGCATCATGCAGGTACGTGAGCTCTGCAGGACGGGGAGAAGGCCTTTGGTGGCTGAGCTGAGGTCATGCCTGAAGGACCATGTTAGAGGGGCAGCACCTGGGCTGGTTCTGCTTTGAAGAGATTTCTCTCCCAGTCAGGTTGGACAAGGGATGGATCTGCCTTATGCCAAGACTCCTCCAGAGTCTCTTTGTTTATGCGGCAATTCCTGCAGAACTGCAGATGGAGAAGTCATTAAATGGGCCTTTCCCTGGAGAAAGACACGCAGTTCCAGCCCCTTGTGATTGCCTTGGGCTGGAAGAACACGAGAAGGAACTGGGTTATCACAGAATCACAGAACAACCAGGTTGGAAGGGACCCATCGGATCATCAAGTCCAACCATTCCTATCAAACACTAAACCAAGTCCCTCAATACCTCATCCACCCGTCCCTTAAACACGTCCACGGAAGGGGAATTAACCACCTCCCTGGGCAGCCTATTCCAATGCCCAATGACCCTTTCTGTGAAGAACTTCCTCCTAATCTCCAGCCTAAATCTCCCCTGGTGGAGCTTGAGGCCATTCCCTCTTGTCCTGTCCCCTGTCACTTGGGAGAAGAGGCCAGCTCCCTCCTCTCTACAACCTCCTTTCAGGTAGCTGTACAGAGTAATGAGGTCTCCTCTCAGCCTCCTCTTCTCCAGGCTAAACAACCCCAGCTCTCTCAGCCGCTCCTCATAGGTTCTGTTCTCCAGCCCCTTCACCAGCCTCGTCGCTCTTCTCTGGACTTGCTCCAGAGCCTCAACATCCTTCTTGTGGTGAGGGGCCCAGAACTGAACACAGGATTCAAGGAGCAGCCTCACCAGTGCTGAGTCCAGAGGGAGAATCACCTCCCTGGACCTGCTGGTCACACCGTTTCTGATCCAAGCCAGGATGCCATTGGCCTTCTTGGCCACCTGTGTACACTGCTGGCTCATGTTCAGTCGGCTGTCGACCAACATCCCCAGGTACCTCTCCTCCTGGCAGTCTTCCAGCCAGGCTTCTCCCAGTCTGTAGCTCTGCATAGGGTTGTTGTGCCCCAAGTGCAGGACCTGGCATTTGGCCGTGTTAAACCTCATGCCGTCGGACACTGCCCAGCGGTCCAGCCTGTTTAGGTCCCTTTGCAGAGCCTCCCTACCCTCCAGCAGATTGACACTTGCACACAGCTTTGTGTCATCTGCAAACTTGCTAAGGGTGCCCTCAATGCCCTCATCCAGGTCATTGATGAAGACATTGAACAGGACTGGAGCTAGCACTGAGCCCTGGGGAACACCACTTGTCACTGGCCTCCAGCTGGACTTAACACCATTTACCACCACTCTTGGTGTAAATACACTTCAGCTGCGTAGCTGAGCCTTATTTTCAGACCCAAACATTTTCCAGCACCAGGGAGCTGCCAGTCCTTCACTGCAAGTTCACAGTGTTTGTGCTTAACCCCGCACTGCAGCTGCAGAACTGGTTTCCAGTCTCCTGCTTACCAGCCTGGCGTGAAGGAGGGGTGAGGAAGGTGAACTGCTCTGTTCCTAGTGATGAAGGCTTGCTTTCTCGTTCCCCCAGGCCTCCCTACCTGTCCAGGAGTACCTCTTCATGCCTTTTGACCAGGCACACAAGCAGTACGAGACAGCCCGTCACCTCCCGCCACCTCTCTACGTTCTCTTCGTTCAAGCCAGTGCCTACGGGCAGGCCTGTGGTGAGCACCGACGGGGAGTGATGCAGCGAGGGGCTGTGACCAGCCAGGGCTGGGGAATAATGCTCCCCACGTGGCCAGGTGTCACTCACAGCACTGCTTTGGGGACATTTTGGGAGGTCCTTCTCATCCTGTCTGCTCTGCTGCTGGATTCTGCTGAGCCCAGAGCAGTGGGTGGCCTCAGGGCCAGCACAATGAGGCAGCAGCATTTGAAACCTTGTTTGCTCAGCATCCTTGGTGGAAGAACTGCTTGGGAAGCTGGTTTCCCACCTCTGCCCCTACTCCTCAAGGTCAGCAGGAATGTCCCTGCGGTGTGAGCCAGCTGGGTGCTGACGCGGCCTCCCAGGAGCCGTCACCCCGTGAGATAGGGACATTGTTGTGCCATCCATGGGTGGTGGTAACTCTGGAGTCACCTCTTCCCATCCTCCCAGCTCATCTGGAGGCCTTCATCCCCTTAGGCAGCTCCTAGCTCCCTAGAGTTGTTTAGGTTGGGAAAGACCTTTAAGATCAAGTCTAACCCTTGACCTCATACTGCCAAGACACTAGTGATCCATGTCCCTAAGCACCACAGCTATACAGTATTTAAATCCCTCTGAGGATGGAAACTCCTCCATCCTGTTCCAGTGTTTGACAACCCCTCAGATGAAGAAGTTTTTCCCGATATCCAATATAAACCTCCCCTGGCACAACTTGAAGCCATTTCCTCTCATGCTATCACTTATTCTTTGGGAGCAGAGTCCAGCACTCACCTCACCACAGCCTCCTTTCCAGGAGCTGCAGACAGCAATGAGTTCTCCCCTCAGCCTCCTTCAGGCTAAACTGCAGCTGTGAAGTGGGACATATCTGGGATGGAAATGCTTCTTTCCCATACAGAAGCGAGGTTCAAGGCTTTGTTTTCCTGTCTCTTCCATAGATAAGAAGCTTGTGGTGGCCATTGAAGGGAGTGTGGAGGAAGCCAAAGCCCTGTACAAACCACCTGAGGACTCACAGGGTGAGTTGGGCCACTGCCTGATGCTGTGCTGCGGGCGGAGGGGTCGGGCAGAGAAGCGAGTAGGTGCTGAAAAGGCACAGTGCCTGGTGCCTGCACTGTGACCAAAGTCCCCTCTGTCCCCAAATCCCTCTTCCTGAGTGACATTCACAGCCCCTTGTCTGTTGGAGTGAGCCCTGGTGCTGGGGACATGTCAGGTGTGTCTGCAGCCTACTGGGGCCCTGCTTTTGAGGGGATAGTGGTATTGGGGGAGCTACTGCCTTGCAGAAAAGGCTGGTGGTTCTGCTGGGTCTGGGAATCTGCTGAGCCCCAGATGGACCCTGCTTATGCCCCTCTCTTTGTGCAGATGATGAAAGTGATTCTGACGCAGAAGAGGAACAGACAACGGTAAATGTCCCCTTCTGGGTCCTCTCCCAGCATCGTATCATGGGCAAACTGATTTGTGCCTGCAAACTGGGAGGTACTGGGGGAACTGGGCCCTGTGTGCTCTTGTGTGTGTGCCTAGATGCGCTGACACTAAACCCAGCTGGTTCTGGGTAAGGCAGAGAGGAGCCATTCCCAGTTTCTGTCCCAAATGCAGCAGAACCAGTGTACAAATGTACTGTACTCGTGTCCCACCCAACAGCAGCGGCTGCCTCACAGCTCTCCGGCTGGAGCTGCTCTACTTTGCATAAATAGCCTGTGGGCAGGGAGGCTGGTGTCCGGTGGGGAAGGATGCGTGGCAATTGCCTGCTGTTTGCCAAAAGCACTGAGCTGAACTCCATGCCTGGGGTTGCTCGGTGCTCCCTTGGAGCAGCGTTTAGGGCCTGCAGGTTGTACCTTCCTGCTGGGTGCAGGAGCGAGGCCGTAGCTGCTGGCTGCCCCCAGCATCAAAGCCTGAGGGAGGTTTGTGCCACCGCTCCCCACCACCCAGCAGCAGCGCCTAGGTTATCAGTGTGGCGAAAGGCCTGGGCTTCTGACCCTTGCAGTGGGGAAGCATTTAGGGCCAGCAGGTCCTTGGTGTTGTCTCACAGGGATGGGGATGCTCCTGGGAGCTGAAGGATGGGAATTGGTATTGCTTTGTTGTCAACCTGCAGCAGGGCAAGGGTTTTGTGCTTCCTTCCCACCCCAGGGCCACTCTGTGTCCAGGATGCTGGCAGACTGGGGAGCTAAACTAGAAGGAAAGAGCAGTGGGAGAGGAAGGGGAGGCTGTGGGTTGCTAAGGAGCAGAAGGAGAAGGGTTTGACAGCTCTTTTGCCCCGTCCAGAAGCGGCGCAGGCCAACTCTGGGTGTGCAGCTGGATGACAAGCGCAAGGAGATGCTGAAGCGGCACCCCTTGTCCGTCATCATCGACCTGAAATGCAAGGGTAAGTGGGGTCTGGCAGCCCTTGGTGGAGAGCACAGAGGGATGTGTGACAGCAGTTCACCAGCAGCATAGGGTCCTTGGGGAGAGCTGCAGGTGCAGAGAGGATTTGCTGTCCCAGCAGGGATGAGTGTGGCCTTTCAGGGTAGACTGAACAAGGTGGTTTTAACAGTTCTGGTTTTTGGAGCTCCTCACACCCACATGGGTGGGGTTACCTTGCTCTGAAGCCCCCATCTGGCTGGGAGCTTTTTTTCTTTTGTGAGATCTTGGGCCTGACAGATACAGCTTGGCAAATGCTGATGGGATGGCATTTAGAGGTTGTCAGTTATTCCCCATGTTGCCTTTCTGCTCTATTTGCTGTTGCCCTGGCAGAGGGGGGTGCGTGCATCCCCCTCCGCAGAGGGCAGTGAGTGAGAGCAGGTGGCAGCGTTGCCCCTTCTCTTGGCACAGATGAGAACGTGCTTCACCTGACCTTCTACTACCTGATGAACCTCAACGTCATGACAGTGAAAGCCAAGGTGACCACCGCCGTTGAGATCACAACCGCCATCAGTGCCGGGTAAGTAGAGCCCCTTGGCAACGGCCCCTCCGCTTGCCATGAGTGCCCTGCCCAGTGTCCTGCTGTGTTGTGTTCAGAGTGACCTGCTGGCAGGGTGATACAGTGCCAAGACGAGCACATCATAGTAACACCCCTCAGCTCAGCCGCAGCTCCTTTGCCTTGTAGGCCAGGGATGCTCCAGCCCAGCTGCTGCTCTTGCCAGGCAAGGTTTTAACCTCAGTCTCTCACTGTGCCTTTCCTGGGGTGCCAGAGCAAAGTGCCTTTGCACTTTCCAAATGCTGCCTTGGCCTGGCCTGTGATAAGTAAAGATGTCTCCACAGAGCAGGGCTCCTTTTCTTCCTCTGGGGAGGGCTTTCACCTCGTGCATCCTCTGCCCTGCCAGGTGGCCACAGCCCACGCAGCATCCTCCTCTCCCTCTCATGGAAAGCCAAGGACAAGGATGTTGGGAACCTCATAAGGGAGTGGTGCCAGACCTGTGAGGAGCTGGGGGAGAACCTCTCCTTATCATGGGCCTGGGCTACCTGGAAGCAGGTGCCGCCTCCCAGCTTGTCCCCTATAAAGCCTCCCTCTCCTTTTGGGCTTCTCTTTTCCCTGTAGGTCCCCAGATTCCTCCATGACAACAGCTG
Source organism: Coccyzus lansbergi (assembly GCA_033558105.1). Lineage (NCBI taxonomy): Eukaryota > Metazoa > Chordata > Aves > Cuculiformes > Coccyzidae > Coccyzus > Coccyzus lansbergi. The sequence continues at coordinate 562,626 of JAUMJK010000266.1, read as the reverse complement.
CGGTCTCTGCAGGATGCTCCCTGCCTCGCACTGCCCTTGCTGTGTCATCCCAAACCTGTGAGGCTGTGAATGGAGCCAGACCCCAAATCTTAAGCCCTTTATTCTCAGTAAGGCTTGTGATTACAGTCATTTCATTAAACAGAATCCATCTGCTTAAGCTCGTTGGGTGACAAACAGCCCTCGGGCCGTGCTCTGCCTGTGCTGGCCATATGTTCTCCATGCACATCAGCAGGTTTTGGAGTGAGCAGCTTCCTGGGAAACCAAGGAGCTGCTGTGCTGTGATTTGTGTCTTCTTTGCAGTGAGGGAGGAGACAGAGCTCCTCTCGGAGCGGAATTAGGGGAAAACCATTCTGGTTTTGAAACCCAACCTGGGGAGCTCATAATCTCCTCTTCTGGGCTTTGGAGCCTGTTAGTAGCCACCCCAGAGAGACACGGAGCCCAGGCTGCTGCTGATTAATCTCCTTCGTCTTCCTGCCAGCGACCTGCTCTCTCCAGACTCCCTGCTCAACTGCCTCTATCCTGGAGATCACGGGAGGAAAACGCCCAACCCAGCCAACCAGTTCCAGTTTGATAAAGTGGGGTGAGTGTTCAGCTGGTTGGTTCCTTTCCCCTGCTTCTAGCACGGCTTATCCCTCCCCAGCTTGTCCAGAGGACTCGGGAGCTTGAAAGTTGGCCTCCTATGCACACTGAGCGTTGCTCGGGGTGCAGGAAAAGAAGTACCTGCCCTCTCTGGCTGCCTTGCAGGCCAGGTGGCTTGGGGACAAGGCGGGGAATGCTCCATAACCCTTTCTTGTTGTCCCCACAGCATCCAGACCTTGAGTGACTATGTGACAGAGCTGGGGCACCCCTACGTGTGGGTGCAGAAACTAGGCGGCCTGCATTTCCCCAAGGATCAACCTCAGGCATGTCGTGTCCCCTTCCCTCTTCACCGGAATATGGAGATAGGGTTTGGGAAGGCTTTGGAGACATTTGTCCCCTCAGAGCTCCATCTGGGACAGGCTCAGTTGGAAAGAATCTGTGCAATGGGGCCACACCAAGGTGTTTTCTCTCCCACGTGTGTCACTCTAAGTGCTGTTTCAGGCACAGAGCAGTGACTCGAGTGTGTCGCTCCCGTGGCTAGATGGGGGGCTTAGAGAGTCTAGGGGCCTGCGTGGTGGTGACAGTCCTTCCTGCCCACAGCACACGGTCACTGCAGACAGCTCGCTGAGTGCCAGCCACATGGAGTTGACAGTGAAGTTGCTGCGGACAAGGCTGCAGTCCCGCTTGGCTCTGCACAAGCAGTTTGCTTCGCTCGGTAAGTGCCCTGCCAAGTGCCTGGGGATGGGGGTGCAGAAGCAGCATCCTCTTGCATAGGAGAACTGACCAACATCACTTTAATGATGCCACAGATCTGCAGTGCTACCCTCGGCATAACTAATCCTTCCCTCTGTCCTTGCTGGTGGTGGCCTGCAAGGCCACAAGGGCTGTTTTTGGTGGGAGAGGGAGGCTGTGCCTCCTCACAGTGCCCAGCACTTTAGGACTGGCTACCCCTGTGCCAGGGATCGCTTTAGGCCATGGTGGGAGATGAACCACACACCCATGTTTGTCATGCGCCTGCTGAACAGGCTGGGCATGCGTTGCCAACACTCCACTGTGGGATCACAGCCAGGGCCTCCACTGCTCCTCTCTGGGCATCTGATGAAGATATCAGAGGGATAAACAATGTCCCTAGGTCCTGATTTTGGAGCATCCCCACCTGCAGGACAGAGACAGAGCTCTGTCCCCTGCCCTGCCCTGCTCAGGTGGCCTTGTTCTTGCTTTCAGAGCACGGCATTGTGCCAGTTTCCAGCGAGTGCCAGCATCTCTTCCCCACCAAGATCGTCTCACGCCTGGTGAAGTGGACTGCCATTCCCTATGAAGATTATGCGGTACGGGCCAAGCACGAGGCCACATCCCTTCCAGCTCCCACATGGTACCAGCAGCTTCTCACTCCTCTCGTCTCTCCTTGCAGGAGCTGCCCTACACTAAAGATGTGATAGAGGCTGGCTTGGCTGAAGACACCCACCTCTACTACATGGCCCTGATAGAAAGGGGAACAGGTAGGCACGTTTCCTTCCACCGGTGATTTCCAATTCCTACACCTGACAGCTTCTGGGGGTCTTCGTGGGAAATCCCTCTGGTTGGAGACCCTGTGGGTAACATTTCTTCCCTGCCCTGCTCAGCCAAGCTCCAGGCTGCTGTGGTCTTGAACCCTGGTTATTCTGCACTGCCACCTGTCTTCAGTCTGTGCCTCAACTGGAAAGGAGAGCGAAATGGCAGCAACGACGACAATATTCGGGTAACCTGGAGCAGTGGGAGAGGAGGCTGGAGAACCGCTGGCCTGGGTGGGGCTTTTCCTAGTGGTTCTGTGCCCATATTATGCAAGTTGTTGGGGCAAGTGGGTGGCCAGGCAGCTCAGGGCAGGCCCACAGGTCTTGGGAGGGCAGAGCAGAGCCCTGATCCTATGCCCTATTAATCCCTCTGCCAGGCCATGGAAAGCGAGGTCAACGTCAACTACAAGGAGCTGTGGGGACCCAAACCAGGCTACCAGCTCCTCACCAACCAGCTGCAGCGCCTCTGCATGGTGCTGGATGTCTACCTGGAGACAGAGCCCCACGACCCCAGCGTGGAGGGACCCAAGGAGTTTCCCCAGGAGAAGATGTGTCTGCGCCTAGTGAGGTGAGGAGCCAGGGGACCCTGGGGCAGTGAGGGTGCTTGAGGCATGCTAGTGGCACTGCTGTCCCCTTGCCTGACCCACCGCCAGCCTTGCAGCTTCTCTTTCAGCTGCCTCTGGGTTCTGACCCGCATTGCTGGGCAAGACCTGAAGACCAGGCTCATTCTGTGGGGTCAGCCTCTCCCTCTTCTCTTCCAGGGGCCCCATGCGCCTGAAGCCTTTCAAGTTCAACTACCCCCAGGGGTTCTTCAGCCATCGTTGAGCGCTCCTTGGGCATCGCTCTGGCACGGGCCTCATCCTGGTTGTGGGGAGGAGTGTCTCCATCCTGTTCTGTTCTGTTCAGTTTATTTTCCCAGATATTTGGTTTCGTTTGAAGAGTTTTTTCATCTAAAGGGATTAAATGCTGAACAGAAAGCCAAGTGTGTGGGTTTCCTGTCTGTGCAGGGGGCTGGGGGGAACTGCAGAGTCTTAACTCTGGGCTCTGGCAACCCTCTTGCTGCTGGTCTGTCCCCTCGCCTGGGATGCTGTCTGCCTCCTGCCCACCCTCCCCACTGCAGGGCCTTGGGACTGTGCAGCTAAGAGGGCTAAAAATAGCTACTTTCCAGAGCCCGTACTGCAGCCGCAGCCTGTCCTTGCCTGCACTGGCTGACAGCCAGCTGACTCGGCACAAACCCCACAGCACAGGAGGGCCTTACTGCTTCCCTGCACTTCATGGGGGGAGTCAAGCCATGTCCTGCCAGAGACCAGACCCAACAGCACCCTGCAAAGGGTTGGAATGCTGCTTGGCAGCAGGGAACTGGAATGTGCCCCCTCTCTGGTGCTTCCCAGCTCCCCACAGAGGGTCCCAGGGAGTGGGTGGAGTCACCTTCCCTGGAGATGTTTAAGGGACAGGTGGACCAGGTCCTGAGGGACATGGTTTAGTGAGTGAGAGGAAGGGTTGGATTCAATGATCCTGTGGGTCTCTTCCAACCTGATGATTCAACAATTCTGTCAATGACTCCATCCCCCTCCCAAGGTCATTGTACCTTCTGGCTTCCAGCCTTCCCCCCCTTTGTCCTGGGGGTGATTTCTGCCCCAGGAAGGCTGGCATGGCCTCTCCCAGCCCCTGCCGTCTACATGATGCTGCAGTGCTGGGCGCAGCTGCAGCACTCGGGTTAAACCAGGCTCCACCACTCCCTTGGGAACCATGCTTTAAAAAGAGCAGGAAGCAAAACCCTGCTGAAATCCTGAGCAGGGGCAGCTGGCCCTGTTTCCAGCCCCTGTGCAGGCAGCCCCCAAGGACACAGAGTCCTTTGTACCTTCCGTGTTGCCTTTCATGCGTTCCCTCCCCATCCCTCCCTCCTTCCCCCACCCGGACAGGAGATGAGCAGAGCCAGGGCGTCTCTGTAAGCACTTTATTTGGTTATTGCACAGTAAGCAAACAACAGTGGGCTGAGGTTCCTAGTGCACTGTGTGTCTGTGAGCATTCCTGCAGTGCCCACCCTCTCCCGCTGCACCCTGGGTCAGGGAAAGACCTGGAAGACCCCACCAGCCCCCATCCCAAGCAGCTAGAGCTCTGCATTGCACTCATCCATCAGTTGCACATACATTAAATAAATGCACTTAACTGGAGAAGGGCAGGTTGCTCCCCTGGGTCCCCTTCTCCTCGGTTATAATTCAAGTGTTTAAATGTGGCGCTCGGCGTACATCACACGTTCTGCTAGGGAAGCTATCGGCCAAGCCCCCTGGGCAGGGCAGCAGGGGCTAAGTCTCTCACACAGACATATTGCTAAGGTAAAGCCCGGCCAGTGGAGGGGAGCAGAGGTGCTCTTCAGCTCCCACAGCTTCCTCACTTCTTCCCCGCAGCAGGCGCTGGCTCTGGGGCTTTGCCCTCCTTGCTGGAGGGAGCCTCTTTAGGGGCCTCAGCCTTGGGAGGCTCTTTAGTGGCTTTGGGGTCATCTTTGGGCTTTGCTTTGTCTTTGGGCTCCTCCACCTTCTCCTTCTTGGGCTCTTCCACCTTCTCCTCAACTTTTGGCTTCTCAGCCTCCTTTACAGCCACTTTGCCAACCTCCTGCTGAGGTTTTGGTGGAGCCTCCTTCTCAGTCTTTCCTTCTTCTGCAGGTTTGGTGACCACCTTACTGGGCTCCTTTACCTGTGGGGTTGGAGGTTCTGTCACAGCAGCTGCCTTCTCTTTGGGCTTCTCCGCCTTGGCTGGGGCATCCTTCTTGGGAGCTTCTTCCTTCTTGTCTTCCTCAGCTTTGGGCTTGGAAGGAGCCTTTATCTCTTTGGGCTGCTCTTCCTTTGCAGGAGCTTTTGGCTCCTTTGGAGGGGCAGGCGTGGGCTCCTTAGCTGGGGGCACTTCCTTCTGTGGAGACTTTGCCTCTGCAACAGGAGACTTGGCTTTCTCGGGGGACTTCACTGCAGGGGTCTTGGCCTCCTCCTTTGAAGGTGTTGGGGCTTTCTCAGGGGACTTCACTGCTGGGGTCTTGGCCTCTTCTTTTGAGGGGGTTGTGGGTTTCTCTGGAGATTTGACAGATGGAGTTTTGATCTCCACTTTTGAGGGTGGTGTGGGTTTTTCTGGAGACTTGACAGCTGGACTCTTGGCCTCCTCTTTTGAGGGGCTTGGGGGCTTCTCTGGAGACTTGACAGCTGGACTCTTGGCCTCCTCTTTTGAGGGGCTTGGGGGCTTCTCTGGAGACTTGATGGCCGGACTCTTGGCCTCCTCTTTTGAGGGGCTTGGGGGCTTCTCTGGAGACTTGACAGCTGGACTCTTGGCCTCCTCTTTTGAGGGGGTTGAGGGCTTCTCTGGAGACTTGATAACCAGGGTCTTGGCCTCTTCTTTAGGGGTGGTTGGTGGCTTTTCAGGGGACTTGACTGTTGGGGTTTTGGCTTCTTCCTTTGAGGGAGTTGGTGGCTTTTCTGGGGACTTGACAGCTGGGCTCTTGGCCTGCTCCTTTGAGGGGGACTCCGGTTTCTCTGGGGACTTGGCTTCCTCTTCTTCACCCTCTGCTTCAGCTTTCTCCTCTTCCTCCTCCTCCTCCTCTTCAGCTTTTTCCTCTTCAGTCTCTTTCTCAGCCTCATCCTCCTCTGTGACTTCCTCAGTCACCTGGATTTCCTCTGTCTGCTCCTCCACAATCACTGTCTCCTTCTCAGACTTTTCCACCACCTTGATCTTCTCCTCGCTCTTCACCTTGATGTTGGTGGTGATGCTGGGAGCTTTGGGTGTCACCTCAGGGAAGGAGAGCATCCCAATGCCAGTCTCAAGCCGATATTCTTCCCCTTCCAATAGCTTCCTGCCAGGAAGAGACCAGAGCAGGACAGTCAGTGATCGCTTCTCACCTTCTCCCATGACCAGGAGGCGCCAGGCTCATCCTACAGCTCCATCTCCCTCCTTGCCCTGCTCTCAAGATGCTGGTTAACCCTCCTGCTCCCACACTCTGGGCTGTGCAGGTTTCCTCCATCTCCTCTGCAAGCTGCTTCCAGGACTGGGTCACCCAGCTGGATGTTGCCCACTCTGGTCAGGGGGTGGAAGTGTCTCTTCCTTATGGAGAAGAGCCCAGGTCTTAGCGAGGCCCCTCAAGGAATGTCCCCAGAGCCACCATCACAGGGGATTGACTAAGACCCTCCCACCTTCCCTTTGCCCACCTCATACCTATAGGCAGCAATTTCAATGTCCAGGGCCATTTTGACATTGAGCAGATCCTGGTACTCGCGGAGCTGAGCTGCCATCTCCCACTTGGTGTTCCTCAGCTCGTTGTCAAGCTGCTGGATGGTTTCCTGTGGAAAAGCAACTGGTAATGTGGGGTGGGGCTGCACTAGGGTCCCCTCACAGAGGGCTCTGCAGACACAGAGGGAAGGGACATGTCTAGAGGCTGTTTCAGTGTGTCTGCTTCCCTTGGGGGCACTGGCAGGAACCCTGCACCACCTCTGTCAAGAGTTGCGCTGGCCCCAGCACAACACGGTTCTTTACAGCACAAGAAAGCTGTGAGAACATTCCTAGGACCTGAGTGAGTTCTGGTGAGCACCAAGCTGCAGTCTGAGGCTGATGGGGATGAGCCATCACCCTGGGGACAGTGTTCCAGTCCGTGGCCACTAGCTTTAGGACATGAGACACGGTTAGGGTGTCTGGCAGCTCGCAGCCAGGCAGAGATGAGGGATGGCTCTGCCATGGGTGAGGGACACAACAATTTAGATGCAGCCTCAGGCGCTGAGAACCTGATCAACAGGAGCTGTGGAAGGCCAGCTCTAGACACCACCCTGAGCCACAAAGCTGGTGAAGGGGCTGGAGAACAGGCCCTATGAGGAGCGGCTGAGAGAGCTGGGGGTGTTTAGCCTGGAGAAGAGGAGGCTGAGAGGAGACCTCATTGCTCTCTACAACTACCTGAAGGGAGGTTGTAGAAAGGAGGGAGCTGGGCTCTTCTCCCAAGGGACAGGATGAGAGGGAATGGCCTCAAGCTCCGCCAGGGGAGATTTAGGCTGGAGATTAGGAGGAAGTTCTTCACAGAAAGGGTCATTGGGCATTGGAATAGGCTGCTCAGGGAGGTGGTTAATTCCCCTTCCGTGGACGTGTTTAAGGGATGGGTGGATGAGGTCTTGAGGGACATGGTTTAGTGTTTGATAGGAATGGTTGGACTAGAAGATCCGATGGGTCTCTTCCAACCTGGTTGTTCTATGATTCTATGATTTGCTTCTGGTCATCATTATCCCTGAAGCCGAAGTACCAGCACAGCAACCCCTCAGCATCTGGGTGGTCCCTCCCCACCAAACGTCAGGGCTGGGATGCTGCCCACTGCACCATGTTACCTGATAGGACAGAACATCTGCATGATGACGCTCCTCCGAGTCCTGCCTCTGCCTTTCCAGTGACTCCTGTGTCCCTTTGAGGGCTTCAAGCTCAGTGGTCTTGGCCTGGAGCTGGCGGCGGTACTCGCTGATCTCCTCCTGGGCCAAGCGGATGGCATCCGTGTTCACTTTGGCAACCTCTGACAGCTTGTCCAGCCTCACTGCAACAGGGAAGAGGAGAAGCTGCAGGGAGAGAGGCTGCAGCCTCCTCTCCTTGGGGAGCCTCAAATCCTTTGAGGCCGCACCTTCCCCGCATGTGTGTTGTTTACAGAGACCACCCTGGTGGAGGCTCCCCTGTGTACTCTAGCCTCACCAACCCTCATTGGTGAAGGTTCTCAGCCTCCACCCGTGCCCACTGTGCCAGAGAGGCAAAGACAGCTGGGCTGGGCAGATGTTTTTGCCATCCTGGACTTTTTTCCAGTGCTGATCCACTCTGCAACGCTCCTGCCACAGCCCCTGGGACCCAAAGAGCTGCCTGAGTGCACCACGTTGCCACGCCCTGTTTCCAGCCACCCCGGGGGCGAGGCAGGGGCTTGCGCAGTGCCTGGCAGCCACTCTTGGGGACAGGGAGGAGGGGATGGGGTGACGAGGAGTGTAGGGGAGGATGGAACGCATTTTCACACAGAGGGTCATTGGGCACTGGAACAGGCTGCCCAGGGAGGTGGTTGATTCACCATCCCTGGAGGTGTTTAAGACACGGGTGGATGAGGTGCTGAGGGACATGGTTTAGTGCTTGATAGGAGTGGTTGGACTCGATGATCCGATGGGTCTCTTCCAACCTGGTTGTTCTATGATTCTATGAACGCGAAGCCTGTTGTTGCCGCTGCCCTTGGCGCAGCCTCCACACGCCCTATAGGGACAGGGCGCTCGCCGCTGTCCGTGGTGCTGAACCGCCCTTCGTTGCCTCGGGTGCCGCTGTCCGCGGTACTGAAACCGAGGGCGGGAATGGGCGGGGTGGGGGGGGGGGTGTAATTTACCGACTTCTCCCCGTTCCTCCTCGGTCGGTACCGTAATGCCCCACCCAACAGCTCAGCAGGGACACTCCCTGCTCCCCCCGCCCCACGTCAGGGATGCGGCAGCACCACCACCACCGCCCCCCTCCCCGCCCCGTGCTGTAATCCCCTCCCTGCACTGCACCGCAAACACTCCTGGCCTGGCTCCAGCAGGGAGGGGCTGCTAGGACACTCCGCAGCATTCGATGGGGGGGAACGGGGGAGGGGGTGTCTTGGCACCGCGAAAACTCGCAGAGTGCTGGGGTAGCGACCATACCACCCTCCCCAAGACACACTGCAGGGTGAGGCTCTTACCACTGCACCTACGGGCACTGGGGAGCCGGTGATAAGGGTGGAGTTACCCTAATATAGGGGATCATAGAATCATAGAACAACCAGGTTGGAAGGGACCCATCGGACCTTCTAGTCCAACCATTCCTATCAAAATAGGAATATAGGATATCTAGGTGAGGGTCCCTGTATCCCCCGGGTTGGGCGTACCCTAACACCTTCCTAGAGTGGTGGATATCTCAGGGGGGGCCCTGTGCTACCCCAGTGTGGGGTTCAAGGCGAGCTCCTGAGGGACATGGTTTAGTGTTTGATAGGGACGGTTGGACTCAATGATCCGATGGGTCTCTTCCAACCTGGTTGTTCTATGATTCCATGATTCTCTTAGAGCGCTGGACACATAGGTGGGTCCCTCCACCATCTCCGGCAAGGGCACAACGGACACCTTCGGGGAGGGCAGCACCTATGGGGGTTCCCGCGCCCCCCCGGGAGCAGTTGCGCTAATTCCGTTTGTTGCGCTAATTTCCGTGTTTGATAGGAACGGTTGGACTAGACGATCCGATGGGTCCCTTCCAACCTGGTCGTTCTATGATTCTATGATTCTATGATCCGATGGGTCCCTTCCAACCTGGTCGTTCTATGATTCTATGATTCTATGATCCGATGGGTCCCTTCCAACCTGGTCGTTCTATGATTCTATGATTCTATGGGTCCCTTCCAACCTGGTCGTTCTATGATTCCCCCTCAACCCCCTTCTCTCTAGTGCAGCCCCAGGGAAAGGAGGATGGGGATGGGACTCACCTCGGAACCACTCCTCGGCCTGCACTGTGCTTCGAGCCGCGGTGCCCTCCAGCTGAGCTCGCAGGTCTCGGAGCGCCTCGGTGACCCCCGTGCGCAGGGCCGGGGGCTGCTCGGCCAAGGTCTCGGCCCGGGCTCCCCTCAGCAGCTCTCCCACCTCCGCCCGGTGCTGCTTCTTGAGCAGCTCGGCCTCCTCCCGCAGCGCCCGGGCTCTCTCCTCCAGGGGCCCCCGCGCCCTCTCCTCCTGCGCCGAGCGCTGCGCCAGCCCCCGGGCCGCGGCCTCCAGCTCCCCGCGCTGCCGAGCCTCCTCCTCCAGCCTCCCCCGCAGCGCCGCCACGTCCTCGGCCAGGCGGGCCCGCTCCAGCCGCAGCTGCCCCTTCTCGGCGCCCAGGCGCAGCACCGCGCCCCGCACGTCCCGCAGCTCCCGGGCGTACAGCTCCCCCATGGCCGAGCGCCCCGCCTGCTGCCGCCGCAGCGCCTCCGCCTCGGCCGCCAGCGCCCGGTTCTGCTGCTCCAGCGCCCGCACCCGCTCGATGTAGCCGGCGAAGCGCTCGTTCAGCACCTGCAGCAGCTCCTTCTCGTTCCGCGCCCGCGCCTCCCCGTTCAGCGAGTCCAGGCTCTCGGTAGACGAGGCGGCCGCGCTGCCGCCCCCCCCGCCCCGAGCCCGACCCGCCGCCACCGACCACGAGTAGAAGCCGCTGGAGGAGGAGACGGCGGAGGAGAAGCGCGGGCCGGCTCGGGAGGGGTCCTTGCGGAGCCCCCCCGGCGGCCCCAGCAGCGTCTCCAGCACCAGGCTCATGGTCACCCCCGAAACCGGCTGCGGCAACGGCCACACCGACCCATTTATAGGGGCTCGGGTGGGGGGGGGGGGGGAACCGCTCCGCCCCCGACGCGGGGAGGGGAACCGGCACCGGACCCGCCTCGGGGAGGAGAACCGGGACCGCAGACACGATTGGGGGGACAGGGACACGGGAGGGAGAAGGGACCCTCCCAAGCAATAGAACCCGGACCCGCAGGAGGAGGGGGATCAGCTGGAAGGGAGAGAGGAGCCCTGGAAAAGAGAGAGGATGCGGGGAAGGGATGGGGGGAGGGGAACCGGGACCGCAGACCCGAGTAGGGGAACAGGGACACGGTCTGGAGGGAGAGGGGACCCCCCCCCAACAATAGAAGCAGGACCTGCAGGAGGAGGGGGAGCAGCTGGAAGGGAGTGAGGATCCACTGAAAAGAGAGAGGATGAGGGGAAGGGAGGGGGAACCCCCGGGGAGGGGAACCGGCCCCGGCACCGCCTCGGGGAGGAAAACCGGGACCGCAGACCCTCTTGGGGGGACAGGGACATGGTCTGGAGGGAGAGGGAACCCCCACCTAGCACTAGAACCAGGACCTGTAGGAGGAGGGGGAGCAGCTGGAAGGGAGTGAAGAGCCCTGGAAAAGAGAGAGGATGCAGGGAAGAGAAGGGGGGGAGAGGAACCGGGACGGCAGATCCGACTGGGGGGACAGGGACATGGTCTGGAGGGAGAGGGGACCCCCCCCCAACAATAGAAGCAGGACCTGTAGGAGGAGGGGGAGCATCTGGAATCATAGAATCATAGAATCATAGAACAACCAGGTTGGAAGGGACCCATCGGATCATCCAGTCCAACCATTCCTATCAAACACTAAACCATGTCCCTCAAGACCTCATCTACCTGTCCCTTAAACACCTCCAGGGAAGGGGAATCAACCACCTCCCTGGGCAGCCTATTCCAATGCCCAATGACGCTCTGTGGGAAAAACTTCCTCCTAATCTCCAGCCTAAATCTCCCCTGGCGGAGCTTGAGGCCATTCCCTCTTGTCCTGTCCCCTGGCACTTGGGAGAAGAGGCCAAGAAGAGAACCCCAAGAAGAGAATAGGGAAGCCTGGGAATGGAGCCAGGAGGACAGAGGGACCCCAGGAAAGAAGTGGGGACCCCCCAGAAGAGAACATGGACCCAGAAGAGGGAGTGGGAAAGCTTAGGCAGGAGAGAGAGGATTTCTTAGGAGGGAGTGGAGTTCCCTGGGAAGGGAGCAGGGACCCCCTAGGGAATGAGCTCTGGGAAGGGAATGACCCCTGGGAAGGGAATGAGCACAATAGTGCTCATTCCCTTCCCAGGGGTCATTCCCTTCCCAGAGCTCATTCTCTATATTGTGCTCATTTCCTTCCCAGGGGTCATTCCCTTCCCAGAGCTCATTCCCTAGGGGGTCACAGCAGCCAGACACCCCTTCTTTGGGACCCTCCAGGATCCCGCAATGCCCTCCCCGCACGCTCCGGGGGCAGCTCAGCCAATCAGAAGGCGAGCGTCTCCCTCTCTGCCAATCAGCCCTCGCGGTCGGCCTGGCCATTCATTAACCCGGGGGCTGCGGCCAATCAGCGCAGCGGAAGACCAGCCAGTCAGCGCTGCTCAGCCAATCAGTGGCCGGGTACGGACTCGCAGCTCATCCAAGCTCAGATGTATCGAGCTCTTCCATTGGTCGCTCTCGCGGAGGGGGCGGGGCCTCCGTGAGAGGGGCGCCCCCTCCAGCCGGATGTGACCCCGCCTCCCCCGCTCCAGCCAATCACCGCCTACTCCCTGCTGAAGCCCCGCCCATACGCAGCTCTAGCCCCGCCTCCGGAAGCGCTGCGGCGCTCACTTCCGCGGGGCTGGTGGCGGTGGCGGCAGGTACGGGCTGGGCCTGGGCCGCGGGTCTGGGGGCAGGCGCAGGCACAGCTGGGCCCTCCTTTTTCTCCCGCTCCCTGGGGCTGGGCCCTTCCCGCCCCCACGAGCTTCCATCTTCCATCCTGTCCCCGTGAGCCCCATCGCCCCTGGGGGTCCTGGTTCCCTCGTCCCACCTCGAGTGGCTCTGATTCTCCCCGCCCCTCCGCCCTGAACTTCAGTCTCTTCTCCGCCCCCATCTTCTCTCCCATTCCCCTGGATCCAGGCCTGGATCCCCCTTCCCCTCCCCGGGAGCCTCAGTCACCCCTTGGCCTTCCCTTTTCCCGCTGCCCCGGTGGGTCTGGGCCTGGCTCCCTCTTCCCCTCCCTGTGGGCCTCAGTTTCCCTCCCTGCCCCTGCTGCCCCCGTGGGTCCTGGCCTGGCCACCCCCGTCCTTACTCACCCCTGTGGGCCTGGGCCCCGCCTGCCCCGCGAGGCACTGTCCTGCCAGGACCCTGTAGGAGTTGGTCAAACCAGTTCCTCTTATGGTTGGACTCGATGATCCGATGGGTCTCTTCCAACCTGGTTGTTCTATGATTCTCTTCTCCCTCTCCCCCAGTGCTGAAGCTGCAGTCTGAGTGAGTGCTGACCTGCTATCCCTTATTCCCTTCCCAGCTCTCTCAGCTGAGGGCTCCTTGAATCCTGTGTTCAGTTCTGGGCCCCTCACCACAAGAAGGATGTTGAGGCTCTGGAGTAAGTCCAGAGAAGAGCCACGAAGCTAGTGAAGGGGCTGGAGAACAGGCCTTATGAGGAACGGCTGAGAGAGCTGGGGGTGTTCAGCCTGGAGAAGAGGAGGCTGAGAGGAGACCTCATTGCTCTCTACAACTACCTGAAAGGAGGTTGTGGAGAGGAGGGAGCTGGGCTCTTCTCCCAAGGGACAGGGGACAGGACAAGAGGGAATGGCCTTAAGCTTCACCAGGGGAGATTTAGGCTGGAGATTACGAGGAAGTTTTTCATGGAAAGGGTCACTGGGCATTGGAATAGGCTGCCCAGGGAGGTGATTGATTCACCTTCCCTGGAGGTGTTTAAGGGACGGGTGGATGAGGTCTTGAGGGACTTGGTTTGATAGGAATGGTTGGACTCGATGATCCGATGGGTCCCTTCCAACCTGATTGTTCTATGATTCTATGACACTGGGCCTGGCTGGGTGGCTGTGGAAAAGGGGACCCACTCCCCTCGCCTTTGGTGGAAGGAGTGGATGCTGGGCTGGTGGGGGGCGTGTCAAGGTGGGACTGGAGCGGCTCACAGCGTGGCTTTGGGACTGAATGGTATTCCTGCTCTCCGTGTTTGCTTTTTCAGGGCTTTCGGTGCAGGCAGTGCCGTGCTCGGAGCATGTCTGGGCACTGTGCTGATCCCTGGGAAAAGCTCTGTACTAGCCTCCACGGAGGCACCAAAGACCTGGGAACAGGGCACAGAGCAGAGAGAGATGCTCCTGCTCTACTGCTTGCTGCCTTCTCCACAGAATTTTTAAGGGGGGAAAGAACCCTAGTCTTGATGAAGCAGAGTCTGTAAAACAACTTGAGGTGAAATAAGAGAAGTAGACTGAGTGGTTGGTTCTATGTGGTTTGCTGCCCCCCAGCCCAGGCTGTGGGATCATAAGGCTGCTTCCTGCACGGCTCAGGCTGCTGAGCTGAATGGATTTGATCCTTATTCAGATCAATCCAGACTGGGAGCTCTGTGGCCTTCCCAGGAGGAGACTGTTCCCTCTGCCACGGGAAGCTGCTGATGGGTCTGATGCTGTGGGACAAAGCTTGTCTGGGCCTCCCAGCACCTCCAGAACACTATGCTCAGCATCTCTGAGGGTGCTTCTTGGTGTTTTGGGAGGGATACTGGAGGCGTTATCCCTTCTGGAGATGATTCTGGGTTTATGCTGTTGAGAATCTCCCTGGCTCTCTGGACCTGGATCCCACAGTGCTGGGATCCCCACTTGCTGGTGCAGGAGACACCTTGGAACTTCCCTCTGTCTGGGAGTTTTATTCCCTACTTGCTGATTGATGGGGTGTGTCTGTTGAGTGGAGCTGCTTTGACGGCCCTGCTGCTGTCTGGAGTAATTAAGGATCACATACTATTGCTTCGGGGTTTTGGATCACTACAGCAGTGGCTTAACGATTGAATTGATCTGCCCCGATTTTGAGCATTTTTCAGGTGCAGCAATGAGCTTGGTGAGGCTTTTACCCCTGAGTAAACAGGTTCACAGATCATACTTTGTGCTCCTCGCTACTGTTAATTGGTGGCTTCTGTTCCAAATAATCCTGTGTGGAATAATTTGCGGCACTCGCTGGCTCTGGCAGTTCCTTTGTGGGGACCTTGGGGAGCCGAGGGGAGAGCCACAGGGTCTTGTAAACCTTTGGGGCTAAGCAGGATGGTGCAGGTGGGATGTTCCCTAGCCAGCAGATGGGCTGGTCCTGGTCCTTCAGGAAGGTTCAAGCTGAAATTTGCTTCATATCAACAGGGAATAGTTGTGTGATTAGGGATTTTCCAGTCTGTTGTCACCTTCTTCAGTTGTGCCGACCTGCTAGGTTTACTGTCCCACCTCAGGCACTTTGCAGGTGTGAGTTTCTTTCCCTCTGCTTTCTGGGTGAGCTGCTCCCTAGGAGTTCCTGCTCCTCTCCCTCTGCTGTAGGTGCCACTTAACCCACCAACGCAGCAGGGACGTGTGTTTTTGCAGGGCTGAAGTTCGTGTGTCGTTCCTGCCCCTTCAGACCCTCCTGAAAATGTGTCCCGGTAGATAAATCTCCCTGTCAGCCTGCAAACTCCTGTTCTGGGCTATTTTCGAGCCTGCAGAATGATCGGCTGAGCACTGTGAGCCCTCTTGCTGTGGTACTCAGGGATTCAAGGTGTCTGGAGCACACTTCTAATGCTCGTGTGGCTCAGGAAGCACAGTGACTTTCCCCATACCCTGTCCCAAGCAACAGGTCTCAGTTGGTAGAAGCTGTGAGACTCCCACGGGCAGCACCTCAGCCTTCAGGGATGGAGGAATTGGCCTAAAACAGTGGAATTAAAGTATCTGGGTGTTGCTAATGAGTTTGCTTCCTCTACTCTCTGTTAGAGGAAATGAGTGACACCAGCAATGGCTTATTCAGCATCGGGAACCTGCTGGCTCTGCCTGCCTCAGCAAGAAGCACTGTGCTGCGTTTGTTGCTGTATTTGGGCTTTGGGAACGTCTTATTCACTCGGGAAGGCTGAATTCTGGAGCCTGCTGGCATGGCAGGTTGGAGAGAGGGTATGACTGAGCTCTGCTGTGGTCCCAACCCAAGAGCCTGAGATCTAGGAAGGGGCTTGCACTGCATATTGCCCGTGGGTCATGGTCACGAGCTCCAAAATTCCTGGAAGGAACACGCTGCCCTGTGAACTCAGCTGCGGAAGCCTCAGCTTCCCCTTTTGCGAGCAGCAGAAAATCAGATGCTCCAAACTGTGGTGCTTCTTCTGGCGAGGAAACAGAATAAAGCTGTGTTGGACAAGGGAGGTGCCTGTAGCAGTGTTGGGCAGGACCCTGTTGTGTGTTTGGGCACAACCTTTTGTGTGTTGTGTGAACGTGGACAATGTTTTTCACCCGAGGCAGGTGGAGGTGGAGCAGGGGAGGTAGAGTGTTGTTGCCACTGTCGTGCTGTGGGGTCTTGGAAGAGTAGTGTTGCTCTGGGTCTTATGGATCTCTTGGATTCAGTCATGCTGGCTGAATAAGATCAGGGATAAGATGCTTTGCAGAGCTCTTCTTCTCCTAGAAGCTGGCACGGGGAGCTGAGCAGTGCTGAGCGCCCTATGTCTCGGAGTTGCTGAGCCTGCTGCAAGGTGGGAGGTGCAGAAGGGATGGTGTTGGCTCTTGCTCTGGTTTCTCTGGTTTGGAGAGTGAGGATCTCTCCACCCCTTAGGCTCCTGAGAGCAGAGTAGGGGCTGGGTGGGATCATCCAGCATCCTGGGAGGTGTAGGATTGTGCAGAAGCTTCTCAGAATGGACCTGATTAGCCTAAATAAAGTGAGGAAGAGCTCTGGGTGCTTTTCTACCAGATCCTTAGAAACGCTTTCAACCCTTTGAATCCAGTTTGCAAGACTGGCTTAAAATGAGCTGGCAAGAAGGGAGAGTGAAAATTGAGCCGCCATGAGGACAGAAGCCTTTTGTCTTCCTCCTTTTGTGCCAGCAGGTCTTGCATCCTGCTTTTTCTAAATGCTCTTGGGAGCTGTCCCTCCACTTCGTGACTTTCCAGGAGATCAGCAAATGCCGGGACACCTCCCAGCCTGGAAAGGAGCTTGGTGGGAATTGCTGAAGCTGGGGGAGCAAATGTGAAGCTCTAAGTTCCTTTAAGTTTTTTAAGTTTTTAAGGTTTTTTTTAAGTTTTCAGGCCCTTTGAAAAATGGCTGAGAGAGCTGGGGGTGTTTATGCTGGAGAAGAGGAGGCTGAGGGGAGACCTCATTGCTCTCTGCAACTACCTGAAAGGAGGTTGCAGAGAGGAGGGTGCTGGGCTCTTCTCCCAAGCGACAGGGAACAGGACAAGAGGGAATGGCCTCAAGCTCCACCAGGGGAGGTTCAGGCTGGACATTAGGAAAAATTTTTTCACAGAAAGTGTCATTGGGCACTGGCAGAGGGTGCCCAGGGAGGTGGTTGATTCACCTTCCCTGGAGGTGTTTAAGATGCGGGTGAATGAGGTAGTGAGGGACATGGTTTAGAGATTGGTGGGAATGGTTGGACTCGATGATCCAGTGGGTCTCTTCCAACCTGGTGATTCTATGATGCTATGATTCTATGAAGTTCTGTGCTGTGTGCCAAGCGCTCACTGCTGCCTCCTTGCTTGGTTTTGCTCGCTGGATGCAGGACGTTCAGCAGGGGCAGAGCATGAGTTGGTACAGGTTGCCCAGAGAAGTGGTGGCTGCCCCATCCCTGGAGGTGCTCAAGGTCAGGTTGACCACCCTGCTCCTGAGCACCAGAAATCTGCTTTAATTCCTGTCAGGCTCCAGCTCAGGAGAGGGGGACCCTTCCCCATCCTTTGCCTGAGCTGGATCAAAGTGTGTGTAGAGAGAGCTGGGGTAACGCAAGAGCTGCTCTGCAGTCCCTGAAGCGTTTCCTTTGCCCTCCTTAAAGCCGGAGCCAGGCAGCAGCGTTGGACCCTGCCCAAGGGCTGAGCGCACGGGGAATTCACCTTCAGCAGTGGCCGCAGCCCCGGGCTGGCAGGCAGCCTTGCCTTCTCGCCCTCACCCCTCTCCAGGTGCTGGGATGCTTCAAGCCCAGTCCTGCTGCTGCGGAGACTGAGTTGTTGGCTTGGGGAGCAAGGGGTGCGCCTTGATTCTGCTGCAGGAACAGGAGGCAGTGGTTTGCTTTTTGGAGGCTGCTGCCAGTGCTGCAGGACTTAAAGGAGTGCAGGAGATAGGTGGCTGTCTTCATCTCTGAAGTTAGAAGGGTTTTGGATGGCTGAAGCACACACTGCAGTGTCTGAGGGCTCTGGGAAGCTGCAGGAAAGCAGCAGGTGGTGTGATCCATGTCTCTGAGCCAGCTGCAGAAATTCCTGAGCAGGCTTCAAGTTTGCTTTCCAGGCACTTCTGCAGAGCGAGGCTGACCGCGAGCCAGGGTGGTGAAACTGGAGGGACTGCAGTAAATCCTCCTTCCTCCCTCTCTTGCAGGCCGGGATCTGCAGTGAGGCGCAGAGAGCTGGTGCTGCAGTGTGAGCAGGGAGCTCCTGCTGGAAACAGGCTCGGAATACATCCCAGGTAACCAAGGCAGGGAGGAGCGTCATGTCCACACCACCCAGGAGCACCCAAAGCAAACCCACTGCAAACTTTCTCTATTTCCCTGCCTGCCAAGCTCTGCCTAGCGGGCTCAGACCCCAGATTCCATCTAGATTTCCTTTTATCCCTGTTGGGGGATCCCTGTCTGGCTTGGCCAGGGAACAGAGGACACAGTTTCTCTGGCTGCATCCTGTCTGCTTGCAGGGCATGGCTGCTTTTGGCTTTCAAGATGCTCATTTACATTTAAAAACCATTTGCAAGCTCTTTTTTTTTTTTTTTCCCCTCACTTGGCTTTATCTGTGCTCCTGCCTCTCTGGAGCAGTGCAAAACCACTGCGGGTTTCAAGGTCACTTCTCCTGTTTCTCTGCTGGTGAAGGAATAATGGATGAAACAGCTGTAAAAAATCAAATCCCTGCTGATCTTTAAGGGCTGCATGTCGGGCTCCCTCAGCCTGTGTAGCCATAAATCTGCTCTAAGTTGCCAGAATTCTATATTGCAGCCCCACCTTGCACCTGATGAAGTTAAAGCAGCTCTGCTGGAGCACGGGTGGTCTCTGGAGGAGGCTTCTTTTTCTCCTGGTGTGTTTGGTCCCTCTCTTGGCTGTGCCGTCCCCACACTCTGGGCCTCCGGTTTTGCTCAATTCCTCTTGTCATCCCGGAGTTGCTCCCTGTGGAGGTGTGAGGGAGGGCTGGGGGTTGAATTTTCCGTAGGGAAGTGTTTTTCAGGAGAGGAGACGCAACCGCAGGGGAGACTTGGTGAGCCCTTGTGGTGGGGCTGAGGGCTGCCTGGCTCCGTGTGGGATGGGGTGGGCAAAGTGGGAAGCAGATGGAGGCTGGAGTGTGAGCTGGGGTGAGCGCTGGTGTCTTCAGTGACTGCTGTCCTCCTCCTTCTCCTCCTCCTTCTCCTCCTTGTTAGTGAGCCAGATGATTCCCCACTCAGCAGAGCCTGGTGTGGCTGTGAGGCACTCGCCCTCCCTTGGGGAGCAGCTCCTCCAGCACTGCAGGAGCTGAGGGCTTCTCCGAGAACTTCACCTCTTTGTGGCTCTTCCCAGGAGATCCAAAGCTCTTTCCCTCCCTTGTTTTTTTTTTTTTTTTTTTCCTTCCCGGAGCTCTCTGTAGTGACTTCTGCAAGGAAATTTCCAACCCTCAACCTCTCTCTCTGCCTCTCCTCCCAGGGAAGTGCCACCAGCTGGAGACCACCATGACAGACTCAAAGTACTTCACCACCACAAAGAAAGGTAAGAGAGGCAGTGGGAGGGCAACACAACTTCTCCTGCTCCTGATATAGAGGGAGGCCATGTGAGGCTTGGGAAGCCGCTCCCCAAATCCATCTGTGTTTGCTACTCTGGGTTCCTGTCATCATCTGGGCTGTAGTGGGCTCTTCAGGTAGGGGAACGCATCCAAACAGCCGTGTGCAGGGCTGGGGCTTTGCTCTGCGCCTCGATAACCACCCCACAGCCAAAAGCAGCCACGCGTGGCTGCTTTTGGCTGTGGGGTGGTTATCGAGGCGCAGAGCAAAGCCCCAAGTAAGCCCTGGGTGCTGTGTCTGGGGTATGGGCTGCTGCACTTATCATTCCCGCAGTGCCCCTGATCCTTAAAGCCCTCTGGGGCTCTTATGGGGCTGGAGGAGCAACAGGGATGTGTCAGCAAGCTTGTTTTCATTTCCATGGATCAGAGCTGAGGCCGTGGAGAAGCTCTGCCCCTCGGCGAGTTCTTTGGGAAATTAAATTCCCCCCTTTCCAGCTTCTGGCACCCCTGAGCATCCAGGGTGGCAAAGGAGCCTTGGCATGCAGCAGGTGGGAGCTGCAGCACCCAGCGTGTGGTTGTCCCCTGACCGCTGAGCTCCCTCTTTTCCCCGTCCTCCAGGGGAGATATTTGAGCTGAAAGCTGAACTGAACAGCGACAAGAAGGAGAAGAAGAAGGAGGCCGTGAAGAAGGTGATCGCCTCCATGACTGTCGGCAAAGACGTCAGGTGTGTGGCAGTGCTGGGCCAGGGATGCCTGGGCTAAATCATTGGGAAGTGTCCAATGGCATGAGGTTTAACACGGCCAAATGCCGCGTCCTGCACTTGGGGCACAACAACCCTATGCAGAGCTACAGACTGGGAGAAGCCTGGCTGGAAAACTGCCAGGAGGAGAGGGACCTGGGGGTGTTGGTCGACAGCCGACTGAACATGAGCCAGCAGTGTACACAGGTGGCCAAGAAGGCCAATGGCATCCTGGCTTGGATCAGAAACGGTGTGACCAGCAGGTCCAGGGAGGTGATTCTCCCTCTGGACTCAGCACTGGTGAGGCTGCTCCTTGAATCCTGTGTTCAGTTCTGGGCCCCTCACCACAAGAAGGATGTTGAGGCTCTGGAGTGAGTCCAGAGAAGAACCATGAAGCTGGTGTAGGTTGTAGAGAGGAGGGAGCTGGCCTCTTCTCCCAAGTGACAGGGGACAGGACAAGAGGGAATGGCCTCAAGCTTCGCCAGGGGAGATTTAGGCTGGAGATTAGGAGGAAGTTTTTCACAGAAAGGGTCATTGGGCATTGGAATAGGCTACCCAGGGAGGTGGTTGATTCACCTTCCCTGGAGGTGTTTAAGGCACAGGTGGATGAGGTCTTGAGGGACTAGGTTTAGTGTTAGATAGGAATGGTTGGACTGGAAGATCCGATGGGTCCCTTCCAACCTGGTTGTTCTATGATTCTATGATTCTATGAATCGTTAAGGTTGGAAAAGCCCTCTAAGCTCATTCAGTCCAACCATCACCCCAACCCCACTGTGCCTCCTGAACCATATCCCCAAGTGCCACAGCCATGTGCTTTTTGAACCACTCCAGGAGTGGAGATTCCACCACTGCCCTGGGCAGCCTCTGGCAGGACTTCACCACTCTGTCAGTGAAGATGTTTTACCTAATATCCAGTCTAAACCTCCCGTGGCACACCTCGAGGCCTTTTCCTCTCACTCTATTGCTTGTTACTTGGGAGGAGACCAACACGCACCTCGCTACAACCGCCTCTTTGGGAGTTGTAGAGGGCGATGAGGTCTCCCCTCAGCCTTGTCTTCAAACTCCACTGGGAGGGGGCCTCTTCCCTACCCTGTGTTGCTTCCAAAGGATTTTCCTGGTGGTTTTTTTTGACCAAGTGAGCACCTGGCCGCAGCTCTGTGTGAGCCTGGCTGCCTGGTGGTGGGGGTGTGCCTGGCTTCAGAGTAATCTAGCTAAAGGAGGATTGGTCTGGCCGCCAGATGAGTTTGTTGGGATTATTGCCGCTTCCTTCAACCGTTACTAAAAACAAGCGGGACCCCCCTCTGAGCCTTCACAGCATGGAGTCGTTGTCTGTGTCTCAGTGCTGATAAGCCTTTTGCAGCCTCTCTGGTCCAAAAGGTCGGGCGGCTGCTTTTCCCTCTTCTCCTTTATCCCTCTGAGCCAGCAGCACGTGGCCTCTCTATCCCCTCCTCCCCACATGGATCTGTCCCTCAGCATCGCACGCAACGTCAGTGCTTTGCTTTTACTCCTATATTTGAGAGTAGATGGAGGAGAACCATGGCCTGGGCACTGTGCCTGGTAAACTGTTGTGTTCCCAGCTCCTGGAGTGCTCCGAGTAGCAGGTGATGCTCTGTCTTGGGGCCACCATGGAGAAGACAACACAGAACACAGCAAGGACTTGCCTGAGGCTGCTCAGTGCTTGGCAAAAGCTACATTGATTAGAAAAGAAATATCGTCTGTGGCAGCCCATTTTGGGGGTTTGTGCCTATTTTAGGCTACAAGAAAGCATTTTAAGTTCTCTCCTCCTTGAGAGGTGCCAGGATGGTGTGATTTAGCCTGGGGTGATGACAGCTGAGGTGGGTGCGGGTTCTACCAGCAGCAGGAGCTCTGCGAGAGACCCAGCAAAGCCCCTGTCCCTAGGGATTTGGGAGGCTGGTTTTGATCCTGGGAGTGGTGGCTGGGTTTGCAGCAGTGGAGAAGCTCCCAGGAGCCAAGGGACATCTGTTGGGGTAGGGTATGTCCTGTGTTAGCCTTGAGCTTGATTGCCTCTCCTAAGGGATTTTAATACTCTAATTGGGCTCTTTGTATCTTTAATAGTCTAATTGGGCTGTCAGTATCATCTGTGGTGGAACAGTCTCTGGCATCCTGCAGATTTAGGGTGTTTAGCGTCCACTGGGATCAGGTTGGGAAGCCTCCAGCTCAGCAGCTCTGCTCTGTCCTAGCAAACCATTGTTCTGCACGGCTCTCCTGGAGGCGAGAGGTCGTTCCTTACACTCAGTCTTGGGTGATGACTTCTCCAATGCAATGTTCCTCATGTAGGATGTGGGGCGAGAGCTCAGCAGTTTCATAGAATCATAGAATCATAGAACAACCAGGTTGGAAGGGACCCATTGGATCTTCTAGTCCAACCACCCCCATCAAACACTAAACCAAGTCCCTCAAGACCTCATCTACCTGTGCCTTAAACACCTCCAGGGGAGGTGAATCAACCACCTCCCTGGGCAGCCTATTCCAATGCCCAATGACCCTTTCTGTGAAAAACTTCCTCCTAATCTCCAGCCTAAATCTCCCCTGGTGGAACTTGAGGCCATTCCCTCTTGTCCTGTCCCCTGTCACTTGGGAGAAGAGCCCAGCTCCCTCCTCTCTACAACCTCCTTTCAGGTAGTTGGAGAGAGTAATGAGGTCTCCTCCAGGACAAGTTTAATGTCCACAAAAGCAGAGGATGGTTTAGGTAGGGCTGTGTGGAAAGAATTGTGCAAAAGACTTGGGGGGAATGGTTCATCTCCCTTGTTCTCTCTCAGATGCTGAAGGCTTTCACACCATCTTGTGATGACCAGGTCATGTTGCACCTTCTGGGGCAGTGGGTGTGCCCTGGAACTGGAATAGTGGGAGAGCTCAGTTTGGGGTCATTTTGAGCTTCTTTTAATACAGATACATAAAGAAAATCCCACTGGGGCTGAGTGATATAGCCACATCTACTGTGGGGTAGGTTCAGCTCCTGGGAGAGCCTGAGATGATCTGACCTCAGGAGTAGGAAGGGGCTGGCCGTGTGCCTGGGGAATGTGAGGTCGTGTAGGCTGTGGTGTCGTCTTCTCCTGGCTGTGTCCTTCTTTCATGGAGATGTTTTGTGTTTCAGTGCTCTCTTCCCAGATGTGGTGAACTGCATGCAGACGGACAACCTGGAGCTCAAGAAGTTGGTCTACCTCTACCTGATGAACTATGCCAAGAGCCAGCCGGACATGGCCATCATGGCAGTCAACACCTTTGTGAAGGTGAGAGGAGCGGGCTACGTGCCCGAGAGCCACACGCTGCAGCCAGGTGGTTCAGCATTCCCACTTCCATGCAAAGCTGCTGTGCTAGGCTTCTTGGTACCCGGCCCTGAAGAAGGGAGCATGAGCAGGTTTCCAAAACCTCTCCCTTCAGGAGTAAGGCCTTACCTGGCTGAAGGTAACAGAGCAAATCTGTCCAGTAATGCAGAAGAGAAGTGTTTTCTTGGCAGCTGTACTGTGCCACGTGCTCTGTTGGAGGCAGTTTTGGTTGTGGGCAGTTCTGTGATAGAACTGCCGTCATGTGAGCTGAAGTCTCTGCAGCTGAGTGAGCCCTCGTGATCCTCCCGTTGGAGTTGGGAGCTGAAGAGAGTGTTAGGAGCCAAGATACTGCCAGATCACATTGTGAAAAGGCTTAGTGGGCATTAGAGGGAGTTGTGGCTTTTTAGAAAGAGAAAAAGGCACACAGTAAACCTGCTAGATGCATTTCCCATCCATTTCCCACCTATTTTCCAGGTCAGGGTGGCAGCTGAGCTCAGGTACTTGGTGTATGTGCTGAAGGCATCACGTTCCTGGAGGTGTGTTTGGAGTGAGAACTAATGGTGTTAAAATTCTATGTGTGTGATTGCAGAACAGGAGATCAAACCTCTCTCATAGGTGACTTGTTCTTGAGAGCCAAGCATTAAAACTGTTAGGCTTGAGGTACCTAAACAGGACTGGAGGTCCCAAAGCCACCAGTGATTCCAGGAGAAGTAGTCCTGGGAACATACCTCCCAATCTCACCCCCACAGGACTGTGAGGACCCAAACCCTCTGATCCGGGCTCTGGCTGTGCGGACCATGGGCTGTATCCGTGTGGACAAGATAACGGAGTATCTCTGTGAGCCCTTGCGGAAGTGCCTGAAGGATGAAGACCCTTATGTGCGCAAGACAGCAGCCGTCTGTGTGGCGAAGCTCCATGACATTAACGCACAACTGGTGGAGGACCAGGGCTTCCTGGACACCCTGAAAGACCTCATCTCAGACTCCAACCCCATGGTGATTACTCTTCGTCTTCTCCATCCTGCCTTCTTCCGGTGGCAGTAAATGCTCTACCTTCTTCACTTGCCGGCTCCCTTCCTACCATGCTCCCTTTCGTTTTCTTTTTTGTACTTTGAGGCTGTTCCTTGTCCTGCAGCACTGTCTCATGGATGGAAGGCTTCTCCAGTTCCTTGGTAGTGCATTATTGGTCTGCTCCAATGGGCAGGAGGTTATTCTGGCCAGCTCAGAGCAGGGGATGGTGGCAGAGGGGAGCTTTTGACCCTGGTGAGGGTTTCCTAGCAGCTGGGCTTTGGCTAGCATTAGTCTCTTTGCCTTTCCCCAGCTGTGAGAAACTTCAAAGCCCGCTTTCCCCAGGGTTTCTTTTTCTCCAGCTTTCGCTGCTCTTCAGATCTTGCCGCAGGCATAGCGGTGAGCCCGTGAGCTGCTGAAGAAAGCAGTGGTGCTCTTCAGAGCTGCCTGGGGAAAGGGAGTGAGAGCAGAGAGCTCCTCTGTGCTGGGCACGGGGCCAAGGCTGACTCCTGCTGAACACGTGTGAACCGTTGGAGATATGATGTGGGTGGTGGGACCGTGCTGGTGGTGATGGCTCATCTCCTGAAGATCAG
The DNA here is from genome assembly GCA_033558105.1 of Coccyzus lansbergi. Taxonomy (NCBI): domain Eukaryota; kingdom Metazoa; phylum Chordata; class Aves; order Cuculiformes; family Coccyzidae; genus Coccyzus; species Coccyzus lansbergi. The sequence goes on along the minus strand of JAUMJK010000266.1, from coordinate 537,742 downwards.
CTGGTGGGGAGGAGAAGCTGGTGCCCAGATGTCGCTGGAATGCGAGGTGCTGATACCCAGGATGCAGCTCATCCGCTTGCACCACTGTTCCCCCAGGCTGTTGAACCACGTTTGTTGTGACCTAAGGCTTGCTGTCACCTAACGCATGCCCTGTCCCCCTGGCAGGTAGTGGCCAATGCAGTGGCGGCTCTCTCCGAAATAGCAGAATCTCATCCGAGCAGTAACCTCCTGGACCTCAACCCCCAGTCCATCAACAAGCTGCTGACAGCCCTGAATGAGTGCACTGAGTGGGGTCAGATTTTCATCCTGGATTGCCTGGCAAACTACATGCCCAAGGATGACCGGGAAGCCCAGAGGTGAGGAGAGCTCTAGGTGCTGCTTAGGTGGCAGCAATGGCTTCAGGGCATCATGGTTTGGGTTGGAAGGGACCTCAAAGCCCACCCAGTTCCAATCCCCTGCCATGGGCAGGGACACCTCCCACTGGATCAGGTTGCTCCAAGCCCCATCCAACCTGGCCTTGAACACCTCCAGGGATGGGGCAGCCACAGCTTCCCTGGGCAGCCTGGGCCAGGGCCTCCCCACCCTCACAGGGAAATATTTCTTCTTAAGATCTCATCTAAATCTCCCCTCTTTCAGCTTAAAACCATCCCCTCTCATCCTATCCCTGCCCTCTCTGATCAAGAGCCCCTCTCCAGCTTTCCTGTAGGCAAGCAGTCCCACAATGAACCACATCCCTGTGCTGGCACAGGGATTGTGCTTCTTGAGTTTCTTCAAAATGTGCCCTTACCTGCAGGAGGGCAGAATGGGCACTAGGGAGCTTGGAAAGGGACTCGCTGCAATAGGGTTTTGTAAAGCTGAGAAATAACCATCCTTGGGGCATTTAAGAGCCAGTTCAGCATCTCTTGAATCCTGTGTTCAGTTCTGGACTCCTCACCACAAGAAGGATGTTGAGGCTCTGGAGTGAGTCCAGAGAAAAACCACGAAGCTGGTGAAGGGGCTGGAGAACAGGCCCTATGAGGAGCGGCTGAGAGAGCTGGGGGTGTTTGTCCTGGAGAAGAGGAGGCTGAGAGGAGACCTCATTACTCTGTACAGCTACCTGAAAGGAGGTTTTAGAGAGGAGGGAGCTGGGCTCTTCTCCCAAGTGCCAGGGCACAGGACAAGAGGGAATGGCCTCAAGCTCCGCCAGGGGAGATTTAGGCTGGAGATTAGGAGGAAGTTTTTCATGGAAAGGGTCACTGGGCATTGGAATAGGCTGCCCAGGGAGGTGGTTGATTCCCCTTCCCTGGAGGTGTTTAAGGGATGGGTAGATGAGGTATTGAGGGACATGGTTTAGTGTTTGATAGGAATGGTTGGACTAGAAGATCCAATGGGTCTCTTCCAACCTGGTTGTTCTATGTTTCTATGGAAGATCTCAAGTGCTGCTCAGCTGTCCAGCTACAAATCTGCCAGTGCCTTATTCTTCCTCGGTGCTAGCAGGGGTGTTTAAGCAAGAAGACCGACTATGGTCATTTTATTTCCCTTCCCTCTTGTCCTGAATGCCTCCAGCATTTGTGAGCGGGTGACGCCCCGGCTGTCCCATGCCAACTCGGCGGTGGTGCTCTCAGCCGTGAAGGTGCTGATGAAGTTCATGGAGATGCTGTCGAAGGACCTGGATTATTACGGCACGCTGCTCAAGAAACTGGCCCCGCCGCTGGTCACCCTGCTCTCCGCAGAGCCCGAGCTGCAGTATGTGGCTCTCCGCAACATCAACCTCATCGTGCAGAAGAGGTGGGTGCCCTGATGTGGCAGGAGGCATTCCCTGGCTCCGTCTTTCCCTCTTTTACACGGGTGCTGCTTCCCAGTGCTTCAAACCCTCTGACTGTGGTGCTGTCGGGTCATTGCAGATACAACTCATATGCTTTCTGCACTGCCACTTAATATCCAAGGGTTTGGCGCAGAGAATTGGGTGCGGCCACGGGTGGGGAGCTAAGCTGGGATCTCCAGCAGGGGTTTATCTTAATTTATTGTTTATCTGGGGGAGCAAAGGATGGAAAAACCAAAAGCTGAGACTTTGGTTTAGTCATTAAATGTTCAGTGAAGAATTTTCATGCGATCAGCTCGCTTCTATGTAGTTGTCCTCTTTCAATTAGTGTTGAGAGTCCTTTTGTCCCTTTGGTGACCTAAAATTGCTGGTGGGCAGGAGGTGTGCGCGGCCCCACACGTGTGGCCTGAGCAGAACTGGCCAGCTGGAGAGCAGCAACAGCCGCAATCAGATGATTTGTTGTCCTACCAGTTATCGCCATGGTTGTCTATTAAAAATAGCAACAACTTCTGGGAGAAGTGGAAAGCAATTAGTGTCCCTGGGAGCGGGAATGAGGAAGGCAGGTTGGCTCCTTGGAGCTGGACCTTGCCTAGCTTGGAGAGGATGATCTGGTAAAAAAGGTCCAGCCTAGCCCTGGGGTCTGGGTTTGCATCCCTATTCCCTCCACGATGCCTATTCCAACCTTGGCAAGACAAGTGTCCCCTGTTGCCTTGTGTCTGGTCTTTGTTTGCGGCAAAGTTGTGCCCTGTCCCCTGTGTGCCAGCGAAGGGGAGCCAAGGGACAGAGTCCTGGGGGGAAAATGACAGTATCTTGGATTCCTTGGCATTGAACAACCCTCAAAAACTTTGTGCTTGTGGCTAAGGAGCCTCATCCTGGCCCTCTCTGGCTCCGGGTTTCCCTGCCTTATGTCCTTAGTGTCCTCAAGCCTTTGCTAGCCTAGCTCCAGCCTTGGCCAGGTAGTTGTGCTTGGTGCCTGTAGCTCGCTAATACAGCAGTGAATTTGTACAGGCTTGAGGCGTGAGCTAGCTGCAGGATCAAGCACCTGAAACCCCATCCCTGTCCTGACTGGTGTGCAGTTTTCTGGGGATGACTTCCCCCTTTCTGCACTGCTTTGACTGCTTCCACCTCCAGGCACTGATCCAGAGCTCAGCTCTTTCTTCTGCCACCTGAAAAATCATCTGGGAGCAGTACCTGGGTATCCAGAAAACTCTGGAGAGACTCCTGGCTTCTAGAAGTTTTTATGCTTCTTGTGGTCAAAATAAAGTCTCCCTTAATTGCTGCCTCTTGTCCTGCAGGCCTGAGATCCTGAAGCACGAGATGAAGGTGTTCTTTGTGAAGTACAATGACCCCATCTATGTTAAACTGGAGAAGCTGGACATCATGATCCGCCTGGCTTCCCAGGCCAACATTGCTCAGGTCAGGGTCTGCCTGACTATTCTGAGTGGGCACCGAGGGGGTTGTGCAGGGGTTTCCCCCTAGAAGTCCTAGGCCTGGCTTTGCAGGATGCTAACAGGAGCAGAGGTACCGCCAGTCATCTTTTGCTGGGTCACTGCCTACTGTTCTGGTGGCTCTTTCTTGCTGTCAGGCTCTCACTGCCTTGTCCCCTCTGGCAGGTGCTGGCAGAGCTGAAGGAATACGCCACAGAAGTGGATGTGGACTTTGTACGGAAGGCTGTCCGAGCCATCGGCCGCTGTGCCATCAAGGTGGAGGTGAGGGCTGCGTCACTTCAGGTCCCAGTGAAGTCTTCCCTCTCCAACATATGTGTTGGATGAGCTGGAGGTCATCCCACCCCAGGAGTTAGCACTGCCCCCGCAAACTAGAGCCTTCCTGGGCCTGAGGATGAGCTGCAGTTGTTTCACAGGGCATGAACGGAGTGTAAGGAGGGGTTTTCATCACTTTACTGTTTCCCACTGGAGCTGGTTTGGGATCCCTGCCCATCCCTGCTCTGTGGTAGACCCAGCTCCCGGCAAGGTGTCAATACAGGACCTGATACAGGAACTGCTGGGAAGGAGCCAATCCTTTAAGGAGTGGCCAGGGGGCTTTGCTTCCCCTTGGGGATAATTTGAAGAAGGGGATTATTCGAATCATAGAGGCTGTAAAAAAAACCCTCTAAGTTCATCCAGTCCAAGTGTCAGCCCAACCCCAATGTGCCTGCTAATCCATGTCCCTAAGTGCCACATCAGCACATACTTTGAGACCCTACAGGGATGGAGACTCTCCCACTGCCCTGAGCAGCCTCCGCCAGGGATTCACTGCTCTGTCAGTAAAGACATGTTTCCCAATATCCAATCTAAACCTGCCCTGGTGCAACTCGAGGCCAATTCCTTTTGTCCCATCACCTGTTACCTGGGAGAAGAGCCCAGCACTCACCTCACCACAACATAATTTCTCAGAGCTGCAGAGAGTGATGAGGTCTCCCCTCAACCTTCCCCAGGCTAAATAGCCTCAGGTCCCCCTGCTGCTCCCAGAACCCCTGGGCTCCATCGCCTTCCCCAGCTTTGTTCCCCTTCTCTGGATGTGCTCCAGCCCCTCAATGTCCTTCTTGGAGTGAAGGGCCCAAAACCGAGCCCAGGATTCAAGATGCAGCCCCACCCGCACCCTGGTGTGACTAAAGCCCTTGCTGCGCTCTGCATGGTGCGGGTGCTGCAGGTGCAGGGGCTCTGCAGCTCTCACCCTGCTGATGCTGCACCAGCGCTGCTGCAGCGCATCCTGCATCGCAGGAGACAAACAGCTCAATACTTGTGAGCTGGGCAGGAGGAGATGCGCTGGAGCTGGCTCAGCCTCTGCGTCCCACCGGGAGCTGTGCTGACCTGGCTCTGCTGTCACAGTGATCCCTCTGCAGTGAAGCCAGCCTCCTCCACTGGGATTTATTACCGTGACATCAGCTGCGTTTTTCCCTCTCTGTTAATGCTGAGGAGTGTGGCTGTGCAGATCCAAACGACACAAGGTGCAAGAGGCCGCCGCCCTGGCAAGCTGAGCTTGCTGCATCCCTGCACCCGATGGCCTGAAATGTGTTCTGTGGGAGCAAGGAGCAGGTGGAAAAGTGGATTTGGAAGAGGAAGAGGCTCTGGGGGCATTCAGGGGGGATGAGGAGCCAGATGTGGATGAGAAGGGGAAACCGCAGATGTGCATCCCCTGTTCTGGTCTGGGTTGGGTTTGGGGAAGTAGGGAGGGAATAAAGCAGCAAGGAACCTGGGGGGAAGGACAGCCAAGGCTTTGGGATGGGGATGTAAGAGCATTGCTGCTGTCTGACCGAGTCTTTCCAACAGCAATCGGCTGAGCGCTGTGTCAGCACCCTACTCGACCTCATCCAGACCAAAGTCAACTATGTGGTGCAGGAGGCCATTGTTGTCATCAAGGACATCTTCCGCAAGTACCCCAACAAGTGCGTGGTGGCTGCCCGAGAGCCTTGGGCCTTTGGGGTTGGATCCTCTGGATATAGACAGGTTGTTTCTGCTCCTCTGTGCTTTGGGGAGGCCCTGTGAAGACCCAGGCGTGGTCAAGGGAATAACTGCTCCACCGTCCTGGTGGGATGGCTGGTGGTGAAGCCTCTCTGTATTTGGGTTTTCTGCCAGCTGGAGTTGTCGTCTCTGGTCAGTGCTGCCTCGGGAGTCAAGCTGGGGGGTTGTAAAGCCACTCCCAGCCCCAAAATGGGCGTCTGGATCTGGGACTGCCAAACAGACAGGAGCTGCCAGAGACCTTGAGGTTCCTCACGTCAGCATAAGCCATCTCTGGCTCTTAATCCTGATGCTGGAACAAGGGCAGGAGGAGGAGGGGAGCGTTCCAGCTGAGCCAGGATGAATAGGCAACTGTGTGATCAGGAAATTGTGCGCTAATACGGGCAATAAATACTAATGAACTGAATTAGCAACGAACAGGAGCTCTGCATGAATAGCCAGCAGCTCAGGGCTGCTGCAGCAAGGACAGAGGCCGGATGAGCAGGGATGAGAAATTAATTCAGCAGCAGGGCTGGCAAGCAGGGAAAGATGCTCTGGGGCCAGTGAGGGATCGATGTGGGCAGCATTATGCTATGCCACAGCCCTGGGGCGGGGGACTACCCATGCAGGGGGTTCTTCCTGTGTCCTCAGCGATGTCCTGGTTCTGCTGAGGGTGATAAGATGTGGTTTGGAGTCAGAGCAGAGCTAGGACCCGAGTTCCTTCTTTTGGTGAGTGTGTGTCCTCTCCTTGAGAAGGTACGAGAGTGTGATCGCCACCCTCTGTGAGAACCTTGACTCCCTGGATGAGCCTGAGGCCCGGGCTGCCATGATCTGGATTGTGGGAGAGTATGCCGAGCGGATCGACAACGCCGATGAACTGCTGGAGAGCTTCCTTGAGGGCTTCCACGATGAGAGCACCCAGGTATGGGGGGATGAAGGGCTACCCGCTCTGTGATGCTTGGATCTGGCTGCCAGCAGGTTGAGGGGTGGCACTGTGATAAAGCTTGTGATAATCAGATTGTAGCAAAACAGTTTGCTCTAGGGGGATCATGGAAGTGTATTTATTGCAGGTGCTCAGGGCAACTGTGTCCCACAGTGGGTTTGGGTGTAGAAGGCAGCACATGAAATACACCTCCCACTGGATCCGGTTGCTCCAAGCCCCATCTAACCTGGCCTTGGACATCTCCAGGGATGGGATAGACACTACTTCTCTGCGCAAGCTGGGCCAGGGCCTCCTTACCCTCACGGGATAACATTACTTCCTAAGATCTCATCCCATCTTTCCGCTTCAAACCGTTCCCCTCATGCTATCGCATAACACTGAGTCATGGTGAACAGGGAAAACCTATAAATGCAGAATAGGAAAGCCAGCAGCCCCAGGCACCCTGCATCACGTCTAAAGGGAGTGTAGGAGGTGAATCACTTCTGCTTATCTGCATAAAAGCCAGAGGATCGTAGAATCATTAAGGTTGGAAAAGACCTCTGAACTCATCCAGTCCAACTGTCAGCCTGATCCCACTGTGCCTGCTGTAAATCCTGTCCTGAAGTGCCACAGCTTTGGTTACTCTGGCCTTTGCCCTTGTGGGACTGTGTAACCCGGTCCCAAGACCTTGCCCAGTAACCTCTGTGTCACCCTGTGGCTCTGCTGGGCTGAGGGTGCCGTAATCGGCTTGGAAGGGGCTGCAGACCTGGCTGGGAGCCACACGAGCGCCCTGACACTCATCACTGCTGCTTAAGCAGTTACCGTGCGTTTGGTCCCTTGAAAGGCAGGTTGGGATTACAGCCTGGCAGGATTTACAGGGAAGATCCATGTGTTTGGGCACAGAAGGGATATGCTTGCTCTGTCTGTCCTTCCCTAAGGCTGTTTGTCTGCCTGCAGGTGCAGCTGCAGCTGCTGACAGCCATCGTGAAGCTGTTCCTGAAGAAGCCCACGGAGACGCAGGAGCTGGTGCAGCAGGTGCTGAGCCTGGCCACGCAGGTGGGTACCAGCTTTTGCGCTGGAAAAAGTTTCCCAGGGGCTTCACCTTCCCCTCCAGGCAGTGGGAATGGCTCAGTAACACAGAGCCCGTGACAGGAGGAGAATAACTGGAGCTTAATTCTGGAAAAGCTGATAGTTAAAGCCCTGGAGAGCAACGACATCATCTCCTGTAGCGCAGGAAGTGTCTTGTGCTGTTTCCCTACTAAGACTGGTGTAGCAAAGCAGCGTCGCCTCTCACAGCAGAAGTGTGACATAAATAGCTTTAAGATTTATCCCTGTGATCGTGCTAATGCTGCAGCAAGACTTGGATGGGGCCGAGATGCTCTCATCTGCTCTGTAGTAGCTGCAGATTCCTGTGCCCCATGGCTTTGGCACTAACCCCCATGCTTCCCAAAGGACTCGGACAACCCCGACCTGCGGGACCGTGGTTATATCTACTGGCGCCTGCTCTCCACCGACCCTGTGGCTGCCAAGGAGGTGGTGCTGGCGGAGAAACCCCTCATCTCCGAGGAGACGGATCTGATCGAGCCAACGCTCTTGGATGAGCTGATCTGCTACATCGGGACGCTTGCCTCCGTCTATCACAAACCTCCCAGCGCCTTTGTGGAGGGGAGCAGAGGGGTTGTGCACAAGAGCTTGCCCCCACGAACGGGCTCGTGAGTACCTGCTTCCTCAGGGTGACTCCACAACCCATGCAGGGACTTATCTATGCAATGGGCCAGTCAGATGCTGAGCCAAGTGGCTGTGGGGCTGCTGTGGCCACTGAACAGCGCTGGCTGTGTCTGTTGTGCTGAGCTGAGCTGAGCTCCCCTGCTTCCCAAGTGGATTTTCCTCTGTAGGACCAGGGCTGTGTGGATCCAATACTGTATTTATAAGGCTGAAGGAGTGATCTCCAGCTCAAGTGGAGGGTGATCTCGATGAGGATGTGTTGGGAGCTATGCTGAGACAAGGGCATCTCTTTGTACACTTGCTGCAAAGCCCATCTGGGTGACCCCCAGCCCTTTGGTCTTTAGCACGACCTGTCAGCTAAGGCAGAGCTTCTCACATCTCTCCCTCTTCCTTCCTTCAGGAGTGAGAGTGCCGAGAGCCCGGACATGGCCCCCTCAGGGGTGCAGGGGGCAGAGCAACCGGCTGTCATCCCCACTCAGGGCGACCTGCTGGGTGACCTGCTGAACCTGGACCTGGGCCCGCCGGTGAGCGGGCCGCCCGTTGCTGCCTCCTCCGTGCAGATGGGCGCCGTGGACCTCCTCGGAGGCGGCTTGGACAGCCTGGTATGTCCCAGCCCTGCAAGATCCTTCTCCAATGCTCTGGTGGCATCATGCTGGGTGTGATGCTGGCTCCTGTCTGGAGCTCCTGAGGATAGACTTGTCTCCCAAAGACATCTGGGCTAGTGATATCCTAGTGATATCCCCTACAGAGGAGCACTGCTCCCTGGTTTATCTTGTCTTCATCAGATGGGGATAGGGGTCAGCGCTCCTGAGCGCTTCCCCTCTTCACACGTGAGGTCTGTGTAGATATTCCTGGTGTCTGTGCTGTGCTGCAGGGGTGACTCGTCTTCCTGGGTCCCCTCTGAACCTGAGGTAACTCCAGTGACACTCACTAAACTACACTGTGGGGTCAAGACATGTCTGCTACCAGCCTGTGGGATGCTTTAATGGGCATCTCCTGCACCAGGAGGTCTGGAGGCAGCTTGTCTTCCTGGGAATGTAAACCAAGCTGTGGTTTGGCTGTAGAGTGAGGAGGAATAAACCCCTCTGACTGGTTGGGACTGCCTGCCCTGGTGATGATCTACGTTTCCCGAAGGAAAATAATTTGGAGTTTTCTCCACTGCTTGTAAAAACCAGCAGAGATCCCCAAGGGGAGTGAACGTCGCTGGCTCTTTACCTGCTGCCTGTCTTGGTCTGTCATCCCCCGAGTGCTGCCCTGGCTCTTAGGGCTTGCAGGGTTCGTAACAGGCTGGTGCTGGGTGTGGGGATGAGACACCCTGGTCATGCTCTGGCTCTGGGGCAGCCACAGATGGACAGATGGATGGGTTGGCAATGTGGCCGGACTAACCTCTCTTCCCTCCTCCCTTTCTCTTGTCTCTTTCTTTTATGTCTCTTTTCTCTTGGCTTGTCTCTGCATGTGGCTGGCTCCTCTCTCCGCCTTGCCTGCTTCTGCTTGGAGATGGGGGACGAGTCGGAAGGGGTATGGATCAGCCCTTTTCTTAGCTCTCTTGTGCACGTGTAGCCCTGGTGCCCGTGTCTATCCCCAGCTGCCCCTGCTCCCACCTTGTAGCCGCAGCTCACGCTGGGCTGAGTGCGAAGCGGCGCCCTTGGCTGCCTGGATCACTCCTGTTGGGTGCTCTTGTTTCCTCCTGGAGCCAGCCTGGTCCCCTATCAGCTCTGGGAGCACTGGAGCATCCCTGCTGTCTCTGGGCCCTCACCAGCTCCCACTGACGCTTTGAGTGCCCTTGATGAGGCACTCTGTGGGACCCTTTTGCCCTCCGCGCTGGCCTCTGCCCCTGCTGATGCCCCTTTCTTCTCTTGCAGCTGCGAAGCGATGTGGGAGGCAGTCCTGCTGTGAGTGTGCCCTCTTGCCTGAGACCCTGTCTTGCCGTCTGCATCCTCCTCCTCCTCCTTTCCCCAACCCCGTGGTGCCCCCTCTAACTCCCTCTCTTGTTCCCCACAGATGGGTGGCGGCAGCAGCTTCGCACCAGCACCCAGCACCGCGATGCCTGCAAACCTAGGGGCACCCCTCAGCGGTGGCCTGGGAGACCTCTTCGACCTCACCGGTGGGGTGGGGACCCTGTCAGGATCCTACGTGGCCCCCAAAACGGTGAGTGGGATGGCTGAGCCCCCGGGCTGCAGTATTAACGGGGGCAGAGACCCTCCCCGTGCCTCCTTCATGCTGCAGGGTCTCCCAGAACGGAGGTGGAAGACAGACAGCCTCTTCCTAGCCTGGTGGCAAGATGGAAAAGACGTGGTGGTGCTTGCCCAGGCACGAGGATGTGGGGCAGAGGCAGACACATGGCCCTCAAGCTCCACCAGGGGAGATTTAGGCTAGAGATTAGGAGGAAGTTTTTCACAGAAAGGGTCATTGGGCATTGGAATAGGCTGCCCAGGGAGGTGGTTGAGTCACCTTCCCTGGAGGTGTTTAAGGCACGGGTGGATGGGGTCTTGAGGGACTTGGTTTAGTGTTAGATAGGAATGGTTGGACTAGAAGATCCGAAGGGTCCCTTCCAACCTGGTTGTTCTATGATTCTATGCAGAGTGGGGAGCAGGGATCTGTCAGGTCATGTCTTTTCCAGCACTGGATTTGAGGCTGCGTGGTTTCCCTCTGTGCAGGGTGAGATTTGGAGGATTTTGCGGCAGCAGCATAGAATCCTAACGTCATTTAGGTCAGGAAAAACCTTTAAGATTGAATCCAACCCTTAAACCATTAAACTGTGTCCCTAAGTGTCCCAGCTACACAGCTCTTAAATCCCTCCAGGGATGGGGACTCCAGCCCTGCCTTGGGCAGCCTCTGGCAGGGCTTGACAGCCCTTTCCGTGAAGTTCTCTTTCCCACTATCCAATGTAACCCTCCCCTGACACAGCCTGAGGGCATTTCCTCTCATCCCATCACTTGTCACTTAAGAGAAGAGCCCAGCACCCACCTCACCACAACCTCCTTTCTCAGAGCTGCAGAGTGATGAGGTCTCCCCTCAGCCTCCTTCAGGCTAAAGAGCCCCAGGTCCCTAAGCTACTTGCAGAATCCCTGGGCTCCAGAACCTTCCCCAGCTCCTTTGCCTTCTCTGGATGTTCTTCAGTCACTCAACGTCCTTCTTAGAGTAAGGCACCCAAAACTGAATCCAGGATTCACGGTGTGGCCTGGCCACAGCGTGTGACTGATCCAAGGATCCTGTTGACCTTCTTGGCCACCTGGGCCACTGCTGGCTCATGTTCAGCCGCTGTCGATCAGCATCCCAGGATCCTTTTCCACAGGGCAGCTTTCCAGTCACTCTTCCCCAGCCTGGAGCTCTTCATGGAGTTGTTGTGGCCCAGATGCGGGAGTCTGCACTTGGCCTTGTTGAACCTTTGGCCTCGGCCCATGGATTCAGTCTGTCCTGGTTCCCTCCAGGGCCTTCCTGCCCTCGATCCCACAGCCCTGGTTGTAGCAAGGGCCTGTGCCAACTGTGTGTCGGTAGCTGTGAAAATCCCCTGGCTTACAAACACCCAGCACAGCTGTGCCAGGCTGGAGAGCACCAAAAGCTTCACTTTGGGTAAAACCTCAAGGGTTTCTTGTCTCCTTAACCCAGGTCTGGCTCCCGGCCATGAAAGCCAAAGGGCTGGAGATCTCTGGCACCTTCAGCCGGCAGGTGGGCTCCATCTCCATGGACCTCGTGCTAACAAACAAAGCCCTGCAGGTCATGTCTGACTTTGCCATCCAGTTCAACCGCAACAGGTAAGGTCCCTCCTAGGCTGGTCGGCAGTGGCCTGTGAAGGTGAGGGTAGTATCTCCAAGCTCGGCCTTGGAGCTGCTGCATACAAAGGATGGGAGGAAGGGGCTGTGAATTGGCTGCAGGGCTTGGGAACAGCCTCATGTGATGACCTTCTCTTTCTGATGGCTGTGGTGGTGATGATCATCAAACCAAAGCCTCTAAGAAGTTGACTGAAGAGGCTGTTCCTCTGACTACCATTTTTCCTCCTGGTGATCCCATGCTTCCTTTCCCCTCAGAGTGATGCAACAAGGAATGACCCTGAGGGAATGTAGGAACCCCAAAAATAGGTCCAAATCTTTGTAGGAGAAAAGGGGGAAACTTTGGTTGGGCAGAGCCGGAGCCAGCCTGGCCCTGGGCTCTGTGGGGGCAGCAAGATGAGCTGTGTGTGTTCCTGGGGTCTGGGTGAAGGAAGGCAGGGGGAGCCCCAGGGCTGGCCCAGTGCCTGCTGCTCCACGCCCTGATCTCCCGCTTTCCTCTGGTGTCCCCCCAGCTTTGGCCTGGCCCCGGCAGCTCCTCTCCAGGTCCACGCACCTCTTGCCCCCAACCAGTCTGTGGAGATCTCTCTTCCACTGAACACTGTTGGCTCCGTCATGAAGATGGACCCTCTGAACAACCTCCAGGTGGGAAGCGCACCCAGGTCTCTCCTCCTGGGGATCTGGGATGGGTGAGGGCCGCTCCTCGGGAAGGAGCTGGAAGGAGGTGTGACTACAGCAGCCAGATAAGAAGAAAAGCTCAGCTCAACTGTGTGCTGTCAGAAATGAATCCAGCTCCTGGAGAGTCATTAATGTTGGAAAAGCCCTCTAAGTTCATCCAGTCCACCTGTCAGCCCAGCCCCACTGTACCTACTGAACTGTGTCCCCAAGTTCAGCTGTTGTCGGCCAGCACCCCAGGTCCTTTTCCACTGAGCAGCTTTCCAGCTGCTCTTCTCCTTGTAGTTCCTAGGAGGGATCTGGGTGAGAAGGCTAAGGGGGTGCAGTCCTGGAAGCTCCCCATTTGCCTTATGTGCTGGGGACAGTGACACACCTGAGGGCACATCCACATAGATTCTGGCCTCTCCAGGTCCTCTGGGCAGCTTCCAGTCTCTTGCTCCTATGATATCTGGTTCAAGAGGAATCAGTGGTGTGTGATGGGATGAGATGGGTGGAATTTCACCTTCCCTGGAGGTATTTAAGGCACGAGTGGATGAGGTCTTGAGGGACTTGGTTTAGCGTTTGATAGGAATGGTTGGACTAGAAGATCCGATGGGTCCCTTCCAACCTGGTTGTTCTATGATTCTATGTTTGCCTGCTGTGGGTTGGAAGAGGTGTTGACGTCCCCATGTCCTTCCATCCCAGGTTGCGGTGAAAAACAACATTGATGTCTTCTACTTCAGCACCCTGTACCCCCTGCACATCCTCTTCACCGAGGACGGCAAGATGGGTGAGTTGGAGTGTGGGTGGCTGTGCCTCCTGCAAGGTCCTCTTCACTGTCATCCCAACCCTTGGAATCCTCCTGACCACATTCCCATGTGGGTGCAGGTGCCCTTGGCAGTCTGGAGCAGACAGGGACATAACCGAGCCAGTATGATGACTACCTTTAACTCCTTGCTGCCAGGGAGAGCTCTTGTTTAATGCCTGGAAGTGTTCAAGGCCAGGTTGGGTGAGGCTTGGAGCAACCTGATCCAGTGGGGAGGGGTCCCTGCCCATGGCTGAGGGTGGGACTGGGTGGGCTTTGAGAACCCTTCCAGCCCAAACCTTTCCATCATTCTGTGATTGATTTGTTGCTTATTTTGCCTTCCCTGGCACTCGGCAGCCTCTTCCTCAAGCCAATCTTGTAGCTTCATCACTGTCTTGGTTTCGTTCCTCGCTGCAGAGCGGCAGATGTTCCTGGCCACTTGGAAAGATATTCCCAATGAGAACGAGGCCCAGTTCCAGATCAAAGACTGCTCTCTTAATGCAGGTGGGTCCAAACCCTTCAGAAGGATCCAAGTGGCCAGTGGTGATCTGCTCATCCCAGTTATCCCAGCCCAGGCTGTGGGGAGATGAAAGCACCTTCCCCCCGTGCTCATCCTGTATCTCCAGGAAGGAACTGCTGCCTGGTTTGCTGTTTGCAAGTTGCAGATGCTTGGCAGCCTTGGAGATGCCCTGCCCTGTGAGGATGTCCCCATGGCCTTGGACAGTTGCCATGCCCACTTTGGGATCAATCTTAGAGCAAGGAAGCGGAGCAGGACCATGCAGCGGTCCTGTGCTCGCAGGCAGCTGTGGGCATGAGCCCAGCCAGGCTCCTTGGCACCTCCTTGCTCTCCCAGCTCCTTCTCCAGGAGATCTGGTGCCAGTCGGAATGTGCAAAGCCCTGGGTGGGAACAGCAGAGTCCTTTCAGTCCTGCTGGCAGCAGCGAGCTGACCTTTGTGGAGCGAAGTGGGGCGGCTCTGCTTGTGAATTGAGCTCTGGGCTGTTCCCTGCCCTCCTGAGGGAGGATGAATAGAGCCCTTCTCCTTGCTCCGTGGGGTCCGCAGGTTTTGGATGGGCAGGAGGGAGAGAGGAGGAGGAGGAGATGGGGTGGCAGCAGCTCACACAGCAGCTTTCTCCTCCCACGTAGATGCCGTTAGCAGCAAGCTCCAAGGCAGTAACATCTTCACCATCGCCAAGAGGAACGTGGAGGGCCAAGACATGCTCTACCAGTCCCTGAAGCTCACCAACGGCATCTGGGTGCTGGCAGAGCTCAGGATCCAACCCAGCAATCCCAGCTTCACGGTATGGCTCCTTCCCCTGCCTGCCTGCTTCCCAAACAGCCTCAGGGTGGCTCCAAGGCTGCTGCCCACCCTGTCTTCCCTGTTCTCCACTTGGAGATGAATGGTCCTGTAAGACCAGGAACCCACAGCTGCTGGTGGTGCCAGTTCCAGTGTCGTTCCCTCATGGGAAGGGTGAGACAGGGGCTGTGCTGTCTGGCTGGGCTCTGCAGCAACACCATCTCTGCAGGGCTGCTCTCCTGGCACCAGGGAGGCAGCTGAAGGACGCAGAGTGCTCCCAGCCCACCCACCCATCCCCACTAAAATAAAAAAAACAGTCCCTGCCTCTTCTAGGGGCATCCCTGCCTCTTCTAGGGGCATCCCTGCCTCTTCTAGGGGCATCCCTGCCTCTTCTAGGGGCATCCCTGCCTCTTCTAGGGGCATCCCTGCCTCTGCCTGTGCACTGGGCAGCCTGGCTGTAGCTGCAAAGGGCCTTGGAGCGGGGATCTGTCCCTGTGTTGGCCACGAGCTTTCCCTGGCCCTTTCCCACCTTCCTTGCAGCCTTTTTCCTTTGGGTTGGGATGAGCTGTGTGGCCTTGACTCACCTCTCTCTGTATCTCCCTCCCTGCTGCCTGCCCACCCTCGCCGGCCTGCCCGCTCTTGCAGGATTTGGAGGTTAGCCGACTGGTTTTTACCCTGGCTTGGGGCTTGCTTTGGCTGCTTCCCGCTTATTCCTGAGGGTTTTACCTGCCCTGCCTGTCTCTTGGTTGTCCCTCGCTCCTTCCTCCCAGCAGGCCTGGTGCTGAGAGCGCAGCTTCATGGGAGGTGAACGTTGTGGAGGGACAGGAGATTCCCAACCCTCCTGCATTCACTTGGGATGAGGATATGGCTGCGAATCCTTATACTGGAGGATTGCCTGCTCGGCGTCCCTGCGCCGAGTTCTCCCTGCTTGCCTGCAGGCTGCATAACTAATTGATTTCAGAGTCATTTAATGTTTAATCTTTGAGCAAATACCTGAAGGGAGGGAGCCTGCTTGGGAGATACCTTTGGGGCAACTGTTCCCCCTCATGTTCCAGGCATGGAATCAAACACCAAGAGATGACACCTCTGCCTCCCTCCCTGCCTGTGCTGCATGTGGCTGGCTCTGCCTCTCACTTGGGCGCAGGGAGCACTGGCAGCCTGGGAAGAGTGTTTAAAAATCATTAATTGCCTTTTAATATCTTCTTTTATCCAGCTGGGGCCACCCTCATGCCCTGGGAGTGGCTGCTGCAGCATGCAGGGCTTTGTGCTTTGGGGCTCGTGGGTCACCGGCACGGGGCAAGGTGCCGTGACTCCCTCTTCTTCTCTCTCTCCGCAGTTATCCCTGAAATGCCGAGCACCGGAGGTGTCCCAGTACGTCTACCAAGCCTACGAAACCATCCTGAAGAACTAAGGTCATACCGCAGTCCGTCCTCCTCTTCCCTTTCCCACCTGAGGAAGTGGGGCAGGACCCATGTGCATGTCTCCTCTCCTTCCTCCCGAGGAACCAGCCCCTGGGACTCTTCCCTTGAGCCCCAGGGCCCTGAAAACGGAGCCGCTGCTTCCATCTCTGTGGGGCTGGGGTGGGCAGAGGGGGTGAGGGGCATCCTGGCCTGTCCCTGCATCCCTCTAGGAGCCTGGGGGCGAGTAAGGCAGTGTCCTTGCTGCTGTTGCCCCAGTGAGAACCCTGTCTCGCTCTCCACAGCCCAGTGGCTGCTTTTTTTATCCAGCTGCCATGCGTGCAGGGCTGCTCCCCTCCTCTCTGTGCCCCCCCCATCCTGGGAAAATCCCCTCCCCACTGACACGGGGGTCTCACCTTTGCCTGGGGTGGTGTCTGGTGAAGGATTCGCACTCTGCAGCCCTTGGAATGGCATTATAGGGCTGGCACTTGGCCCCTTTCACGTTGCTCAGGGCCTGAAATGCAGTGGGGTTGGGTGGCCCCTGCTCCAGCTCCCATTGGAGCCCTGGCTTCTTCCTTCCCTGGCTCTGGAGAGCCACGGAGCTGAGCCCCAAGCCCCTGGGAGCGGATCTTCCTGCTCTGGGAGCTGTTTCCAAAGGTCCCAGAAGGGCTAAAGAATCTCAGATTTGAGCCTGTACTTAAAACTACAGTGAAAAGGGGCTTTTCCAGCCCTTGCAATGAGGCCAGGAGGGCTCCCAGCATCGCCTCCCACTGCCCTTGACCTCCCTCTCTGCCCCACAAGCAGGGGCAGCCGCCCCCCTTCCCCACCCCACGGCTCCATCTCCTCCCCGTTTGTCACCCTTGGGTGCTGGTGAGGATGTGCCACCGTTCCTGACGGTGACGCTGCTCCTTTCTCCCCTTCCCCCTGAAATAAAGCCATGGGTCACCCCTAACCAGAAGCGGCCGATGCAGGAAATATCTAATATATAAGTATAAATCTATTGTACGTTCACTAGTTTCAAGGGGAACAATGAATAAAGGTGACATCTGCCCAGAGAGCCGCTGCCCTGAGCTGTGACCCGGTGGTCCCGAGGGAAGCAGGATGCTGTGAGCTTCCTCTCAGCAGTGTCCTGCCCTCCCAAGGAGGAGATAAGCCCTCTCAGGAAGGAGATAAGCCCTCCCAGGCGTTGGTGGCCCTGACCCCAAGGGAGGGTCCAGCTGCAGTACAGATGAGTGGACACAGCACATTCAGTTCCGTTGGTCTTTACTGGCTTTGGGGGGACATGCGGGGCCAGAGGAGAGGGTGGCCTGGCTCGGGGGGGGGCTCCATGCACAGCCCTGTCCCACCTTCTGGATATCAAGGCAGGCTCTGGACAGCACTGCTGGAGAGGAAAAAGTGATCCCCCTCACCCACCAAAATACAAGTTGTGACAACAAACTGCATGTCCCCAAGTCATCTCAGAAAGAGAACAGGAAAGAGGTATGAGAGGTGGCCAAGAAAAGGAGAAAACAACAGAGAACCATCAAGAAGATGATGAGGAGAAAGAGACAGAAGGTGAGAAGAAGGCCACGAAGAAGAGACAACAACAAAAGAAGATGTGAAGATGAGAAGGAAAAGAAGGTGGTGACAAGAGAAGGACAGGAATGCCAAAAAAGAGGAGAAGACAAGAAGATGATGAAAACGAAGGAGGAGAATAAAGAGAGGCAACGGGAAAAAGATTAGGAGCGAGGAGCTGGTTGCTCTCCAGCCTTGTTCTCAGGCCAACACTCCTGCCCTGCCCTGGACCTGCACCCAGGGTGCTGAGGGCACATCCAGAGCCTGCTGTGCCTGTCTGGGGCCAGGGGGTCCTTGCAGGGCCCTCCCCAAACTGCCAACAGTCGCCAAGTGAAGGAGCCCCAGCTCCTTGGCCAACTCAGATCCGCAGCTGTCGCCTCTCCACGCAGGTGCCATCACCGGCAGCAGCTCTGCCGCGTCTCCGGGGCCTTGTCCTCATCCTGCCTGCCACCAACGTGGGCATCTCATGGCCAAGCGTCCTCATCCAGCCCTTGGCGCTCCCGTGGGCCCCATGTGGGCTCCAGCAAGGAGGAGAAGACGTTCTGCAGAGCCCCCCAGGGCTTGGAGCTGTCGGCGGAAGGCTGGGGGGCTGCCCCATAGCCCCGTGGCGTGGGGATCCTGGAGGGCTTCTTGTGGGGCTGCGTGTCCAGCCGAGGCTTGGCCTGGAGGCGCGGGGATGGCATAGAGAGGGAAGGCACCGCTGCGGGGAGTCTGGGGGAGGCCACGGCAGGGTTCTCTTCTGTCTCTGTCAGCTCATCCTCGCCTGGCGCCCAGTCAGTGTCGGACTCGGGGCCGCCGCGCGTCTCCCGCATGTCCCAAGAGGCTGGTAGGCAGCTGCTCTCATCGGAGGAGCTGGAGAGGGCCGGACGGCGCCCCAAATCCGCTGGTTCAGGGGCTGTTGGCAGTGCAGGTCCAGCCCCGTTCCCGCTGCGCCGGCCATCCTTGCTGAAGATGTTGAGAGACGACGAGGAGGAGCTGGAGGAGCAATAGGCCGAGTCGGCGGCCGCGGGTGGCGCGGGGAGCATGGCGGGAGCCTCCGCGGCCTCCAGCTCCTCCATCAGCCGCGTGTTGGCCAGGAATTCCTCCTCCAGCCTGCGGAAGAGCAGCTGCTCCTGCCCGGGCTCCAGCGGCGCCCGCAGCCGCTGCACCAGCTCCTCCAGCTCCCGCTGCAAAGCTTCCCCGTCGCCGCCATGCCAGGCCTCTCCGGGCACCGCCAATCCCTCCTGGAGCGAGGAGCGGCGGCGCGGGCGGCCGCGGGCAGGGCTGCCGGAGCGGGACGTGGGTTCCGCTCGCGTCCACGAGTGCTGCCCGTCCTGCCGGCGGCTGATGAGCAGCAGGGGCTGTGGGCCGGGGCGGCCGTGGCTGCGGGCACGCGGGGTGGCGCGGCCTGGCCCGTTGGGCACCCGTGAGCGGCCGCGTTCCTCCTCAGCCGGAGCCGTTCGGCCGCTGCCCGGAGAGAGGCCGGTGTGGCGCGGTGGCTGCTGCGCCAGGGCCCCCCGGCTGGGCTCACGGCGGCGAGGGGGACCCCCATCCCGCAGGCTCTGCGCAGAGGAGGCCGAGGAGTCGCTGTCGCCCGAGCAGCGGCGGGAGCGGGATGGAGCGGGGTCGCGGGGCCTGGGGGACATGGAGAGGGAGTTAATCAGGACTGCAGGGGCGAGGGGGGCATTGCACCCCTCTTTCATAGAATCATAGAACAACCAGATTGGAAGGGACCCATCGGATCTTCTAGTCCAACCATTCTACCCCAATCGAATCCCGTTTCCTCCCCATTGCAGCCTGGTTGTCCCCTATTGCACCTCTCTCTTTCCCCAATTGTCCCATTGATTCCATTCTCCACTCATTGCACCCCCATTCCCCCATCACACCTCCCTGCCTCCCCTTCCCTGCACTGCATCATCTCCCTTGTCCCCCAGTCTTTTCCCACTGTGCCCCCTCATTTGTTGAGGCTCTGGAGTGAGTCCAGAGAAGAGCAATGAAGCTGGTGAAGGGGCTGGAGAACAGGCCCTATGAGGAGTGGCTGAGAGAGCTGGGGTTGTTTATCCTGGAGAAGAGGAGGCTGAGAGGAGACCTCATTACTCTCTCCAACTACCTGAAAGGAGGTTGTAGAGAGGAGGGAGCTGGGCTCTTCTCCCAAGGGACAGGACAAGAGGGAATGGCCTCAAGCTCCACCAGGGGAGATTTAGGCTGGAGATTAGGAGGAGGTTTTTCACAGAAAGGGTCATTGGGCATTGGAATAGGCTGCCCAGGGAGGTGGTTGATTCACCTTCCCTGGAGGTGTTTAAGGCACAGGTAGATGAGGTCTTGAGGGACTTGGTTTAGTGTTTGATAGGAATGGTTGGACTAGAAGATCCGAAGGGTCCCTTCCAACCTGGTTGTTCTGTGATTCTGTGATTCTATGGGGCTAAGACCTTGATGTGGGGCTAAGTCCTTGCTGTGGGTCTGTCTGTTTCCCCCCTCACTGGCCACGGTTGCCCCCGCAGCCCCCTGGGTGCCTACCTGATGGTGCTGCCCCTGGCCTCGCCGGGGGTCCTGGCAGGGCTGGCAGAGCCAGGCAGGGCAGTGAGGCCGCGACGTGGGGACATTCCCTCCTGCCTGGTGCCAGGCGGTGCTTTCGGGGTGTCCGTGGGGCCCCTCTGGGGTGCTCGGGGGCGCCGTGGGGTGCTGGGGCTGCCGGAGAAGCTGCTGGGAGCTGCTTTGTGGGGGGAGAAGCCGGGAGCGCGGGGCTGCGGCAGGCGGTGAGCTGGAAACGGAGACACCGGTGCTTAGTGGGGCTCCCCCTGCTAGTCCCCCCCAAATCTCACCGCACCCCCTTTTCCACAGGTTTCCAGGCTGTGGGTTCATCGTCTCTGGAATTAATTTAGCCAAAACCCACCTGTTCTTACTCCCTTCTTTTCCAGGCTGTGAGTTCATCACCTTGGGAATTCATTTGGCCCAAACCCACCTTTTCTCACTCCTGCATTTTCCACATTTTTTCAGGCTGCAGGATCATCACTTTGGGAATTGATTTGGCCCAAACCCACCTTTTCTCACTTCCTTCTTTTCCAGAATTTCCCAGGCTGCGAGATCATCACCTTGTGAATTAATTGAACCCAAACCCACCTTTTCTCACTCCCTTTTCCCATTTCAGCTTCCCAAACAGCCCAGCCCCAGGGAAAGGAGCCCCCCCCGAGAGCCACGAGCAGTGAGGTGACACCGGCAAGGGGTTCCCCGTAGGCACTCACCGAGCGAGGAGCAGCGGCAGGGATCGTGCTTGTCCAGGTAATGTTCCAGTGTGTCCCAGCCGCCTCCGACCCGCACCATGACGTGGCTCCTCAGCACCTGTGGACACCCCACTGCCGTCACCCTGCCCCGAAAATGGGGGGATCAACCCCCCCATTGGGGTCCCCGACGCAGCATGAGGGGAGAAATGAGCTCAGGGCAGGGTGGGAGAGGACACGGGGGGACATGGGGCACGGTGATGGCTCTTACTCGGACGAAGATGAGGGTGCTGGAGTCACCCACTTTGTATTTGCCTTCGGAGACCTTGATCATGGGGAACTGAGAAGGGCAGGAGCAGCAGCCCAGGATCTCCCGCACCTGTGGGCAGAGAGGGGAGAAGTGGGTGCAGGCACCTCCACGCCGACCATCCCACCAGGAGTGTGGGGAGCACCCCAGCACCCACATAGTATCATAGAACAACCAGGTCGGAAGGGACCCATCGGATCTTCTAGTCCAACCATTCCTATTAAATCAAAGAATCCTGTGATTCTGTGATTCTGTTCATTCCTATCAAATCACATCCCACAGTCCCGAGCCAGCAGCTCCCACACAGACACAATCTCAAGCCGGCAGCTTCCACTGGGCACATGGGGAGCACCCCCAGCACCCCCATGACCACAATCCTGATCCAAGAGCTCCCAGAAGGCATGTGCATAGCACCACATCCCATGATCCCAAACCAGGAGCATCCACCAGGCACATGGGGAGCACCCACAGTACCCACATCCCGCGACCCTGAGCCAGGAGCTCCCACCAGTAGCGTGGGGAGCACCCACAGCTGAGAATCCTGAGCCAGGAGCAACCACCTGGCACACAGGGAGCACCCACATCCCATGATCCCACACCAGCTGCTCCCACCAGTAGCTTAGGGAGCACCTACATCCCACAATCCTGAGCTGGCAGCTCCCACCAGGCACATGGGGAGCACCCACATCCCACAATCCCATGCCAGCAGCTCCCACCACTAGCATGGGGAGCACCTACGTCCCACAATCCTGAGCTGGCAGCTCCCACCAGGCACAAGGGGAGCACCCACAGCACCCACATCCCACGATCCTGAGGCAGCAGCTCCCACACAGACACCATCTCAAGCCGGCAGATCCCACTGGGCACATGGGGAGCACCCCCAGCACCCCCATGACCACAATCTTGATCAAAGAGCTCCCAAAAGGCATGTGCATAGCACCCACATCCCACAATCCCAAGCCAGGAGCTCCCACCAGGCACATGGGGAGCACCCACATCCCACAATCCTGAGCTGGCAGCTCCCACCTGGCACATGGGGAGCACCCACAGCACCCACATCCCACAGTCTCGAACCAGGAGATCCCACCTGGCACACGGGAAGTACCCACATCCCACAATCCTGAGCCAGCAGCTCCCACCACTAGCATGGGGAGCACCTACATCCCATGATCCTGAGCCAGAAGCTCCCACCAGGCACACACAGAGCACCCACATTCCCACAGTCCCACGATCCCAAGCCAGGAGGTCCCACCAGGACACCATGGGAGAGCGAGGGATGTGGGGGGACCTCCCCACCCACCCTAGAGCAGGCTGAGAACAGACAGAACTCGCTTCACCTCCTGCCAATCCCGCTCCTCAGATCCACCCATCCTGCAACTGTAGGATGTGGGGAGCTCAGAGCACCCCAAAACTGGGAATGAGGAAGACACCCCCACCCCTGCTGCCCCCACCCCAGCACCCTCCAGTGCCCACCCCTGAGGACACCAAGGGGTTAAACTCATTTCTTCAGCTTTTCCCCCAAACTTTAACACTGAAATCTAAAGGGTGGATTTTTTTGGGGGGGAGTGGAGGCAGCTGGGGGACCCCCCAGCCCCACCCCCAACCCTGCCAGCTGCCTGCACGGAGCTGACGTCAGGGATTAGGCCGAGAGCCACGCGGGGACGCGGCCGCATCCTGCGTTCCGCCCCCCAAATTGGGGAGGAGTTTATCATTCATAATTCAAAAATTCATAATTCAAAAAATTCATAATTCAAAAATTCATAAGTCAAATTTTCATAAGTCAAAAATTCATAATTCAAAAATTCATAATTCAAAAATTCATCCTTAATTACTTTTTCCGCTTGTTTTGCTTTGCGGTTCTGCCTTTACACCCATAGCAGGATCTGGCCGCTCCCATTCCCATCCTAGTGGCCAGGTCAGCTCCAAGTGGGGAAACTGAGGCACTGAGTGGTCAGGGGGTGGGGGGGGCTACAGTGAGGGAGGGCTGACCCTGTTGCCACCCAGGAAAGGGACATGGGGACAATTCGGGTCGGATCCGGCATCATCAGGCTCCTCCCCAACTCCAGCGCTGCCCATAAAAGCCGATAGCGAGGAATTACGCAGCCCGGAAAAATGCAGCTGGGGCTGGCAAGACGCACACCGGGGGGTTTGGGGGGGCTCGGGGGGCACCCCCTTTCCACAGGGAATATGGAGAGTGGGGTGCCGGACGCTCCCCACCCGCCTCAGTGTGGAGGCTGCAGGACTTAACGAGGAATCGGGGTTTCAATTAAAAAATGGCTTTGAGATTAGGGAGTCAGGGGAGGGCAGGACCCCTCCCGTGTCCGCGTTAATCTCAGAGCGCGGGTCGGATCCTGCGCCTGGGCTTTAATCCCTCCTGAGCCTCCCTGCACCCGGCCTTGCGACGGGAACCCCTCTGCTTTGGGACACCCCAAAACCACCCAGGACGTCCCCACGTCCGTCTGTCCGTCCCCAAAGACGCCAGCACCAAGGTGCTGGGAGAAGGAGCATGTTCTTAAGGTGGAGACCAACCATGGACGGGGAGGAGGTGGCAGGGGTGGAGGTGACACCTGCATCTCCTTTGGAATTATGGCCACGGCCACCAAAATATCCTGGTTGTGTGGCCAAGGACCTCCAATGGCCACGGAGAACGTGGCTGGGTGGATGGAGGGACCTTCCATAGCCATGGAGAGCCTGGTTGGGTGGATGGAGGAACCTCCATGGCCATAGAGAACATGGTTGGGTGGATAGAGGGACCTCCCATATCCACAGAGAACATGGCTGGGTGGATGGAGTGACCTCCCATGGGCCATAAAGACAGAGAGCTGAGTGGCCAGACTGGACCCCCAGCACAGCTCCCAGAGGAGCATCTCACCAGCTCATCCAGGTTCTTCAGGTCGCAGAGGGCGATGGGCCGGGTCCTGCTGGGGTAGGTGGGCACCTGGTGGTCCCGGCTGTCCTGGCACGAGCCCAGCGCGCCGTAAGCCATTTGGTCCCTCATCTCCTCCTCGATCTCCTCCTCCATCTGGATGAGCATGGGGGCCAACATGCCGAACTTGGAGCCCCTCCTGGCCACCTCCAACAAGCAGAGGACAAAGTTCTTCTCGTTCTTCTTCAGCACCAAGTCGTTGGTCTCAAACATGAGGACGTCCTGGATGCCGAGGTCCTGCCGGCACCACTGGATGAAGTTGGAGACGTTGTCCCGGGCAATAAAGGATCCGGGCACCACGTTCTTGGCTTGGAAGACGACCTCGTTCCGGGGGACGCGCATGCGGGCGGCCGCCTCGGGGTGCCGCTGCTGGAAGTCCAGGGCGGTGCGGTTGACGTTGTTGGCGTGTCGGCAGAGGTGGCATCCCGTCTCCAGGCTCTCCAGGAAGGTGTCCACCTGGATGTCCAGGTCGTAGAGGGTGTTGAACCACTCGGCCAGGTCCTCCTTCATGGCCTCCAGGTACTCCTCGCTGGAGCGGAAGGGCCGGATGCTCTTGGAGGCGGCCGACTGGATGTGGCTGGGGTCGGCCATGGCCTGCGGGTGGACAACGGGACCCGTTAGAGGTAGCACCCCCAAAACCTGGCCCCTCAGTGTCCCCCCCAACCACCACCTTGGTGACATCCCATACCTCAGTTTCCCCAACTCGTGAGTCAGCACGACCTCCAGAGCCTGGTGGGACCCACAGCCCTGGCACCTCATGGCCCCTGGTCCCACAGTCCTCCCACTTCATGCCACATGAACCTCATCCTCCATGTCCCCCCTACACCCCCCACCCCCTGCCCCTCAATCCCATGTCTCCCCCCCCACCCCCTTGACCCCACTCTGTGTCCCCAAAATCCTGAGTCCCCACCCCATGACTCCTCCCCCAATTCCATGTCTCCCCCCCATACCCCCACACCTCCCTGACCCCACTCTGTGTCCCCGAATCCTGTGTCCCCACCACATGACTCCTCCCCCAATTCCATGTCTCCCCAATCCCATGTCTCCTCCCCACACCCCCATGATCCCACTCTGTGTCCCCAAATCCTAGGTCCCCACCCCATGACTCCTCCCCCAATTCCATGTCTCCCCCCATCCCACCCCACGTCCCTCTGATCCTGTAAGATCCCGACATGTCCCCCCCTCCCCCAATTCTGTCTCCCCCCATATCTCCCTGATTTGTCACCCCCCTGTGTCCCCCCCGATCTCATGCCGTCCCCCACCTTGGTGTATCTCCACTTCACCCTAATCCTGTGTCCATGTTCCTGTGTCCATTAATGTCACTTGTCACCAATGGCCCCTGCAGCAGAGCCCCCCCTCCAGCCCTTGCCTTGTCATGGTGAGTGTCACCGCCCTGGGAGCAGGTGACACCCCCAGACTCCCACACTGGGCCAGCGACCCCAGCCCTGCACTGGGAGTGGGGGGGGTGTCCCAGTGCCCCCCAGTGCTAACCCTCCCCCAGCCCCACAGCATGGGGCTTCTCCCTTGGAAGCATCCCTGCTCGGGGGGTGCTGTGGGGGCCTTGCCCTCTCAGGGGGTGCTGGGGGGGCTCCTGCTGAGGGGCTGTCAGTGGTTTTGGGGGGGTTCTGCCCTCTTGGAAGGGGGGTTCCTCCTCCCTTAGGGGTGTTGGTTTGGGGGGACAGTCCCTGTAGGTCCCCAGCTTTCTCCTGGAGAAGGGAGGGGGGGCCTGGCAGGGAGGTGTCCCATTCCCAGGATGTCTGTCTGTCTGTCTGTCCAGGGTTGGGAGAGAGGGGTCAGCACCTGTGAGGCAGATGGAGACATGGACAGAGGACACGGTGGGGGAGGGGGGGGCGGTGAGCAGACAGAGGGGGGGGACACAGAATGGGGGGGGACGGGGACAGGGACATGGCATGGATAGGGGGACACATGAACATGGGGGGACACATGAAGAAAGGGGGGACACAGGCTGGGGGGACACATGAAGAGAGGGGGAACACAGGCTGGGGGGACACACGGACATGGGGGTTACACAGAGGGGGGACAGGGACAGAGGAGACACATAGAGAGGGGGGGACAGGGATGGGACACATGAAGGGGACAGGACAGAGACAGAGAGGGGGGACAGACGGAGAGGGGGGCACAGGGGGATCATGGAGGGGGGACAGGGGCAGGGACACATGGAGAGGGAGGGACATGGACATGGGGGGGACACAGAGAGGGGGTCACAGAGAGGGGACAGGGACAGAGGGGGACACATGGGGAGAGAGGGTACATGGAGAGGGGACACGGACATGGGGGGACAGGGGCTGGGGGGATCACATGGAGAGAGGGGGGTGATAGAGAGGGGACAGGGACAGAGGGGGACACATGGAGAGTGAGGGGATACGGAGGGGGGACATGGACATGGCGGGGGACAGGAGCTGGGGGGGGTCACACGGAGGGGGGACACAGACATGGGGGGCGAAAAGTGTCGTGGAGGGGGGACAGGGACAGAGGGGGGACACATAGAAAGAGGAGGGATACAGATGGGACACATGGAGAGAGGGGGGGATAAGGACGAGGGGGGGGAACTGGAGAGAAGGGGATACGGGGGGATCATGGAGGGGGAACGGGAGCAGGGACACATGGGGGGGGACAGGGTTGTGGGGGACACACGGACATGGGGGGGGACACACGAAGCGGGGACAGGGACATAGAGGGAGACACATGGAGAGAGGGGGAACAGGGACGGGACACACGGTGGGGACAGGACAGAGGCAGAGAGGGGGGACAGGCGGAGATGGGGCAGGGCCGGGGCGGACAGGCAGACGCGGGGGGAGGACACACGGACACGGGGGGGGGGGGGGGGGGAATGGTGAGGGTCCTCCGCACTCACCGGCGCTGGGCGGTCGCTACCGTGGGTCCCGGGCCGGGGCGGGGGGAGCCGGGGGGGCAGCCGCTTGCTCCGCCATCGGCCCCGAGCGGAGCCGCCCGTGGGGGCGGCCCAGGAAGCGGCGGCAGGGCGGGGAGAGACCGGCAACGGGGGAGGGACGGCGGCCAACGGGGGGAGGACGGAGCAGGGGAAAAGCGGGACTGACAGCGGAGAGCGGGAAACGGGAGGGGGGCATGGTGGGTGGGAGGGAATGGGGGGGGGGGGGGGGCCGGACATGGGAGAACAGGGGGACAGGGGGAGAATGGGAGGAACATGGGAGAATGGGGAGGATATGGGAGAGGGGGGAGAATCATAGAATAACCAGGATGGAAGAGACCCATCAGATCTTCCAGTCCAACCATTCCTATCAGACACTAAACCAAGTCCCTCAGGACCTCATCTACCCCTCCCTTAAACACCTCCAGGGAAGGTGACTCAACCACCTCCCTGGGCAGCCTATTCCAATGCCCAATGACCCTCTGTGTGAAAAACTTCCTCCTAATCTTTAGCCTAAATCTCCCCTGGCAGAGCTTGAGGCCATTCCCTCTTGTCCTGTCCCCTGTCACTTGGGAGAAGAGCCCAGCTCCCTCCTTTCTACAACCTCCTTTCAGGTAGTTGTAGACAGTAATGAGGTCTCTCAGCCTCCTCTTCTCCAGGATAAACACCCCCAGC
This sequence comes from Coccyzus lansbergi, assembly GCA_033558105.1. Lineage (NCBI taxonomy): Eukaryota > Metazoa > Chordata > Aves > Cuculiformes > Coccyzidae > Coccyzus > Coccyzus lansbergi. The sequence goes on along the minus strand of JAUMJK010000266.1, from coordinate 510,372 downwards.
TCTCTCAGCCGCTCCTCATACGGCCTGTTCTCCAGTCCCTTCACCAGCTTCATGGTTCTTCTCTGGACTCACTCCAGAGCCTCAACATCCTTCTTGTGCTGAGGGGCCCAGAACTGGACACAGGATTCAAGGAGCGGCCTCACCAGTGCTGAGTACAGAGGGAGAATCACCTCCGTGGACCTGCTGGTCACACCATTTCCGATCCAAGCCAGGATGCCATTGGCCTTCTTTGCCACCTGGGCAAGAATATGGGAGAATGTGGAGTGGGAGGGACATGGGGAGAATCGGCAGGGACATGGGGAGAATGGGGGACACACCGGAGAATGTGGGGGGACACAAGGAAGTGGTGCGACAGGGGAATGGTGCATGAGTGGGGTATGGGGAGGGGGGGGTGACAGGGGAGAACAGGGCACAGGGGGACAGAGGGAGGTAGAGGGGGACAGGGGTGAATTAGGGGGTCACCAAGAGTGGGACACAGCAGTCTTAGTGCCACCCCCCATCAGGACACGGGGGGACACAGAGCCCACCCGCACCCCTGGGGTGAGACACAGAGGAAGGGACTGGAGGGGGAGAACATGGCCTCCCCTCAGCACCCCCCACCCCAATCCCCGTGGGACACGGGGACACACAGCCCTCCCCAGAGTGGGACGGGGGTGTCACACTGCCCCTCCCTGCACTGGCAACAGGACATAGGCACATAGGAAGAAAGTGGGACACAGGGTGTGTCACCATCTGCCCCCCCCCTTCACCTCCAGTGTGGGACAGAGCAGGGGGGGTCACACTGGCTCCCCCCAGGCACCCAGAGTGAGACAGGGCAGGGAGGATGGGGAGTGGGACAGTGACCCCAGTGGAACGTGGGAGTGGGTGACAGCACCTGCTCCCTCTCCCAAAGCACCCAGAGCAGGACATGCACGCGGAGGTGGTGGTGGGGAGGCTGCTCCCAGCGGCACACAGAACAGTGTGGGTATAAACATCGGGAATTTTTATTTAAAAAACCGTCACAACCCTTTAACACCGTCACACGCAGGCCCAGAGGAGGAGCAGTGGTTCTTCAACACGGTAAGAGACTAACGCAGAGCAGGGGCCGGCATAATGTTGAGACCAACATTATAAATACGGAATTATAAATTTAAAACGCTGGTTGTTTTTTTTTCTTTTTTTTTTTTTCTGGTTTAAAAAATAAATCTGGTACAACTGCAGCGGCAAGGGGGGTCAGTAGGGCCGCTCCCGGCGCTCCTGGCGATGCTCACCCCTGCAGAAAGGTGGGAGAGGGTGCATTGGGGCCTGTACCCCGGGACCCCAAGGCTGGGGGAAGGTCCTCATGCCCCACAAGCCCTCCCCTCATTACCCCTTTGCCCACCACACTGGCTCCTTGTTCCCCCTCACCTTTGCCCCCCACCCCGTGACTTGTCCCCCCCGTTACCCTCACACTCCACTCTCATTCTCCTTTACACCCCTTGTTCTGCCACCCCCTCACCTCCTTGTCCTGACACCCTTTAGCCCCCACCCTCTCTTCAGCCCCCACCATCACCCCTTTCCCCCCATAGTCCATCTCACCCCCTCAAGGCACATCCCTGCTTCCCTTTTGTCCCCCACCCCCACTTTTGCTCTGCCACCACCCCTCACCCTCTCCCCGCTGCCTCTGTCCCCCACATCCAGATTTTCTCCCGCTCTGTCCACACCCAGACATACTTGTCCATCTTTCCTGGTCCTCCGCGCCGGCCGCCTCGGCCTCCTCCTCCTCCCATCTGCTCCATCAGGGGGCCAGGGGGACCCCCAGGGCCTCCTCCTCCTCCTCCTCGCCGGCCACCGCCTCCGTAGCCCCCTCGATCCATACCGCGGCCTCCTCGGAATCCGCCTCGGTCACTGCCGCGGCCGCCTCGGAACATGCCACCAGGTCCCCCACGCTCCATCATGCCTCCTCCGCGCCCACCGCGCATCCCTCCGGGGCCACCTCGCCCACGCTCGCCGCCTGCGACACAGGAGAAGGCTCAGGGTGCTCCAAAGGGAGAGTCACCCTGCTCTGGATGCTCTGCAGGCCTCACACCCAGCAGAAGCTGTGCTTTGAGGAGCCCGAGCACCACAGAAAGCCCTAAGAAGAGCCTGGCAGCTGAGCAAGAACTGGGAAGCATGGAAGGGATGAGTGCTCCTGGCCTCCATTTTCCTTCTCAGAGAAAGGTGAACCCCCATGAGCTCTTGGAGTTGGGCACAACCGCTCCCTGGGAAGCCCCAGAGCAAGACTGGGGCAGGAACAGCAGGTGCCACACACTCCACTGCACACGTACCTGGAGGGGGGAACGGGGGTGGAAGGAATCCTTCTGGCTTAGGAGCCTTGCACTGATTGCACTCCGTTCTCCAGGCGAAATTCTGGTTTCCACAGCCCCTGGGTACAAACACCAGTTAGCAAACACCGGGAAAGCATTCCTGGTTTCAGAACCAGAGTCACCAGGTTGGAAAAGACCCATCAGATCACCAAGTCCAATCTTTCCCATAAATCACTAAACCATGTCCCTCAGCACCTCGGCCACCTGTCCCTTAAACACCTCCAGGGAAGGTGACTCAACCCCCTCCCTGGGCAGCCTGTTCCAGTGCCCTATGACCCTTTCCGTGAAGAATTTTTTCCTAATGTTCAGCCTGAAACTCCCCTGGCGCTGTTTGGCTGTTCCCAGGGAGGACAGAAGCCAAGCAGGGAAGGAGGAGGAGACACAAGAGCAGGCCCCAGAGCAAGCCTCCCGTACCAGCTCACTGGCAGTGACACTACCTTCTTCCCTTCCCACCCTGCACAGGACAAAGGAGCTCTGATATGAGAGAAGCTGTTATCACCACATGGCAGTGGCTGTAGAGGTGTTGGGCTCACACAGAGCTGCTGAAGACACGGCTACTTACGGATTGGGACACTGCCAGTCACCAGCTCGGTGCTGGACGCTCCCGCCGGATTGGTTTCCCCTGGATCCCCGCGGTCCTCTCGAGGAGAAGCCACCCCTCTCTCCTCCACCTCTGCCTCCCATCCGGCCCATGGGGCCGCCTGGGCCACCAGGTCCCCCTGGCCCGCCGGGTCCCCCTGGACCTGCAAGGAAGTCTCCGTTAATACTGAGTGGTAGAAGCCACGTGGGAGGATGGGACACGGCTGGGTGGGCAGTGGCTGTTACCTCCACGGAGTGGGGGAGGCATTCCCCGCTGCTCCCGGGGCGGCATCCCGCCTCGCATGCTGTTCATCGGGCCCTTCTTCCGTGCCAGGCTGACTTTGAGCTTGCTCCCTTGGAAGTCCTTCCCTAGGAGGAACACAAAGGAAGGACATCATGAGCGTGTTCCACCACTCACGGCACCCCAGTCATTAACCATACAAGTGTCAGGGACAGCAGAAGGACAATTCCATCCATGGGATTGGGATAAACTCCTGCTACTGGAGAGAATAGGCAACTGAAACCCAGACAATGAAGGACAACCACAACCCAAGTCCCACATGCAGCTGTTCCTGTCAAAACCAGGAACTTCTTCGGCAAAAGCCAGCCTTGGACCACCTGATCCTCCTCACACAAGAATTTAGTTCCAAAATAGAGAACAAAGTGATTCCATCCCAAAGCAACCCCCCATACACACTCACCATCAAACCATTCCACAGCTGTTTTGGCAGTAGATGGGTCATCATAGGATACGGTGGCATCTCCTTTCGGTTTGCCGGTCTCCTTGTTGATGTAGAGGTTGATCATAGGCTGCCCGGTCCTCTTGTTCACCTGGCAAGGTAACAAGGCGGCCCCTCAAGTCACTGCCTCCATAAACCAAGCAGTGATTTAATCTCCTCTGCTTTTGCCTGGAGGCCACCAAGCCCCATTTTGGCAATTCCAGAGTGGAAAAGGGCCCCTCCAGCTCAACACAGGTGGCAACTACTGTCCGGACAACCCAAGGAACAAAGGACCTGGCATGTGACAGTGCTGCCTGGCCTAATAGGCCTCTCCATGCACACCTAGAACCAAGCTGCAGTCTCCCCACATCCTCCTCTGCTCTCCCCACCACCCCGGTGCCTCACGCTGCCACAGTTCCCACATCAGTCAACCCAGTCTTGCTTCCTCTGCAGTTGCACATGCTCACTCTTAATTCCCACTGCTGAAGGAGAAAGGTTCTTTGAGAAAGCTTGGGGTGTGGATCAACACCAGGCTGTGGTCACCATAGAATCATAGAACAACCAGGTTGGAAGGGACCCATCGGATCTTCTAGTCCAACCATTCCTATCTAACACTAAACCAGGTCCCTCAAGACCTCATCCACCCGTCCCTTAAACACCTCCAGGGAAGGTGACTCAACCACCTCCCTGCACCATACTGCCCAACAAGCCAGGGACAGCCTGGAAACAAAGGGCTAAAGGGAGATGAGGCCCCTCTGCAGGCAGGGAGGTGGCAGGCGATCCCTTTCCCCATTTTCTGCTTCACCTTGACAGCCCCACACTGCTTGAAGAAGTCTGCCAGATCCTCGAGGGTCACATTATCATTGAGTCCCTGCACATAGACCGAGCTGTTGTCCGAGTCCTCATCCGGGTCCATGGGAGGGCCTAGCAAAGAATTCAGGGAGTCACTGCAGGGTGAGGAAAGGCCGAACGGAGAGCTTTCCATCACATCATCCCCTCAGCCAGCTGCACCTTGGCTCTCAATGACCCCGTGTACAAACGAACAGGAAAACACAGGCACTGAGAGCAGGATTCTCCCACACCTCCACCTTTCACGCTCTGCATCCCACTGCCAGCATGGCCTGGCTGCTCCTCCTGCTGCAAACAGTCCCCACCCTGTGCTGGGGGAACAGCGGAGTTAAAATCGCTTGATTATACTGGGAAACACCCAATATCAGGGGTCAGGAAGACCACACATCCTTTGGATTCCAACACGTGGCCATCCAACCCTCTCGCTGCGCTAACTCCCCCTTTCCACAGCACTGTGCTGGTGCTGGAAGGCTGACGCGTAACTTCCAGATAGGCCTGCGCAGCAGGAAGGAAAGAGCTGCACGGCAGCCAGGCAGGAGTGGCACAAGGAGAGGCTACAGGACAAGCACAAAGCTGCTCCCTGATTCCTGCAGAGATGGGTAGGCATCTCACAAACACATGGGGGTCTTCCACCAGTCCAGCTGTTTGGATGAACTGGGAATGAAACAGCCAGAAAGAGGCTGTGAACAGGGAGCACCCTGATGTTCTACAGGGATGCCGTGGGGTGTCTGTCACCCTTGTCTGGAGCAGCAAGGAAACAAAGAAGTCTCCACGAGCACAGAAATCGATATAAGCGCAGGAGAGAGCATGAGCAGTTAGTGGCAATTACCTAAATCAAGGTCTGGTCCTTCTTCCATGTGTCCTGCCGGGCGGGAAAGAAACACAAGAAGCGGTGTTAGTGCAGGCCTTGCAGGCTGCAGAACCAACACACACAATGCTATCTACTGATAACCGCCCTTCGACGGCGCTGATAACTCCAATTGACCTGCGCTGCAGAAACAGCAGCAATGCACCTCCGCCTCGCTGACCGCCGAGCTACCTTAGCAGCCTTTCCAAACGTTAACCGCTATTACTCTTTAGTTTAATGCTTTACCAGGCCAATCAGTTTTACGTTCGTTAATAAAAAAGTTACTTTACAAAAAGCACAATTTATTAAATCCAAATCCATTTAAACGCTCCCCCGAATTACAGAAGCAGTTGTTCGACTCGGTTCCGAGTTACCCTGTGTCCTGTAACCACATACCCCTGGGCATTGCCGGCTGTACCCGTTACAGGCTCGTTGCATACGTCATTTTAACCACTTAAACTAATACAAAAAAATTACACTTTGTGCTAAAAACTGACTGCCATATTTTTTTTTTTTTAACACTATCCATTGTAATGCTCAAAAACTTACCACCAGGCTTATTGAAGCCACCTCGCTCTCCAGCGCTGCTGGGGGGATAAACGAAGAAATGAAGGCCTTTCCCTTTACAAAGCCAGTACCGCTCAGAGCCTCTGCGGCTCACAGGGAAGAAGGGCACTGGCTAAAACATCTCCAAACAATGCATCTGTCTCTCTCTCTCTCATCTCGGCACTATGCCTTTCTTCAGGGCAGCTGGCTCAAAGCTCCTTTACACATAACGCAACCTCGCTTGTCTGGTTTAGGACACCACTTTGCTGTGGGTACCCTTGCATTACTCGTACGGGTATTATCAGTGCAATACTTGGCAAAAAAATGGTTTTGAGCATTATAAAATTGGGTTTTTTCGCTTCAGAGAAATTGTGAGGTCGTTCGCTGGGTCAACTCCCTCCCCTCCGTGTGTACATAAAGGTGCACCCTCGGCCCCTGGCAGCACGGGAGCAGAATGAGCCCGCGGGTCCCTGACATTAACAGTTCAAAAGGGAGCAGACAACCACACGCGATGCCTACAACACAGTTCAGATGACATTTCCGCTAAAAACCTTGGAATAAAAGGCATAATACATTCAGGTCGCTACTGAATTTAACATGTCTCTGTGGAGGGTGAGCTTACAGAAGAGAGTGGGGGGCTGGAAGGCCTGGGGTGCAGCTTTGTGGACACAGATCAGATTTCAGCAGGCGCCAATGCCAACTCACTGCTGTGGCTTCCCGCGAAAGCTTGTGGCTGAGGCCGCGTTTGAGCACTGGTTAATTAGGAAAATGCCACCTGAAAAGGCTTTTTGATGTTTCTTGGCGCTTTTTTTTTTTTTTTTTTTTGCAGAGACAAAAAGCTGTTTGGAAGTTGATGAGCAGAGGAGGGAGAGCACCGCCTATTTTCTAGCAAGTATTGCACCTCTAATACTGGAGAAAAAGAAGTCGTCAATACACAGTTTTGAGCTGTTGCATGCAGCTTCGCCTCCTTCGGTTAAAGTACACACCATTTATGTAATGTCTCTCTCGTTAAACACATAGGTTTACACGTTTCTTTAACGTTACACAATTCTATAGTAGAATACCTCCTCTTGGTTTTATTACCAAACAACAAGTACGCAGTTACCAAAGTTACAGAAGGATTCCATTTATACAATGAATACACATTTGGGTTAAAAATATCCTATGTATATTTTTCCTCTCCATATGGACACCGTGTCTAGTCCCACTTTTCATTATGCTGCCGGCTGAGTACTGAGTACGGGTACTTTTTAAGTATTGAAGTGTATACAAGGCTCTCACTTTGTAACCTGTAGCATATAAATGCGACAAAGCATGTTAAAAAGTTTCCATGTTTATAACAGCCAATGAAAATATCAAATAATCCAGTCAATGAAAAAGGGCAGGTGAATAACATTGAGCTCCTTACCTGCTGGAGGCACTGAAATCCATCACCACAGCATGATAAGAGGGGCCGAGTTGCCCTACCTGCTCAGGGAAGGCCACCTTGTCTACGGACGGCAGAAAGCCTGTGTCCGTAAAGCAGGGTTCCCTGTGTAACCGTCTGCTCAAGTGGAAATCACTAAGTATGCAATTTAAGCTCGGATTAGGGGGTGAAATCAGAGACAAAAGACGACAACACTTTTGCATGAGAAGCTCTGAAGGGGCTAGAAATTTTCAGATGTGATGATAGAACATTTCAAGTGCCTACATCTACTTTAAACCATTAGAGATAAATACATCGTGGGTGAAATCTTTATGCAGGACTGCGGAACTCTGTTCTGCTCAAGCCAATTGAAGCCAGCTGTGTTCCCACACAAGCCGGTCTCTCTCTTCTGTTTCCATGCACTGGAAAGTTGTATTTCTCTGATAAAGATTTCACGCCACTTCATTTCGCCAGAGCTACGCAGAATAGGACTACAGATTGCCCAACTCTGGTTGCCACCAGGTTGTAAAACATCATAAGGAGTCGCCTATCAAGGAGAAGCTGCCACTCCGGCTGCCCTGGCCAAGTAGCAGGGTCAGCACGGTGCATCCCACACCACGTGCACCTTGGGACACTCTGCATAGCTCTGTGCGACAGCGTGAGGGGCTCGAACACACACAAAGCTCCTCCTTCTCTTAGGAGCCTTTAGGATTAGCCCTCCTTCCTTGCCACTAGTGAAACTAAGAGCATGGACAGGGAGAGACACTGCTGACCTGAAGGCACAGGTTTTCCAAACCAGGTTTGGCCACCACTTAGAATGGCCAAACTGATTCAGACCACCTCAAAGTCCTGAGGGGGAGCAGTTTGGGCAGCCAAGCCGCATCTCTTTGCTTTCTCAGGGTCTTTCCTCATGCTCCAGCCAAGCTCTAAGCGTTCTTGCCGCTCGGAGTCATGGCTCTCACATCAGCAGCTGCCCCAGGCACAGACGTAGCTCACGTGCTGAGGTGAAGAGGCTGTTGGTGTAACACAGGGTTGACAGGAGGCTTCGGCCCTGCACGTACCTGAACTGCCCAATTCCCACTGCTGAGGGACAGGGATCGACTCCTGGACCTGGTGGAAGGTTTGTGTGTGTTCCAGCCACAGTTACTGTTAAACCCCACAGAGGATTGCACCTCTGCACAACCACGAAGGGAGCTGAAAGTTCCAGATTTAGCAACATCCCCAAACCCCTCCCAGGGACCCACCAACTGCAGGACAAACAAAACAGATCCTGCTCCTCTTTCCCCCATGATTATATTTCCATGGATTAGAAGCCATGCTGCTATACAACAATGGTCCCCATGGAAGTACCATCAGGAACGTCAACCTTTCAGTCCCTTCTTTCCATTTCAAATCCTACGGGTAAACCAGAATTAGGTAAAAGGAGAAAAGGTTTGCTCTTACCCCATTCCACCGCGTCCTCCTCCCCGCCCACCTCTGCTCATGCCTCCGCGATCATATCCACCTCTTCCCCTGCCCCGGTTATCAGGGCCGCTCATATTCCGGTTCTCTCCTGGGCCTGAGAAGCCTCCAGATTCCTGTCCGTATACGTTCATGCTGCTAGGATGGTCCTGACGGAATGAGCCTGAGGAAGTTGGTAACAAAAACATTAGGGAGCTGCAGACAAGAGGGGCTTGAAGCTGTCAATCCCGTTTTAAGCCCTTTTACTTGTCTTCAGCACCAGAACACAATCATGACAATCATTAGCTACAGCGCTCACCACAACAGCACTAATTTGAGGAGAGAATGGCTGCTTTCTGTTTGCGGCATCCACTTTAAGTTAGGCCCCACCCAGGAGAACATCATTCAGCCTGGAGAAGAGAAGGTTGTGGGGAGACCTTAGAGCAGCTTCCAGCACTGAAAGAGGCTCCAGGAAAGCTGGGGAGGGGCTCTTGATCACAGTGCAGGGACAGAAAAGGAGGGAATGGTTTTCAGCCAAAAGAAGGGAATTTGAGATGAAATCTTAGGGAGAAAAGTTTTCCTGTGAGGGCGGGGAGGCCCTGGCACAGGTTGCCCAGAGAAGTGGTGGATGGACGTGTTCAAGGCCAGGTTGGACGGGGCTTGGAGCAACTGGATGCAGCAGGAGGTGTCCCTGCCCATGGCAGGGGTGGAACTGAATGGGCTTTAAGGTCCCTTCCAACCCAAATCATTCCATGATTCTGTGACTCCTGCAGAACCATTTCTGGCCATGCCACATTTTGCCCGCTCCAGCCACAGCAGTGTTGTGCCTGTCTGTATTTTTCAACCCCCTTTTCACTTTTGCCACGCAAAGGGGCACATCCTGATTTTCCACTGCACCACAAAAGCTGTTTTTCAGAGCTCTCCCTTCCACACAGCTGCGAGTTTATGCCTAAAGTAACACCAAGCCTCCTCTGGAGATATCCCACCCTGCCAGGACAACAGAGCCCGGCCCTGTGCTCTACACCCACGTGGCTCAGCAGAGCCCACTCACTCTGCTGGCCGTAGCTGCTGCTCTGCTGGCTGTACTGGCTGGAGGCCTGGCTGTAGGAGCCGGTCGGTGGTGGGTAACTGGTCGGTGGGGGCTGTTGCCCATAGCTGCTCTGCTGTCCGTAGCTGCTCTGCTGCCCATAGCTGCTTGGTTGCCCATAGGTGCTCTGCTGGGAGTAAGTGCTCTGATCGTAACTGCTTGGCTGTGTGGAGGAATAGCTGGAAGATAAAAGCATTGGGAAGATAGGAAGATGAGCCAATTCAGTGGCAATGCGCATTAGGCGGTGAGAGATGATGCAATTATGAGCTGTATGTAGTGTCATAAGCCATTTAAAAAAGGCAAAGTCATTCTATGGGGGCCAGGCCAGCGGCAGGAGCCAAACAACTTCATAGTCTTCTAAAAGCAAAACCCAGTGCGTGTTCACAACTCCTGCCTCTAGGAGAGAGGGAGGGCAAAAAACAGCAGCAACACAAGCAACTGGCTCCCCTTCTGCCTCAGAACCAAGATATTTTCAGCTGATGGATAATTCAGTCCCCTTGCACACACTCATGGCTTTGAGTATTTCAAAACATACACTTTAGAAGTCAGCAGGAGTAGGAGTGTATTAAAGGCGCCTGAAGGGGAGAGGTGAGCCAAAAAGGCAAAAGAGGTCACTATAACACACACTATCCCCAGCAGATCTCTTAGAAATGTTTGTCATTGCATTGTCAGTGTATGCAGAGATGCTTCCGCAAGCAGTCATGGCCATGTCTTCCCTGCATACACCAAGAACAACGTCTCCCTCCCTGAAATCACCTTTTCCATCCTTTAAAAACCCCTTGGACAAAGCCCTTTCACCCAAGCCAACTGGCCAGTCCCCAGACCGGCTGTGGAAGGCTGAGCCTGCCGGGAATGTTACCTGGTGGGAGGGTAGGAGGGTGGCGCGCTGACTGGCTGCATGGGGTAGCTGGCGGGCACCTGGGGGTAGCTGTAGTTGCTCTGCCCGTACCCCAGGCTCGGCTGGCTGTAGCCTGTCGTACTGGAGGGCGGCTGGCTGGTCTCCGCTGGCTTGCTGCCATCCTGGGGTCTACGGAGCAATTTGGAACAAGGAAATGTTGGTGCAGATCCCCAAGGGGTTCAGATCCCTCCTTCAAGGAGGCTCCAGTCCCCTCCTGAAAGGGAACTCAGATTCCACTCAGATCCCTCCCCAAAGGGGCTCAGATCCCTTCCCAAGGCAGAACAGCCCTGCCTGTTTCTTTGGGCAGTGCCACAAGCTGGCACCACATTGACGTTGGTGGCTCTGGGAGCAGCTGATAGACACTCACTAAACACTATGCATTTTAGCACCCACAGACTGGGTATTTGCACACCAAAGGCCCAGGCAGCATTCTGAACAGAGAGCCCAGAGTCACACAACTTCTATTCACTGGCTGTGTTATGAAATCCAAAGCAACGGATTTAGACTTTGGCTCTGGAAAGAGTGGAGAACACGGAAGGGCCAGGAGAGCGGTCAGCAGTACTGCCCCTCCAGCTGAGCTGGTTTTCCACAGCGCTTGGCAGGGACTCATGCAAAAGCAGCCAGAAACATTGTCAGTTAAATGCACCATTGTTTGGTTTAGAATCCAGTGCAAGCAGATATTGCCCCATATACGTTATCCGATGAAACGGAAAGGATGCTGGGGGTTGGACTGGATGACCTTTAAAAGTCTCTGCCAACCCAAACCACTCCATGACTCGGTTTAGTATTAACTCTCAAGGCCTGAAAACAAAGAGAACTCTTTGAATGCGACTTGTATGTCCTTTTCTTTCCCATTTCTCCCACGCTGTTAAAGATCTCTGAAGTGTTTATCAGAGTAGAGTAAAAAGAGTTAAGCTACTTTTGCTGTATGAGGTGAGAAAAAATGATTTTAAACAATGTCAGGATTCACATTTAAAGCACAATCAGCCAGACAGGAACAGGGCTGTGCCAAGCTCCGCCTTTCCCTACCAGAGTGGTTGCTACAAACATCAGGTAAAGGAGCAAAGTGGTTTTAACTCGTTACTAAGCAAGTTTCCATTACGTATTCTAATTCTTTCATATCCTGAGCAAACAGTTAATATAAATATGCTATTCAGAGTGCCCAGACATGAGAGATTGAAAAAGGAAACTGTCCGCAGCCTGTGCATCCACTCAAGAAGTAGCGGCACGTAACAGTATCCTGCCTGACCCTGTGACTCAAGATCTGATCAGCCTGGTCCATTTTCTGTTCCACATTGTGAGTCAAGAGCTCATTTCTGCTCTTCGGTTGCTCTCTGTCTCCCACTAACAGCGCTGACTCACTGTGCCGGCACAGAACCTACCTACGCAGCTTCCCGTGGCCCTAAGACGCTATGGGATTGTAAGCTGCACACGTAAAGTGCAAGAGGCAGAGACAAGGTGCAGACAAATCCAGTGGCCCCAGCTCAAGGCAGAGCCAGCAAAGACCCAGAAGGATACGGAGTTACCTGGCAGGAGCGGGTGCTGCTGGCTGCTGCCCATAGGCTGGGTAGGCAGGCTGGGTGCCATAGGCAGAGGGCGCAGCGTAGGAGGCCTGGGTGGTGGTCACCGTAGCGGTGCTGGTGTCGTAGGTGGCTGTGCCGTACCCCGGGACGGGCTGACTGTACGCTGGCGGGGCAGTTGGTGCGCTGTAACCTACAACACAAACAGCCTCAGAGTTAGTTCGAAGGCCTTCATTTGCCACATTTCAGAGCACAGTGCATCTGCTGGCAATTCATCATCGGGTAGGGCACCGATTCAACCAAAACAAGGATACTGCAGGTAACCCAAAGTGATGAACTTAGTCAAGCCCCCTTTGCCTTCCTTGGAAATTCCCTGCCCTGGAAAGCCTCACCTCCAGCCCCACCTCACACCCCAAACCCACGCTCCATGGAGCTTTCTGGAAGCCACTCTTCCATCAGCATCCCAAGGCTGTTTTTGTTTATAGCTACCAAGCTCAGGGCTACAGTAATAACGTGCGGATAGGGCAAGTTCAGGCATGCAGTGACTCCTGAACACAAGAAGACCAAACAAAGCTCCAGTTAGCTCTGAAGTAAAAGAAATCCCATTGATTTCAGCTGTTCTGAACAATAAAAGCACCAAACAGTGCAAGGCTGGCTTGACAAATCTTTCTGAGCCACTTATGAAGTCTTACTCTAAATCAGTAACTCTGAAAACAAAAGAAAAAGCAGTTTACTTTGTCTTTAACTTAAACAAAAGGTCAAAAAAGACACATAAGGCACCTCCTGATGTTTTAGGTATCTGGCTTTTCTTAGCATTTGTTTGCTTTATGTATAAAGCTTAGAGCTCATACATTTCTTTCTGAACAGTTTGATAATACCCAAGATGCCAAAAGAGTTCTGCGTGAAACAGTTGTTCCAGCTGCCACTGGTGTACGGTTTACCCAACTGTCTGGCTTGTCACAGAGGTCAACTACGTACCCAGTCCTAACACAGTAAGTTTTTATAGTCAAGGACCTCACAGGTTTAAATATCAATTAAAAGTTGCGTTAGCCCAAACTATAAATATAAACCCTTGATTGCCAAAGAGCAGCCAACTGGACTCAGTCTTATTGATGTGCTCTTAATTGCAAACAATTAACAGCTCCTTCACTGCTTCTTGTTTTTAATAAGCACAGGAGACTTGTGACTCTTTCTTCTGCAATTTAGGCAAATGGTGCTGCAGCTTTTTATTCCAACCCCCTAGTTTGCAAACCAAACGCACTTCCAGCAGAATGCACCAAGCAGCACTTCCACATCTAGCCAGCCCTGCTACAAAACCAGGGCCCTTCCCATCGGCTCTAGGAATCAGCATGTAGAGAGGAAGGGAAGTGAGAAGAGGAAGTTTGCACAGCACATTAGCTACAAAAGCAATCCTCAGCTTTCCACTCTGAGTGTTGCTCTGGAGTTTTCCGGTGAGCCTCAGAGTCCTGATGAAGGGGACATAGGCCTGCCCACTCTTGGCACCTGCAGCAGCTCCCTATGAGCTCCTGATGCAATCCTCATTCCTCCTGTCCTGGCCCCCCATGCTTGTCATGCTACCCTCCTGCTGCTCAACCCCACAGGCTGTTCCTGCACTGCACGGCTGCCAACCTGGTTGCACAAAAGCGAGAGAGAAACCTGGTCTCCCAGCAGGCAACAGCTCGCACGAAGCTTTCATCACGGTTATTCCTTTTTGCTGAGAAGCTCTCTGAAAAGACCCGTTCCTGGTTGAGAAGGGGAAATGGGATGATGCTGAACAACATAAAGCGAAGATGATTTTTACAGCCTTGAACACATGATGCAGTCCAACCGCTTCAAACTCAGCCACCAGTGTTACCATAGAGAGAAACAACATCAGAAGTTAGGGGAATCCTTATTTGCCCTGGCAGAAGCCTGACCACATTCTAAACCAGGCTGCTGCCTGCGTAAGTGCAGCCTGTGGTAAGCGCCACTGAAACCACAGCCTTGCCCCAGGCTGCTCTCGTCAGACTCGCAGCCACAGCACAGTCCTCCCATACCTGAGACCCTTTCACACAGCACCAACCTCTCTGATCGAGCAAGCCAGTAGGCTTGCTAATGCCTGGCTCTGCACTCAATGGGATAAAAGGGAGGTAAAAAACGATCCTCAATTTTAATGCTTTGGCTCTAACGGAGCGTTTCCCTTGCGCAAGTGTGCTCAGCAGGAAGGGTTTCTATCAAAGAAAGAAGAAGCAGTGATTTAACATCCCACTGGTCCACATTTTCATTTCAACAACTTGATTTAAGTACTATGAAAATCCTCAAGAGTTGTATTTTGAGGAAGCCTTTATGTTACATCCCTGCCAGTCAGAAAGATAAACGGTGAGTCTGCACAACAGACAGCGCGAGAAAAAGGCAACAGAAGAACTTTGATCACCTGCTTTAGAAATCCTGCTATGTGGCACAGTTTCCCCTCAAAGCATCCAAGCAAACTCTTATTGAAATCTAGGAACTCTCAGGTAGAGGGAACCACGCACGATCTCAGAGAACTTTAACTGAGAACACTGGATTCAAAGCGGTTTATTCTGAAATAAGTAGGCCTCAGGTTAGCCAGCAGCAGGTTTTGAAGGCTGGTCCCTGATGCAGGCAGCATTCAAAGGCTCCTCGCAGGGTTTGCATGCTTAAAGAGCCAACTCCTGTGTCACAGGGATCTCCCACCAGCGAGGGTCTGGAGATAAGGTTGCAGAGGCTGCCCTCTCTCTGCTCTGTTTTGGTATAACAGATTGCTGCAGTAGCCAAGGCAGCTATGGGTATGTTCTTTTTAATTCTAAATCCATTAGAAACTTAAAATAATACACATAACCCCAAATTGCACAGAGACCAGCTGTCTCTGAAGAGCTATTCCCACTTCACTCCTTAAAGAAGATTCATACTGGAACATTTGAAATGATATACTTGTTCCAAACGACATCGTTAGAGAGCCAACAAGCCTCACAGACACAGCCCTTTATTTACTCTTCATGCTTGTGATTAAAGAGCAAATCGTGACCACAGGTTTGACAATGTCAACGAACCAGGCAGTTGCAGACAAGCTCACAGGCTCCTGAACTCCCTTTCTCCACAACAAAGTGGACTCCAAGACATCTTCTCCAGCAGCTGCAGGGAAGGAAGAAGCGCAGCCTAGGCACAAACTCTCAACTGGGGTAGCCCAAGAGCCAGTGCAAGGCTAGAACCTTAAGCAACTTGGTCTAGTGGGAGGTGTTGGAACTGGATGGTTTTTAGGGTCCCCTCTAACCCAAACCATTCTATGAGTCTATGATCCTATGGACTGCAGACTGCTTAGGACAGAAAGGTTCCCAGGCAGGTTAAAACAGCCCTGACCTGAGTGTGGAGGGTGGCCCTGGGCCATCCCTGGCCCTGAGGTGATGCAAAGGAGCTGCCCTGCTGTTCCTGAGAGTACCAAGAGGGTGTATCCACACAGGGTTTGAATTTCCCTGACCACAGCAGCGTCTCACCCCCAAAATAGGCTGTTAAGACAAAACAGAGCACTTAGCTCTTCAGTAATTGCAAGCAAAAAGGCAATGCCTAGGCAAAACAAACAGATTCAACCACAAAATCTGCACAGCTCTTTAAATTGAACCTGTGAACCCCAGGCAACACTCTGGGCTTTGATTAGTACGGAAGGCAGACACCAAGCGGGAGACGCTTTCAGCGCTCCTGGTCTCATTTGCACAGCGCTGGCTCCACAAGGAGAGAGAGGCAGGTGTAGAAAGAATAACTCAAGCTGGCACCCTGCCTGGAGAGCAACATCAACAGGTTCCTGTGAGCTCTGCAGGACTGGAGCCAACAGCAAGGATGAAAGGACTCTAACAGTTCCAAGGAAGAAACTCTGGAATCCCACAAATCCTTTTTGCTGCCCGTTTGTGTCCATACACTGTTAAATGAAAGGAACAAATCCTGGAGACGCCTGCAGCAATACTGGCTAAAGGGTATTAGCCCTCGTTCTGGAGGCCAGGCAGGAATTTGCCTCACCTGCATAAAGATGTCCAATATTCAAATACCACCTAACTGAATAGACAATAGGATAACACTTCCTCTCCACCTCTTCCCTGTGAAACACTACCCAATGGCTCCTGTGGCCAGACCATACAGTCATAGAATCATTTGGCTGGAAAACACCTTTGAGATTGAGTCTAACCATACCTGTCCACTACTAAACCATATCCCTCAGCATCTTGTCCGCCTGTCTTTTTAAACTCTCCAGGGATGGTGACTCCAGCATCAAACTCTCCTGAATATTAAGTCCAAAAATACCAAAACTGAACGATGTCACAAGTTTTTTTTTTGGACATTAAGATGCTCTTATTTACAAAATTCAAAAAGCACAGGTTGGAACAGTTCAGATTGCATTAATGATTGCCAGCCCTGGAAATTCAACAACAACATGGAACATACAAAGGTAGTGGGGAGGAGGACTGGATGTCAAACCATGCTGTTTACTCTTCAGAAAGTGGCATGAGAGTGGGGTTAGATTCATCCAGAACATCTTGGCATGGCAGTCATGGAAGTTTTATCCCTAAAGGATTGCCACTCAGAAACTTTAGAGCGATGTGGGGATGGCAAACAGCAATGTTGCTGGCAAATTCTTACTGATGCTGTCTGTGTGCTCTGACAATGGACCTTTTTAGTGCTAAACACCTAAAGGGTTAATACTACAAGTTTAGACCAGGATAAGACAGCATTTTCCATGCAAGACTGAGTGGGATAGTCAAATCTGTACTGGTTCCTTCTACGGTGGGAAGCACAAGACATAAAATAAGCAGGTACACTATCAGAACACATTGCTCTGATGGGTTTGATTCTTGGGTAGCTGAAGGGCTGAGAAGCAGCCAAGTAGTGCAGCTGCACTGCTCACGTTTGCTTTGCTCTAAGCACACTCTGCAGCCATGTTTAGTTTCAGTACATGAACCAGCACCCAAAGGTTTCCCTGGAAAATTAAACAGGCATGTTTATTCACTCCTCAGCCCACCTGCGCTCTCCTATCCTTTTAACCTGCCCTCCTCTCCAGGAAGGAAGCCCCTCTTGCACTGGAGCTGCCCACAGAAACTTGGTTTGGGCCAGCGTTCCCTGAGGCTGAGTTGAGCTTGGCTCCCCTCCTGGGATCAGCCAGGTGTGGGAGCTCTTACCAGTGGGAGGTTGCCCGTAGGAGGTGGCATACGCGGTCTGCCCGTAGGTTGCAGTCGTCTGGGGCTGTGTGTAGCTGACATCGGTAGGTTGTCCATAGGTTCCATAACTCTGTTGTCCGTACGTCTGCTCCAAAGATGACACAGATTTAATTCGTGGACAGAAAGGACTTGCAGGTATTGCAGAGACACACACAGACTGTTAGTGATGTGTCCAGATTGTTACCCAAGACACTGAAATCAATCAGAGCCAAGGCTACTCTGAGTTTAGGTGCCACAGCAAATTTCAGCTCAGGTCTGTGATGAGGATACGATGCAGCTTTTCCATGCCAGGAGTGGAGGCACAGCCTCTCGCTTCTGGCACCCACAGGAACCTGAAATATCGGAGTGGGGCTGCTCAGAGGGTAGAACTGCACAAAGTGAAACAAGACAGCTACTTCAGCACAAAACTGCTTCAGTGCTCAAGAAACCTATTTAAGGTTTCAGTGAAGTTATTCTTCATATCCACTGCCCAACAGTTTGAAAAATGAAAGTTTATGGAGACATCCAAGGATGGAAACAGCAGGAGCATCCAAGGACTTGGTATCACCAAACCATCCTGGTTCCAACTACTCCTGTTCTGGTACCTTTGCATCCCACTGCCCTCCTAGTGTCAGCTTTCAACTTGCACCTGACCAGGAGCTCATTTTCAAGCTCAGACTATCACTAAAAAACCGCTCTGCCCCTCTTCTGGCAAAATCCCGAGACAACACCCCAAAGCAGCTCCTCAGTGGTGATCTGACCAGCAGCGCAGGGCAGCTGGACAGCCATGGTTTCACCAACCTAAGAGCTCCTTCAGTCCCATGCTACGGCCCAGCTGGCTCAAACTCCAGGCACTAGCCACTTTCCAACAGCTTCGTGAGGCCAGTGGCTTTGTTTGATAAGACTAATGACAGCTTAAGAAGAAAAGCCTTTGTATCCAGACTCCCACAGTGATTTACTGCCTCCTGCAGGAGCTCAGGACCTAAACACCTTCTGAGATCTAAGCCTGTGTTAGTGTCCCTGAAACCAACCCACAGATCTCAACAGAGAGTAAAAAACCTTTGACCAGATCGAACCCTTCTGTGTCCGTGAAAGCTTGCTACATCCAGAGGCAGGGAATACTGCAAACGTCAGGCACAGGCAGGAGGGAACCTCAGTTTCAGCCTCATGCAGAAGGAGGTTGTGGAGGTCTTCTGCTCTTACACTCCCCGCACTGCTTATGCTTATCCCGCTGTGTCACCTGCATATTTGTTAGCAGTTCCTGTCTCTGTTCTGTCTCAAAATGTTCATTTGAAACAAAAATCACCTTCATCTGAGCCAGCCCAAGTGCCAAGACTGAACTTGTAATTCTGATTTTTTTCCCAAAGGGTCTGATCCTGCTGCAGGAACACATGCAGCCTCACCTGTCTGGGACTGGCAGTGGGAGCCTGAGTGGATATGGTAGTAGCTCCCGCCCAGCCAAGCTGTAGCCACAACCAGAATGAAACGATCTGAAGCTGGTTGGCACAACTCCAACAAGAGAACACAGTGGGTCTCATCTCTGTAACACAGACATAACTCCAGGACGGCAGAGTTTTCCCTTCAGAAACCTCTCTGAAGAGGCAGGGGAAAATGAACCCACGCTGCTTTTTAAGCATAGAAGTTTACCTTTGAAGCACCCTTGGAGTGTCTTAACAAATATGGGTTTAGTAACCTGTATTCTAAAGATTAAAAATAAGCACTGTTTAATTAATCTCTTAAAGATCACCATCATTGTGCAGCCTACCAGCTGAGAGCATCAACAGTTTCAGCAATAACACGTCCATGAAAACACCTATTTCCTCCTACTCCTCTGCCCAACCACTGTGACCTTGCAAATGGTAAATCCTTCCCTTTTTTATCCAGGTTTTTCTCTCCTATGGTTCTGAGAACTCCTACAACACGGTAGTGCTGAGCTTATCCCAAGAATCAGGCTTTGAGAACCCTCTCAACAGTCACCTCAGGCTCGGACACACCAACAAAGACGGGGAATGCCGAGGCTCCCTGATGTACAAGTTGTTTTAAGGAAGCAACTCAGCTGGGTGGGAAGCTACACGACGATTTTTAATGACTTTGTGGGTGCTCCTCAGTCATTTTTTATGGCAGGCAGAGCCCTGTGTGGTTTCCTGTGTGAGTTTATGTGTAATTCAGCAGGAGTGACAAACCCGCCCCGTGTTTTACCTGGGTGGTCTGTGCATATCCTTGTGCTGGCTGAGGTGCGTACGCGCTGTAGCTGCAAAATGAATTTAAAGGTGTTTATTAAAGACGTCTATAACGCAATCCTGTACTTCTGGCTGGTGCAAAACACGTATCACAACATCATTTTCATTTATTCAAATGGTTTCTGCTGAAATAGTGAGGCAATACAGAAGCCAAAAGCAAATCATTAGGTTTGCAAGCATCCCTGAGTTAAGATTAAGCCACAATTATTCTGTACTTACATTACAGCTTTTGAAACAAAGGGGATAGGGCCACAATGCTACTCACCCCTGCTGAGCTGCAGCTTGGCTATAGGTACTGTAATCTGCAAGAAAAGAGGAAAAAAAGGTTGACAAAGGCTTAACAAAATTAACAGGGTAAGAGCGTGGCAGCTGGAATTTCCGGCTGCAGCTTGAAAGAGTGGCTATAAACCGCTGGAAATCCAGTGTCAAAAGAGCCTAAGGTAAACCGCACTTTTTCAGTCCTTCTGAAGGAAACAAAATCTCTCTTCCCCTCCATTGTTACTGCTGTAACTTTGATCTCAGATGACCCCACTTTAATTTAACCCAAGGGGGGTAGGAGGAGGATGTTTTGTTCCTGAACAAAAGAAACACTGGGGCTGACACTGGTTTCAAGCAAGCTCTAGGGTCTGCAGAAAGCACCACGCTTCCCTCCTTCTGTTTAACTTCCAAGGACACAAACAAATGGCTGGGGAGTTCTAACACTTGTCCCCTAGCAGGGTTTGAGGCTGGCATCAGCAATAGTTCCTCCCCAAAGCCCCAATCCACACCAATACCCTGATGTAGAGGAGAACAGAAATCCTGCGAATCCAAACAGAAGGATCTGTGCTGAACTAGTTGGCTGTCAGGAAGGGAAAACGTATTCACATGGCAATTACAAGGCTATATTCGAGATGATTATAGCTCCTAAATGTATGCTTTCCTTCCAAGTCACCAAGCATTCCCGTTTCCATCCAAATGTCCAATCTATCCCTCACACCAGATTTAGCCAGTCAGATTTGAATTGCTCGGTTGGAAAAGACCTTTGAGATCATTAAGATCAACCGTACCTCTCTCATTCCAGCTCTCCCAGGACCACAGGAATCCCAAGCATAGAGATCAGGAATAAGCTCAGACCTGGCTCGGGCCAGGCCATCTGCAGCAGAGCCACAGTCCTGTTCAGGAAACGTTTAGGTGATTCCACCACAATCATGCCTCTGGGCATGCGGATCTCATTAGAAAATGGAAGGTTATGGATTTGAAGAACCCAGCTGATGGCTTCCCACAGCCTCCAGTCATCCCTGGTTGTAAGGAACAACAACCTAAGGTCTGGATCGTGCTGTTTGCAGCCGAAGGTAATGGAGCATCAGCAGCAATACTGGAAACACTGCTCTCATACACCAGATTCCCCTGTTCCTTCAGGATACGGATGGTTTGGGTTGGAAGGGACCCCCTGCTATGGGCAGGGACACCTCCCAATGGATCAGGTTGCTCCAAGCCCCATCCAACCTGGCCTTGAACACCTCCAGGGATGGGGCAGCCACGACTGCTCTGGGCAACCTGGGCCAGGGCTTCCCCACCCTCAGAGCAAAACATTTCCTCCTAAGATCTTACCTCCGTCTCCCCTTTCAGCTCAAAGCCGTTCCCTCTCATCCTATCACTGCCCTCCCTGATCAAGAGCCCCTCCCCAGCTTTCCTGGAGCCCCTTTCCATACAGGAATGACTCATCCCTAACACAGATACTCCTTGCCCCTCCATCTGAGCTGCAGCTTTTTCCTCTTTGCACTTTACTCCACTGATGCCAGAGCTCAGACCCTGGGATGTGTGTCCATGGACAAGGAAAGGAATTGCCCTGACTCTGGCAGGGATTTTTGACAGATATTATTTACTCCAACTTTGCATCAGAGCATAGAAATCGCTACACAAGGAAGATGATCAAAACATCACATACAATAAAAAGGCGCAGAGCGTTTCCAAAGCCCTCTGCACTCCGAGACGCACAGCACAAGTTGTTAAACTGCTCTGGCACGGCTCCCGCTTTCCTTACAGGTTGGCATGTTTAATACTAAAACACTTTGCTTGGTAAGTTCCGTGTCGCTGCTCTTTTGCTTTCAGTCTACACACAGCTCTGAGCTCTATGAAATTCTGAGTACTACAAAGCCATCAGTGCCCATTCCCCCTCACCCACCTTCCCTCTCCCATTGCTTCCTTACACCCTTCAGCCAATGGAACCTCACGGCTACTCATTTAATTCTTATTATCTGCACCCAGTTGGGTAACTGCAGCTCTTCAGGCTGCCAGAGAACAGCCAGGCTGCTGTGTATGGAGCCCCCAGGCTCACCCCTTGCTGGCAGCCCCCAGCAACCCCACCACCCACCAGAAGAGCTGTAAGATGCACACATACTCTTCAGTCCAACGCTCATCCCACATTCCTTTAATTTTCCCCTTTGTAGGATCTAAATCAGGTGTTGAATCATAGAATAACGGAATGTTTTGGGTTGGAAGGGACCTTAAAGCCCATTCAGTTCTACACCCCTGCCATGGGCAGGGACACCTCTCACTGGATCAAGGTGCTCCAAGCCCCATCCTACCTGGGTTTGAATCTGCAGTTTGTCTCCCACAATCCCTCTCTGTTAATTTGCTCAAATTCAGATTAACGCAAAATGCTAATATAAAAATATTATAGTTCATTAGTTAAAACCATCTCCAGGTCTTTATTCCAGTGGGAAATTAATCCTCATCCTTCTATCCCTCCAGGCTCAAGAGCACGACAGTGCAGCCTGAAACAGCAACTCCAACAAAAACCCATTTAGAATCATAGAATCACTAGGCTGGAAAGGACCCACAGGATCATCAAGTCCAACCATTCCTATCAATCACTAAACCATGACTCTCAGCACCTCAACCATGCATTTCCACACATTAAGCAGAAAACCAGCTGTATTTTTAAACCCCATTTAGGCAAACCCACTAGCACATTTCTTTAGTAACTCTTCCCCCCAGCCAAAGGTGACACTTGTCCTATTCCCTCACACTCCATGGCCTGGAGAGTTATGATCTCTGGCTGCTGGGCTTTCAGGCTGCTGTAAACATAGAATCATAAAACAACCAGGTTGGAAGGGACCCATCGGATCATCAAGTCCAACCATTCCTATCAAACACTAAACCATGTCCCTCAGCACCTCATCCACCCGTCCCTTAAACACCTCCAGGGAAGGTGAATCAACCACCTCCATGGGCAGCCTATTCCAATGCCCAGTGACCCTCTGTGTGAAAAGCTTCCTCCTAATGTCCAGCCTAAATCTCCCCTGGCAGAGCTTGAGGCCATTCCCTCTTGTCCTGTCCCCTGGCACTTGGGAGAGGAGCCCAGCTCCCTCCTCTCTACAACCTCCTTTCAGGTAGTTGTAGAGAGTAATGAAGTCTCCTCTCAGCCTCCTCTTCTCCAGGCTAAACAACCCCAGTTCTCTCAGCCGCTCCACTCCCTTGACCTACTAGCACCCAGCTGCAGCCCCGAGGGTGCTTCTTTTGCTAGTTTTACTCAGAAGTAACATTTGCAGCGCAAACCACCCTAAGAAGCCAGCAGAGGCTGGTAGGGACGAGGATCGCCTGACAGAGTCCAGCTCAATGCCCTCAGACTCCTTCCAGGACCTTAAAGCCCATCCAGTTCCACTTCCCTGCCATGGGCAAAGGCACTTCCCCCTGGATCAGGCTGCTCCAAGCCCCATCCAGCCTGGCCTTGCACACCTCTAGGGATACCGGGACAGCCACGGCCGCTCGGGGCAGCCCGGCCTTGATCCGGGCTGGGGGCGGGAGGGCCTGAGGCCGGTCGGGAGCCTCCTCCCCAGAGCGGGGCCCGCGCCCGCCGCCCCGCAGGGCCCCACCTGTCGCTGTCGCGGCCTCACCCGCCCCAGCCCCCGCAGCCCGCAGTCCCCGGCCCCGCCACCCCCGCAGGCCGCGGCCTCGCTCACCCGTGGACGCCATTTTCTCGCCTTCCTCCTCCGCGCTCCCCGCGTCCGGTCGCGCCGCCGCCCCGCGCTGCGCATGCGCCGCGGGACGTACCACTATGGTGGCGGTGGGGGGAGCCGCGCGCCGTGTCCTCACCCACAGCTCAGCCGTAACCGCTCCGCCGCCCTCAAGACTATTCGTTCTCTTCACAAGAAACCACTAAAGACCCGAATCTCGGCGGCGGACTCTTGGAAGCGCCGCTAAACGGCGGCGCTGTGAGCTGTGCTCCCCCCCGTCAGGTCGCTCGGAGTGGTTCGGCCGGCGGCCGTTGGGCTGCGTAGCGCAGGAGGCGCCCGGGGAGGGAGGGGGAGCGAGGGGGCGGGGTTCTAGTAGCGTCATCGCGGCGCGCGTCGTACTGCCCGAGCGCGGGCGCAGCGCTGTGACGTCACCGGGAGTCACGTGACAGCGGGGAGGGAGGGAAGGAGGGAGGCAGTGATGGCGGCGCTGGGGAGGAGCCTTGTGAGTTTACCCAGGGCAACCATCGGTCTGCCAGACTGTGTCCTGAAGCACCACATCTGCACGTGTTTTGGACTCCTCCAGAATTATAGGCTCTCCCACTGCCCTGGACAGCCTGGCAGCCTCTGCCAGGGCTTCACCGCTCTGTCAGCGAAGATGTTTTTCCCCAATATCCAATCTAAACCTGCCCTGGTGCAACTTGTGGCCGTTGCCTCATCCCATCACTTGTTACTTGGGAGAAAAGCCCAGCACCCAGCTCACCACAACCTCCTTTTCAGGAACTGCAGAGGGCAATGCGGTCTCTCCTCAGCCTCCCCCAGGATAAACAGCCCCAGATCCCTCAGCTGCTCCCACAACCGCTGTTCTCAAGACCCTTCCCCACCTCTGTTCCTTTTTCCAGTCCCTCAATGTCCTCCTTGGAGTTAGGGGCCCAAAACTGAACCCAGGATTCAAGATGTGGCTTCACCAGTGCTGAGTCCATGGGGATGATCCCTTCCCTGCTCCTGCTGGCCATGCTCTAGCTGATCCAAGCCAAGATGCCCACCCATGGGCCACCACCAACCCCCCCTGCCGAGTCCTCCTCCAGCTTTTTAATCATAGAATCATAGAACAACCAGGTTGGAAGGGACCCACTGGGTCATCGAGTCCAACCATTCTAGTAGCTCTCCCCCAAGCCTGGGCTTGTTGTAAACCAAATTCAGGACAGAACCATGTTGAACCCTGTCCCCTTGGCCTTGGCCATTGATTCAGTCCAGGTGTGCCCAGTTCTGAGGGTAGCGTGATGGGGTGACACCATGTGTGACGTCACATGTGATGTGACCCCACCACGCTGCTGGTAGTAGGTGTCCCGTAGGTGATGTGGAGTGAGTGAGTGTCCCAGAGTGACATGAAGGGGGTGGGTGTCCAGGAGTGGTGTCCCATGGATGGAGAACACAGCCACGTCTTCCCTGGGTCACCGCAGCACCACCACCTGTGTCCCCATCCCACCCGGCTGGCAGCCCCACGGATGTCCCTGGGCCCCCCTGGTACTCCCCCCTCCACCCTCGTACTCCCACTCATGGGTGGCTGCATCACCAGGGGTTCCCCAAGGCACTGAGGGACACCAGGATGCATTCAGGAGGCGTTTAATGACCTCAAAGGTCCCAAAGCTGCAGGACGAAGCGTGCAGCACAGCGGGGTCCCCACTGAAGGGGTTCCCCAGTGCTGTATCACCCCCAAAGCCCCTTCCCCTACACTGGGGCTGGAACTGGGGGAGGATTTAAGTCTCCACACACACTGGTGGGGGCAGAAATGTGGTGAGAGGGGACTGGTACCCCCTTTACTCCCCCAGGGAGGGGGTCAAGCAGCAGCAGTGGGGGACAAAGCAAGAGGGGAGGGTGGTGCCGTGCCACCAGCTAGCACCAAGTATCCTGAGGGGCTGGGGGACACGGAGGGGGACTCCAATCCTACCTCCCCCCCGAGGCAATGCCCTTGCCCACACTGGCACGGCAGTGGGCGCAGGGGGGTGACAGTGGGTGCCTCCCCTGGCTCTGTCACTGTGTGCGGGAGGGTCCCCGAGGGGGGGTGATCATGCGGTAGGGGGTCTGGCGGCTGATGCGCTTGCTGCGGGGGGGTCCAGGGGCCGCTGTGCCAGGGGGAGTGCTGCCTGATCCAGGCTCTGATTCTGTGGGGAGGAAAGGAGAGAGAAAGGCATCAGGAGGTGGGGTGTGACCCCTCCACCTCAAAAGTCATTGGGGCTGTGGGTGGGGGTCCCCGTTGAAATGGGGGTTACTGCTTCCCAGTCCCATGGCTCCCGCTGTCCTCAGGGACCCCTATGATGGGTCCGGGAAGGACACACAGATGAAGATACATCCCACCCCCATCTGGCACCCCTGCCTGGCACCCCAAAACCCAGCACCCCCCTTGCAGGAAAGCACAGCTGAAGGTGGAGGAGAAGGAGGAAGAGGGTGGGGGGCACCATGGCATGAGAAGGCAGGTGCCAGGGTCTCTCTTGGTGCCCTCCATCCAAGAGGAGCTCCAGGGTCTCTCCAGGTTGAAGGGCTCCTCCCTTCACCCACCGTGAGGTCCAGGAGCTGCCTTGGTCCAAGGAAGTCCATGGTCTCTTTTAGTTCCAGAAGAGCCCCAGGGCCTCCCTTGATTCAAGGGCAGCTAGAAGGCCTCCCTTGATACAAAAGGAATTCCATGGTCTCCCTTGGTCCAAGGAGCTTCAGGATTTCCCTTGGTCCAAGAGGGTCTCCATGATCTGTATAGGTTTGAGAGGGATTCCAGGGATGCCCTTGGTCCAAAGAGCTCCAAGGTCTCCCTCAGTCCAAGGGAGTCTCCATGGTCTTCCTAGGGGCTCTGAGGACCTCCAAAAGGGATCCTCATGGTCTTCCTTGATTGAGAGAGGCTCCAGGAACTCCCTTGGTCCAAAGTACTCCATAGTCTCCTTTGACCCTTGGAGAGCTCCAGGGGCTCCCTTGGTCTAAGGAGCTCCACAATTTCTCTTGACACAAGAGGGTCTTCATAGTTTCACTTGGTCTGAGAGCATCTCCCTTGATTTGAGAGGGGCTCCAGGGAGCAACCTTGAAATTTGGGGAGCTTCAGGGTTTCCTTTGGTTCTAGAGGGTCTCCATGGTCTCCTTTAGCCCAAAAGGTTCTCTATCATCATTTCTCTCAATCCAAGAGGGTCTCCACGATCTCTTTTGACCCAAGGGGGTCTTCATGGTTATCCCTCTCAATCCAGAAGAGTCTCCATGGCCTCCCTTGGCCCAGAGGAGCTCCAGGGCTTTGCTCCCAGGTGCATGCTCAGCTCATGCAAAGAGAGAAAGAAGGAAGATGGCACAGTTACCTGGCCAGGTGATGGCTTCCAGCAAGGTGCCCCTTCTAGCCAGGACCTCCAGCCGGGCCTGCAGCCACAGGAGGGTTTTGAAAGCTACTGGCCTGGGGGAGAGTGAGAGAGCAGAGCAGAGCAGAGCAAAGCACGTGTTTGTGGGCACAGCGCGGATGGCAGAGCACGGCATGGGTGGCAGAGCACGGCATGGGTGGCAGAGCGTGGGTGCAGCGCCAGCAGGCGAGGGGTGCCAGGTCTCCCAGGAAAGTTCTCCCCCCATTTCAAATGGTGGCCAGGGGCTCCCATGGCCCCAGGGGGACGCGAGGGGCCCCTCCATCCCCGTGGCTCCAGGGGGAGTTGCAGGTGCTTAGATGTCCCCAGCAGCATTGGGCATGTCCTCAGTGGGGACGGGGGCATGTCCCCCAGTGCACCAGGGCTCTGGACATGTGTGGGGGCCACCCCAACTCACCGTAGAGCCCGATCATTGTTTCCAAGATTAAAACCCGCTCCGCTAAAATCTTGAGCGCCTCCCGGAGCTGGTGCACTCCCTCCCCCTGTGGAGAGAGGGGCAGCGTGAGGGGACATGGGGACCATGGTGGGGGGAGACAGGGCACTGGGCACAGCGGGGACCCCCATGCCACCGTTGGGGTCCCAGGATGAGGTGTGGGGCACTGGGGACCACCATGGTGTCACTGGCTTCCCAGGATGAGATGTGGGGCACTGGGGACCCCCATGGTGACATTGGGGTCCCAGGACAAGATGTGGGAAGAGCACAAAGGAGGGGTCAGTTCCCCCCATACCCACCCCCATCCAGCACCCATGGGTGCCCCCCTGCACTCACCCAAGAGCCCCTCTCGCCCCTGGGGCCCGGCTCGCCCTGAAACAGAGAGAAGAGTGGCTGGGGGGGCGCAGTGGGGACAAGAGCACCATGACTCCCCCTTGTCCTGGGGGAGCATGGCAGGCCCCCCCCTCACCACAAGACATGCAGAAGTTGGGGCACTGCACCCCAAATTGAGTCCCAGGAACCCCAACTCATGCAAGGGTGGGGGCTGAGAGCCCCCAACTCGTCGTGGAGACTCACCCTTTCTCCCTTGTCCCCAGGGGGACCAGCAGCTCCAGGTGTCCCAGCAGCTCCAGGTGCCCCAGCTTCGCCCTGCACAAGGAGAATTTGGGGGTCACCAGCCATAGTGGGGGGCTCAGCCCCACCCCCATACCCTCCCCCATCCCAGTGCTCCCAGCACTTACCTCAGGTCCTGGGGGGCCGGGAGGACCGATGGGCCCTGGGGGCCCGGGGGGGCCTG
Source organism: Coccyzus lansbergi (assembly GCA_033558105.1). Classification (NCBI taxonomy): domain Eukaryota; kingdom Metazoa; phylum Chordata; class Aves; order Cuculiformes; family Coccyzidae; genus Coccyzus; species Coccyzus lansbergi. The sequence continues at coordinate 482,188 of JAUMJK010000266.1, read as the reverse complement.
CAAAGAGAGGGGTGTCAGCTCAGCAGGGCACCCCAAAAGTGCTGAGGGGGAGGATGGAGAGAAAGGGGGGAGCACTCACCCATTGGCCCCATGGGCCCTGGGGGGCCGACGGGACCCACAATGCCCCCAGCTGCTTCGGTGACCGTGTTGGAGAGGATGGAGTCCCCTGGCAGGGGACAGAAGGTAGGCAGGGGCCACAGTCAGAGCCCACCCCCACCCCGGGCTCCCAGCACCCTCAAACTTCCCCCCAGCACCATCTTGGGGGTCAGCACAAAGAGGGAATCCGCCCTGCACCCCCAAACCACCCCCAGCCCCATCCTAGGGGTCAACACAAAGAGGGGACCCCCCAGACCCTCTTACTGTGCTCGGCGCTCTGGGCTATCGTGGGCCCCACAGGGGCAGGTGGTCCAGGGGGTCCTGGGGGCCCCGGTGAGCCTTTCTCCCCAGGGTCCCCCTTTTCTCCATCCCGGCCAGGGGGACCTGGGGGGCCTGCAGGGAGGAAGAGGAGGGAGAAGATTGAGCCCTGATTAAAGATCAAGCACTGGAGCCCTTGTGAGCCCCCAAACCCTCATGGACCCCCACCCCCATCTGCCTGAGGGTGGGGTGCTTGGTCTGGACCAAGCTGGACTCCCCATTTCCAGTGTCCTGTCCCCAGTTACCTGGTGGTCCCGCTGGACCCCGCAGCCCAGGGACGCCCGATGGGCCCCGTCCTCTTGTGTCCCCTGAAGGGCCAGGGGGACCTCTCCAGCCGGACCGTCCTGCAAAACAACACCTCAGGGGGACTCCAACTCAGGGGAGTGCCCTCACTTCAAGGGAAGCACCTCTTTTCAAGGGAGCCCCCAACACAAGGGAGGCCCCACATGCTCAGGGAACCCCCCCCCCCCCCCTCATCCTCAATGGAGGCCCCATCCTCAAGGGAGCACCCCTCCTCTCATCTAGGGGCACCCAACTGAGGGGAGCAATGCTTCTTCAAGAGAGCACCTCCCCATACTCAGGGGAGTACTCCAGCTCTGGGGAGCACCCCCTTTTCAAGACCACCTCCTCCTCAAGAAGCACCAAGGATCAACCCCCAGTGCAGCCACCTTCAGTGATGCATGGTGTGTCTTTCATAGCATCACAGAATCATAGAATCATCAGGTTGGAAAAGACCCTCCGGATCATCGAGTCCAACCATTCCTATCAAACACTAAACCATATCCCTCAGCACCTCAACCACCCGTCCCTTAAACACCTCCAGGGAAGGTGACTCAACCACCTCCCTGGGCAGCCTGTTCCACTGCCCAGTGACCCTTTCTGTGAAAATTTTTTCCTGATGTCCAGCTTGAACCTCCCCTGGCAGAGCTTGAGGCCATTCCCTCTTGTCCTGTCCCCTGGCACTTGGGAGAAGAGCCCAGCTCCCTCCTCTCCTCAACCTCCTTTCAGGTAGTTGTAGAGAGCAATGAGGTCTCCCCTCAGCCTCCTCTTCTCCAGGATAAACACCCCCAGCTCTCTCAGCCACTTGTCTCATTCTCCAGCCCCTTCACCAGCTTCGTTTCTCTTCTCTGGACTCACACCAGAGCCTCAACATCCTTCTTGTGGTGAGGGGCCCAGAGCTGAACACAGGATTCGAGGAGTGGCCTCACCAGTGCTGAGTACAGAGGGAGAATAACCTCCCTGGGCCTGCTGGCCACACCATTTGATCTAAGCCAAGATGCCATTGGCCTTCATGGCCACCTGGGCCACTGCTGGCTCACATTCAACCAACATCCCCAGGTCCTTCTGCTCTGGGCAGCTTTCCAGCCAGACTTCTCCTAGTCTGTAGCACTGTCATTGCCCCCATGGGTGCTGCTGGGTGGCATTGCCATGACTGATGCTATCGGATGTGGCTCTGCCACCACCAGTGCCACCATGTGAGGTGTCAGGGCTGTGTGGTAGCACCATCCTTACCATCCCCGCCAGGGCTGCCGCGGGCGGCCGGGGCACCCCAGAGGTGCCTGCTTTCCGTGCTCTGGACAGAGGAGCCAGGGGGTTCAGCCACTGCCAGTCGGGCCACCTGGCAATAAGATGACAAGGTTGGTTGCCACAGATGGGGGAAGACCATAAGGTGCCCCCCACCAAGGTCCTACGCCCCTCAAAGGGACAGTGACAGGTTTTGGGATTCACCTGTGCCTCCAGGGTGGTGAGGCGGGATGTCAGCTCCCCGATGTGGCTGCAGTTCAGGCACCCTGTGGGGAGAAAGAGGGTGGTATGGGTGGTTGGGTGGGGGGCAGCCCCCCCTCCCTGGCTGGTTTTGGGACACCCACCTGAGAAAGCTGTAGGGCGCAGTGGGGGCCGGCGTGGGGCAGGGCTGGGTTGCCCTGCGTCCCGCAGGGCAAGGAAGGTGGAAGGCTCTGCCAAGAGAAGGAGGTTGGAAAGAGGGTACCCTTGGGGGAGCCCCCTCAAGGCCATGGGACTTGGCAAGGCTGCAGCCCCCCCAGACATTTTGGGGTGCAGACGCTCCTGCTGCTTCCACTCCATCCTTGCTTCTGGTGAATCTGAGCCCCAAACCCACTCATGTCCCGGAACCAGATCCCCCAAACCTATCCCTTAGCCCTCATCCAAATCCCCCCAAATCACCCCCCTACCCTCATCCAGATCCCCCCTAAGCCCCCTAACAACCCTCAGCCAGAGCCTCCCAACCCCTACTCCATGACCACACACCAGATCCCTGAAACCACCCCCAATCCCAATCCAGACCTCCGCCGCACCAATCCCCCCATGACCACACCAGCTACCCCAAACCCACCCATGACCACACACCAGCACCCCCAAACCCCAAGCAGGCCCCCTCTATGGTCCTGAACCCTCCTCCCAGCCAGTCCCCACCATGAGTGTGTCCCCCTCCATGCCCAGCTCCAGGGTGGTTTGAGTGGATGCTCATTCCTGGGGACGCTGCCCACATCCCCCACCCATCTTAGGGTCCCAGCACCCCATCTCCCCCAAGGGGTCCTGGGGACAGTGCTCAGGGCTACCCAGCATGGCAGGACAGGGGTGTTTGGAGCAGAACTGGTGGCATCGCCTCCCCCATGCTGCCACCCCACCCCGGCCACCACCGTGCCGCAGGGGACAGCCAGGGTGGCCTTAAGTGGGGCCAGATGTGGGGCACCCAGCCAAGCACGTACAGAGGGGGAGGAGGAGGGAAAGTCCCTCGCCTCCTCTTGTGCTCCTGCTACCCAGCTGGCTCCAGGCTCCCGTGTGCCACCCGCTGTCCCGTGGTGCCACCTCGCTGTCCCCAAGGTGCCCCCACCCCTGGATGCCAGGCCCCTGGAGACCCCCGTGCCCCACAGAGCTGTGGCCGGTGGGGAGATGGGCAGCTGGAGGGAGGAGGATGTGGGTGGCGATGGGGACAAGGAGCCCTGTGCTACCACACATGGCACAGACTCCCACCTATTCATCCACCAGGCAGCTGTCCTCCCACCCCACCAGCTGCAGGCAGGGACACCGGGCAGGCAGCCATCCTCACCCGGGAGTGGCCGTCTGTCTGTCTGTCCATCTTCACCCCACCCATCCGTTGACCTTTGCAGCTCCTCATCAATCAACCCTCCATTGCCACCCCCACCCCCCCCTCCCCGGCTCGTCTGCCAACACATCCGTCCACACTCAGGGACACCCGCCCACCTATCCACCCCCTGACAGAGGATACACCTACCCAGCCAACTATTCATTCATCCATCCGTGGACATAACTCTCCATCCATCCACCTACAGGAACATTCACTCATCCACTCACACCTCTGTAGAAAAATCTATCCATCTATCTACCCACCTACCCATGGGAACATCCATCCATCCATCCATCCATCCATCCATCCACCCACCCATCCATCCATCCATCCATCCATCCCTCCCTCCTTCCCTCCCTCCATCCACCCAAGCCTCCATCCACCCAGCCCTCCCTCCACCCCCACAAAAGTCTATCCCTCCCTCCAACCCACTCATGGGTCCATCTCTCCATCCAGCCCTCTCCTCCCCAACCCATCCTGCTCATCCCTAGCAACAGCTGAGGAACACAGCCCTAGACTTTCACCACCCCAGCCTGACCATGGAGAAAACCGTGAACCCCGAGTCAGGGCAGGATGAGGCCCCTTCCCATGGCTGTGCCAGCTCCCACCTTCCTCACAGTTGGTGCCAGTGTGGCCAGGACAGCACCTCCACTCCAGGGCCGTGAGCGTCTTGTAGGTCACCCGGTAGAGGGGACGGACCATGGTGCGGTAGCTGCTGGCACAGAGTGAGGCAGCGCTTCCAGACCCATCCCGGCTCCAAGAACCTGGGGCACCAGAGCACCCAGAAAGCCAGGTCCTGGCTCCCAGGGGACACCAGTGTCACCACTCACCTGCCTCCGCTGCAGGCCAGGGGCCAGCGGCAGCCCTGGAAGACCCTCTGGAGGAAGGTCCCATTCTGGACATGGCACGACACCGTCCGTGTCACTGTGTAGGAGCACCAGTTGCTGGAAGGGAAACCACTGGTGGTTTTGGCACATCCCAGAGGACACCATGGGGGTGGTGGAGATGGCAGCGCCACCCAGGTGTCCCCTTCCTATCCTAGAGGGTCCAACCCCCCAAACTACCCCAGGAGATGCCCATCCCAGCTTTCAGGGTGCCCATTCCCATTAATCACCAAACCATGCTCCTCAGCACCTCAACCACCTGTCCCTTAAACACTTCCAGGTGACTCAACCCACTCCCTGGGCAGCCTCTGCCAGTGCCCAATGACCCTTTCCATGAAAATTTTTTCCCTAATGTTCAGCCTGAACCTCCCCTGGTGGAGCTTGAGGCCATTCCCTCTCGTCCTGTCCCCTGGCACTTGGGAGAAGAGCCCAGCTCCCTCCTCTCCACAACCTCCCTTCAGGTAGTTGTAGAGAGTGATGAGGTCTCCTCTCAGCCTCCTCTTCTCCAGGCTAAACACCCCCAGCTCTCTCAGCCGTTCCTCATAGGTCCTGTTCTCCAGCTCCTTCACCAGCCTCGTTGCTCTTCTCTGGACTCTCTCCAGAGCCTCAACATCCTTCTTGTGGTGTGGGACCCAGAACTAAACACAGTACTCATCCCTCTATCCCTCTTTCCAACCTCACAGAAGAAAATCCATCCATCCATCCATCCATCCATCCATCCATCCATCCATCCATCCCATCCCTGCCTCCCTCCATCCACCCACGGCATTTTCCACAGAGGAACACCCATCCCTCCATCTACCCACACAGAAAACCATCCCTCCCTCCTTCCCTCCTTCCCTCCCTCCCTCTGCATTCCAGGCCCGGTGCCAGCTGGCCTGGAGTGTGGCCCGGACCCCCCTGTGCCCCCCGCCCACCCCACACAAAGGCTCCTTTCTTTGTGCGCCTGCCTGCCCCATGCCAGGCTCTGCCTCAGTTTCCCCTTACAGCAGGAGGGACACATCAATGCCACCACATCCCCATAGCAGCTCCAGGCCCCGAGGCTGTGAAATCTGGGTCAAAAACTCGAGGTTTTTTTGGGACGGCCACAGCGCTGTGAGCAGGGAGGCGGTGGCAGCAGGGACAATTGTCTGGGCGGTGGCAGGGAGGAGGGGGCACAGCAGGGTGGCACAGGGCTTTCCGGCCGGGCAGCGTCCCAGCCAGGCTCCGTGCCAGGGCTGGGAAAGCATCAGAGCCGTCTCCACACGCTTCTGCCGCCACACGGTGCCGCGGGGACACATCCTGTCCCCCCTCCCCAGGGTGACAACACCTGGCATCTCCCCCAGCATCCAGTGCCCGGGTGATGCTCCCCAAGCTCTGAGGGGCGAGGATGCAGCCGCAGTGCCAGGCGCCTGCTGCAGTGAGGATGGGGACAGGTCCTGGCCCGTTTCTCCTCCTGCTTGGCACAAGGAGGATTAGGGGAATGATCTCCGAGCAGCCGGAGGGCCTCGGATGTGGGGAATCTCTCCCAGGAGCTGGCAGGCCTCGACGTGCGAGCGCTCGTGTGGCCCCGGCTGACCTGGCCCACCCGCTGCTGGGCTCGTGCACCGAGCGGGTCGGGGCTCTGCTGGCGATGGGGGGGCACCTGGGGCAAAGCTGATGTGGGGGTGGGCTCCCAATCCCACCATCCTTCCCCAAACCAGCCTCTTGGCTTCATGCCCTGCCCTGTTTGGGCATGGAGGACCCCAGGGAGAGGGATGGGGTGGTGGCTCATCAACCCCCCCATGCCTGCTGTGGGGTGGTGGGGATCTAGGGGGGGCTTCCTGGGCTTGTCTGGGAAGGGAAGGGGAAATGAGGCAGCTTCTGCCCGTCGCCTCGCCGACCCGAGCGGAACCGGGAGGTCCCAGCAATCCGGAGACACGGCCAAAGCCAAAGATTTCCTGTAAACAACCCCCCCGCGAGCCCCGGGCCACCAGGATGGGACCCTGGGGAGAGGGACCACAAGCCCCCCCAAAATCGAACAGGGCTGATCCGGACCCCATCGCTTCCCGGGACAGGCAGGAGCCTGGGGCTGGGGCTGCTGACCCCCACATCCCAGTTCTCCCAGTGTGCCCAGGGGACCCCAGTACACCCAACACTCCCAGTATAACCCCCAGGCAGCCCCAGTAGACCCAGCACTCCCAGTATACCCAGGTGGCCCCACTAGCCCCAGCACCTCGCTAGCCTCGGTAACCCCAGCAGTGACGCTACATTCAGTAAGTCCTGGTGGCCCCAATAATCCCCCAGTAACTCCCTAGTCCCAGCAAGCCCAGCTAGCCCCAGTATTCCCAGTAAGGTCCAGCAGCCCCCAAGCCTTTTCATCAGTAGCATGGAGCCAAGCAGCCCCTGTCCTGTCCCCTGTGACGCCTGCTTCCCTCAGCTCCCAGTGCCCAGAGCCCCCCAGTGCCCAGAACCCCCTCAGTGCCCAGAGCCCCTTATTCCATGCCCAGTGCTCCCCATGCCCAGACTCTCCCCCTCCAAGTCCCCCCAGACCCTCTCCTGTTCACCCGCCATGCCCTGAGACCCCCTGGTGCCCACTGCCCCATATCCCTGGTGCCCCCCGTGCCCGGATCCCTCCCTCCCAGTACTCAGAGCCCTCGATACAGACTCCCCTCTCAGTGCCCCCCGTCCCACTATGCCTGGACCCCCCAGTACTCACAGCCCCATCTCCTTGGGGTTCTCCCCCCACACCTCCTGGTACCCGCAGCCCCCGGGTACTCGCAGCCCTGTCTCCCCGGTGCCCCCTGGCACCTACAGTCCCCCCCGGAGCCCCCAGTACCCTCAGCCCCATCTCCCCAGTGCCCTCCAGTACCCAAACCCCTCGGTACACAGAACCCCCCTCCATGCCCTCAACTCCCGGTACCGGGAGCCCCATCTCCTCTCTGGAACCCAAAGCCTCCTGATGCCCGAACCGTCCCCGGCTTCTGGTACCGGGAGCTCCATCTCCCCTCCAGTACCCAAAGCCTCCCGGTGCCCGAACCCCCCGGTGCTGAGAGCCCACTCCACATTCCCATCTCCTGGTACCAGGAGCCCCATCTCCCTGTGCTTCCCGGTACCCAGAGCCCACCCCACGTCCTCGGCTCCTGGTACCGGGAGCCCCATCTCCCCAGTGCCCTCCAGTACCCAAACCCCTCCGTACACAGAACCCCCCTCCATGCCCTCAGCTCCCGGTACCGGGAGCCCCATTCTCTTAATGTCTCCCTGTACTCGACCCCCCGGTACCCAGAGCCCACCCCATGTCCCTGGCTCCTGGTACCGGGAGCCCCATCACCCTGTGCTTCCCGGTACCCAGAACCCACCCCAAGTCCCCATCTCCTGGTACCGGGAGCCCCATCTCCCCAGTGCCCTCCTGTACCCAAACCCTTCGGTACACAGAACCCCCCCATGCCCTCAGTTCCCGGTACCGGGAGCCCCATCTCCCTGTGCTTCCCGGTACCCAGAGCCCACCCCGTGTCCCCGGCTCCTGGTACCGGGAGCCCCATCTCCCTGTGCTTCCCGGCACCCAGATCCCACTCCACGTCCCCGGCTCCTGGTACCGGGAGCCCCATCTCCCCTCCAGTACCCAAAGCCTCCCGATGCCCGAACCCCTCGGTTCCCAGAGCCCCCCCCCCCCCCGCCCGGTGCCCGCAGCCCCCGTTCCCGCGCCCCCCTCCCGGTTCCCCCCGGTGGGTACCCGCGGGCGGGGCCCCAGGCCCGTGCGGGCAGGAGGCAGCAGAGGCTGAGGCACAGCCCGAGGGCGGCGGGCGGGCGGCGGGACATGCGGAGCGGAGCCGGAGCCGACCCGCACCCGGCGGGGGGGGCAGCGGCGGCGCCGCCCTCGGGGGCCGGGAAGCGGCGGAGGGGGCTGGGGGCAGCACCGGAGAGCGGCCGGGAGGGAGCACGAGTGGGTGCATCCCCGTGCGTGTGCACCGCTGGGCGGCCACGCATGTGCACATCCTCGGGGGAGCACGCGAGTAAGTCCATGTGGGACCATACGTGTGTGTGTGTGTGTGTGTGTGTGTGTGTGTGTGTGTGTGCATCCTCCTGTGTGCACAGAACCAGAGAATCAGAGAATCATAGAATCATACAACAACCAGGCTGGAAAAGACCCGCTGGATCACTGAGGAGCGGCTGAGAGAGCTGGGGGTGTTTAGCCTGGAGAAGAGGAGGCTGAGAGGAGACCTCATTGCTCTCTCCAACTACCTGAAAGGAGATTGTGGAGAGGAGGGAGCTGGGCTCTTCTCCCAAGTGACAGGGGACAGGACAAGAGGGAATGGCCTCAAGCTCCGCCAGGGGAGATTTAGGCTGGAGATTAGGAGGAAGTTTTTCACAGAAAGGGTCATTGGGCACTGGCAGAGGCTGCCCAGGGAGGTGGTTGATTCACCTCCCCTGGAGGTGTTTAAGGCACAGGTAGATGAGGTCCTGAGGGACTTGGTTTGATGTTTGATAGGAATGGTTGGACTAGAAGATCCGATGCGTCCCTTCCAACCTGGTTGTTCTATGATTCTATGATTGAGTCCAACCATTCCTATCAAACACTAACCCATGTCCCTCAGCACCTCGTCCACCCGTCCCTTAAACACCTTCAGGGAAGGTGACTCAACCCCCCTCCCTGGGCAGCCTCTGCCAGTGCCCAATGACCCTTTCTGTGTAAAATTTTTTCCTAATGTCCAGCCTGAACCTCCCCTGGTGGAGCTTGAGGCCATTCCCTCTTGTCCTGTCCCCTGTCACTTGGGAGAAGAGCCCAGCTCCCTCCTCTCTACAACCTCCTCGTGTGAGCACAGAAATATGCACATGTGAGCACACGCGTGTGTGCATCCTTGTGCACGTGCATCCTTAGAATCATGGAATCATAGAACAACCAGGTTGGAAGAGACCCATTGGATCATTGAGTCCAACCATTCCTATCAAACACTAAACCATGTCCCTCAAGACCTCATCCACCCGTCCCTTAAACACCTCCAGGGAAGGTGAATCAACCACCTCCCTGGGCAGCCTGTTCCAATGCCCAATGACCCTCTGTGTCAAACACATGCACATCCTTGTGCATGTGCATCCTTATACATGTGTAAGCAGACACACGTATTCATCTTTGTGCATGTACACAACACTGCATGTATGAGCACACACATATGTACATCCTTGTGTGAGCACAGAAGTGTGTGAGTGTGAGCATCTATGTGTGTGCATCCTTATGCATGTGTGAGCATTTGTGTGTGTGCATCCTTGTGCGTGTGCACAAGTGTGTGTGTGAGCATCCATGTGTGAGCATCCGCATCTGAGCACACGGCTGTGTGTGAGCACACATGTGTGTGCATTCTCCTGTGAGTGCACAAGTGTGCATCCTTGTGCATGTATACACCTGTGCGTGTGTGGGCACAGGCGTTTGTGCATCCTTGTGAGTATACACAAGTGTGTGTGTGAGTACAGGCGTGTGAGTATACACGAGTGTGTGTGTGAGTACAGGCATGTGTGCGTCCTCATGTGAGCACACAACTGTGTGTGTGTGAGCACACGTGTGGGTATCCTTGTGTGTGTACATAACTGTGCATGTGTGCTCACACACAAGTGTGCATCCTTCTGCAAGAACACAAGTGTGTGTGTGCAAGCACCTGTATGTCTGCATCCTTGTGTGAGTACACAAATTTGTGTGTGTGAGCACACATGTGTGTGTACCCTCATGTGAGTACACACATGTGCATGTCTGGAATCACACGCATGTGTGCATCCTCATGCAACTACACATGTGTATGGGAGCACTCATACGTGTATCCTTGTGTGAGTACACAAGTGTGTGTGTGTCTAATCACGTGTATGTGTGCATCCTTGTGCGAGTGTGTCTTCACACACACTCTCCCGTGTGTGATGCACACCAGTCTGAGGGTGCCTGTGCACACACAGCTGTGTCTGTGCCAGCGCGTGTGTGCGTGCACGGCCCGAGTGCGTGTACATCCGTCTATCTGTCTGTCTGTCTGTCTGTCTCCGCCTGCTCTTCCCCGTATGTGTGCATGTGTGGTCCTTGTGCTGGGGCGTGCGAGGAGGCTGCATGTGTGCTGGGCGTGCGTGGGTGGTCCTTGCTGGGGGGGATGAAAGGGGGGCCAAGGCTCTGTGTGTGTGTGTTTATGTGTGTGTGTGTTTGTGTGTGTTTGTGTGTGTGTGTTTATGTGTGTGTAAAGGGCATGAGGTTTGTTTGGGGACATTCCCACACCTCAGTCCTCTGCAGGGTCTCAGTGGGGGGGGGTTGGGGGTGCAGCATGAAGCCCCCCCTAGGGCTCAGCCCCTGCTCAAGGCTGTTAATTCCCCCCCACCCCCAGCCCCTGATTAGTCTCAAGTTCCCAACCACAAGCTCCTTCCAGCATGGAATCCATGTGTCCAACCACTGTGGGGTGGGAGGATGGGGTGGGGGGGGTTTGTGCTCTGCCTACCCCCCTCATCGGCATGAGGAGAGCCCCAAACTGGGCTCAAAGCAGGGGACAAATCACGTGGGATTATGAATTGAGCCAGCAGTGTGCGCTCATGGCTCAGACACTGAATGTGTCCTGGGCTGCACCCACAGCTGAGGGGCCAGAGGGGACAGGGACGGAGTTCTGTCCATCTGCTCCGCTTGGGTGAGACTTTGTCCAGCTCTGGAGTCCTCAGCACAGGAAGGACATGGAACTGCTGGAGAGAGGCCAGAGGAGGCCACGGAGATGATCCGAGGGCTGGAGCACCTCCTGTATGAGGACAGGCTGGGAGAGTTGGGGTTGTTCAGCCTGGAGAAGAGAAGGCTGCGGGAACACCTTAGAGCAGCTTCCAGTGCTGAAAGGGGCTCCAGGAAAGCTGGGGAGAGGCTCTTGATCAGGGAGTGAGGGAACAGGACAGGTGGGAACAGTTTTCAGCTCTCAGAGGTTAGATTGAGATGAGATTTTAGGAAGAAATGTTTTGCTGTGAGGGTGGGGAGGCCCTGGCACAGGTTGCCCAGAGCAGTGGTGGCTGCCCCATCCCTGGAGGTCTTCAAGGCCAGGTTGGATGGGGCTTGGAGCCCCTGATCCAGTGGGAGGTGTCCCTGCCCATGGCAGAAGGTTGGAACTGGATGGGCTTTGAAGTCCCTTCCAACACAAACCATTCCAGGATTCTACAACCATGCTGCAGTGGACAAGGCTGGAACAGGCTGCCCAGGTAGATGGTGGAGTCACCTTTCCTGGAGGGGCTCCTCAGGTGTGGTTCAGCCTGACTTCATGTCCCCATGCCACCTCCTTTTGCCAGTTCCAGGGTCTGCACCCCAGCTCCAGGTCCCTGCTCTGCCTCCAGGTTCTTGTGCCACATCCCAGCCCCAGGTCCCAGTCCCAGCTCCATCTTGCCACACTGTGTCCTTGCTCCAGGTACCCAGTGCTTGGTCCTGGTGTGGGTGTGGATGCCCAGTGCCCAGTCCCAGTCCTGGTATGGGTGCCTGGTCCCAGTGTGGATGCCCAGAGCTCGGTACCCAGTCCTGGTGTGGGTGTCCAGCGCCTGGTCCTGGTGCAGATGCCCAGTGCTCAGTCCTGGTGCAGATGCCCAGTGCTCAGTCCTGGTGCAAGTGTGGATTCCCGGTGTAGATGCTCAGTGCCCAGTCCTGGTGTGGATGTGGATGCCCAGTGCCCAGTCCCGGTGCAGGTACCTAGTGCTCGGTCCCACTGCAGATGCCCAGTGCCCAGTGCTGGTGTGGGCACAGATGCCCAGTGCGGGTATGGATGCCCAATGCCCAGTGCCTGATCCTGGTGTGGATGTGGATACCCAGTGCCCGATCGCAGTGTGGGTGCAGATGCCCAGTGCAGGTCCAGATGTCTGGTGCTTGGTGCACGGTGCTGGTGCCCAGTGTTTGGTCCCAGTCCTGGTGCAGATGCCTGGTGCCTGGTCCCGGTGCGGGTGCCCAGTGTTTGGTCCCGGTGGGGATGCAGATGCCTGATGCCTGTTCCCAGTGAGGGTGCCCAGCTCTTGGTCCTGGTGTGGGTGCAGATGCCCAGTGCCCTGTTCCTGTTCCCAGTGCAGGTGCCCGGTGCCCATCCCAGTGCATCTGCGGATGCCCAATGCTTGTAACCCCGGTGCGGGTGCCTGGTGCCGGTCCCGGTGCGGGTGCAGATACTTGGTACCCAGTCCCAGTGCAGGTGCCCAGTTCTGGTCCCAGTGAGGGTGTGGGTGCCTGGTCCCGGTGCGGGTGCAGATACTTGGTACCCAGTCCCAGTGCAGGTGCCCAGTTCTGGTCCCAGTGAGGGTGTGGGTGCCCAGTCCCAGTGTAGGTGCAGATACTCGGTGCCCGGTCCTGGTGCGGGTGCGGATGCTTGGTGCCCGGTCCTGGTGCGGGTGCAGATACTTGGTGCCCGGTGCGGGTGCGGATGCTCGGTACCTGGTCCCTGTGTGGCTCTGGATGCTCGGTGCCCGGTCCCAGTGCGGGTGCCCGGTCCCAGTGTGGGTGCGGATGCTTGGTGCCTGGTCCCAGTGCGGGTGCAGATACTTGGTACCCAGTCCCAGGGCAGGTGCCCAGTCCTGGTGCTGGTGCAGATACTCGGTGCCCAGTCCCGGTGTGGATGCTCGGTGCCCAGTCCTGGTGCGGGTGCCCAGCTCTTGGTGCTGGTGCAGATGCTCAATGCCCAGTCCCGGTGCGGGTGCCCGGTCCCAGTGTGGGTGCGGATGCTCGGTACCCAGTCCCGGTGCGGGTGCGGATGCTCGGTGCCCGGTCCCAGTGTGGGTGCGGATACTCGGTGCCCAGTCCCGGTGCGGGTGCGGATGCTCGGTACCGGGTCCCGGTGCGGGTGCCCAGCGCTCGGTCGCGGTGCGTGTGCCCGAGCCGTGCGCGCCGCCGCCGGTGCCCGTGCCCGCCCGGCGCTGGCGAAAGCGCTGCCGCCGCCCGGCCCCGCCGCTGCTCCCGGTGCGGCTGCGGGTCCCGCTGCGGCCCCCGGAGGTAACCGGGGCGGAACGGGCAGCGGGGGTGGCCGGGGGGGGGGGGGGGGGCTGCTGTGAAGGGAGGGGGGACCGCGCACCGGGAGCCGCGGTGCAGCGGGGGGAGCCGGCTACCGGGGCAACCGGGGATGCTGAGGGTTGCCGTGCACGGGGAGAGGACGGGGGTCGTGCAAAGGGGCTGGGGGGGGCTGCTGTGCGCCGGGCGGGGGAGGACACCGGGTGCCGGGGAGGGGGGAAACAGCGGGTACCGGGCTCTGGGGGCTGCTGTGCAACGGGGGGAATGTGTACCGGGGGTTGCTGTGCAAGGAGAGGGGGACACCGGGGACCGGGGAGGGGGGGGGGGGACGGGGTATAGGGGGTTGGGGGCTTCTGTGCACCGGAGTGGGGGGATACCGGGTAGTGGGGAGGGCAGCAGGTACCGGGGCCTGGGGGCTCCTGTGCACTGGAATAGGGGGATACCGGGTACCGGGGAGGGGGGGGGCACCGGGTATAGGGGCCTGGGGGCTGCTGTGCACCGGAGTGGGGGGATAGCGGGTAATGGGGAGGGGGAGGGCAACGGGTACCGGGGTCTTCGGGCTGCTGTGAAGTGGGGGACGGTGCAGTGGGGGCTGCTGTGCGAGGATGGGGGGAGCTGATGGACAGACCATACACCGGGGGTTGCTTTGCACCGGGGGCTACCGTTTACCGGGGTTGGGGGGTTGGAGGTGCACTGGGGATATCATGCACCGGGGGCCAGGCCTGGCTTTTCCACCCCCCTCCCCAACCCTTGGGGAGGGGACAGTGTCGGGGTGAGGGTCCCCGCATCCCCAGCGGTGCTGAGGGTGAGGGTGGGTGCTGGGTGAGGGTGCACACGCGTGTGGAGGTGCATGTGTGTGTGTGTGTGCATCCCTCGGCTGTGCTGCCGTGGGTGTCCATGTCTGTTTGTCCGTCTGCCTGTGTCGCTGGCTGCGTGTGTGTGTGCCAGTGCGTGTGCCCGCGTGTGCGTCTCTGTGTCAGTGTGTCTGTGCGTGCCTTGGCCGTGTCCGTGCGTCTGTCTGCCTAGGGAGGCCGTGCAGCATCCTCCCCACCTCTCCGTGGGTCTGGGGGGGCTGTGCTGTGAGCGAGGGGTCAGCTGCCATCCCCTCCAGCCTGATGCCTGCAGTGCAGATCATAAATCATGGGCGACTGGAGCGGCCTGGGGGGGCTGCTTGGCACCCAGATTGCCAGGGCAGGGAGTGATGTTGCTCCCTGGCTTTGTGGAGCCCCCACCAGAGCTGTGGGACCACAAACAGGGTGGCTTTTCCCCTCCCTGTCCCCCCTGTCCCCACCATCACGTTGGAGGCCAGTGGTCGGCTGGGGTTGGCAGGCAGCCCTCGCTGCCAGGGCTGCGGGCACAGCGGCCTCGCCGCCTCTCTAGGGGCGATGGGGACTGTCCCCCAACTGCCACCCACCTGGCGGTACCCGGGGTGACAAGCGCCGTGGGCCTGTTTTGCAGGTGACAACCCCCTCGTTTGCCACCGGTGACGTGGGGACAGCCGTGGATGTAGGCTGAGCGACGGGACACGAGGAGGAAGAGGAGGAGGGGATGTCTCGGGGACAGCGCTGGCACTGTGCGTCCCCAGCATCGTCCCCAGCCAGCAGCCACCCTTGAGCCCACACAGCCCGGGGGGGTCCCGCTGGCTTTTTGGAGCCCGAGCCCTGCCAGCGGCCTGGGGAGGAGGAAGGGCCGAGGAAGACGTGCCCTGTGATGAATGGCCCCAGCCTGGTGCGGCAGCCACGAGGGAGCGAGACCGGGCGGCTTGGGGACCTTGGGGACCCGGTTGGCAGCACCCGCCTCTGCAGAGACCTGCAGCGTTTGCTCCGCTGAGCTCCAGAGCCCAGAGCCAGTGGGAGCCGCAAGGAGGAATCGGAGAGGCTCTGGGTGAGCCCTGCGTCCCTGTGCCAGGCATGGCGTGGGACTGAGTCGCCGTGCCCTCGGCATGGCGCGCCAAGGGGCGGGGGCCATGCTGGCCTCTGGGGGCCTGGGCTTTCCCCCCCAAAACCTGGCCCGTGTGGTGGTGTGGGAGTGGCTCAATGAGCACGGACGCTGGCGGCCCTACTCAGCCGCTGTCTGCCACCACATCGAGAACGTGCTGAAGGAGGACGCCCGCGGCAGCGTGGTGCTTGGCCAGGTCGATGTCCAGCTGGCACCTTACGTCATTGACCTCCAGTCCATGCACCAGTTCCGGCAGGACACGGGTAAGGGGCTTGCGCTGAGCTGGGAATGTCTGTCCGTCCATCCATCCATCCATCCATCCCAATGTGTATGTGTTTATCTGCTTGTTGTTCCATCCATTCATGTGGCCAGATGTTCATTCATTCATGCTTCATCTCACTGTATGTCTATTTGTCCGTCCTTCCTTCCTTCCTTCCTTCCTTCCTTCCTTCCTTCCTTCCTTCCTTCCTTCCTTCCTTCCTTCCTTCCTTCCTTCCTTCCTTCCTTCCTTCCTCTTCCTTCCTTCCTCTTCCTTCCTTCCTCTTCCTCCCTTCCTCTTCCTCCCTTCCTCTTCCTCCCTTCCTCTTCCTCCCTTCCTCTTCCTCCCTTCCTTCCTCCCTTCCTTCCTCCCTTCCATCCATCCACCCCAATGTGTACCTGTTTACCTGTTTGTTGTTCCATTCATAATGTCTGTCCAGCTGTCCATTCATCCATGCATCTGTCTCATTGCAGGTCTGTCTGTCATTCCATTCCATCCATCCATCCATCCATCCATCCATCCATCCATCCATCCACGCACCCCAGTGTGTGTCTATTTATGTCACTCCATTCATTCATCTGTCCAGCTGTCCATTCATCCGTGCATCTGTCTCACTGCGTGTCTGTCACTCCATCCATCCACCCGTGCATCCATCCCTCCATCCCTCCACCTCAGTGTATCTCTGCTTGTCTGTCGCTTCATTCCTGCATCCATCCATCCATCCATCCATCTGCCCATCCATCTGTCCCTCCATCCCATCGCACACACCTTCCTCTCCACCCATCTGTCCCTCCTGTTCCACCCCTTGCCCTGCTGGTCTCTGCTTCCCTCACGGACACCAAAAGGCTCCTCCCAGACTTTCTTTTCCCCCTCCACCACCAACTCCAGCCCCACAGGGACACATCCCAAAGTCCCTCCATCCCCTCTAACCCTCCGTGGGTGCTGTGGTGGCAGGTGTGTCCCGGTGTCCCCTTGGCCACCCATCTGCCCCACGAAGCTTCTCGATGCGGGGTCCCCAAACAACAGGGGAGGCCTCAGTTTGGGCACTGGGAGCTGTGGTGGGCACTGGGAGCTGTGGTGGGCACTGGTTTGGCTGCAGCTGTGCAGCGGTGGTGGTTGGTGCCTGCTTGCTGACGGCGCAGTGCTGCCATGCGCATCCAGGCCAAGCATCCTCGGGGGAAATCAAAGCCAATCCCACACCAGCACCTAGCCCAGACCCCATTAAACGTGTCCCCGTTATGATGTGATCCATTAAACCGGTGTGTGCTGCTTGTGCTGCTTGGGGGACTCACTGGTTCAGGTGCTTTCCTGGCCATCCCTGCATCCCTGCTTGCTGGGAAAGGTGGGGCTGCTGAGGGCAGGGTCCAGCCCCAGGCCAGGCAGAGCAGGACATGCCACCTGCAGTGTCCCCACACAGTGAGGACTATGTGGCTGTGCCCCCCTGCCCGGCCACCATCGTTCCTGGTACTCTGCGTGGATGTGGCTCCTGCAATGGTCTGGAGACTGAGATGGGGACTGAGCCAGGGCCTCTACCACCATGCCTGGCTCCAAATCAGGGTCTCCAGCTGGTCACAGGCTTGGCACCGGCAGCCCTGAGTCAGCGCGGCCACTGGCACGACCTGGTCATGCTGACGGCCACAGCTGAGCTGACTCAGGGCTGTGGGTGCCACTGGGACACCCTGGCTGTCCCCACGCCAGCTCCTGCCAGCTTCAGCCAGGACCCATCTTCTGACAGCAGGCATCTGGCATCACATCCCATGCTGGCTGCTCCCAAGGGACATGTGCCCATGGTAGGGCCAAGACTGGGGTTTGGGAGCAATGTTTCTTTGCCTAGAGGAAAACAGCTCTTCCTGGGATGTCACCAAGTGCCACTGTCTCCATGCCAGCAGGACTTGGGGACAGGGACGCTTTGGCTCCATCCCATAGATTGTCATCAGCATCATCATCTCCATGTGCACCATCCCCGTATCCACCTCCATCCATCATCCCTCAGGTGTGGCCTGGGGCCAGTTGGGTTTGGAGTCTGTTAGGTGTCTCTCGGGGTTCCATGGTGCTCAGGAACACAAAGGTCCCCTGTGCTGAGGGACACAGAGGGCGGGTGGTGGGCTTGGCCTTGCTGTGCTGAGGAGAGAGAAACTCAAGCAGTGTGAAATGAGGTGACCCTGTTCCAAGCAGCAGGGACGCGTGTCCCCTCCCTGTGGCCCTGGGGATGCTGGCCTGGCCCTGCAGCTCTGGCGCAGTTGGTGGAGAGGGCAGGGGCTGTGGGGCTGGGGTCACCTGGTGACCTGCGGGGACTTGGAGCTGCCTGTGCCCACACACGGGAGATGGGTTGTCCTTCCCTCATCCTCCTCTGCTCCGCAGCAGCAGGATGCGGGATGTGGGTGCGAGCAGGCAGTGGGATGTGGGATATGGATGCAAGCACGCATCGGGATGCGGGAGGTGGGATGTGAGTAGGATGTGGGATGTAGACATGAGCAGGCAGTGGGATATGGGATGTAGACGTGAGCAGGCAGTGGAATATGGGATGTAGATGTGAGCAGGCAGTTGAATGAGGGATGTGGATGCGGGCATGCATCAGGATGCGGGATGTGGATGTGAGCAGGCAGTGGGATATGGGATGCAGATGTGAGCAGGCACTGGAATATGGAGTGTAGATGTGAGCAAGCAATGGAATGCGGGACGTGGATGTGAGCAGGCAGTGGGATGTGGGATGTGGATGCGAGCAGGCAGTGGGATATGGGATGCAGATGTGAGCATGCATTGGGATGCAGGATGTGGATGCAAGCAGGCAGGGGGATGTGGGATGTGGATGCGAGCAGGCAGTGGGATGCAGGATGAGGATGTGAATGGACATGGGATACAGACACAAGGAGCAGTGGGATGTGACATGGATGTGGGATATGGACACGAGTGGGCAGCAGAATGGGGGACATAGACTCAAGGAAGGACATGAGGATGCAAACACAGGTGGGATGCAGGGCATGGAGGGGATGGGATATGGATGTGAGCAGTCAGTGGGATGCGGGATGTGGATGTGAGTGGCCAGCAGGACATGGGATGCAGATGCAAGAAGCGGCATGTGTGGTATGAGGATATGAGCTAGATGTGGGGAGCAGGATGGGGGACGTTGACTCGAGGAGGCAGATGTGTGCAAACACAAGCAGGGTGCAGGGCATGGATGTGAATGGGGTGTGGAACCTGGATGTGAGCCGGCAGTGGGATTCGGGCTGGGGGCAGGAGTGGGCAGCAGGGATGAGTAGTTCTCTGCTGGAGCAGGGTGAGCGGCCTGGCTGCCTCTCTCCTGTGGGGCCGCGGGCAGAGCTGCCTCAGCACAAGCCGGCAGCCAGGGCCAGGCTCTGCTGCCTGATGCAGCTGATGATTAATGACCGTTATTAGCGTCGTTAATCGGGCTGGGCAAACGGTGCTGGCGAGGGGATAGAAAGGCGCTGTGCTGTGGAGGCACTGCCAGGGCTGTGGCTCGAGGAGAGACTGTGATGCCTCCCCCAATGCAGCTGGAGCATCAAATTTGGTCGCAAACAAGCAGTGAGAGGCCAGGATTTGGCTGTGAATGGTGACAACGCGTCGCTCCCCGTGACCATCAGCATTGGCTGGAGCTGCAGCAGTTGTCAGGAAACCCCTCCTGATAAGGAAACGCACCCTGCTCTGTGCTAGGGATGGCAAAGAGATCCTGGCAGGGGGGAGTGGAGCCAGAGAGATGGAAAAAGGTGCTGGGGGATGAGCAGCATCACAGCAGCCAGGGCTGTGACCCAACCATCAGCAGCCCGGCCGGCAGCCAAGCCACCATTGCTGACGGAGGGTTGTTGATCCTCGTGAGTCCCTGGGGAGGCAGAGCCTTGCAGACACGCCGATCGATCCATCACACGCTGCTGCTGCTCGGTGCAGGGAACACAGGTACCGCCTGTTGGGATGTGGTGGCCGTCACCACTCCTGCATCCTGGGTTGCTCTGAGGAGGGTAAGAGCGGATGCCTCAGTGTCCCCATCCCTGTGGATCTGCCGGAGGGTCGGGAGGCTCCAAAAGGTTCTGAACAGGCTGGATCCATGAGCTGAGACCAATGGCAGGAGGTTTAACAAGGCCAAGTGCTGGGTCCTGCACTTGGGGCACTACAACCCTGAGCAGCTACAGACTAGGAGAAGTCTGGCTGGAAACTGTCTGGAGGAGAAGGACCTGGGGGTGTTGGTTGACAGTGACTGAACATGAGGCAGCAGTGGCCCAGGTGGCCAAGAAGGCCAATGGCATCTTGGCTTGGATCAGAAATGGAGCGGTCAGCAGGTCCAGGGAGGTTATTCTCCCTCTGTGCTCGGCACTGGTGAGACTGCTCCTTGAATCCTGTGTCCAGTTGTGGGCTCCTCACCACAAGAAGGATGTTGAGGCTCTGGAGAGAGTCCAGAGAAGAGCCATGAAGCTGGTGAAGGGGCTGGAGAACAGGTCCTATGAGGAGCAGCTGAGAGAGCTGGGGGTGTTTGTCTTGGAGAAGAGGAGGCTGAGAGGAGACCTCATTGCTCTCTTCAACTCCCTGAAAGGAGGTTGTAGAGAGGAGGGAGCTGGGCTCTTCTCCCAAGTGACAGGGGACAGGAGAAGAGTGAATGGCCTCAAGCTCCACCAGAGGTGGTTCAAGCTGGACATTAGGAAAAAAATTTTCACGGAATAAGTCACTGGGCACTGGCAGAGGCTGCCCAGTGAGGGTGTTGAGTCACATTTCCTGGAGGTGTTTAAGGGATGGGTGGACAAGGTGCTGAGGGACATGGTTTAGTGGTTGATGGGAATGGTTGGACTCGCTGATCCAGTGCATCTTTTCCAACCTCTTGGTCCTATGATCCCCATGGTGTGCCAGGCTGGGAATAAGACAGGCATGAGTGTGTGCAGGTGTGGGTCCATCCACTGGTGGTCTGGGATGCTGGAGCCTCACGGATGCTTCACCGTCCCTGTCTCTGCAGGAACCATGCGTCCTGTTCGGAGGAACTTCTATGACCCGTCCTCGGCCCCAGGCAAGGGCATCGTGTGGGAGTGGGAGAACGACAACAACTCCTGGACGCCCTACGACATGGACATCTGCATCACCATCCAGAATGCCTATGAGAAGCAGCACCCCTGGCTGGACCTCTCCTCCCTGGGCTTCTGCTACCTCATCTACTTCAGCAGCATGTCCCAAATGAACCGACAAACCCAACGCAAGCGCCGGCTCCGGCGTCGCATGGACCTGGCTTATCCCCTCACCATGGGCTCCATCCCCAAGTCCCAGTCATGGCCGGTGGGCACCAGCACGGGGATGCCCTGCTCCTGCCCACAGTGCCTGCTGGTCAACAGCACCCGCGCCGCCTCCAACGCCATCCTGGCTTCCCAGCGCCGCAAACTCTACCCGGGTGCCGTCCGCCAGAGCAGCACCTTTGCTGGGACAACTCTGTGGCCAGCGGGGATGGGGACGGCGACGGTGACGGGTGGCACGGCCAAGGGTGAAGGGCTACAGGTGCCCAGCGGGGCGTTTGCCCCCAGCCAGAGCGTGCCAGGTGGGATGCCGCTGCCCGGGCTCAACAACCTCAACCGGCCTGGCACGCAGCGGGGAGCTGGTCTGGGTGCCCGTGCCACTGTCCCTCCTGGGTAAGTGTTTTGGGGATGGCAGCCTGGGGAAAGGGATGGCTGTGGTGTCACCAAGGCTGTGGGGATGCCAGGCGAGTGCAGGGATGGGCACCCAGAGCAGGAAAGGAAAGGCGGAAGTGCCTTGTCCCTTGCTGTCATCTTGCACAAACAACCTCAGCCCCTCAGGCACTGTCACCTCCAGCTCCAAGCTCCTCTTCCTTGGGACGTGGTGGCAGCCGGCTTGTCCTGGATGGTCCTGGGGATCCCTTTCCCTGCAGAGGGGCTGTGGGGATTTGTACAGTGTGCTTTTCTGTGCTGTGCCACGTCGCCTGGCGGAGATGGAGAGCCTGGTCCCAGGAGTCTCATGTTCTCCCTGGACAGCAAAGCGTGTATGACCCTGGCTCGTGATCCCATGCCACCAGACAGGTCTATGGGGAGGGCACAATTGAGGGCACTACAGCTGCTGTCCCCACTGTGAAAGCAGGGAAAACCCTGGTGCTGCTTTCTTAGGTGGGAACCAGCCTGGATCAGCCCTGGGGGGTTGGTCAGGGATCCCCCAGAGGGGAATGAGCATCCTGGGAGCGAGGAGAGAGTCTGTCCCAACCCTCCCCCACTCCCTGTACCATGAGGGGTGCAGGGGGAGGTGGAGGAGCCCCAGCTTGAGGGGGCAGGCAGGTGCCAGCGTGTTTCCTTCCCCTGCTGACGTGCTGCTTTCGCTTCCGTGTGCTGGGCCAGGCAGTCCCTGTCCCCATCGCTGTCCCTGTACAGCCTCACAGGCCCCATCCCACATCTCCCCATGGACAGGTAGGAGGGAGACAGAAAGGGCGGAGGGTGCTGGGCTGGATCCCCCACCACTGCCCCTGCCTTGGTGTGGCTAAGGGCAGCTCTGGGAGCGTGAGGGAAACCACCCACAGCCCTTGGTTTTTATGCAGCTGAGCACTGCTGAACTCATCACCACAGTGGTTATGTGCTTGAGGGACTTTGGGGACTGGAGACAATGCCACTGCCAGGGAATGAGCTCCAGGCTGCCAACATGGGCAACCTCCCTGGGGCAGGACAGCCCACAGGCACCATGCAGGCTCCGCTCCTGGGCTTGCTTGGATGTCCTCCATCCCAGCATGTGCCCCCTCCCTCCCTCTTTCCCTCCCTCTCTCACTTCCTTCCTTCCAGCCACATCTGTCCATCCATCCCTCCCTTTCCACACCCTCTCTGCATCCATCCCTCTATCCATCCCTCCCTTTCTGATGAGGTACCTCCCTGGGTCAGGAGGGAGGGGGTGTCCCCAGAGCCATAGTGTCCCCAGGAATGGACACAACACTGGAGGCATCACCATTGGGACACACTGACAAGGCAGCATCTCTGAGTTGTGTCCCCAGCACCACTGGGAATGGAGACGTGGCACTGGGTGACAGCCCCAGGGGAGGACATGGCAGTAGGGATATGCTGTGTGTAGAGGGGACAGTGGCAGCTTCCAGCCTCGCTGAGCCCCTTTCTCTCTTGTCTCTGCACAGAGTACCAGCCCTGCCAGTGAAGAACCTGAATGGCACTGGCCCCGTCCATCCCGCCCTTGCAGGTAACTGGAGGTCCTGCCTCCAGGTCCAGGGAGGTGATTCTCCCTCTGTACTCAGCACTGGTGAGGCCGCTCCTTGAATACTGTGTCCAGTTCTGGGCCCCTCACCACAAGAAGGATGTTGAGGCTCTGGAGAAAGTCCAGAGAAGAGAGACGAAGCTGGTGAAGGGGCTGGAGAACAGAACCTATGAGGAGTGGTTGAGAGAGCTGGGGGTGTTTAGCCTGGAGAAGAGGAGGTTGAGGGGAGACCTCATTGCTCTCTCCAACTACCTGAAGGGAGGTTGTAGAGAGGAGGGAGCTGGGCTCTTCTCCCAAGTGACAGGGGACAGGACAAGAGGGAATGGCCTCAAGCTCCGCCAGGGGAGATTTAGGCTGGAGATTAGGAGGAAGTTTTTCACACAGAGGGACATTGGGCATTGGAATAGGCTGCCCAGGGAGGTGGTTGATTCACCTTCTCTGGAGGTGTTTAAGGGACGGGTGGATGAGGTCTTGAGGGACATGGTTTAGTGTTTGATGGGAATGGTTGGACTAGAAGATCCGATGGGTCCCTTCCAACCTGGTTGTTCTATGATCCTATGATTCTATGGTTGGGGGTCCCCACCGAGTGACGTGGTGGGGCTGGGGCATGGCCAGGTTGTGGGAAGGCAGATGGATGGATGGATGGATGGACAGCACCTCTTTCCTGGCACAGGGATGACAGGCATCCTCATGTGCGCTGCTGGGCTGCCTGTCTGCCTGACCCGCGCCCCCAAGCCCATCCTGCACCCGCCGCCCGTCAGCAAGAGCGACATCAAACCCGTGCCCGGGGTCAACGGCATCTGCAGGAAAACCAAAAAGAAGCATCTCAAAAAGAGTAAGGAGCCGGGCATCCCCGTGTGCCCTCAGCCACGCCAGTCCCTGCCAGAGGGGAAACTGAGGCACAGGCACCACTGCTGCCTCTGGGGTGGGACCCTCAAGGGGTTTGCACAATGGTTTTGGGGTGATAACCACAGGTCCTCCATGCCACATGCTGGTAACCCCTCCTCCTTGTGTTGTCCCCATGCTGGGGGTGGCAGGGGGTTGGAGACACCGTGGGTAGCTCTGATGGCATTTCCCACCCTTTGCCCATGGCAGGCAAGGCCCCCGAGGATGTGGTGCGCCGCTACATCCAGAAGGTGAAGAACCCTCCGGATGAGGTGAGTGGGCATCTCCACCTGCTGCAGCCTGCCCTGTGGGTCCCCTCTGGGGCGCTGGAGGTTTTGGGGGAGCTTGGGGATAGGGAGAGGCATGGGCAGGGGTTGAGCATCCCCCATGGGGGGCAAAGAGCTTGGGTTGACGTCTCCATCCCACTTGGGTGCTGATGCCCAGCAGGATTGCACCATCTGCATGGAGCGGCTGGTCACCTCCTCTGGCTACGAGGGCGTCCTGAGCCACAGGGGCATCAAGCCGGAGCTGGTGGGCAAGCTGGGCAAGTGTGGGCACATGTACCACCTCCTCTGCCTCCTGGCCATGTACAACAACGGCAACAAGGTGAGTTGGGACCCTGGGGGAGGCTCCCTCTAGGCTGGTGGGTGTGGTGGGGTGGGCACCATCCCTGACGCCCCTCCGGGTGCCCGCAGGACGGCAGCCTGCAGTGCCCCACCTGCAAGGCCATTTACGGGGAGAAGACAGGCACGCAGCCCCCTGGGAAGATGGAATTCCACCTCATCCCCCACTCCCTCCCGGGTTACAGTGACTCCAAAACCATCCGGATTGTATATGACATCCCCACCGGCATCCAGGTGAGGAACCTGCGCCCGGGACCCCTGCGGCGGGACTGGGTGCCACCTTCTCACCCCATTGTCCCCCCCACCCAGGGCCCGGAGCATCCCAATCCCGGCAAGAAGTTCACAGCGCGTGGTTTCCCGCGGCACTGCTACCTGCCCGACAACGAGAAAGGCAGGAAGGTGAGCATCCCTGACGGCTCCAGGGTGGGATGGGATGGGATGAGATGGAAAAAGAAGAGAAGGCCTGGGATGGGATGGGATGAGATAGGATGGGATGGGATGAGATAGGATGGGAAAAGAGAAGGCCTGGGATGGGATGGGACGGGATGAGATGGGAAAAGAAGAGAAGGCCTGGGATGGGATGGGATGGGATGGGATGAGATAGGATGGGATGGGATGGAATAGGATGGGATGAGATGGGAAAAGAAGAGAAGGCTTGGGATGGGATGGGATGGGAAGAGAAGGTATAGGATAGGAAGGGATGGAACGGGATGGGATGGGATGAGATGGGAAAAGAAGAGAAGGCCTGGGATGGACTGGGCTGGGAAGAGAAGGTATAGGATAGGAAGGGATGGGACGGGAGGGGATGGGATGGGATGAGATGGGAAAAGAAGAGAAGACCTGGGATGGACTGGCCTGGGAAGAGAAGGTATGGGATAGGAAGAGATGGCATGGATGGGAAGGGGTGTGATGAGATGGAGTGGGATAGAATGGGAAGGGATGGGATGGAAAGGGACAGGATGGGACGGGACGGGATGGGATGAGATGGGATGGGATGGGATGAGATGGGAAAAGAAGTGAAGGCCTAGCATGGACTGGTCTGGGAAGAGAAGGTATGGGATAAGAAGGGATGGCATGGATGGGAAGGGATGTGATGAGATGGAATGGGATAGAATGGGAAGGGATGGGATGGAGAGGATGGGGCTGGGATGTGCCACAGGGAAGGGCAGCATTATGTGGATGGTGCCCCCTAGGGTGCTGGGGGCTGTGCCAGGTGGGTGAGCTATGACCGTCCCTGCCCACGGCAGGTGCTGAAGCTGCTGATCGTGGCCTGGGACCGGCGGCTCATCTTCACCATCGGCACCTCCAACACCACGGGGGAGTCGGACACGGTGGTGTGGAACGAGATCCACCACAAGACCGAGTTCGGCTCCAACCTGACGGGCCACGGCTACCCTGATCCCAACTACCTGGACAACGTCCTGGCCGAACTGCTGGCCCAGGGAGTCTCCGAGGCCAACCTGAAGGACTGAGGCCAGGGAGAGGGGCTCCCCCTTGGCCCCCGCGGCCTCTCCTGTGCCACCCGCCGCCCGCGCCGCTTCGCTGCCGATGCCGAAGCCCTGCCGGGTGCCCTCGTCCCCCATCCTGGGCCACCCAGTGCCACCCACCACGTGTCCCCTGTGTGTCCCCCCCGGTTGTCCCTGCTCCCATGGCGATAGCATCGTGGGCTGGTGCATTTCTTTTTCTACCCGTTTTGCGCGTCAGCCGCCGCCGCCGCCGCGTGCCACCCGCCGCTGCCCCACGGAGCCTCGTACAGCCGGTGCCATGTGTACTTGTCTGTGTTACGGAATACACCTCGCGCAGGGTCAGTGTCCCCCGCTGTGTCCCCGCGCGTCCCTCCTGAGTTGAATGGTTGCAGGATCCCACCTTTGCGTGGGGAGTCGCCCAGGGTGGGTGTCTACCCGCCGTGGGGATGCTGGGGGGTCCGGAGCACCCCCATGGGCGGAGGGGAGGGCATGTGTGTGTGTTTGCACAAGCGTGTGCTGGGGAAGCCCCCAGGAGCATCCCCCGCGGGGCACGAGTGGGATGTGGTACCCACCGAGAGGAGGATGTGGTACCCACCGAGAAGAGGAGGTGGGTGGCGCGGACTACATCTCCCAGCATGCCCGGCGGCGCACACACGTCGGGTCTGTCCGCGGGGGGAAACGCAAGGCATGCTGGGAGTTGTAGTCCCCCGCCTCCGTTCAAGCGCGGGGGGCCGGGGAGGAGCTCGGAGGAGGAGGTGGGCTCGGAGCCGGGGGAGCCCTCGGGGGCTCGGAGGGGCTCGGGGCGACGTCACGGCGGGCGAAGGCGTCGTGGGCGATGTCCAGGTTCCGCAGCACGGCCTGCAGCCGCTCCGCCGCCGGTCCGCCTGCCCGCACCGCCAGCAGGGTCAGCGCCGGCACCGACCACCTACAACCTCCCCAGCATCGACCCCTGCAGCCCCCCCCTGCAACCCCCTCTGCACAGATCCCCCTGCACCAACCCCCTGCAACCTCCCTGCACTGAAACCCTGCAACCCGCCCGGCACCGACCCCCTCCTCCTGCAACCCCCCCCCCCCGCCCCGCACCCACCCGCAGTGCCCGACCCCCCCATGCCCCTGTCATCCCATCCCCCACTCCCTGCAACCACCCCCTCCCCCCCCACCTCGGACCCACTCGAGTGCCTCAGCCACCCGCGGGGAGCACATCCGTGTGCGTGTGTCTGGGCATGTGTCCCCTTGTCCGTGTGTCCCTCTGTCCCCCTGTCCCTGTGTCCCTCTGTCCCCCTGTCCCTGTGTCCAGTGGGTATTTACTGTCCCCTGGTGGAGGGAACCCACTCTGTTGTACGAGCGTGTGCCTGCGTGTGCAAGCATCTGCCTGCACGTGTATGGAGGCGTGTGCAAGCATTTGCATGGATGTGCAACTGACTTGGTTTAGTGTTTGATAGGAATGGTTGGACTAGAAGATCCAATGGGTCCCTTCCAACCTGGTTGTTCTGTGATTCTATGATTCTATGCTTGTGCATGTGTGTGCAAACGTGTGCATGTGTGTGTGTGTATCTATATGCAAGAGTGTGCAGTTGTACGTGTGCCGGTGCAAGTGTGTGCAAGCACTTACATGCATGTGCAAGTGTGTATGTGTGCATGTGTGTGCAAGCAGAGGCACCTTTGTGCATGTATATGCAAATGCGTGTATCTGTGTGCACACCTGTTCATGTCTGTGCGTGCACACGTAAGCATATGTAAGTGTGTGCGGGTGTGCACAAGTGTGTGCAAGCCTGTGTGTTTGTGTCTGCGCCTGCACATGCGTGCAACAATGTGCATGCATGTGCGTGTGAGTGTGCACACATAAATGTATGTAAGTGTGTGCAGGTGTGTGCAAGCCTGTGTGTTTCATAGAATCATAGAACAACCAGGTTGGAAGAGACCCGTCGGATCATCGAGTCCAACCACTCCTATCAGACACTAAATCATGTCCCTCAGGACCTCATCTACCCGTGTCTGTGCCTGCACAAGTGTGCAACTGTGTGCATGCATGTGCGTGTGTGCATGCACCTGTAAGCATATGCAAGTGTGTGCATATGTGTGCAAGCTGGTGCAAGCCTGTGTGCTTGTGTCTGTGCCTGCTCATATGTGTAACTATGCGCATGCATGTGTGTGTGCACGTGTGTGCAGGTGCAAGCCTGCATGCCAGGAGGAGAGGGACCTGGGGGTGTTGGTTGACAGCCGACTGAACATGAGCCAGCAGTGTGCCCAGGTGGCCAAGAAGGCCAATGGCATCCTGGCTTGGATCAGAAAGGGTGTGACCAGCAGGTCCAGAGAGGTTCTTCTCCCTCTGGACTTGGCACTGGTGAGACTGCTCCTTGAATCCTGTGTCCAGTTCTGGGACCCTCACCACAAGAAGGATGTTGAGGCTCTGGAGTGAGTCCAGAGAAGAGCAAGGAAGCTGGGGAAGGGGCTGGAGAACAGGCCTTATGAGGAACGGCTGAGAGAGCTGGGGTTGTTTATCCTGGAGAAGAGGAGGCTGAGAGGAGACCTCATTACTCTCTCCAACTCCCTGAAAGGAGGTTGTAGAGAGGAGGGAGCTGGGCTCTTCTCCCAAAGGACAGGACAAGAGGGAATGGCCTCAAGCTCCACCAGGGGAGATTTAGGGTGGAGATTAGGAGGAAGTTTTTCACACAGAGGGTCATTGGGCATTGGAATAGGCTGCCCAGGGAGGTGGTTGAGTCACCTTCCCTGGAGGTGTTTAAGGGATGGGTAGATGAGGTATTGAGGGACATGGTTTAGTGTTTGATAGGAAAGGTTGGGCTCGATGATCCGATGGGTCTCTTCCAACCTGGTTGTTCTATGATTCTATGTGTGTGGATGCCTGTGTGAGCCTGTGCATGTACCTGTGTGTGCCAGCCCCATCCCAGTCCCCCCACAGGTGCAGGGTCCCCCCCATACCTGCCAGCCCCAGGCTGGGGGTCTCGACATCTGTGCTGCCCTGGTGTCCCTCAGCGCCCGCTGCCCTGCAGGACAGGAACCCTCAGCCCCCTGCCCATGGCCACCGGGGTCCCCGCACCCCCCCAGCCTCACCGAGCCCCTGCCCGACGGAGGTGCCCGTAGAGGGTCTGCGCTGCTGCCGCAGGGTCCAGGGGGTCGTTCCACTCGCCCAAGGCCACGGTGCGGTGTGTCTGGCTGCACCCTGGCGCTGCCAATGACACCGCAGTGAGGGTGCCGGGGACACCCCCCACCCATAGGACCCGCAACCCTAGGGTGCTTGCTGGCCTTACTGGTGGCATTGGGCTGCAGGCAGCAGGTCCAACGACCAGCGCGGAAGGTGCCTGGGTGGCAAGTGGGCAGCATGTCCTGGTTGCCACTGCTGGCCTGGCGCAGCGCCCATAGCCACTGCCACAGCTCCTGGGCATTCTGCGGGGACAGCAAGGGCTGGTTCTCCAGTGACCCCAGTACAGACAAGGCTGGTTCTCCAGTGACCCCAGTACAGAGAAGGCTGATACCCCAGTGACCCCACTACAGAAAGGGCTGGTACCCCAGTGACCCCAATACAGCCAGAGTGGGATACCCCAGTTTTCCCAGTACAGCCAGAACCCAGATAGCCCCTTGACCCCAGTACAGACTGGGTTGGGCATCCCAGTATAGCCAGTGCGTGGCTGTAGCTGGACTGGGGCTGCTCCCATTGTCCCCATGGGGATGGGGGTGAGTGCAGGGAGGAGGTGCCTGGGGCTGTGGTGTGGGGGCTCCCGGTGCAGACTGGGGCAAACTAGGGGGGCACCCACCTTGCACTGGATGTAGGTGGTGCTGAGCTGCCCCGTGTCATCCTGCGCCACGATCTGTAGGACGTGGGGGTGCTGGAAGGTGCCCTCATCCACCCGCTCCACCGCCCGCATCTGTGGCACGGGGATGGAGCAGCGCACCTGGGGACCCCGAAACATCGCATCACTGCATCCCCACAGCACCCACCGTAGGGTGGGGGGCACGGGCAGCACCCACCTGGCACGTGGGAGACTTGGAGTAGGTCAGAGCCTCGGTGTTGAGCCAGAAGTACTTCTTCTTGAAGCGGGGCAGCAGGGTGGGTGCCCCGGCCGTGCGGGTGTGCAGGTATCCCTCCTTGATGGTGCCACAGGGCTGGGAGAGGGCTGGTGGCACTGTCCCCTCTCCTGCTGCCGCTGTGGCACAGCCGGGCAGGGAGGCAGCAGCGTCACCCCATGTGCCACTACCTCCTAGGATGATGCTCAACCTGGCAGCATCTATGTGGCACCCAACGGGTCCTCCTCTCTAGGGATGCTCCCAAGAATGCTCCTAGGGATGGTCCCAGGATGCTCCCAGGATGCCCTTGGGGATTCTCCTGGGGATGCTTCCAGGATGTTCCCGTGATACTCCTAGGGATGCTTTCAGGGTGCTCCTAGGGATGCTCCCAGGGATGATGCTACCACCATAGAATCAGAATCATAGAACAACCAGGTTGGAAGAGACCCATCAGACCATCGAGTCCAACCATTCCTATCAAACACTAAACCATGTCCCTCAGGACCTCATCTACCCGTCCCTTAAACACCTCCAGGGAAGGTGAATCAACCACCTCCCTGGGCAACCTATTCCAATGCCCAATGACCCTCTGTGTGAAAGACTTCCTCCTAATCTCCAGCCTAAATCTCCCCTGGTGGAGCTTGAGGCCATTCCCTCTTGTGTCCCCAGTCACTTGGGACACTTGGGGGGCACCACCAGTACCAGTGGTGCCCCCCATGCCCACTCACCCTCAGTGCACTCCACCGTGACCAGGCCATCCAGGAAGGCTTTGACGCGGGTGATGCTGGGCACCAGGACAGGGTGCAGTGGGGCCATCCAGGGCTCCTTGCCCTGCCCCAGCTGCAGCCCCAGGTTGCCGATGCTCTGCAGCGCCTGTGCCATGCAGGGAAGGGCTTGTACTGCTGTACCTATCATGGTGTGGGGGCTAGAGGAGGGGTATCCCCACTCTGGATGCTCCCCTGCACCCCAGGGGCTTGGGAATTGGGGAGGAAAGTGGTCCCCATTGCTCCCCAAGTCTCCATCTTTTTCCAAGGATCTCCATCTCTTCCAGTGGTCCCCACCCCTCCACAAGGTCCCCATTGCTCCATGGGTCCACACACTTACCCAGAGTTCCAATCCCTCCCCAGCATGACCATCTATCCCTGAGGTCCCCATCCCTCTCTAAGATCCCTATTACTTTGCAAGGTTCCAATTCCTTCCTGAGGTCCCCATCCCTTACTGGGTCTCAATCCCTCCCCAATGTCCCTATCCCTTACCGGGTCTCAATCCCTCTCCAATGTCCCCATCTCTCTCCCAGGTCCCCATCTACCCACAAGGTCTTCACCCCTCCCCAATGTCCCCATCCTTCCCCAATGTCTCCATCTCCTGCCAAGGTCCCCATCCCTCCCCAAGGTCCCAATCTCCCCGCATTGTCCCCATTCCTCCACAGGGTCTCCATCCCTCCCTGGGTTCCTGTCACCTTGGCGAGTAGCAGGAGCGTGCGGCCGGTGCGGGGGTCAGCGTGCTGCTCTCGGAGGCCGAAGAGCTTTGGGGTGAGGACAGCAGGGGCGAAAAAGCGGAGGAAGAGAAACCCACTGATGGAGAAGTACCGCACGTCCTGGCCGGGGACAGGGTCAGTTCAGGGTGGTGGTCCCGGTGGCACGGGGAACCTCAGCCCTGGCCTCACCGTGTGGCCCACCTCGTGCTGCTCTGAGGGGAACCGCTCTTCCACACGCCTGCGGAGCTGCTTGAAGGCCGCTCTCATGAGGAGAGGGCACTTCTCCACTGAACCCACAATGGCATCGACTATGTCCCCCAGGTAGCCCTTCAGCAGCTCCAGACTGCTTTCCCGCACCTGCGCCTCCGACAGGGACCCCTTGAAGGAGATCCTCCTGCGGGGATAATGCCGGGTCAGGGGCACGCGATGCCCAGGAATGGGCCACCCTGAGGTGGCCAAAAGCCATCGAGGTGACTCACAGGCTCAGCAGAAATGGGTGACCCCTCCCACAAGGGACACTGGGATGAGGGTGGCTTGGGACATGCCCAGCAAGTGTTCTCGTCCAGCCACCTCCCTGCACTCGCCTGCTCCGGCTCAACTCCATCTTGCCTGGGTCCAGCTCCACGTACTTCTTCTCCTCAAAGATGTGGTTCACCACAGGCTTCAGGACCTCATGCAGGTAGGGCAGCCCCACCACCTGCAAGGGATGGGAGGTCACCATCTGTGTCCTCAGACTGTTCCCTGCCACCTTGCTGGGGCCCAGTGCCATCGTGGGAAGGCGTAGTGGCCACCGTCCCCTCCTGCACTCACCTTCATGAACTGCTCCACCGACTTGGAGGCCAGCGAGTTGGAGCGGAATAGGGTGTTGGGGTCCGCTGGAAGAGCACAGAGGCCATGGCGAGGTGGGCATAGGTGTTCCCAGCCCCTGGGACAAGTGGCACCTTTTCTGCCTCCCCCTTGGTGGCTCCTTTCCTGCCCCCAAGTTGGTGGCCCCACTCTTCTCCCCATAGGAGCATGAGGAGACCTTGGCAAGCCAGTTTCCCAGCTCAAGGGGGCTGCAGGTGGTGCCCTGAGCCCTGGCACTTACTGGTCCTGGCCAGCTCGCAGGTGATGAGATAGTCAAGGAGTGGCACGACCAGCCCTTGCCCCAAGAAGATCTTCACCAGCTTGGTGGCCACATCCTGCCTGCTCTCCCCCGAGGTCACCTCTTCCAGGATGGCCAGAGCTGTGCCAGCAGCAGGCTGTGGGGAAGACAGAGTGGGCACAGCGATGTCCCTATGCCAGGGGGGGTCTCCATCTACCCCCGAGGGTCCACCCGCCCCGCAGCACCCACCTGGGCAGGGCAGAGGATGGGCTCGGTGAGGAGTTGGATGAGGGGTTGGTAGTAGATGTAGGGTAGGATTCTGTCCTCCACCAGCCGCACCGCCAGCCGCAGGGCACCCAGGTGCCCCCTGCAACGACACCAGAGGGGCTCAGCCATCTCCTGCACCCCCCAGCTCCATCCTCTTGGCCCCTTCCCTACTGGGATGGGAGGGTTGTGCTCACCCTTGGGTCTCGGTGGAGCTGGGGAAGGGCAGGAGCTGGAACCAGCCCTTGTGGGAGGCTGCACAGATAGTGTCCAACGGGAACTCGACCTGGGGGGACAGAGGTGGGGTCTGAGCCGAGGGGACACAGATCAGCACCCTATACTGCACCACCACAGCAGGGACCTGCCTTGGGTGGGAGCCCAGCACGCAGCGAGGATACCCCAGTGATCCCAGTACAGCCAAGGCTGACACCCCAGTGAGCCCAGTATAGATACAGCTGGATGTCCCACTGATCCCAGTACTCCAGGGCTGGCACCCTGGTGATTTCAGTATAAGTATGGCTGGATACGCACCCCTACTTATCCCAGTATCCCAAAACCAGTACCCCAGTGACTCCAGTACAGCCATGTTAGGCTATCCCAATTTTCCTAGTACAGCCAGGCCCTAGATCCCCGCCTTGACCCCAGTACAGCCAGATCTGGGCACCCCAGTGTTCTCAGTACAGCCAGTGTGCAGGTATGAATGGATTTGGGGCTCCAGCATTGCCCCAGGCACACCTTGGGGTAGGGGTCTGGATGCCCCTTGCCCTATCCCCATCTCCATCTCCATGAGTCCTCTGGACCCTGATCACAGGGAGGGGCTGGAGGATGCTGAGGTGGCTCTGGGACCCTGAAGTCCTCACCCGTCCCAAGAAGTCATTCTTGCCCACGATGTCCCAGTCCCACACCTCCACGCATAGCACGGCGTCCCCCAGCTCGCCCTCCGCCAGCTCAAACTCCAGCACCTTGTCCCAGTGCGGGAAACGGGTTTTCTTAATCACCTGCTGGGGACAGGGATGGGTGACGGGGATGGGGTGGGACATGAGATGCCTGAGCCCAAGGATCCCAGCACCCTGACTCACGGCTGTCTCCAAGGTGTTCCCACAGCATGAGACTCGGACAAAAGGGTCAGAGGTGCCCGAGGGGTCCCGGGGTGCCAGGTCCCTGTGGGGATGTGGGGGTCAGTGGGGGTGCAGCAGGCAGGGGTCCTATCCCCATCAGCATGGTCCCTGCATCCCTGTGTCCCCCTCCTTTTCCCAGCACTGCTGGGCACCAGTGGGTACTGAGGGGATGCTGGGACCCCATTTCATAGAATCATAGAATCATAGAACAACCAGGTTGGAAGGGACCCATCGGATCTTCTAGTCCAACCATTCCTATCAAACACTAAACCAAGTCCCTCAAGACCTCATCCACCAGTCCCTTAAACACCTCCAGACAAGGTGACTCAACCACCTCCCTGGGCAGCCTATTCCAATGCCCAATGACCCTTTCTGTGAAAAACTTCCTCCTAATCTCCAGCCTTTCCTGACTTTCTAATCCCATTTCCAGGCTTTCCTACCCAACTCCCTCAGTCCCTGGGGACCAAACAAACTGCACAGTGAGTGTGTGTGTGTATGTGTGGGTGGGGGGACACACACTCTGCTGTCCCTGCTGCTTGTCCCCATGGCCAGCTGGTTGCCTTGGGTACCTGCTTTGGTTGCCATGGCAACAGGATGCTGCCTATGCCACCCAGCAGCATGACGTCTGGCAGCCACGCGTGTGGGCACACGCACGCAGGCAAACACGCACACAGGGGTACACACACGCAGGGCTGAGCAGAAGGGCAGCCCAGGGTGTGCCTCAGTTTCCCCAGGTGCTGAAGCCAAAGCTGTTTGGATAGGGGCTGTACCCTCCCTTTGTCCCCAAACAGTGCTGGCATTCCCTGCTGAGGCCCCACAGCATTGTCACATGTGTGTTGGCATCAATGCCCTCAAACGGACACAGCAAGTGCCTAGATAGAATCATAGAATCATAGAACAACCAGGTTGGAAGGGACCCATCGGATCTTCTAGTCCAACCACCCCCATCAAACACTAAACCAAGTCCCTCAAGACCTCATCCACCTGTGCCTTAAACACCTCCAGGGAAGGTGAATCAACTACCTCCCTGGGCAGCCTATTCCAATGCCCAATGACCCTTTCTGTGAAAAACTTCCTCCTAATCTCCAGCCTAAATCTCCCCTGGTGGAGCTTGAGGTCATTCCCTCTTGTCCTGTCCCCTGGCACTTGGGAGAACAGCCCAGCCCCCTCCTCTCTACAACCTCCCTTCAGGTAGTTGTAGAGAGTAATGAGGTCTCTCAGCCTCCTCTTTTCCAGGCTAAACAACCCCAGCTCTCTCAGCCGCTCCTCATAGGGTCTGTTCTCCAGCCCCTTCACCAGCCTCGTTGCTCTTCTCTGGACTTGCACCAGAGCCTCAACATCCTTCTTGTGGTGAGGGGCCCAGAACTGGACACAGTATTCAAGGAGCGTCCTCACCAGTGCTGAGTCCAGAGGGAGAAGAACCTCCCTGGACCTGCTGGTCACACCATTTCTGATACAAGCCCCGTGCCACCATTGTCCCCATCCCCTGCTCTCCTCCCTCCTGAAAATAAGACTCCAGGTTGGTGGCATCCCCATGGTGCCCGTCCAGCACCCCAACCTGGCCTCGATGAGGTGGCAGCGCAGCACCCGTGGGTTCTGCTCAGAGATGCTCAGCTCCAGGTGGATCTCGCCCTGCACCTCCTTGTCGGGGTCCACGGGCACCAGGCTGAGCCAGCTGTCCACACCTGCCGAGGGGGACAGGGTGGGTGCCCCAGGGTGCCACGCTGGGTCCCCGCTGACCCCCACCCACACCTGCCATGCCCCCCACTCACCCCTGCCGTGCCCCCAACTCACCCCGTGGCTCTGCCGAGATCTGCTGGCGGCTCAGCGAGACTTTGCCAATAACATCGTCCTGCCTGCAAAGGCACAGATGCGCCAGGTGCTGAGGCCACCGATAGGGACACGCCACTCACCTCCATTGTCCATCTTACCCGATGGTGTCTTCATCCAGGACGTAGACAACGAGGCTGTGGAAGTCACAGGCCAAGCGCAGGGTGTATTCCTCACCCCAAAAAGGGTTCAGGCTCTTCCACACCGTGGCCGTCCTGGATGGGAGACATAGCTACAGCCCTGCCAGGACACCTGTCCCACCCCATGTCCTCCCCCTGGCTGGCACCGTGTCCCCCATACCTGGCCACCACCTCATTGTCCACCTTGACCACGCAGTAGGGATCACTGGAGCCAGACCTGAGCAGGGGATGAAGGGAGGGATCTGAGCATCAAACCCCATCAGTGAACACCAGCCCCATGGGTGAGATGAGTTTTCTGGTCTCATCCACAGTGGACACTGGGATGGGGACTTCGCCTTGTAGGTGCTCCATGATGTGAGGACCCACTGTGAGGCACCCTGAGCCATCACCCTGTGTCCCTGTGACCCTCATCCATGGGTCCTGGTGTCTAAGCAGCGCAGAGTTTCTGTGGGTGGCAACCCACGGTGTCACGGTGACCCCAGCCTGGCCCTGGGCTCTTCCCGGGCTCAATCTCTCCTGCAGGGGAGGATGAGGATGGAGGGGATGAAGGGGATGAAGCTGGATTCCGGGTGCTTCCACCTGGTCCCCTGCAAAGCCCCTTCCCCAGTTGCTCACGGTAGGTGGTGCAGCACCCAGGGTTGCAGGTTCTGGGGGATTCTGGAGCCCCGACTCCCCGGCTGGTGGAGTAGGGCACCCCCTGCTCCACCAGCTGGGGAGTCGGGGCTCCAGAATGATGGGGCTGGGGGTGTCAGACTGTGTGTGGGGCCAGGGAGGTGACCCCAGCCTCGTCAGCCACGCGTGGGAGCATCCCAGCTGTGGGGACAGAGGGCAATGATGCATTCTGGCTAACACACGTCTTTGTTCAACCCAGGGGTAGCTCAGTGCCCCCCCTTGTCCCTCCCGCCCAGCAAAGCCCCCACATGGCCTGTCCACAGGGATGTGCAGGCAAACTAGACGAGAGGGGGTCACCCCAAAGCCCTTCACAGCCCCAGGGCTGGGTTTGGGAGCAGCATCAGGCACCTCCTAACTGTCCTGGGGGTCCACATCACCCCACTGTGCACAGCCCCCCCCGCAGCATGGGACCACCACCCCTGCCAGATGGGGAAACTGAGGCAGGGAGGTTGTGTAGCTGCGGCCGTGCCCAGCGTCCCCAGCCCTGGGAGCGGCCGGTGGTGCCAGGTTGGCACATCCGGATGCGCGTGGGGTGCCAGCTCTGCCAGGGCGTAGCCACAGGGCATGAGCAGGCTTGGGGGGGGGGGGGAGAGAAAGAGGGGGGCTGCACCCCCCCCACTCATCAACCTCCCCCTCCCCTCAAAGGATAGGAGGGGGCAAGGAGTGGGTCTCCATCGGCTCTGGGTGGGACTGTGCCCCCCTGAGTGCTACCCACAGCCCTATGGGGCCTCTGAGGGCTGCCCGGAGAATTTGGGGGCTCACACCCCTCAATCCGGGGGGGCTGGTAGCCCCCTGCCATCCCCAGACCTCACCTGTGGGGCAACGGTGTCCCTTCCATCACGGGTGCAAGCAGGGACCCCCAAAGCCGCAGGGAGAGCTGAGCCCCCAGGGGTGTCCCCCCCCACCCCCCAATCTCCCAGGGGGTTTGGGGGGGCTGTGACCCGACCCCCCCCCAGCCACTCACACGTCCTTGGCAGGCAGATCCTTCCCCTCCACCACCCGGCAGTGCAGCGAGGTGGCTTTGGCCATGCTGGCAACTTAGGAGCCCATGGAGGGGGCTGCGATGTGTCCTTGGGGGGTGTCTTCAGTCCGTCCCCCCCCCCCCCAGCCGATGGGGGGTGCCTCCTCCTCCTCGCTGGCTTCTCGCAGTCGCTTCTTCCTTTTTCCTCTCTGGGGTTGTTTTTATTCTCTGCTTCACTCCCCACCTGCGCCCGAGCGACGAGCGAGCCAGGCGAAGCGCAGGCACACGGCGGCAGGCCAGCTCGGGGGGGCTGGCACAGTGCCCACCGGGCCAGTGGCCACCGTGTGGCTAGCCACAGGTTGCCCCCTCGGTGGGGACCCAGCGTGGGGTCCCCCTGCCTGCCATTGACCACCGATGGGGGCAAAGAACCCCCTCTGCGAGCGATGGGGAAACTGAGGCACAAGGTGGGCCAGCTTGGGCGGCTGGCCGGGTGCCCACTGAGCGTGTGGCGACTGTGTTGGTAGCCACAGGTTGCTCACTGATCTAGGACCACTATGTGGTCTCTGTCTACAACAGACAATCAGTGTGGGTAACACTACCCTGTTTTAGCACTGGGGAAACTGAGGCATGGGGAGGGCCAGCTTGGGGGGTTGGCTGAGCGCCTACTGAGCGTGTGGTGACCGTGCTGGTAGCCACAGGTTGCTCACTGGGCTGGGACCACTGTGTGGCCTCTGTTGACAACAGATCATCAGCGTTTTAGCATCCCCTGTTTTAGCACTGGGGAAACTGAGGCACGAGGAGAGCCAGCTTGGGGGGCTGGCTGAGTGCCCACTGAGCGTGTGGTGACTGTGTTGGTAGCCACAGGTCACTCACTGATCTAGGACCTATGTGGTCTCTGTCTACAACAGACAATCAGTGTGGGTAACGTTACCCTGTTTTAGCCCTGGGGAAACTGAGGCATGGGGAGGGCCAGCTTAGGGGGCTGGTTGAGTGCCCACTGGGCATGTGGCAACCGTGCTGGTAGCCACAAGTTGCTCACTGGCCTGGGACCACTGTGTGGTCTCTGTTGACAACAGATCATCAACATTTTAGCATCCCCTGTTTCAGCACTGGGGAAACTGAGGCACAGGGAGGGCCAGCTGAGGGGGCTGGCTGAGTGTCCATTGGGCAGGTGGCAACCGTGCTGGTAGCCACAGGTCTCTCACTGGCCTGGGACCACTGTGTGGTCTCTGTCGACAACAGATCATCAGTGTTTTAGCATCCCCTGTTTTAGCACTGGGGAAACTGAGGCACGGGGCCACGGCTGAGAGGTGTCCCCCGGGGCGGGGGGTGCAGCTGCGCTCCTGTCACAGCTGAGTGGCACCAGGGACTGTCCCCAGGCTGAGGGTGGCTGGCTGTAACACGTCCCCAGCATGGCAGGGGGGGCACGGGGAGCATCAGCCTTTGGGGGCTGGAGAAGGAAACAGCTTGAGGGACCCCATAGGACATTGTCCCCCTGTGGCATTGAGCTCAGGGAGGGTGCTGGAGCCTTGGGGGGGCTGCTGGGGGACACAGAG
Organism: Coccyzus lansbergi; assembly: GCA_033558105.1. Lineage (NCBI taxonomy): Eukaryota > Metazoa > Chordata > Aves > Cuculiformes > Coccyzidae > Coccyzus > Coccyzus lansbergi. Next base: position 443,374 of record JAUMJK010000266.1, on the reverse strand, counting down.
CAGGTGCTGGGGCCTTGGGGTGCTGCTGGGGACACAGAGCAGGTGCTGGGACCTTGGGGGGCACAGAGCAGGTGCTAGAGCCTTGGGGTGCTCCTGGGGGGCACAGAGCAGGTGCTGGAGCCTTGGGGGGCACAGAGCAGGTGCTAGAGCCTTGGGCGGGGGGGGGTGGGGATCACTGCTAGGGGTTGTCGAGGGGCTGCTGGGGCGCCCGGTCTGCCCAGTGCCCCCAGTCCCTAATGTGTCCCCTCCCCGGTTCCCGCTATGTCCCGTGTCTCCAGTCTGTCCCCTCCCCGGTATGTGCCGTGTCCCCAGACCCCGGTCTGTCCTTCCCCGCTGTGTCCCTTGACCCTGTTCGGTCTGTCTCGTGTCCCCGGTCCCCGTTCTGTTCCCGCTGTGTCCCCTCCCCGGTATCCCGTGTCCCCTATTCCCAGCGTGTCCCCTATTCCCAGCGTGTCCCCTATTCCCGGTGTGTCACCTCCCCGGTATCCTGTGTCCCCTATGCCCCGCGTGTCCCCTATTCCCGGTAGGTCTCCTTCCCGCTGTCCCGTGTCCCCTATTCCCGGCGTGTCCCCTATTCCTGGTGTGTTCCCTATTCCCGGCGTGTCTCCCATTCCCAGTGTTTCCCCTATTCCCGGTGTGTCCCCTATTCCCGGCGTGTCCCCTATTCCTGGTGTGTTCCCTATTCCCGGCGTGTCTCCTATTCCCAGTGTTTCCCCTATTCCCGGTGTGTCCCCTGTTCCCGGTGTGTCCTCTCCCCGCTGTGTCCCCTGTTCCTTGTGTGTCCCCTCTTCCCGGTGTGTCCCCTCTTCCCGGTGTGTCCCCTTATTCCCGGCGTGTCCCGTATTCCCGGTGTGTCCCCCCTTCCCGGTGTGTCCCCTGCTCCCGGAGTGTCCCCTCCCCCTGTGTCCCTCCCCTGGGCGGTGCCGAGCTCTGCTCTGCCCCCTGGCGGTCGGGATCGGCGGGGGCGTGTCTGCGGCTGTCCAGGCTGTAGGTTCCGGGGCCAGCTGGGGGTTACCGGGGTGTGGGTGCCGGGGGGGGCCATGCGGCCGCTGGGGGTGTCGGGGGGCCCCGGGGCCGGCCCTGCCCCCGCGGAGCAGCCGGCGCTGCTGGCGGAGCTGCTGGCGGAGCTGCGGCCGAGCCGCGCCCAGCGCTACGACTGGAAATCCAGCTGCGAGACCTGGAGCGTCGCCTTCTCCCCCGACGGAGCCTGGTTCGCCTGGTCCCAGGGTCACTGCGTGGTCAAGCTCATCCCCTGGCCCCTGCCCGAGCCCCTCCTGTGAGTAACCGGCCGGCAACGGGTGGTACGGGAGGACCGTGACCCTCCCTTTTGAGTCAGGGGATGGTTTGGGTTGGAAGGGACCTCAAACCCATCCAGTTCCACCCTAACCGTGGGCAGGGACACCTCCCACTGCATCAGGGCTCCAGGCCCCATCCAACCCGGCCTTGAACACCTCCAGGGATGGAGCAGCCACCACTGCTCTGGGCTGCCTGGGCCAGGGCCTCCCTCCCTGCCTAACATCTCATCTCAACCTCCTTCAGATGAAAACCATTCCCTCTCATCCTATCCCTGCCCTGCCTGATGAAGAGCCACCCCCTACTCCAGCTTTCCTGGAGCCCCTTTCAGTGCTGGAAGCTGCTCTAAGGTCTCCCCAGAGCGTTCTCCAGGTTGAACAACCCCAGTTCTCCCAGCCTGGCCTTGTACGGGAGGTGCTCCAGGCCTTTGATCGTCTTTGTGGCCTCTCTCCAACTACCTGAAAGGAGGTTGTGGAGAGGAGGGAGCGGGGCTCTTCTCCCAAGTGTCAGGATGAGAGGGAATGGCCTCAAGCTCCACCAGGGGAGGTTCAGGCTGGACATCAGGAAAAAATCTTTCATGGAATGGGTCACTGGGCACTGGCAGAGGCTGCCCAGGGAGGGTGTTGAGTCACCTTCCTTGGAGGAGTTTAAAGGTCAGGTGGTTGAAGTGCTGAGGGACATGGTTTAGTGATTGATAGGAATGGTTGGACTCAATCCAGGGGGTGTTTTCCAACCTGGTGATTCTGTGATTCTCTTCGCCCACTCCAAGAGGTCTGTGTCCTCCCTGTGCTGAGGGTTCCAGAGATGGATGCAGGGCTCCAGGTGAGGTCTCACCAGAGCAGAGCAGAGGGGCAGAATCCCCTCCCTTGCCCGTCTGTCTGTGCTTCTTCTGGTGCATCCCAGAATATGGTTGGTCTTCCAGGCCAATGTCCAGCACACATTGAGCTTCTCATCCACTGGTAACCCCCAGGGCCTTCTCCACAGGCCTCCACTCAGTCTCTTTTGATAGGAATGGTTGGACTAGAAGATCCGATGGGTCCCTTCCAACCTGGTTGTTCTATAATTCTATGATTCTTCATCCCTCAGCCTGTATAAATACTAAGGGTTATCCCGACCCAGGTGCAAGGCCTTGCGCTTCGCCTTGTTGAACCTCATGAGGGTTTCATGATCCAAACTCTCCAGCTTGTCCAGGTCCTCCTGGATGGCATCCTGTCTGTCAGGGGTGTCAGCTTCACCATTCAGCTTGATGCCATCTGCAGACTTGCTGAGGCTGCTCTTAATCCCATTGTCTGTGCCATTGATGGAGATGTTAGACAACACTGGTCCCAGAACAGATCCCTGAGGGCCACCACTCGTCACTGATCTCCATCTGGACATTGGGCTGTTTCTCCCAGCAGCTGCAAAACCTCAGAGCGCAAGAGCCGGGGCAGCAAAGCAGAGGTGAGGAGCCGAGGGGTGGCCAAGGAGAAGACGCTGGAGTGCGGCCAGATCGTGTGGGGCCTGGCCTTCAGCGCCTGGCCAGTGGCAGAGGCTGGGGAGACGGACTCCACCTGTGCGGTGGGTCTTCCCTGCATGATCTTGGCCACAGGCCTCAACGATGGGCAGATCAAGGTCTGGGAGGTGCAGACAGGTGAGTAGCCCTCACTGGCAGTGGAGCAGTCATGACTTCAGGCTGGTTTCTCTCCCCCTCCTTGGAAGGAGATTCTGTCTCCATGGGGTGGGCAGGAGTCCCTCCCCTGCCTTGTTCCCCATGGATGGTGCTGAGCACAGCTCCTCTCCGCAGGACACCTCCTCTTCAGCCTCCTGGGACACCAGGACGTTGTCAGAGACCTGAGCTTCGCTCCCAATGGAAGCCTCATCCTTGTGTCAGCCTCACGGGACAAGACCTTGCGTGTCTGGGACCTGAGCAGAGATGGTAGGAGCGTGCAGGGACATCCCTGGTGCTTGGTCACCCCTGGCTGTGGCATTGTCGGGGGAGAGAGTGGAGAGAAACTCACCCTGGTAGGGGAGAAGATGGGAGAGGATCTGTGGGGATGGTATTCAAGGTAGAAGAGGAAAGTCCTCTGACACAGAACAGGGGGTCTGAGAGGTTTAGGAGGGGGTTGCAAGGAGACAGAGCTTGGGGAGCCCCCAGCCCTGTGTGTGTTCATTCCTTCCTGGGAAAGGGAGGGGAGAGCAGGGGCTGGGCTGCCTCTCATGCTCCTGTCTCGTGATTCATGTGTCTTCTGTCCCCAGGGCGGCAGGTCCAGGTGCTGTCAGGCCACATGCAGTGGGTCTACTGCTGCTCCATCTCCCCAGACTGCAGCATGCTCTGCTCCGTGGCTGGAGAGAAGTCGGTGAGTCCTGCTGAGTGGGAGCCATCCTGTATCCCGCTGAGTCCAGCGTTCCCCTTGGCCCTCCCGAGAAGTGTCCCTGTGAAGAAGGGGCCAGGCCAGAACCACCCTTGCTCCTCAGGCATCCCAACTCTGCATGGAGGAGCTGGTACCAGAGCCTGTGTGCCTTAAACCCTGAGATGCTTCTCTTTTGCTCCTGCCCTGGGGATGGGGATGCTCCCAGCCTCAGCCCCTACTCCTGTCCCGCAGGCACTGCTGTGGAGCATGCGGTCTTACACCCTCATCCGGAAGCTGGAGGGGCATCAGAGCAGTGTAGTGTCGTGTGACTTCTCTCCAGACTCCGCACTCCTCGCCACTGCCTCCTACGATGCCTGCGTCATCGTGTGGGACCCCTATACTGGGGAGCAGCTGAGGACGCTGCGGTACGGAGCCAGGGGGCCAGTGGGAGACTGTGGAAGGGGGCCAGAGTGATGCCATGGGGGACTCTTGGGGCCAAGTGTGGTGTCCTTCCTAGTTGGACACAACCACTACCTTTCCCTTTCTTCAGAGGCTGAAGTGGGGCTCTGACTAGCTGGGTTTGACCCTTCTGCCAGCCTTGGAGCACCGGGGATGGGGCTCACGGCAGCCTAGGGCTGACACTGGGCTTGTTCTCCCCATCCATAGCCATGTCCCACTGCACTTGGAGCTGGACTACATTAGCGAAGTCCACATCAGCTCACTACGCTCCGTCTGCTTCTCCCCTGAGGGCCTCTACCTGGCCACGGTGGCTGATGATAGGTGAGTGAACACTCTTGGGCACCTCTGGTGGGAAGAAGGTCCTAGCAGGACACCATCAAAACAACCAGGAGCTCAGGATGTGCCAGCGAGGAGCAGGCCTTGTGTGCCAGTGCCCTGTGTAAAGGAAAAGGGCAGGTGGCCTGGGATGCTGTGGCTTGGCTGTGGCCAAGGGTAGCAAGGTCAGGTCCCTGTGGCCCCTCTGAGCTCTCGTCCTCCTCCTCCTCCTCCCTCACCATGTCCCTCAACACAGTCACTAGCTCTGCCTGCATCCAGCTCAGCTCTACAGGGGATAGTGCCTCCCGCCTTGCTGCCGCCTTGTGACACTCCTGGGATGCTCTAAGCCCATGGGAAGAAAATCCTACTGCAGGATTTGCATGCAATCAGGTGAACCCAGAGGCTTTCTTTTAGATGCAGGCACTCCGGGGATGCCAGCTTGGCATTGTGTTCTCTCCTTTTCTCCTCAGGCTCCTGAGGATCTGGGCGTTAGAACTGCGATCTCCGGTTGCATTTGCTCCCATGACCAATGGCCTGTGCTGCATGTACTTTCCACACGGTGGTTTCATCGCCACGGGGTGCGTATGCAGTAGAAGAGTGGAGAAACATGGAGCTTCTCCCTCCTCCTGCAGCTTTGGGGCTGCTCAACAAATTCTAGGGGTGCAGGCCTGTTTCTTGAGCTGGGGAACACGTTTTTGCCGCAAGCTTGGGTTATTTGGGGGTAACTGAGCTATACTGAGTCTCTCTGCCCTGTGCTCATGGGTCGTTTGTGTACCTTTGCAGGACCAGAGATGGCCACGTCCAATTCTGGACTACTCCAAGGGTCCTCTCATCACTAAAGCACTTGTGTCGCAAAGCTCTGCGCACCTTCCTGACGACATACCAGGTCCTCGCGCTCCCCATTCCCAGGAAGCTGAAGGAATTCCTCACTTACCGGACTTTTTAAGGGAGAAAAAAAAAAGTGGAGGGACGGAGGTGAGAGCCCTGTGCCCAGTGATGGGGCTTGGCCTGGGTCAGAGGAGGCACTGCAGCATCTCTCTGACCTGTGAGCTGTGGGGCAGTAGCATTGCTGTTCCCCCTCTTTCGGGGCCGTGTCTGTGAATGTAGAGGGATTTTTTTGATGTAATAATACTAGAAACCAGCAAAAGTGCTTGCAGAGGGCAAGGGGCACAGCAGCACTGGCCCTGGGGGGACACAGGTCCCTCTATCCCCCTGCTGCCTGCGAGTTCTGGGGTAGGTGCTTTTGCTTCCAAGTGCAATGTTGTGGGGTTAAGGTAGCAGCCGCAGTCTGAGTGGAGCTTTTGTTGTTTGTACAAATATGGGGCTACAACCACCCCTGACAAAAACCTCATGGGGACTGGCTCATGTTGTAGCTTAGTCCCCAGAGGAGTGTGGGCTCTGCCGCTCTCCCAGTCTGGGCATGAGCTGAACAGACCCGAGCAGATCTCTGCAGACTAAACAGCAATGACAGAATAAAAAAAAACATTCCTCATGTTCTTTCCTTTTGGCGGGTAGAGGTGACCTGGGGATGTCTGGCCAGGCTGGGTCACAGGACTTCCAGCCCTCCTGCCACGGCTCTTGGGGTGGCAGAGAGTGCTTGCTCAGCTCTGAAGTGTGGAAGAACAGTCAGTGTTCAGTGGTGGGTGCTGGGGAGGGCTGGTCCACTGTAAGGTGGGACTTGGGGCTTCCTGCAGCCCCCAGCTGCTGTTCCTCCTTTGCTTTCTCTCCCTGTTGGAGCTTGGCACTCCAGTATCCCCTCAGCCACCTCCCTTCAGTCCCTGAGAGGGAAAAAGAGAAGACAAGTGCAACCTGCTTGGCTTTGGAGGCATCTGTATTTCTCCAGGGAGCTTAGAAATGACGCTGCCCGATTTGTGCACCTCGGCTGTGGGCTCAAGGCTTGCTAAAAGTGAACAAAAGGGTGCAGGGAGCAGCTCCAAACAACAGGGCTCCCTTCCAGCTTCTGAGAGATACAGCAGGACTCAGGCTTCGGCCACGATCAGGTCCCTGGTGACTTGGAAAGCCGCGATGAGGGAGCTCAGCTGAATCTTTTCACTGGTGCCAGCAGCCAGCCGGTACCTGGAATGGGGGACGAGGGCAGGTTTGGGTGTTGACACCAGCATCTGCATCCCCACAAAGCAGCAGGGAGGCAGCAAGGCAAGTGTAGTGCCAGCGGGTTGGTGTGGCAGGGATGGCTCTGGGCATCTCCCAGCAGTGTCCAGCGGCTGCCAGCAGCTGGCACAGTGTGGTAGCAGTAATCCCTGTGGGGCGGGTGTGCTGGTAGCCCCCCAGCTGGGGTGTTTTGGGGCAAGGGTCAGGGGTGAGCTGACACTTACTCAATCTCTGCCATTTTGATCAGCAGCTGGATGCGGATTGAGGGTGGGAAATCGACTGTGGAGAGGAGATAGCATACTTTGGCATGGGCTGGGGAGGGATGGTTGACCCCCCTGGCTCAGCCAGACGCCGTCCCCGCAAGCCCCTACCTCTGTGCACAAAGAGGTGGATCTCAGTGAGGATGTCCTGTAGTGCCAAGCCCTTCAGTGTCTTCAGCTCCATGATTTCTGAGATGACAGCAAGTGAAGGGTTTTTATCCATACTTTTCCCCTGCGAGATCCCACTCCTCATCCCACAACAACCGTGAGGACCCTCCCCAGCTGAAGTAGGAGGTCACAGGGTGGAAACCCCTGGCAAAGAGGATTTAGAGCAGTGGGGATTAAACCCCAGGGCCAGCAGAGCAAGAAGGATACTGCGATAGGCAGTGGAAAAGTCCTGGTTCAGCATCCAGTCGAGGATGTTGGCAATGTCAGACTTGAGGGGGTGTCCCGTGCAGGTGTAGACATTCTCCTCTGTCACCTTCCCGAAGGCCATGGTGGTGCTCTGAGGAAGAAGAGGGTGGAGGAGGGAGGAAGGCCTCGGCCTGTTCTCCACTGACCCCTCCAGGGCAGCTGCTTTTGTGGAGCCGCTCGCTGCCAGCTTGTAGCCATGGTCCATACCTGCAAGATATTGAGGGCTCTGCGCATGTCACCACTCGAGAGGGTCACCAAAGCCTTCATCCCATCCTCTGTTACATCCACCCTGGAAAACAAGATTTGGGGCTGCAAAGGGAGCCAGTGCTTCCAGAAGGAACTAGAACTACAGTAAACCAAACCTGCTGCTCCTTCGTGCCTATGGAAGTAGGGAAGAAGGGGGTGTGGAGGCTGCTGCTCACCCCTCCTCCTGTATGACGTGCTGCAGCCGGGGCACCATCAGCTCCGGGGTGAGGGGCCCAAAGCGGAAGCGAGTGCAGCGGGACTGCAAGGCGGGAATGATCTTGGAGAGGTAGTTGCAGATGAGGCAAAAGCGGGTGTTTTCTGTGAACTTCTCAATCACTGCAAAGAGGAAGAAGCTTATCCTCATCTGCTGCCTTGCATGGGCTGCTACCTCATGCTGGGCTGGGAAAGGCTAGAAGGGGTACAACAGTGTGGGGTGCCCAGTGCGCCTCACCTCGCCTCAGGGCGTTCTGAGCATCCTGGGTCATGGCATCGGCTTCATCCAGGATGACGAGCTTGAAGCCCTTCCTGCAAAAAGGAGGAAACCGGTGGCAGCTTTGGTCCCACCTGCTAAGTTTGTGGTGAAGGGGGAATGTGGGATGCTTATTCCCGGCCTGACCCTCCACAAACACTCCTAGGGAGCCCTCTGGAACAGCATCTTCCTCACTCATCCTTGCCACCCTCATCCTCCCTGCTTGCAGGCATCTCTGACAGCTTCCGATGTGCTCCGGCATGCTGCCCACCCCAAAGGGCCCCTAACCACGCCTCCCAACCTGAGCACCAGGGCAGGGGATGACAAAGGAATGGGCAACGTGAACCTGCCACTTACTTGAAGATGGTCCTGGTGCTGGCAAAGCTCAGGATGGGCCCTCGGACGATGTCGATACCTCGGTCATCAGAAGCATTGAGCTAGAGGGAGACAGCGTGGATCTCAATCCCTACTCATGAATGCAGCCAGAGGTGGGGAGGACCCCACTGCCACCATCCCATCCCCACATACCTCCAGCACCATGGAGCCAAATTCCCGCTCCCGGTAGAGCTGCCTGGCACAGGCAAGAATGGTCGAGGTCTTACCGGTACCGGGAGGTCCATAGAGGAGGAGATGTGGGAGCCGATCCTCGCTGATAAACCTTTGAACTGGGAAGGAATAACGGGGTTGGGGGATGCCCTGTATCCCCAGTGGTGCTGGGGGGAGGGAGTTACTTACTGGTGCTGAGGATATCTTGGTGAGACACCAGGTCTGACAGTGCCTGCGGCCGGTACTTCTCCACCCTGCATGGGAGAAAGGAGAGACCATCCCAGACAGAGTGCACCAGGGATGGTGGGGAGTCAGCATGGAGAGAGCAAACCGGGAATGGGAGGGGATCACAGGAGATGGTGAGGAGTCAGCATGGAGAGACGGAACTGGGAATAGGGAGGTCAACATGGAGAGAGCAAACTGGGAACGGGAGGGGATCACGGGGCATGGGGGAGTCAGCGCGGAGAGAGTGTAGTGGGAATGATGGGGTGCAGCAGAGAGCAGTGGGAATTAGGGGGGTTGAACATGGAGAGAGCAAACCGGGAATGGGAGGAGGTCATGGGGAATAGGGGAGTCAGCATGGAGAGAGTGTAGTGGGAATGATGGGGTGCAACAGACAGCAGTGGGAATTAGGGGTGTTCAACATGGAGAGAGCAAACCGGGAATGGGAGGAGGTCACAGGGGAATGGGAGGGTCAGCATGAAGAGAGTAAACTGGGAATGCGGGGGGAGGAGGGAGGTCAGCAAGGAGAGAGTGCACTGGGAATGGGGGGGGGAGGTGTCAGCATGGAAAGAGTGCATTGGGAATAGAGTGGGGGTCAGCATGGAGGCAGCAAACCGGGAATGGGAGGAGGCCCATGGGGGAATGGGGGTGTGAGTCAGCCTGGAGAAGGCACAGCAGGAATAGGAGGGGAATGTCAACATGGAGAGACTGCATTGGGAATGAAGTGGGGGGTAGGAATCAGCATAGAGACAGCAAACCGGGGACGGGAGGAGGCCCGTGGAGGGGTTAGAATCAGCATGGAGAGAGCGCAGAGGGAATTAGGGGGAGGGAGTTGGTGGGGGGATGATCCCGGAGCAGCGCCTGCCGCCACCCAACCCACTCCGCGCTGCCCATCCCGCCCCATGCCCCTTGTCGCCGCTACCAGGGCAGGTTCGCGCCGCCCGCGCGCGCCATTCCCGCCGCCTCGCGAGAGCCCCGGGGGGCGGGGCCGGCCCGGGACGGCCCTCAGAGGGCTCGGGGCGGAGCCAAGGGCGGCGGGAGGGGGTTGTGAGCCCCTCGGGCTCTCGAGGGTGTCAGCACAACAGCGACGAGCGTGGGGAGGGGGCTGGAGAGCAAGAAGCGGCTGAGGGAGCTGGGGGTGTGCAACCTGGAGAAGAGGAGGCTGAGGGGAGACCTCATTGCTCTCTACAACTACCTGAAAGGAGGTTGTGGAGAGGAGGGAGCTGGGCTCTTCTCCCAAGTGCCAGGGGACAGGACGAGAGGGAATGGCCTCAAGCTCCACCAGGGAAGGTTCAGGCTGGACATCAGGAAAAAATTGTCATAGACAGGGTCATCAGACACTGGAACAAACTGCTCAGGGAGGTGGTTAAGTCACTATCCCTGGAGGTGTTTAAAATACAGGTAAACGAGGTGCTCAGGTCCAGCCCTGTTCAATGTCTTTATCAGTGACCTGGATGAAAGCATGATGAGTGCTCCCTTAGCAAGTTTGCAGACACTAAGCTGGGTGGAAGCTGGATCTACTGGAGGGTCAGGAGCCTCCAAAGGGATCTGAACAGGCTGGATCCATGGGCTGAGACCAATGGCAGGAGGTTTAACAAGGCCAAGTGCTGGCTCCTGCACTTGGGGCACAACAACCCTGAGCAGCTCCAGACTAGGAGAAGTCTGGCTGGAAACTGTCTGGAGGAGAAGGACCTGGGGGTGTTGGGTGACAGCCGACTGAACATGAGCCAACAGTGGCCCAGGTGGCCAAGAAGGCCAATGGCATCTTGGTTTGTATCGGAAATGGAGTGGCCAGCAGGTCCAGGGAAGTTATTCTCCCTCTGTACTCAACCCTGGTGAGGCCGCTCCTCAAATCCTGTGTTCAGTTCTGGGCCCCTCACCACAAGAAGGATGTTGAGGCTCTGGAGCGAGTCCAGAGAAGAGCAACGAAGCTGGTGAAGGGGCTGGAGAAGAAGAGGAGCGTCTGAGAGCTGGGGGTGTTTATCCTGGAGAAGAGGAGGCTGAGGGGAGACCTCATTGCTCTCTCCAACACCCTGAAAGGAGGTTGTGGAGAGGAGGGAGCTGGGCTCTTCTCCCAGGTGACAGGGGACAGGACAAGAGGGAATGGCCTCAGGCTCTGCCAGAGAAGGTTCAGGCTGGACATCAGGAGAACATTTTGCTGGAGGTGCTGAATGCAGCCTCTTCTTGCTAGAGTCACCTCTGAAGGAAGAGTGACCCATAAGAAGAAGCTTGGAGGGAAAAGGTGTCTGGTGGAGAAAGGACAGCAGGACAGTAGTTGGAGGCTCTGGATTGGGAAGCACAGGCAGGGAGATAAGTGATCCATTGGGAAGTAAAGGTGATGGGGAGTGTATCGAAGGGGTGAAAAAATTATGGGGAAATGGCAAGGGAAAAACATGAAGAGCTTCAGGTCAAATCCCATTGCAACCCCAAATGCTGCCAGAAGGCAGCTGCTTTCCAATTATTTTTCCTTTTTTCTCCCTGCTTTGTTGGTTTTTTTTCCCATCCAGGCTCCATAAGGGAAAGCAGGAGTTCAATGCTGAGCTCAGCAAGCCTCAGCCGTTCCTCTGTGCGCGTGACGGCTGTGACAGATGGCCCTTCCCATGGCAAACCCTTCTCCAGCGCTTGGGAACCACCTGGGAGCTGCAACCTGGAGCCCTGATGCGCTTGGCCTTCTCCCATGAGTAAAGGGAGCTGCTATTCTTTCCTTGCATCTGCCATCACCTGGGCCAGGCTCTTCTCCTTCAACATTGATGTTTCTGTGCATTTCTTCCCTTCCTTTGCCCTATCAGTAATAAATCTGGAGCTCCAGACCAAATCTTCTGCTTACCGCCAGTGTGTGCACTCAGATCTGTGGTGATATTTTCTCACCTCGTTCTTGAATAGATTGCCTTAAGGATTTATTTTTTTAATTGATGATTGTTTAATATTGTTAAAACTGATAGGTGCATCCCCTAACACCCTTCCCCCCCCACCCAGTGATTCTACATCATTAAGGCTGGTCACATCAGACTTGAAAAACAGCGATAGGAATTTATAGTGCTATTGATAGGGTCATTTACAGCCTGGGGGCATCAGATGAATCCCATTGGAAGAAGATGAGGGAATTCCAGGTAGGCATGGTGGTGGTAGAGATGCTTTTTCACAGGGAGTAATCATATTTCTAAAATATTAATAATATGGTATGGAGACAAATCTGAATTTAAGCAGTCGCCAACAAGACAGAGCAACCATTTTCCACTTGTGGCTGATAGCAAAAGATTCATGGAGTGTTTTAGTGGGGATAGAATCACAGAATCATGAAATGATTTGGGCTGGAAGGGAACTTAAAGACCATCCAGTTCCACCCTCTGCCATGGGCAGGGACACCTCCCATTGGATCAGGTTGCTCCAAACCCCATCCAACCTGGCCTTGAACACCTCCAGGGATGGGGCAGCCACCACTGCTCTGGGCAACCTGGGTCAGGGCCTCCCCACCTTCACAGAAAACTATTTTTTCCTAAGATCTCATCTCAACTTCCCCTCATTCAGTTCAAAACCCTTTCCCCTTGTCCTATCCCTGCCTTCCCCGCTTCTTGGAGCCCCTTTCAGTTCTGGATGCTGCTCTAAGCTCTCCTCAGAGTGTTCTCTTCTCCAGGCTGAACAACCCAAACTCTCTCAGCCTGTCCCCATGCAGGAGGTGCTTCAGCTCTCACATCATCTCCGTGACCTCCACTGGACTCGCTCCACCAGCTCCATGTCATTCCTGTGCTGAGTACTCCAGAACTGGACACAGGGCTCCAGATGAGGTCTCACCAGAGTGGAGTAGAGGGGCAGAACGCCCTCTCTTGCCCTGCTGGTCCCTCTGCTTTGGATGCAGCCCAGGACACGATTGGCTTTCTGGGCTGCAAGCACACATTGCTGGCTCATGTTGAGCTTCTCATCCGCTATGTGGATGTGGTGGGAAAAGCCTTGTGGTTGCTCTGAGCTCATCGATGTGCAAGAAAACCAACATAGGTGAATTATGGCATTACAAATACATTTTATATAAACGAATCGTGTCCAGAGCAGCTTGTGTTTAAGGAATGAAGCAGGGAATGTTGCTGAGGAACAGCACATGCAACGAGCCTGGTGCTGATAATGAAGGAGATGAATAATTCAAGCTGTCCAAGGCTGCAGAATAGAAAACACACACATTTTCTGATTGACCTCGGGCTGTTCCCACCATCCATAACATACATCTGCCTTTCCCACCATGGGCCAGTCCAGTGTTGAGCATGCGAGTTCTCCCCCTGACTCTAACGGGTTTTTGGAGGGAGTATGAGGCTCAACCTACATCCAAAATCACTGCAGGACTTCTGTTGGTGGTGGTTTTGGGTTGAGTGGGTTATTTCTAGTGAAGTCTCCCTGCATTTTATTTTACTTTATTCTTTATTTTATTTTATTTAACTTTATTTTTTACTTTATTATACTTCACTTTATTTTGCTTTAATTTGAAAGGCAGATATTGAGATTGTGGAATTGGAATGATGGAGATGGGGAGCAGTGGAGTGGGTGAAGGATGCCGAGAGGGAGAGAGCCCCAGCAGTCGTTTTGTACTGAGGCTTTCAACATCCTCTCTCCTCTGGGTCCCATCCCATCCCATCCCATCCCATCCCATCCCATCCCATCCCATCCCATTCTTCCCTCCCTTCTCATTGATTCTGGGAACAGCAGACCCAGGAATTGCTGGCTGGTGACTTGGATGTTTGAGGGTAAAACATAATCTGTTGTTGCAAGCACACTGGGTACAGTGAGTGCTTTCCCCTCTTATCTCTAGTTTGGTCATTGAAAGACTCGATTAACCAGAGAGCCATCAGGAGAGGACATTTCCAGCCTGGTGGGTTTTTGTTCTCCTGTGCTTCAGTTAATGACAGGAATTGCATCGCATTTCCAGCGAGTGCGAGAGTTCCATAGCTGATGATGATTGCCTTCCCCATGAATGCCTGCCTTGACTTTTTCTTTCCCCCTTTTTCTTTCCCTTCCTCTTTCCCTTTCCTTTCTTTTCAGTTTGGCTATGATAGTCTGGCATCTATGCCCTTTTTAATTAGATTAATATAATATAATATAATATAATATAATATAATATAATATAATATAATATAATATAATATAATATAATATAATATAATATAATATAATATAATATAATATAATATAATATAATATAATATAATATAATATAATATAATATAATATAATATAATATAATATAATATAATATAATATAATATAATATAATATAATATAATATAATATTTCTTCCTCCTTCCTTTCCCCCTTCCTCCTTCCACTTCCTCTTTCCCTTGGCCATTCTTGACTGTCTCCAGGTATTGCGTGCGTGTGTGTGTGTGTGTGTGTGTGTATACATACATATATATACACATACACACATATATATAATGTATATGTGTGTGTATATAATTATATTAGAATTATAGAAAAATGGTATATAAACCCGTATATGTTTATATATATATATATATGTACATATATGATATGTATATAAAATGTTTCGTATATTACATCTATAAAGTTCCTATAACGGACCCTCTTATTGCCCCAAGCTCCCCTCATTGCATCAGGGTCCTCCCTCACTTCAGCATCCTCCCACTGCACCTGCTCCCTCACTGTACCTGCTCCAAATCGCAGCATCTCTCCCATTGCACCAGGGTCCCCCTTCTATTGCACCAGTGACCACCTCCCATTGCACCAGTTATCCACTCCTATTGCACTACGTTTCTCCTTTTGCACCAGGGACTCCCTCCTATTGCACTAGGGCTTCCCCATTGCACCAGGACCCCCCTCAGATTGCACCAGGCTCCCCCTCCTACTGCACCAGGGCTCCCCCATTGCACTAGGGACCCCCTCCTGTTGCACCAGGCTCCCCCTCCTATTGCACCAGGGCTTCCCCATTTCACTAGGGATCCCCTGCTACTGCACCAGGGCTCCCCCATTGCACCAGGGACTCTCTCCTATTGCACTAGGGCTTCCCAATTGCACCAGGGACTCCCTCATATTGCACCAGGCTCCCCCCATTGCATCAGGATCCCCCTCAGATTGCACCAGGGACTCCCTCATATTGCACCAGGCTCCCCCCATTGCATCAGGCTCCCCCTCAGATTGCACCAGGGCTCCCCCATTGCACTAGGGATCCCCTTCTACTGCACCAGGGCTCCCCCATTGCACCAGGGACTCCCTCATATTGCACCAGGCTCCCCCCATTGCATCAGGATCCCCCTCAGATTGCACCAGGGCTCCCCCATTGCATCAGGGACCCCCTTCTACTGCACCAGGGCTTCCCCATGGCCCCAGGGTCCCCTCCTCTGCACAACACGCCCCCCCCCCCCCGCATTGCACCTGCCCCCCCCCCCCCCCTTCCATCCCAGCATCCTCCCATTGCACCAGTCCCCATCCCGTCCCTCGCCAGCCCCATTGCTGGAGGCCGGGGGTGTGGGTGCCGGTTCGGGGGGGTGTGTTCGGTGTGCGTGTGTGTGTGTTCGGTGTGTGTGCGGCTCCCGCCCCGCCCCCGCCCCCGCCCCGCCGCACCCGGGGATGCTGGGGGGGGCGGGGGGGGCAGCGAGGCGGCCGCGGCGCCGCGGGGACGGCTCGGTGGGCACCGCGGGGAGGGGGGGGGGCTGGCGGAGGAGGAGGAGGAGGAGGAGGAGGAGGAGGAAGGTGGAGGGGAGGGGAGGGGGGGGCGCGGCGAGCGATGGATGAGGACAACATGACGAGGAGCGAGGAGCAGCAGCTGAGTCTGCAGAAGGCGCTGCAGCAGTGCGAGCTGGTCCAGAACATGATCGACATCAGCATCTCCAACCTGGAGGGGCTCCGCACCAAGTGCGCCGCCTCCAACGACCTCACGCAGAAGGAGATCCGCACCCTGGAGGTAGGGGCCCGATGACCCCCCCCCCCCCCCCCCCCCCCCCCCCGCCTCCCCTATATTCAATGCATTCTCCCCCCCACGGGCCGCACCGGGCTCCCCCGCGGCGCTGCGGTGCGACCGAGTGAGGCTGCGCGCTCTGCAGGTGGCCCCGAGGTGGGTCCGGCCCCCTCAGCATCCCCCCGGTCCCCCCCAGCATCCCTCCTCCCCGGGGCTCCTGCCGCCCCGGCGGGCAGCATTACCTCGTCCCACCTGCATCCCTTCTGCCGGGCTGCATCCTCCCGGCCTGGCCCCATCCCTCTCTCCAGGCTCCTGCTTCAGCCCAGCTGCATCCCTTCCACCGGGCACCATCCCTTCCAGTAGGCTGCATCCCTTCCATTGGGCTCCATCCCTTCCATTGGGCTGCATCCCTTCCATTGGGCTCCTGCCTCCCCATCAGGCAGCATCCCCTCGGCCCCCCAGCATCCCTTCTGCCGGGCTGCATCCTCCTGGCCTGGCCCCATCCCTTCCTCCAGGCTCCTGCTTCAGCCCTGCTGCATCCCTTCCATTGGGCTGCATCCCTTCTATTGGGCTGCATCCCTTCCAGTGGGCTCCTGCCTCCCCATCAGGCAGCAGCATCTCCTCGGCCCACCAGCATCCCTTCTGCCGGGCTGCATCCCCCGCTAGCCTGACCGCATCCCTTTCTCTGGGCTCCTGCTTTGATAGGCTGCGTCCCTTCCAGTGGGTTCCTGCCTCCACATCAGGCTGCATCTCTTCAGCCCACCTGCATCCCTTCTCCTGGGCTGCATCCCCCTGGCCTGGACACATCCCTTCTTCCAGGCTCCTGCTTTGCCAGGCTGCATCCCCTTGGCCCACCTGCATCCCTTCTCCTGGGCTGCATCCCCCTGGCCTGGACACACCCCTTCTTCCAGGTTCCTGCTTTGCCAGGCTGCATCCCCTTGGCCCACCTGCATCCCTCTCACCAGGCTGCATCACCCCAACCTGGCTACATCCCTTCCTCCAGTCTCCTGTTTTTAGCCAGGCTGCATCCTTTCCATTGGGTTGCATTTTCCTGGCCTGGTCACATCCCTTCCAGTGGGTTCCTACCTCCCATCAGGCTGCATACCCTGGGCCCACCTCCATCCCTTCCACCAGGTTGCATCCCCCTGGCCTGGTCTCATCCCTTCCTTCAGTCTCTTGTTTTGTCCAGGCTGCATCCCTCCCACTGAATTGCATCTTCCCGACCTGGCTGCATCCCTTCCCGTGGGCTCCTACCTCCCACCAGGCAGCGTCCCCTTGGCCCACCTGCATCCCTACCTCTAGGCTGCGTTCCCTGGCCTGGCCACGTCCCTTCCTCCAGGCTCCTGCTTTGGCTGG
This sequence comes from Coccyzus lansbergi, assembly GCA_033558105.1. NCBI lineage: Eukaryota > Metazoa > Chordata > Aves > Cuculiformes > Coccyzidae > Coccyzus > Coccyzus lansbergi. The sequence continues at coordinate 426,457 of JAUMJK010000266.1, read as the reverse complement.
GCTGTATCCCCTCTAGCCCACCAGCCTCCCTTTCACTGAACTGCAATCTTCCTGGCCCGGCCAACAGGCTCCTACCTTCCATCAAGCTGCATCCCTTCGGGTCCCCTGCATGCCTTCCACCTGGCTGTGCCCCCCAGCCTGGACACCTCCCTTCCTCCAGGCTCCTGCTTTTCCAGGCTGCATCTGCTCAGCCTTCCTTCACTCCTTTCACCAGGCTTCATCACCCCAGCCTGGCTGCATCCCTTCCTCCAGGCTCCTGCTTCAGCCAGGCTGCATCCCCGCTGCTGGACCACATCCCCCTGCTCCAGCTGCATCCCTTCCACTGGGCTTCTATTTCCCCATCAGGCTGCATCCCCTTGGCCCACCTGCATTCCTTCCAGCGAGCTGCGTTACCCCCAGCCTGGCTGCACCTTTCCCCCCGTGCTCCTGCCTCCGGAGCCAGCTGTATCCCCTCGGCTGGGAGGCAGGCCAGCATCCTCGCCCCCGGTTTCTTCACCGCCGCAAAATGCAGCGCTTGCCCAAACCCTCCAGGCTTCCCTGGCGGCAGGGAGAGCCCTGGTGGGAATGGGGATGCCCTGCTGAGTTACGGCCTTGATGCTACTGGGGATGAAGGCGGTGGGGCCATGCCAAGGGGAGCCCTGGCCTCACCGTGAGCCAGGGAAGGAACAATCCTGAACCTCTCTGCACCGGAGGCTTCTTGAGATGCTGGGGGAGTGGTGATGGGAGCGTGTGGTGGCCTGGTGCTGTGGAGCTCCTTGTCTCTGGAGCAGCCGGGTTTATTTACAGGTAAAATCCATATAGGCAGAAGCTGCTGAGCGGGGCCCCATCTGTCTTAGCCCCAGAGGAAAAGATTCCCCCTGGAGTGTGCTGGGATGGATTTGGGGTTCAGTCAGAGGTTGGTGGGCTGGGATGGGCAGGGAAGGTCTGGGCAGGCTGAGATGCTCAGGGCCCCATGCCAGTGGCACAGCAGGGAGAAGTGTGACCACAATGATGCTGTGACCGTGGTGGGGACATTGAGGAGTCTGTGGGGGTGTGGAGGTGGCTGATGCAAAGCTGGTGCTGTGTGGGGGTGGATTTTGGAACTTGGCGCCGCTCAGGCCTTTCGGCTGGTGCTTTATAACCCAGCAGCTCTCTCTGAGGACCCAAACGTGGTGGCACAGTGGTTCCTGTGCTCAGCTGATGGGTCCTGCAGCCCCTCTGTGAGGCAGCTTTTGGCTCTGGACCGTGACTGAAATGCCCTGTCCTGTTGCTTTCAGTCATGAAGGTCCTGAGCCCCGTGGGGACCTGAGCACCCTCAGAGGAGGGACCCCAGAGCTGGGGTGGGTGCAGCTGCCCACTCTGCATCCCCAGCACTGACTTGTGCTGCATTCCCACCCAAATCCTGCTATTGCCTCTCCCTGATCCCATCCCACCTCTCCACATAAGGGATTGCCAGCTCAGCCTGGAGCTCTTGGTCTGTGCAAGGTCCCGGAGCAGCCTCAGAAGAGGGAGATGGGGATGAAACAGCAACAGTTTAGGGTTATGTGGGAGGCTTTGCTGGAGGGCAGACAGGCTCAAAGACACCTCAAAAGAGCCAATACCCAGAGGTGCAGGACTACAGTTTATCCCATGTGGAATGACCTTGTTATTAGAGTCTGATGAGTTACGGCTTTCCCTCCATGGACGGGACCAAGAGGAGCTGAGGAGTGTGGTGTAGCCATCCTGGTGGAATGCTCCTTCCTGGCATCCCGCAGTGGAGTGAGGGCAAAGCAGCATCCTGGTGTCACTGGGGCAGCTCAGCTTGGCCTGGATGTAAGGTTTGGAGGTGCCTGCGGGGAAGCTGCCTTGCAAATCTTGGAATGCTCTAAAGGAAGCATCTCTCCAGCCCCTATGGATGGTGCTGCACCCACTGCCAGGAGCCCCAGCATCACTTTCCCTTAAATATCCCCAAACCAGGGTGCACCAGGGGGGGGGTGTGTGTCAGCCATGGGCATCCCTGCCAATGCTCAATGGGGCCATTCCCAGGAAGGGAACGAAAACAGATGAATTCAGGGCCAGATTCCCCATGCCAAAACATTGGTGCAAGTCTGGAGCAGCTCCACCGGAGCCCATGGCTCCCAGTGGTGTTGTCCTGGGTTGCTGCCAGCGTAAGCAGGAGCCGAGCTTGGCCCTGAGTCCCTGCCACCACCGCCGCATCCCAAGGACATGACGCAGACACGGAGGCCCCACTCGGAGCTTCTTCCCTTTCCATCTGGTGGCAGCAGAGCCGGGCCAGGCACTGGTGAGCTGAAGAGGACAGTGGCCAGGGACAAGCAGGCTGGGAGGGAACCTCACCCAGGGAGACCTTGCACAGTCCTCGCATTGGCACGAGCCTGGAATAACATGGGTGAATCCTTTTTTTTTTGGTTAAACCTCATATGCTAAACCTGGATTTTGCTGGATCAATAGAAGCTTTTGAATATTTTTTTCTTTTTTAAAATCACCTGAAGTGAGTCCCCATCCTTTGTGCACTGTGGTTGCACAAGTTGCTGGTAACAGCATCTTGTGAGGCAGCATCCTTCCTTTGGGATGGGGACCACCTGCTACAGCCCAGTTTCGGCAGCATTTCTTGGGGCTGGGAGGCTTTTAGGTCTTGCGCTTTGGAACAAACTCCAGCGGAAACCAAGGCAGTGTCTGGGACTGAAACTGCTTGGAGTGGAAGTTGGGGCCAGTTCGCTTCCTACAGGACAACAGCAGAGCATCATCAACATAGGAGGGTGGGAGGAAAGCGGCTGCCCCTGTTGACCCTGCCTGGTCCAGTGTGGGTGATGGGACATTATTCCCCATCTGAGAGTGGCAGTCGTGCTTTAAGTCTCTAAATTTGCGTTTGGGGTGTAAATATGTAAGAGGGGTGCAGCTACCTGCATGTTTGCTGGAGGTTAGGGAGCAGCACGGGGTAGAAGTGAGAAGTCACTGGGTGCTGGGGGATTTTTCTGGCTGTGTTGCTCTCTGTTACTCCACTGGGGTCAACCCCCCTTCCTCATTTCAAATCATGGGTCAGGGCTCCCAGAAACCAGCAAATGGCTCCAGGGATAACCCTAAGATCAGCAGTTCCCCCTCCCTGGGCAGCTGTGTTCCCGCTAGGAAGGGGCACCCTCCTAGGATGCTTTTGGTGGTTGAACAAACGCATGAGTGAGGGTGTGAAGAGGCACTCAGGGAAGAGCTGTGACTGTTACCAAACTTGCATGGGCTGTAGCCAAAGGAGTCACTGTCCCAACACTGTGATTTTCACTACCTGGGCATGTGGGTTTTGGAGTCCTGAGGATGGGAAGGACATGGATCTGCAGGAGCGAGTCCAAAGGAGGCCTCGGAGATGATCCGAGGGCTGGAGCACCTCCTGTACAAAGACAGGCTGAGAGAGTTGGGGTTGTTCAGCTTGGAGAAGAGAAGGCTGCGGGGAGAGCTTAGAGCAGCTTCCAGTGCTGAGAGGGACTGCAGGAGAGCTGGAGAGCGGCTCTTTATCAGGAAGGGCAAGGATAGTACGAGGGGAAAGGGTTTTGAACTGAAGGAGGGGAAGTTAAGGTGAGATCTTAGGAAAAACTGTTTTTCTGTGAGGGTGGAGAGGCCCTGGCCCTGGTTGTCCAGAGCAGTGGTGGCTGCCCCATCCCTGGAGGTGTTCAAGGACAGGTTGGGATGGCTCTTGGAGCAACCTGATCCAATGGGAGGTGTCCCTGCCCATGCCAGGGGGTGGAACTGGATGGGCTTTGAGGTCCCTTCTAACCCGAACCTTTATGTGATTCTCTGGTGTCTAATGCTGTGGGTGAGCACAGCTCTCTTACCCCTGGGCTCTGTCCTCCTGAAGAACCAGGCATCTCCAGGCTGCTGGGTTGAGCCAATTCAGCCCCTGTACTCCTGAAAAGAGCCCTGGGGACCATTTACAGTGCTTGAAATAAATGATGCTGAGAGGCAGAGATGGCACGTGAGCCTAGCAGGGTCTGGAAAGAGCCCTGAGAGAGAAGATATAACCGTGGTGAGCTATTCCCCAGCCCGGGGGTGCTCCAGGTGTCTTTGGAATAACAAGCCCCATGGTAGGAGTCAGGGAAGAGTCGCTCTGTTTGTGGCTACACACTATAGAAAAGCATCCATCGTAGCCTGCTGCTTTGCTGGGAATATTTGGAGGCACAGAGTAACTTCTCTGCTTTGCAGCACAAAGGCATCAGGCACAGGCACGTGCTGATCCCGCTGTGCCAAGCGGGACAGGGTGTCCTGGCAGGCGTGGGCTCCCTCTCAGTGGCTCCCCGGGCGCTGGTGTTGGCAGCGCGTGGCCTGCCTGTGCCATGTTAATTAATTTTCACCCTGTGCTCCCGCAGGTGGATTTTCCGCTGCCTCTCCCTGGTCGCCAGGCAGGGCTTGGTGCCGTCTCCATCCCGGCTGACGTCAGGGCAGGCTCAGGGTGCTGTGCCAGGGGGTGCAGCCGTCTTCCCACACCGACTGCTTTGCTCCGTGTTCGCAGTGCCTCCTTGGGGGGAGCAACCGCTCACTCTGAACCCCGGCAAAAGGGGAAATCCTTCTCGGGGTGATGGGAGGCAGCTGGAAATCCCCATTGAGGTGCAAAGCAGAGAGAAGAGGGTGGAGGGGGCTCCAGCTCTGGGTAATCCCAGCCCCTCACCTCATTGGGTCCCAGGGAGTGACCATGGAGTGGGGACATCCCTCTCCTGCCTATATCCATCCCTGCAGGGGTCTTGTTTTTCAGCAGGTCTCTGCCTTAGGGAGGAGAAGAGGGGACCCAGGACCTGCTGGCCCCTCACTGTAGCCAAGGGGAAGGTACTTCTCACGGCTTTACCCAGTTTTGTCGGAGCGTTGCACCCATCCTTACCCCCTTGCAGTGCTGGAGGGGGGAGAGGTGCTTGAAAGGGTGTGAAAACTGAACCCCAGCTCCAGGGGAAGGAATGTGATTCTCCTGTAGCCCTAGTCCCACTGGCATCATTCCCTGCTGGACTGGTGGCGTGTCCTCCTGCCATTTCCCAGGTGGGTAAACTGAGGCACAGAACAGCTGAAGGGAGTTGTGCTCTGACGGGAACATGAGGCAGGTTCTGGCCTTCACAGCAGAGCAGTGTTTAGCACATCTGCAACATCTCTGTCCCACTCAGGGAGGGCTGCGCAGCGGCTCGGGGTGAGCGAGAGCATCCCCGAAGCCACGGGATGGGACTTTCCCTGCAGCATGGGGCTGTCTCAATCGCTTCCCTTCCCTGCTCGGCTGGTGAAGCTCTCAGCAAAACAAGAAGTGCCTGTGGACTTTGCAGAGGTTTTGCTGGGCTTGTTTTCCCCCAGCTTGAGCAGACCCATGGACCAGAGCATCAGCCCATGCCAGGGCCCTCATTAGTGCTAATGATGGCCCCTCTGACCTCTCTAGGGATGGGTGGGGTGAATTTCCCTCACCTGGAGCCTGGAAATTAAAGTCCCTCCCTCCGCTCTTCCCATCCTTACCCTATTCCCAGCCCATCTCTGCTTGGTGGTGATGGAGGAGGCTGCTCACTCTCCTTCTCTGTCCCCATTCCAGAACCCTGATTTTAGCACTGGAGAGGCTGTTGTGGCTCTGGCATCGTTTTTGGTTTCCCCTGGACTCTCAGCTGGGGGTGGTGCAGAGAGAGGAAAGAATGAAGAGCAGGATGGCAGGGATAGGGGTGATGTTTCCTGGAGAGTTTTGCTGTGGTTGTGTGTGGGGAAGGTTTTTTTTATTTTTTTTTTTAGCGGGGCAGGAGCTGCCTCTGTGTGCTTTCAAGCTGCCTGCTGCTATTTCCCCTCCAAGGGCTTGGGATGCTTTTGGGATGTGCGACTAGGGCTGATCCTGAATCTTTTTGATGATCTGTATTAGGAGACTGGCTTTTCTTAAAGGACAGACCTAGCAGCTGGTCAGGGTGATGCTGAGCCCAGCCAGACCCACAGGGCTCCCCATGGCTTCTCCAGCCTCTCCCTTTGCTATCCCCACCTCTCTTTTGGGTATTAATCTTTGGTAATTAATCCCCGTGGCCTTTAGCCAGATCAGGGCTGGGGAGAAGCCACCTTGGCAGACCTGTCACCCACTTAGAATCATAGAATCATAGAACAACCAGGGTGGAAGGGACCCATCGGATCTTCCAGTCCAACCATTCCTATCTAACACTAAACCATGTCCCTCAGGACCTCATCCACCCGTCCCTTAAACACCTCCAGGGAAGGTGAATCAACCACCTCCCTGGGCAGCCTATTCCAATGCCCAATGACCCTCTGTGTGAAAAACCTCCTCCTAATCTCTAGCCTAAATCTCCCCTGGTGGAGCTGGAGGCCATTCCCTCTTGTCCTGTCCCCTGGCACTTGGGAGAAGAGCCCAGCTCCCTCCTCTCTACAACCTCCTTTCAGGTAGTTGTAGAGAGTAATGAGGTCTCCTCTCAGCCTCCTTTTCTCCAGGCTAAACACCCCCAGCTCTCTCAGCCGCTCCTCATAGAGCCTGTTCTCCAGCCCCTTCACCAGCCTCGTTGCTCTTCTCTGGACTTGCTCCAGAGCCTCAACATCCTTCTTGTGGTGAGGGGCCCAGAACTGCTCACAGTATTCAAGGAGTGGCCTCACCAGTGCTGAGTACAGAGCGAGCATCACCTCCCTGGACCTGCTGGTCACACCATTTCTGATCCAAGCCAGGATGCCATTGGCCTTCTTGGCCACTTGGGTGATGCTGGTGGGATGTGAGTGTGCAGCTTTGCTGCTTGAAAGGGCATGGGGACCACCAGCCTCTCCCTTGCCTGTGCTGCCTGGTCCCCCCCCAGGGAGCAAGGAAAGGCTTGCTTCTGCCTGTTTTACAGCTCTGTGGATGCACCCAGCTCCCCGCAACCATGATGAGCAGGTGCAGAGGGGCTGATTTTTCCTGCTCCACTCACATACATCCCATCATCACCAGGTCCTATAGAGAGAAGGTACCAGGGGGAAATGGGGAAGCTCTCCCAAACCCTGCGATGCTGCTGTAGGGTTTCTTCCCTCATCCCTCTATTCCAAACCATCGCATATTTTGCTCGTCCTTTTTTTGGGGTGCGCAGGAGCTGGCGGTGGGCAGGACCACAGCACCATCTAGTGCTGCCGGCAGTGGGGAATCACCCAGCTGGAAAAGCAGGAGCAGGAAATCCCAGCAGGTTTCTAGTGAGCTGGGCTCTGCTCTATATTTCAAAGAAAGGAGGCCAGTCGCTCAGTGTCTTTATTTTGGGAGCTGTCAGTTTGCATTTGGTAACGCGGCATCTTTGGTCTTGTGGTGGGAAGGCTCAGAATGGGGATGGTTGGCAGAGGGATGGGGTCACGGCTGAGCAAAGAGGGGTTGATGGCTTTGGTCGTGGTGGTGAGGAGCAGTGGGAGGAAGGAGGGCTGAGAGAGGATAAGGAGTGAACTCAGCATCCCAGCCCTGGCACTGAGTGATGCTGGGGCTGCTCCCAAAGGGGCTGCTTGGGTCGGTCTCTTTGCACCAAGCCTGGGTATAGGAGGAGCGGCTGAGAGAGCTGGGGTTGTTTAGGCTAGAGAAGAGGACGCTGAGAGGAGACCTCATTACTCTCTACAACTACCTGAAAGGAGGTTGTAGAGAGGAGGGAGCTGGGCTCTTCTCCCAAGGGACAGGGGACAGGACAAGAGGGAATGGCCTCAAGCTCCACCAGGGGAGATTTAGGCTGGAGATTAGGAGGAAGTTTTTCACACAGAGGGTCATTGGGCATTGGAATAGGCTGCCCATGGAGGTGGTTGATTCACCTTCCCTGGAGGTGTTTAAGGGACGGGTGGTTGAGGTCCTGAGGGACATGGTTTAGTGTTTGATAGGAATGGTTGGACTCGATGATCCGATATGTCCCTTCCAACCTGGTTGTTTTGTGATTCTGTGAAGAGAGAGGAGTGAGTCCCCTGGGTGCTGGGCAGTGCTGGGAGAGGCTGGTTAGTGTGTATGAGAAGTGATGCCCTGGTGTCCCCTTCCCTCCCTCCTCTGTGGGATCCTCTGTACCTGACCCCAGCACTGAAGCACTCTGGGTTGGGAGAAAAAGGAGATGAGAAAAGTATTTTTTTGAGGGGGAAGTGGCCCACTTTGGACACCTGACTTGATGCTTAAGGGTCCTTGGCTGCAGAAGCTTGGCAGCAGGTAATAGGGGGTGTTTTGAGGGGCTGTGTGCCTCCTAGGAGGGCAAAGCGATGATAATGCCCAAGATATCCATAGTTTTGCATCCCCCTCTTGCTGTGTGCTGGGTCCCATCATGGCAGGGGTCCCAGAGGGCTTTTACCTTCTCTTCCAGAGCAAGCTGGTCAAGTACTTCAGCCGGCAACTGTCCTGCAAGAGGAAGGTGGCCTTGCAGGAGCGCAATGCCAAGCTGGAGGGCTTCCCCCAGCTCCTGCACTGGTTCCGCATTGTCGACATCCGCAAGGAGGTGATGGAGGTAAGGGCTGAGCTCTGAGCGTGCTGGAATGGAAAGGTTTGGGTGCTGAGCTTCTCCAGTACCATTTTACCCAGGGTTTTGTGGGATCCTCAAGCAAGACTAGGTAAGGGAGCAGATTTTTCTGGAATAGAAACTGGCTCAAGGCTATCTGTTGGCCTTGAGGCAAGGCTGGACGTGACTGTACAGGTGGTGGGGAGTGGGATAGGAGACCAGAGCAGTAGGATCAGGTTGGTTTATTGCATGGAATGGAGCTGCAAGCCCATGGTAGGAAGTGCTAGCCAGGGTCACTCCATAGCTCTCCTCCACAGCTCTCCTCCACACATTGCTGGTCCCGATGGAGGGCGTGAGTGTCAGGGAGACTTTGTGGGCACTGTCACTCGTGTAGCTTGGTGGTGCCATGGCAGGTCCCAGCTTCCTTCTGCCATGTCCTGGGCTCCTGCAGGCGATGTCTGGGAGTGGCACATGGTGATGTTTCCCTAACAGCTCTCCCAGGGCAGAGGAAAGCCTGTCCTGAAGCTGCCAGTCTCTGTGTGCGCTCAGGGCAGAGGCAGTGCTTTCATGGTGCCCCCAGGTGTCCTGGTGTTGAGCTGGGTCTAAAGTTACCCAAGACTGCAAGAACTCGAGATCAAGCTGAGCCTCAAGCTGTGCCCTCCAGATATTCATGTGTATTGAGATGGAAAATGAGTGGGTTTGGGTCTGTGACCCACATAGGACAGTGAGAGGGAACAACTTCTTGTCTACATGCCCTGAGTTGCTGGTTAGAGGATGTTCCAGGATAGTTTATTCCTCCTTTCTCACTCCTGCTCTGTTCCTCCCTGTCAGGAGATTGCCCCTGGGCAGCTGAGTCTGGAGGACCTGCTGGACATGACGGACGATCAGGTCTGTGCAACTGTGGAGAAGTTTGGAGCCAACAGTGAGGAATGCGCCCGTCTGAATGCCTCCCTCTCCTGCCTCCGTAGCGTCCACAAGTCTGGTGAGTCCAGCACCTTTGCACCTGCTGGATGAGTCCCCTTGAGTCCAGTGGAGTGAGTGGCACTGTCCTGTCGTGGTGTCCCTGGGAGCATGGCACTCTAATCATAAAATCACCAGGTTGGGAAAGACCCATCGGATCATACTTTGGAGTTGTTTACAGGGTATTCACCATGGGTTGTGGAGCTGCTGAACAGCTGGGAGATAGCCAGGTGCCCACTGCCCGTGGGGACATCTTTGCTCTTGAACATCCCTGTGTCTCAGGAGTGTGTGCCTGGTGCCTTGTTTCTCTGAAGAATGAGGAATTGTGTGTTATCTGCTGGGAAGCTTTGCCCAAGGAGGGGCAAGTGTTTCCTGCAGAGTCCCCTTCATCTCTTTTGCTTACAGGAGCAGAATTACAGCATGGTCAGGGTTGGAAAGGCCCTCTAGAGCTCATCCAATCCGATAACCTGCTAAGGCAGGGTCACCTCCAGGGGTTGCACAGGAGTGCATCCAGGCAGGTTTGGATCTCTCCAGAGAAGGAGACTCCACATCTCCCTAGGCAGATGGTTCCAGCCTCCCATCACTAGCATAGAAACATTTTTCCTTATGTTGAGGTGGAGCTTCCCATGCTCCAGTTTGTGCCCATTGCCCCTTGTCATAGAATTGTAGAATAACCAGATTGGAAGAGACCCACTGGATCATCAAGTCCAACCATTGTCCTGTCACTGGGTACCACTGAATGGAGTCTGTCCCCTCCTCCTGCAACCTGCCTGTCAGATATTCATCAGCATTGACAGGATCTTCTCTCAGCCTGTCCTTCTCCAGGCTGTACACACCCAAGGCTCTCAGCCTTTGTGAGATTCTCCAGTCATCTCCATGCCCTCTGCTGGGCTCTCTCCAGCTGTTCCTTGTCTTTCTGGAGCTGGAGAGCCTGGAACTCAACCCAGGACTCCAGATGGGGCCTCACTGGGGCAGAGTGGAGCGGGAGGTGAACCTCCTTTGCCCTGCTGGCCACACTCTTCTCCATGGTCTCCATGGTCCCCTTGGCCTTCTTGGCCATGAGGGCCTTTGCTGAACTTTATTAGCAGAGTCAGCAGACTGGAAAGAAACCCCTGAGAATCAGTGAGCTCCTGCTGCTCAGCATTGCTCCCGGCTGACTGCACCCCTGTACCCCAAACCCCCTCCTTGCAGCAGCTGGGAGGATGCTGGGGATGTGTGAGGGCCTGGGGGGCTCAGACATCAGGGTTGGGGTGTGTGTGGGTGTTGGGGTGGTAGGAACAGGAGGGATGCAGGGCTGGGAGTTTACAGGGATGTAGGTGTGTGGATGTGGGGCTGGGGGGGTTACGGGGATGTGGGAGTGTGGATGCGGGGCTGGGGGGGTGTTTCAGGGATGCAAGGAGCATGGATGCAGGGCTGCTGGCTATTGGGGATGCAAGGGGTGTAGATATGGGGCTGGATGGGTTTTGGGGATGGGGGAGTGTGTTCCAAGGATGCAAGGGAATGCGGGGCTGATGTGATTTCAGAAATTTGCAGGGTGCAGATGAGGGGCTGGTGGGGTGTCAGGGATGATGGGGAGTTTGGATGTGGGGCTGGGGGTGTGTTAGGGATGCAGACCTGTCGGCTTTTGAGGATGCAAGGATGGGGATGGATGGGTTTTGGGGATATGGAGGGGTTCCAAGGATGCGAGGGGTGGGATTTCAGGAATTTACAGGGTGCAGGTGAGGGGCTGATGTGTTCCTAGGGATGCAGGGAGTGTGGATGTGGGGCTTGGGTAGGGGGATTTCAGGGATGCAGGGGATGTGGATGTGGGGCTGGGGGGTGGGTTCAAGGATGCAGGGGGTGTGGATGCGAGGCTGGGGGGTGGGTTCAGGGATGCAGGGGGTGTGGATGCGAGGCTGGGGGGTGGGTTCAAGGATGCAGGGGGTGTGGATGCGAGGCTGGGGGGTGGGTTCAGGGATGCAGGGGGTGTGGATGCAGGGCTGGGGGGATTTCAGGGATGCAGGGGGTGTGGATGTGGGGCTGGGGGGTGGGTTCAGGGATGCAGGGGGTGTGGATTTGGGGCTGGGGAGATTTCAGGGGTGCAGAGGGTCTGGATGCGAGGCTGGGGGGTGGGTTCAGGGATGCAGGGGGTGCGGATGCGGGGCTGGGGGTGTGTGTTTCAGGGGTGCAGGGGGAAGCCAGGAGATGCTGGGGATGCGGGTGCCCGGGCGGTGGCAGCAGAGGTCTGCGCTGCAGGAGCAGGAGCTGCTCTTGCAGCCTGCGAGCAGGGCTGGGGGAATGATGAAACCCTGTTTCATGGTTTAAAACCCCAGCTGTCCCCTTCCCAAGGTTCTTAGCCTGGGGCAATGATGGTTGTGCACTGGTTTAGCTGTGGTCCCTGCTGGGAGCCCTGGACTGGCAGGATGTTTCTGTAGGAGGACCACAGTCCTGCCACATCCCCAAGGTCTGGGAATCCCAAATCCCTCTGCCTGGCTCCTGTCCCCTTTCGGGGATCTACTCTAGCTACATCCTAGGATGTGGAAGGATGGAGGGTGAGCCCTGCTGGTGTGTTTTGAGCTGGGTTTTGCGAGTCCACAGCAGCTCCTGGGGACAGGAGGGGACAGGGCTGGTGGTCATAGAATCATAGAACAACCAGGTTGGAAGGGACCCATCAGATCTTCTAGTCCAACCATTCCTATCAAACACTAAACCAAGTCCCTCAAGACCTCATCCACCCGTGACTTAAACACCTCCAGGGAAGGTGACTCAACCACCTCCCTGGGCAGAGGTGGTGGTGGTGGTGGTGGTGGTGGTGGGGAGGGTGATGTGGCTTAACCGGTGCTGGTGGATGGCAGCGTAGTTTTCCCAGCACTACAAGCTGCTGCCGGGCTGGATGTAGCAGCCGGTTCCACCCCTGTGCCAGAGCAGGGATGGCTGAACCCAGCCGGGCATTTCCCATGGAGCAGGATTCCCTCACTCTTTTTAACTCCCTTAAATCCAATTCTCGCCTGTGCTCCTGCCCTCCTTCCCTTTGGCATTTTCACTAAGTCCACTATTTGAGGAAGGACATCGATGCCTCCCTTGCAGCCTGGGGAAGACTCTCAGCCTACTCTTTGTCTAAATACCTTTGATTCTCAAAGCCTGTTGCAAACAAATATTGCTTTACTTGCTGTGCTGGCTCAGTCCAGCCCCTGCACACCCCCCCTTCTGCTCCCCTAATCCCTCCTCCAAGGAAACTCCTGGTCTAGGGCAGTGATGGAGTCACTGACCTTGGAGGTGTTAAAACACGCAGGTGTGGTGCTTTGGGATGTGGTTTGGTAGGTGTGTTGATGGTTGGATTTGATGATCTTGGAGATCTTTTCCAACCTTAATGGTTCTATGATTGCGACTCCCCCGTGCCCGAGTAGGACTCCTGCTTTGGAAAATCCACATGAACCTTCAGCTCCGCAGCTGCAGTGGAGATGGTGAAACATTCTTCTGCTTCTCTGGTGGTTTCTGACTGGCAGAATGGGGGGAACTGAGGGGCTGCAGGATGCTCACAGCTTGATTTACTTTTTAATGGGGCAAGTGATGGGGCTGCCAGCCCTCCTGGTGGGAGGTGGCTTGGTGGCCCATTGGGTCCCTGCAGGAGGGAGTTTGCTGCTATCCAGGCACCACTGGTGTTTGCCTTCCCCAGCGCTCCATTTAACTCCATCCATCATTGTGCCGCTCTGGTGGGGGCTGTGGGCTGGGCTTTGCAGTGAGAGCTGTTGTTTTGTCCCTCTAGTGTTTTAGAAATGTTGCAGGGTGTCTTCCTTCTCTGCTGGGGCCAGAGACTCTGGCTCTGCAGTGCAATGTTCCTCAGCTTTGTTGGATGCTGGAGAAAACCCTGGGCACGTGGTCCTATGGGTGGCACAAGACTTGGGGACAGGTGGCTTGGGGCACTGCAGGGCCCCTGCCAGCCCAGAGGGATGCAGGACCTCCCCGGGGAGCACAGGAGACCAAATCCCCCTAAATTTATAGAGGATTTGGGTATAGAAAGTTCCACCTGGTTGGGAGATGATCTTTTTGTATCCTGCTTAGCACAGCTGTGTGTTCCCTGCCTCTGTACCAGTGTTTCCCTGCTTGGCAGAGCCTTTGCCAGGTCATAGAATCATAGAACAACCAGGTTGGAAGAGACCTATCGGATCTTCTAGTCCAACCATTCCTATCAAACACTAAACCATGTCCCTCAGGACCTCATCTACCCATCCCTTAAACACCTCCAGGGAAGGAGAATCAACCACCTCCCTGGGCAGCCTATTCCAATGCCCAATGACCCTCTGTGTGAAAAACTTCCTTCTAATGTCCAGCCTAAATCTCCCCTGGTGGAGCTTGAGGCCATTCCCTCTTGTCCTGTCCCCTGGCACTTGGGAGAAGAGCCCAGCTCCCTCCTCTCTACAACCTCCTTTCAGGTACTTGTAGAGAGTAATGAGGTCTCCTCTCAGCCTCCTCTTCTCCAGGATAAACACCCCCAGCTCTCTCAGCTGCTCCTCATAGGGCCTGTTCTCCAGCCCCTTCACCAGCCTCGTTGCTCTTCTCTGGACTTGCTCCAGAGCCTCAACATCCTTCTTGTGGTGAAGGGCCCAGAACTGAACACAGTATTCAAGGAGTGGCCTCACCAGTCTCAGTGGTCCCTGTGCTTTTTCTCCCCCTGGGAGAGCCCTCTTCTGCATGTGGGGATGACCATGGTGGTACCTTTTGTTGAGGTCAGGGTGAGATGCTTGCTGGCTGCCCCAGGATGGGATCGGGTGGTGGGAGCAGATCATCCCAACCAGCTGCTTGGGGCTGGGTCTGAGATGCACCACGGTCCCAGCAGCACTTTGGATGGGGTGGAACAGTTTCTGATATGTTGGCAACGTCCCCCTTGTGCTGTTTGGGGCAGCTGGGACCAAGCCGAGATGGAGCTGTCACACTCTCATCTGGGGTGCGTTAAGGCAATGTTGTGTTCCATTCACGACTCCACATCTTGGTAACTTGCCACCAGCTTTGTCCTATCTACGAGCTTGGGAAGGAAGGTCTAAGCTGGCTTTACAAGTTGGCCTGGCCTGTCTTGAGTCCCCATGTTCCCTGGGTCTCCATCCAATGCACCAGCAACCCTCTGTTGTGGGAAATTAGCTGCTAGATGTGCTGTCTTGATCCCTGGACACTGTGTTACGCCTGGCTGGACCCACAGCATCTCTGTATGGCAGCGATGATGTCTTGGGATACAGTGCTGGGATCTCAGGTCCATCGGGTTATCACAGCCCTTGCAAAAGGAATTCCAGAGGTCCCATGCTGTGATGGGCATGTTTTTTTATCTATTTTATCTCCTTGTAAACCAAGAGATAAAGTACAAGAAAGATATTGAGCTGCTGGATTGCATCCAGAGAAGGGGAATGGAGATGAGGAAAGGCCTGGAGCCCAGGGGTTCTGGGAGTGCTTGAGGGACCTGGGGCTGTTTAACCTGGAGAAGAGGAGGAGGAGGAGAGGAGACCTCATTGCTCTCTGCAGCTCCTGGAAAGGAGGTCATCGTGAGGTGGGTGCTGGGCTCTTCTCCCAAGTAACGAGGGATGGGATGAGAGGAAAGGGCCACAAGTTGTACCAGGGGAGGTTTAGACTGGATATTGGAAAAAATGTCTTTCCTGAGAGTGGTGAAGCCCTGGCAGAATCTGGGGGATTGTCCGTCCCTGGAGGGCTTCAAAAAGCATGCAGATGTGGCCCTTTGGCTCATGGTTTAGCTTGCACGGAGTGGTTGTGGTGGTGGTTGGGCTGGATAAGTTTAGAGGTCTTCTCCAACCTTAGTGATGCTGTGATTCTATGAGATGGTCCTAGTCCGAAAATAGAATTAACGAACAAGTTGCTGCCTCTTTAAAACATCATGTAATTTCTTTGCAAGTGCAAGAGTGGTCGATTTCTAGAAGCCAAGATTAGTATTAATAAAGCAGGAATGAGGTACAGTATTAACCTTTTCAATCAATCTCTATTTATTGAGTTGTTAATTAGAGGCATTTAATTTCCCAGGCCAATTCTGCCTGGAATTCGGGGCTGAGGAGGAGGCAGGGAGGAAGCAGGATATCGTTTTATCACTTAAAGGACAAGGAATTTTGCCAGGATGGGGTTTGATGACAGGGAATGAGCCCCTTCCCAAGCCGAGCATCAGGGAAAGCTCAGGAGCAGCTTATAAACCGAACCCATTTTATATTTATCAAATATAGTTTCAACCCTATATTAAACCCTTGTTTTATTGTGTTAACTAGTCTGTATTGGATTTTTCTCGACTACGAAACCTTACCCTTGGCAGCAGTATTTTATTAGCAGCCAAGGCATCAGTTTTGAACGCAAAGGGGGATTAATTTAATATTAAGTAAGAGCTGAGTGGGGCCGCTGTGGATTGAGGAGTTGATGGTGTGTGACTAGTGAGTTATGCATGGAGGTTATTAGCTGTCCTACCGGGAAAACTGATCCGGAGCTGAATATTTATGAGTTGGTCCAGCCCTGGGAGGGCTGTGGGTGGCTGGGGGACAGCGCAGGGTCAGCCAGGGTGAGAAGAAAAGACAATGAAAAGCAGTGAGCATCCCCACTTGGTGCAAATTTGAAAACTGCCCTGGCCATGGTATAAAGATTTGCGGAGTTCATCAGTCCCTAAGGGGCAGAACACTATTCCCAATGTTTTGTTTTGGGAAATCAAAGCGAAATTTGCTATTCATCTTCTGGAACAGGGAGGGGAAAATGGCTTTTCTGGTGACATTTTTCCCATCCCTCTGCATCTCTTGATCTATGAGCTGCATCCCGACGGCGGGTGCTCCTCTCCGCCTCTTCCCCCGAGTTTGTTTGCTTGTTTATTTTAATGGAGTGGCTCAGAAAAAGCTTCTTCCCTAATGAAGTACGATGGAGTGAAGGAGGCTGAGCGAGGTGGGGAGGCAGCGGCAGCACAAAGGAGATTAATAAAGCTCTTTTTTTCATTCCTGTCATGCTGGTGGCCAGGGCTGAGCGGCAGCTGGGAGGAGAGAGGAGGTCAGATGGGTGGTGGGCAGGTGTAGCCAACGCTCATTTCAATATGCAATAGATATTCCCTCTTTAAACAAAACAAAGAGGCTTTTATGAGCGCCCAGGCAGCCTTGCAGCACCACTGGGGCAGGCAGAGCTTGGGGAAAAACTAGGCAATCATAGAATCAGGGAGTGGTTTGGGTTGGAAGGGACCTTAAAGCCCATGGGCAGGGACACCTCCCACTGGATCTAGTTGGTCCTGGCCTTGAACCCCTCCAGGGATGGGGCAGCCACCACTGCTCTGGGCAGCCTGGGCCAGGGCTTCCCCACCCTCACAGCAAAACATTTCTCCCTAACATCCTATCACAATCTCCCCTCTTTCAGCTTCAAATTCTTCCCCCTCATCCTATGGTTGGACTCGATGATCCAATGGGTCCCTTCCAACCTGGTTGTTCTATGATTCTATCCCTGCCCTCCTTGATCAAGAGCCCCTCCCCAGCTTTCCTGGAGCCCCTTTCAGAACCCGAAGCCACTCTAAGTAGTCCTCACAGCCTCCTCTTCTCCAGGCTGAACAACCCCAACTCTCTCAGCCTGTCCTCATGCAGGAGGTGCTCCAGCCCTCCGATCATGTCTCTGGCCTCCTTTGAACTCCAACAGATCCACATCCTTTACTGATAAAAAATGAAGGGGAGTTTGCTTCTGCGTGAACTCTTCCCTTGCTTTTCTATCTGGGAATTGGCTCTGGCAGAGCAGCAACACCCAGTTCCCCTGGGTGGGGGGAAGAGAAATCCAAAAGCATTGGAGATGCTTTGCAGTGAAGAAGAGTTTGGGCATTTATTTTTGTTATATTTTGCCTTTCAAGTGCTTTCTCAGTTGAAGTATCTCTCATCAAGCAGAGTGCCCGCTACCTGCAGCCTGCGTGTAAGCAGCCGTGTGTTGAAAATACATTTCCTCAGCTTAACTGGGGTATTTTTAGCCCTGACGCACCCACCAGCCCCATAATGGGTTATTTTTGCTCCTGAGTGCATCAACCGTGTTACGACAGAGCCGAGCAGCGAAGGGGACTGCAATGATGGGGAGATGCCACGGCTGAGCCGCAGGCTGTGAGAAGCAGCCTTGGCTCTCCTTCTTCGTTAACCGCTGCTAATTACTGCTGGTGGTGGGAGTGTGGGGATGCTGCTGGGCCAGCAGAGCTTGCAGAGGAGCCAATGGGAGAGCACATTGATTTGAATATATTTGCATATCCCTGCCTGGCGGGTTAATTAACCGGAGGGGTCAAGGGCTTGTGGAAGGATTTAATTCATAGAATCATAGAACAACCAGGTTGGAAGGGACCCATCGGATCATCTAGTCCAACCATTCCTATCAAAATTCTTATGACAAAAAAAGACTTTCAGATCCCAGTAAAACCAAAAAAGTTTAAAATGGAGAAGTAAGTCTTGTTTCTGCATCATATTCCAAATACTTAAATTGCAAAATTTCAGTTTCATTAGAAATTTAATTTATTAAACCCTCTGGCACGGGGAGCACAGGACCCCACACTGCCCCTCCTGCCCTCGGGGGTGACAGGGGCTGAGATTTACCCTGGGAGAGGATTAAGGTCAGGATAGAGTGGGATTGTCCTCTTGTACTCTTTCACCATGGCCCTTGGCTGTGTGTGAAGGTGGGAGCCAGCAGCTGGGGGAGCTTTGGGGACCAATGACCACTGGTGGCTTTGGGAGCAAGGAACCAGTCTCTGACTGTGTGATGTTGGGTTAAGCAGCCAGGCTTGAGGGTTTCTACAGGCAGGGTGGCTGTGGTGGGGGCCATTCCCTCTTGTCCCAAGTGCCAGGGGACAGGACAAGAGGGAATGGCCTCAAGCTCTGCCAGGGGAGGTTTAGGCTAGAGATTAGGAGGAAGTTTTTCACAGAAAAAAAGGGTCATTGGGCATTGGAATAGGCTGCCCAGGGAGGTGGTTGAGTCACCTTCCCTGGAGGTGTTTAAGGGACGGGTAGATGAGGTCCTGAGGTACTTGGTTTAGTGTTTGATAGGAATGGTTGGACTCGATGATCCGACGGGTCTCTTCCAACCTGGTTGTTCTGTGATTCTGTGGTGAGATGTCCCTGTGCAGGACTCTTCAGACTTGTCACCTGCTATGTCCCCAACATGGATTGGGATGTTTTGGCGATAGCTTGTGTGGGTCCGTGGTGGCTTTGGAGATGCAGTTCCATGCAGGCAGAGCTGAGGATTTCCTGCAGCAGGATTTTTTCCTTAATTAGTTAAAATACAAGGAAGTGCACTAACTTTTTTATGAGCCTCTTGCTGGGTCGATGGGCTTTGTGCCAACTTGAGAAGGCTTGCTTTATCTTTTTTTAGCCTAGAAAAGAGGAGGCTGAGAGGAGACCTCATTGATCTCTACAACTACTTGAAAGGAGGTTGTAGAGAGGAGGGAGCTGGGCTCTTCTCCCAAGGGACAGGGGACAGGACAAGAGGGAATGGCCTCAAGCTCCACCAGGGGAAATTTAGGCTGGAGATTAGGAGGAAGTTTTTCACAGAAAGGGTCATTGGGCATTGGAATAGGCTGCCCAGGGAGGTGATTGATTCACCTTCCCTGGAGGTGTTTAAGGGACAGGTGGATGAGGTCCTGAGGGACATGGTTTAGTGTTTGATAGGAATGGTTGGACTCGATGATCCGATGGGTCTCTTCCAACCTGGTTGTTCTATGATTCTATGATCTTTTGTTTTCTGCTTTGAGGGAATGATTCAAGAAACCCCCTCATCCTCCTTTTCTCCCTGGAGATTTTTTTTTTTCTTCAATCCAGTCCTAGAAGTTTAATTTCCAAAGCTCTTTCCTCCTTTACTTTTCCTCTGGAGCTTGAAATAAACCATTCCCCTTGAAAAGACTAGGGAGAGAGGAGGCCAAGCAATTAATAATCAAAGAGGGGATGGGGAAGGAGGGTTTTTAAAATAAAGAGATAGGGGGTTTATGTTGGTTCTCTTAGCAGAAGTGATCAAAAGGAGCTGGCAAAGGGACCTGGAATAGGGTCTGTCGCTGTCGTGCTGTGAAGCTGCTGCTCACAGCCCTTTGCTCATCTCTGTGCCAGTGGAGATGCATAACTAGAAGCAGAGAGGAGCTCTGCTTAATTACACCCTTCTTCTTTATGCAAATGGCAAGAGGAGGGTTTGCAGGGGTGAGATGAGAGCGGCAGCCTTACCTAGGCAAGGGGTATTGTATCATAGAATCATAGAACAACCAGGTTGGAAGAGACCCATCGGATCATTGAGTCCAACCATTCCTATCAAACACTAAACCATGTCCCTCAAGACCTCATCTACCTGTGCCTTAAACACCTCCAGGGAAGGTGACTCAACCACCTCCCTGGGCAGCCTGTTCCAATGCCCAATGACCCTCTGTGTGAAAAACTTCCTCCTAATCTCCAGCCTAAATCTCCCCTGGTGGAGCTTGAGACCATTCCCTCTTGTCCTGTCCCCTGTCCCTTGGGAGAAGAGGCCTGCTCCCTCCGCTCTACAACCTCCATCCCTGTACTATCTCCTGTTGTGGTGGTGGGAACACATGTTGGGGGCTCAGCAGGATAGGAAACACGTGGGCAATGCACCTCTTGAACCCTTTCAAAGTATTTGTGTTCCACAGGGACCTGGAGAGCTGGGTCTGTGCAAAACTCATGAAGTTCAGCAAGGCTAAGTGCAAGGTCTTGCTCCAGGGTTGGGACAATCCCAAGCACAAATCCAGGCTGGGCAGAGAGAATGGATTGGGGACAGCTCTGAGGAGAAGGACTTGGGGTGCTGGGGGATGAAGAGCTCCACATGAGCTGACAAAATTCTCTTGCGGCTGAGGAAGACAGTTAGGGCCTGGGCTGCATCAAAAGAGTGTGACCAGCAGGGAGAGGGAGGGGATTCTGCCCCTCTGCTCTGATGTGACCCCACATGTAGTCCTGCATCCAGGTCTGGAGCCCTCAGCACAGGAAGGACATGGAGCTGTTGGAGAGAGTCCAGAGGAGGCCACTGGGATGATCCAAAGGCTGGGGCACCTTCTGTATGAGGACAGGCTGGGAGAGTTGGGGTTGTTTAGCCTGGAGAAGAGAAGGCTGCGGGGAGAGCTTAGAGCAGCTTCCAGCACGGAAAGGGGCTCCAGGAAAGCTGGGGAGGGGCTTTTGATCAGGGAGGGCAGGAATAGGATGAGTGGGAATGGTTTTGAGCTGCAAGAGGGGAGATTGAGATGAGATTTTAGGGATAAATGTTTTGCTGTGAGTGTGAGGAGGCCCTGGCCCAGGCTGCTGAGAGCGGTGGTGGCTGCCCCATCCCTGGAGGTGTTCAAGACCATGTTGGATGTGGCTCGGGACAAACTTATCCAGTGGGAGGTGTCCCTGCCCATGGCAAGGGTGGAACTGGATGGGCTCTGAGGTCCCTTCCAACACAAATTATTCTGCAGTTCACTTGGGTTTGGCATGTGTGTGGCAAGCTTGAGGCTTGCTGGGATTTTGGGGGTGGATGTAGTCATGGGTGTGGGGACTGTGAAGATTGTGCCGTGCCGCATGGCCATGTCCGTGTGCTTTGTTGCAGGCGGCAGCCTCTCCAAGCAGGATTGGACCATCCAGTGGCCGACAACGGAGCCAGGGAAGGAGAACAGCCCCGGGTGCCAGCCAGAGCCGGGTCAGTGGGGCAGGACGCACCTCTCGCCGAGCCCCAAGGTCCAACCCAAGTGTGGGCAGCATCACTGCCACGCGGGCTCTCCCCATGGACCCCTGTACACCCACGTGGACCGGCTGACTGTGGAAGGTCACCCAGGGCTGTGCCCACCCCTGGAGTCCGGCCACCGCTCCCTGCCGCCCTCCCCACGCCAGCGACATGCTGCTCACACCCCACCACGTACCCCCAACATCGTGACGATGACGCCGCCAGGCACGCCGCCCGTCCGACGGAGGAATAAACTGAAGCCCCCTGGGACACCTCCACCCTCGTCACGCAAACTGATCCATCTCATCCCTGGCTTCACCGTGCTGCACCGGAGCAAATCCCACGAGTTCCAGCTGGGGCATCGTGTGGACGAGGCACACACCCCCAAGTAAGTGGGTGCAATGGGGTGATGAACCCTATCCCAGCTCCTTTGGAAAAGTGGAAAATTCCTTAATGCTGGGGTGTGGTGTCTTTTCTTTCGAGCTCTGAGGTGGAAAAGCCCTTTAGAGGTCTAGCAGGCAGTGCGGATGCTGCTGGGATGGTGTATACTTTGCTTACCTAGGACTGCCAGGAGGAGAGGGACCTGGGGGTGTTGGTTGACAGCCGGCTGAACATGAGCCAGCATGGCTCGTTGGCCCAGGTGGCCAAGAAGGTCAATGGCATCCTGGCTTGTATCAGAAACGGTGTGACCAGCAGGTTCAGGGAGGTGATTCTCCCTCTGTACTCAGCACTGGTGAGGCCACTCCTTGAATACTGTGTTCAGTTCTGGGCCCCTCACCACAAGAAGGATGTTGAGGCTCTGGAGCAAGTCCAGAGAAGAGCGACGAGGCTGGTGAAGGGGCTGGAGAACAGGCCCTATGAGGAGCGGCTGAGAGAGCTGGGGGTGTTTATCCTGGAGAAGAGGAGGCTGAGAGGAGACCTCATTACTCTCTACAACTACCTGAAAGGAGGTTGTAGAGAGGAGGGAGCTGGCCTCTTCTCCCAAGGGACAGGGGACAGGACAAGAGGGAATGGCCTCAAGCTCCACCAGGGGTGATTTAGGCTGGAGATTAGGAGGAGGTTTTTCACAGAAAGGGTCATTGGGCATTGGAACAGGCTGCCCAGGGAGGTGGTTGATTCACCTTCCCCAGAGGTGTTTAAGGGACGGGTAGATGAGGTCTTGAGGGACTTGGTTTAGTGTTAGATAGGAATGGTTGGACTAGAAGATCCGATGTGTCCCTTCCACCCTGGTTGTTCTATGATTCTATGACTTTGTTTTGGGAGCGTGGAGTGGATGGGGAGCAGTGAAGGCTGCTGTTTGGCAAAGCCTCGTGTGCTGGACTGTGGCTCTGGTGGCACAGATGGATTACAGGGTGGGATTTTGCAGCTGCAGCACTGGGATGCACAGCATCGCCCTAAGAGCTGAGTGTGAATGTGAGAACAAGGTGGGTATAATTCTTTCAGCTGGGATGTGGGTATCTTGTATACTGTGGTTTATATTCTAATATCTTCCCTGTATTTTTTCCATCCCTTCTGGTGTTTGCAAAAGGCTCTTCAGTCCCTGGCTAGGCAAAGGCTCCTTCCCTCAGCTCTTGCTCTGTGGCTCTGGTGCCAGCAGAGGCTGCTGCTGTGCAGGGAAAGGGCTTCCTGACACCAACACACTCCCATCTCCTTCAGGCCTTTTTGGTGGCCGTTGTCTGAAAGCCTTTCTGCTGCCTCGGTGTGGGGTGGCAGAGGGGACTGGTGCCAATATTGGGGGCATAATCTCCCCTCCCTGAGGATGCATTGGAATGGAGCGCGGCTGGTCCCTACCAGCTTCCTGAAATAGGAGCCTGAGGATAAACTGCGCGGCTTGTCCTCAACTTGGGGTTCTTGGAAAACGAGAAGGCTTGGTGGAGTCTCTTGAGGGATGTGGTGGGAGCAGGGGGAAGCTTGGATTCCCTGGCACACTGGTGCAAACCTACCTGCCTGGATCCAGGGGCAGCTGTGGTGCTCAGGCAGCTCCAGCTGGGGCACGTGGAGGGTTAAAGTCTACTGCCTGGCTGCCAGACCCTGCTCTCCCTGTGTTCATACAGGGGCAGACTGGAGAGGATTTAGGGTGCAGGTGTATCCTGTGGCTTCAGCATTGTGGTGCCACTTGTTTCCTTGTCACATCCCCAAGGCTGCAGCAGCTGCAGGGCTGTAGTTGTTACACAATGAGTGTGGACACCTTTCTCCCCCAGGCTAGGAGTTTTCAGTCTGTGCTGGCTTTTAGCTTTTGGAAATGAGTTTCTTTCAGCTGGACAATATCTCCTCTAAGGCCACCCTCCTCCTTGTGCTTAGGCACTGGGAAGTCGTATATACATTGATCCATCCCCAGTGAGCATCACTGTGTTCGAATCATCGAATGGTTTGAGTTGGAAGGGACCATGAGGATCACCCTGTTCCACTCGCCCTGCAGCGAGCAGGGATGTCTTCAACCGGATCAGATTTGCAGGAGCAAAACCTTGTGAGCAGCCTGATTCGTGTCCTACTTTTATTTGCTTTTCAGCATTCAGTCTGAGCTCTATCCTTTGCTTCCCCCAAGCTGTTTGATCCCCACTGTGGTCACTGTGCACTCTGGGTCATCCTGACATGGATCCGGTGTGAGGTTTGGACATGGGTATTTGATAGGAATGGTTGGACTCAATGATCCAATGAGTCTTTTCCAACCTGGTGATTTTATGATTCTGTGACCTTATTCCAGCAAAACCTTTGACCAGTGTTTCTCTGAGCCCCCTGGGGATGGGATGCTTTGACTTCTCTTGCAATGGGAAGCAGCAGAGCAAGTTACAGGGAAGGGAATTGTAGATGGTGTTTGCATGACCATGGTCACGTCTCTTGAGAGCAAAGAGGCCCTGCAAAGGGGTCTGGACAGATTGGAGAACTGGGTGATCGACAACTGCATGGAGCTGAGCAAGGGCAAGTGCTGGGTTTTGCACCCAAGACACAGCACCCTGGGTGTCCACACAGCCTGGAGAGTGAAACGCTGGAGGGCAGCCCTGGGGAAAGGGGTCTGGGGGTTCTGGTCAGTGGCAAGTTGACCGTGAGCCAGCAGTGCCCTGGCAGCCAAAAGGGGCGACTATGTCCTGGGTGCATCCTGCACAGCACCAACAGTCAGACAAGGGAGGGGATTGTCCTGCTCTGCTCCACACTGGGGTGGCCCCACCTTGAGCACTGGGGGTAGTTCTGGGGCTACAGGGTAAATAGATAGATCTAAGGGTGCTGGAGAGTGTCCAGAGGGCATGGAGCTGGGGAAGGGTTTAGAGGGGAATTGTGTGAGGAACAGCTGAAGTCACTTGGTCTGTTCAGCCTGGAGAAGAGGAGACTGTGGGGAGACCTCATTGTGGTCTGGAGCTTCCTCACCTGGGGAGGAGGAGCAAGAGCAGGTGGTGAGCTCTTCTTTCTGGACCCTAGGGAATGGCAGGAAAATGCCAGGGGAGAGTCAAGTTGGACATTAGGAGCAGGTTCTTCCCCTAGAGGGTGGTGGAGCACTGGAACAGCTCCCAGGGAAGCAGTCACGGTGCCAAGCCTGACTATATTCCAGAAGGGTTTGGCCAATGCCCTTAGCCACGTATTATGGGGTTGTCCTGTGCAGGAGCAGGAGTTGGACTTGATCCTTCTAACCCAAAACATTTTATAATTCTGTGTCTCATCTTCCTTCATCAGTCTCTGGCCTTTTTTCTGTTTACCCAGCATCTTCGGCGCTCCTGTTCCCAGTTGTGCTGGGCCACCTTGGGTGACGCAACTTTAATTTACAGCTGGTGAATTAATAGAGGAAAGAGAGAGCCTGTATTAACAGGGCTCTGTTGTGCCAGTGTCCTAGTCAGGGCTTCATCGTGTCGATGCGGAAGGACCCAGGCTCTCAAAAGCTGCTCGCAGAACCGAGGAGGTTAATTTTCTCTAATGGCACTTAATGATTTTTCAGGAGGCAACCACTAAATCCTGCTTGCTAATCCTGTTAGTGTTTTTGGGATAATAATTAGTGCATTAAAGAGGCAGCTTCTTTTTTTCCCCATTTCTCTTGCAGAGGCAATGCTCAAGCTTTAGCTGCGTATTAGCCTGAATGCAGTGGCAAACGCTCCCTGCCACAGAGAAAAAGTAGCTTTTTGGGGCTGTTAGCAGCTGTTTCTTGTTTTATGGCACTGTCCATGCAATGTGCATGTATTGTGCTCTTTATCAGGGAGTGCAGGGATGGCACAAGGGGAATGGTTTTCAGCTGAAAGAAGGAAGATTGAGATGAGATCTTAGGCAGAAAACCTTGATGGAGGGAGGCAGCCAGGGTGTTATGGGGCTGCCCCCACTAATTTTTCCATCTCGGTGCAGGCACAGGAGTTAAACTACTGCCATATATCTAGGAGAGCAGTAGCAGCATCCAGGTCCTCTCTGGAGCAAGGCTGCCATGTACCACTTTACTCTTGATGACAGCTCATAAGTTTGCTTGTGTTTTGTGTTTCGGAGCTTATTTTTAGGGTTTAATCCATCATTTTTGTGTGCTGAAATCTTCTGAAGCAGGGGTTAATTATTTCTGAGCTTGCAGCCTCACATTTTCCTGCACGGAGGCTCCAGCTGTTGACTGTAACTCTGGGGTATGGAACATTACTCCTAAAAAGATCCCCTGGCTTCCATAAATCCACCATCCATAAACATCTCATGAATGGTCTTGAAACGGAAACAAAACATTTAGAGTGGCTGATAATATAATACCCATTTAATACCTCATGAATTCCACAGGCCATTTAGATCTTTCATGGATAGTTAATGATTATTCATCAGCGAGGAGGCAGGAAAAGAACCAAACTCTGAATGGAAAGTCTTAAAAACACATTAATTGGGGAACAAAAGTCAACCTAGTTAAGAGTGAGCTCAAGAGCTCAAGTTAACTCTCAGAAGGGTGTGTATAGAATAACCCTCCAGAGGCAAGATCTGCCCCAAAGCAATGCTTGGGATGTCTTCATCCTTAGATCTGTGCCAAAGGGAGGGGAGCCCAGAACCTCATCCACTCCCCAGTTGTGGTTCTGCTGGAAAGTGTCAGAGGAGGCCACAAAGCTGGGGAAGGGTTTAGAGAGGAAGCTGTGTGAGGAGCAGCTGAAGTCACTGGGTCTTTTGAGCCTGGAGAAGAGTAGGCTAAGGGGAGACCTCATCACACTTGACAGTTTCCTTACATGTTGAGGGGCAGGTGCTTGGCTCTTCTCTCTGGACCCAAGGGAATGGCAGGAAAATGCCAGGGGAGGGTTAGGGTGGACATTAGGAGAAGGTTCCTCATGTAGAGAGTGGTGGAGCACTGGAACACCTCCCAGGGAAGCAGACACAGCACCAAACCTGACAATATTCCAGAAGCCTTTGGCCAATGCCCTTGGCCCCATGGTGTGAATGCTGGGGTTGTCCTGTGAAGGGACAGGACTTGGACTCGATGATCCTTGTGGGTCCCTTCCAGCTCAGGACATGCTGTGATTCTTCTGCTACTCTGAGCCTGGCCAAATTAATGAGCACAGTGGCCTTTGAAGAGCAACCTCCTGCAAGCAGCTGGGGAAGGGGGAGGGTCAGTGTGTGTGGATGGTGAAATAAAGAGGTATGACCTGACACAGCTGAGCCCTGGAGAAAGGCTGAACTGTCCTGAGAGCTGAGGTGAAGCAGCTGCTGGAGAGGACACGCAGTTTTTGTGGTGTACCTAGGTCAGATTAGGGCTGGGAGGAGGCTCCTCCAGCTTATGGCAGTTTTATTTTAGGTAAGCTTTCAATGAAATCCCCTTAGCCTGTGTTGTTGCAATTGCATTTGAGGCATGGATGTAGACGAGGTTAGGTGTTCTAGTGGAAAAGGCGCTTTATCCAAAGCTTTGTGACGGTCCTTACTTTTAGCCTTGTTGACACTGAGGTTGTTTTATTGTATCTCAACATCAAGATGAGGATATCCCGGGTAGGTGAAGTCAGATGTGAAGTTCACCTGTGATCTGGTGATAGAGCATGCACCTTTTTTTCTTTTCCTTTTCCCTCATATTGTTTCCAGGTCTGAACCAACTCTAACCTGATGCTTTCTCTGTTGTTGTTGGGTTGTTTCCATCCCATCTAACAGAAGCCCCTGAGAATAGGGTATCTCCTGTGTCACTTGACCTAGAGTTTAAAGGGAAAGTCGTATGAGGAGCAGCTAAAGTCACTTGATCTGCTCAGCCTGGAGAAGAGGTGACTGAGGAGGGACCTCATAGCAATTTACTGTTTCCTTACCAGAGGAGGAGCAGGTGCTGATCTCTTCTTTCTGGTGACCATTGATAGGACCTAAGGGAATGGCAGGAAGCTGTGCTGGAGGAGGATTAGGTTGGATATAAAGAAGAGTTTCTTCCCCCAGAGTGTGGTGGAGCACTGGAACAGCTCCTCAGGGAGGCAGTCAGGGTGCCAAGCTGGACAATGTTGCAGAAACCCTTGACCGATGCCTTTAGCCCCATGGTTTGAATGTTGGGGTTGCCCTGTGCAGGGGTAGGAGTTGGGCTTGTGGGTCCCTTCTAACTCGGGGTGTTCTATGATCTAGGGCAGAGAGATGAAAGACTGAGTCATAGATGTGCAGAAACCTAGAACCAGAGGTCATTTTCACCATCCCCACTGCACTGAGCAGCCTGTGGTTGGACAGTCTGTCGTAGTTAGTCATCTATGCTGATTTTAAATGCTATGGAGTGATAGGTCATCTATTTTACTGCTCTGCAACCTTTATAATAATGACACTTTCCCTTGTATTAATTCCAATCAATGCTTCCACCAGGTAGATCAATTATTTGATATTCTGCGTGGGCTGGATTTGATCGAGCCGCATTGAGATAACTTTTGTGCCTGATGTCTCTCTGACGTTTCCCAGGCTTGGAAAGGCAGGTGGGCTCTTGGCTTTGGGGGTGAGCAAGAGATTGATGTTTGCAGAGCAGGTGGCTACAGCAGGACACTACCAACCTGTGCAAGTAATCTGTGTGCAGCATCTGCAGTGCTGTGTTATTCATCCTGTGTGCTGTCCGAAAACGTAGAGACCCGGTACTTCTGCAAGGGGGAGAGCATTGATGTGAGGGAATTTGGAGAGCAAAATGAGCAGCATCTCTCTCTCTCTGTCTCTCTTTCTCTCTCTGTATCCAAATAACCTTTCTGATTAATCTCGGTGCGTGGTGAGTCAGGGCTGGGGAGTTTTGCACAGGTCCTGGATTGTCTCCAGCTCTCTCCAAGTAGGGTCTGCACACCGTGTCTTGACAGTGATGGGTAGCCACCATAACAAACTGGCTCTCTGCTGCAATTATCCCACTGCTCTGGGCTGCCGTTCTCCTTAGGTATGTCATTAATGTTAATTACTGCCGTGGTGTTCCATCAAGAGGAGCAGGAGCTTTAACATGCTTGGAGGAGAAACTTTCCACCATGTCCTTTAATGAGAAGTTGAGCCTCCATTCGCCGCTTTTGAAACGGAGAGCATGATTATGAATTTAGATGAAGGTTAACATCTTGGGGTATGTGTGTGAGGTAACAGAGCTCTCCTGCTGCGGGCACCTTTCCCTGAATTTTTGCCTTCGTGGTTTCCATGCATGAGAGGAAGGCAGGGCACAGCGAGGACATTGCTATGGGCAATGTCCTAGGGTGGTGACAAGAAGATGGATTGACCGCTGCTGGTCATGATAGGAGGACGTGCTTGAGCTCTTCTCGGTGCTTTCTTCCAGCTTGTAGCTATGCAGGAAGGATGTGAAGCAGCTCCTTTCTCCTCTTCTGGTCATCTTCAGACCAGGCTGGATGGGACTTTTGCTGATTGCATCCCTTTTGGTAGCTCAGTTTTGTAAGCATGGAGGTCTTGGCCTCAAGCTCCACCAGGGGAGATTTAGGCTGGAGATTAGGAGGAAGTTTTTCACGCAGAGGGTCATTGGGCATTGGAACAGGCTGCCCAGGGAGGTGGTTGATTCACCTTCCCTGGAGGTGTTTAAGGTACGGGTGGATAAGGTCTTGAGGGACTTGGTTTAGTGTTTGATAGGAATGGTTGGACTAGATGATCCGATGGGTCCCTTCCAACCTGGTTGTTCTATGATTCTTCGACCCCTCCGTTCCTCTCCTATGAGGACAGACTGAGAGACTGGAGAAGAGAAGGCTCTGGGGAGACCTGAGAACAGACTCCCAGTACTGAAAAGGGAATAAGAAAGATGGGGACAGACTTTTTAGTAGTGCCTGAAGTGACAGGACAAGTGGTAATGTTTTTAAAATGAAAGAGTACAGTTAAGTGGAATAAAAGGAACATGTTTTACAATGAGGATGGTGAAGCACTGGTATAGGTTGCCCGGAGAGGTGGTGGATGCCCCATCCCTGGAAACACTGAAGGTCAGGTTGAATGGGGCTCTAAGCAACATGGTGGAGTTGAAGATGTCCCTCAACAATCCTGTCATCATGAAGATGTTCATTGCAAGGGGGGTTCACCTCATTCATAGGTGACCTTTAAAGGTCCCTTCCAATCCAAACCATTTTATGATTCAGTGATTTGATATGGGATGGGGTGGGATGGGGGGTGAGGAGTGCCTGGAGCTGCCTAAAGCTGTGTTCACTAGGCAGGGAGAAACCCACTCATCTGGATGTAAATGAGGGACATCCCAGGGCTGAACGGGTGTGGACATGGCTCCATCAAAAGGTGACTCAACCTCACTGTTGTTAGTTGGCTAGAGCTGTTGGTGCTCATCCACCACTGCCCTTGTGCGTTCCTCAAAGAAATGTAAGGGTGGAAATGAAGAAAACAGAAGGGGTTTAATGAGAAACAGGTCTTGCTTCAGGATCCTGGCAATTAGCTTCTCGAACTCCTTCCATGCAGCTGCCTGCATCTGCTCCGAGTGTTGTTCCTGCTGCCCTCCTGCAGAACTCTCTCGTTGCTGTACAAGTCCCGAGAGGGGGTGGGGGGTAAAAAAAAAAAACCTGTTTGACTTGAGATCCCTTCAAAGAATTTCCCATCTTTATAATTTGCAGCCATAATAAAAAGTTAGGCTTTATGCTATGAAAAGAGAATAATAGATCAGTAAGATGTGAACCTTAAAACTCAGCCATCCAGGGAAGCAGGGACAGGCACTTGAATAAATATTTAACTGTTGAGGCTTTGATATGAAGAACTTGCTTTTCCTCTGACCGAGGGAGGGAGGGTTTGTTGCCTCTTACAGTAATGAGGGAGGATAAGGGTAATGTCTGGTGGATAGACTCTATTTTCTTTAATATCGAGCTGGTCTTGCACTGAGATGATTCAGGTCTGGGTGTGTAATGAAGAAATTTCATCTCTTCAGAGGGGTTCAAATAATCATAGAATCATGGAATGGGTTGGGTGATGGCTCCATCCGTGGTGGTTTTGGTACAAACTCCCCAAGCCTGTTTTTTTGGGGCTGCTTGGATGGGGATGTCGCTGGGATTTTTGTGGCTTCTTGGGAATCTCTGAAGAGAGGAGTTGGATTTTCCAGCCATGAGCCAGCACGGGAACTGAGCAGGAAGGGAGCAGAACTGGCAGCTCTTCTTGCATTAAAAAATGCAAGAGTGTATTGTGGAGTTCCCTCATTTTTTATCAGTGCACATGGATGTTGCTTGGTGCTGCTTCCTCTGCACCAGGCAGAACCTTGCAGGCTGCTGAGGTGTGGGGGCAGCGCTTTACCTTCTCCATCCTCTGATTTAATACAGAATATCAAACAATTAAGCCAGTCAAAAGGCAATAAATCTCCTGAGCTGCATCCTGACCGAGGCTGTGCACTTCAAACCAGGTGGCAGTGATCTTTAATCCTTTACAGGGACCTAACTGAAATGCCAATGAGAGAATTTCTTTTTTTTTCCCCAGCTATTTCTCTTCTTTTAAAGAGCAATGCTTGCATTGAAATTGGAGTGTGCCGGAGAGGAGCAAAGCGGTGAATAAAACATAGCCCAGTGCAGTCAGCTGTGGGGTCAACTCACCTGTTTCAGCTCTAGTTTAAATGTAAACCTCTGCTGATTATTTTTATTACGATGATATTAGCAAGTGACAAGAAATGCCTGCAGAGCAGAGTTATTTACCATGACCTCCCCTTTGGAGTCATGGGATAGTTGGGTCAGAAGGGACCTCAAAGCCCGTCCAGTTCCACCCCTTTGCTACGGGAGGGACACTTTCCACTGGATCAGGTTGCTCCAAGCCCCATCCAACCTGGCCTTGAACACCTCTAGGGATGGGGCAACCACCACTTCTCAGGGCACTCTCGTTGTGCAGAATTTTTTCCTAAGATCTCATCTAAATCTTTCTCTTTCCAATTTAAAGCCATTCCCCCTTGTCACATCACTAAAGGCCTTTGTAAAAAGTCCCTCCCCAGCTTTCTTGTAGGATAGAGGTTTTTCACACAGAGGGTCTTTGGGCATTGGAATAGGCTGCCCAGGGAGGTGGTTGATTCACCTTTCCTGGAGGTGTTTAAAGGATGGGTAGATGAGGTCCTGAGGGACATGGTTTAGTGTTTGATAGGAATGGTTGGACTCGATGATCTGATGGGTCTTTTCCAACCTGGTTGTTCTATGATTCTATGATAGAAATGGTCATGGAGAAGTGAACATCACTGGGATGCAGGGAACTGGTTGGAGAGCCTGATGGCCTTTGCATCTCCACTCCCTGTAACATAGAGGCTTCTCCATGCCCCTACCCCAACTTCTGCTGGTGAGTGCTCACTTTCCCAGTGTATCCTGCTCTTCCAGCCTGTGAAATGCTCGGGAACATTCTGACTGCTTCATGCTTTTGCAGTCCCTGCTTCCTCGCTGGGACTCTCTAGCATCCTTACTATCCCCACATCCCATCTCACAACCCTGTCAATCCCAACCCTTCTGCTTCGATGCAGATAGAGCCTTGCTGGGGCTGAAAAGAGTGATGGGTCCTTTGTCCTGGGTGTCTGCTTGTGTTTTTCACCGCCTGTTGAAACCCTCCATTTTTTTGCCGATGCCGGTGATGAGCATTTGACTGATTCCACAGAGCAGGCGGGGATGAGCCATTCAGCCTGGATTGACACCTGAAGGGATACGCATTAAATGCTTCAAACTAGTTGAGCTATTTATTTTTTTCTCTTTATTTTGAACGCCATCATCATGTATTTAGAAAATTCTTGCGTGAAATTATGTCTCTAATAGTTGGCATTTACCTATGTGCATGGAATCGCTCCCAGAGAGCAGCACTGACTTTCCCCAAGCATCCACATCAACGTGCAGCAGAAATTTGCCCTGATGCTCCTGTGAACTTTGGTTTCAGGGGCTTGAGTGGGAGATTCTGCCTGATATCCCCTCCAGGAGATGCAAGAGGAAGACAAGGATAAAAATGAGGCTTTTTAGGGGCCGTGCAGAGGATTAGGGAATGGAGGGAGATAAGAGTGGAGTGGCTGGCAGGGGATGCTAAGGAGGGGCTGGGATCAGTGGGGCTGGCATCAGCACAGAGACGGGAGTGGAGGCTTCTGGAGTGGCAAAGAAAAGGTGTCAGGCTGTTCAAATTTGGGAAACTGCTCCACATCTGGCAGGAAAGGAGCCGTTGTCCCTGCAGTGGCAATTTTCTTGCTATCCTTGGAGACCTGCCATAGTCACTTGAGGGTGTCGCCTAGATTTTAGGGGCTTCAAGCCTGGAGATGGACTGTATATGGTCCTCTTTCCCCCCCACAAACCCTTTAAAACCAAACCCCAAAGCCCTAGGGGGTATAATTAGCTCCCTGCTCCCCCTGCCTGGTGCTTGGCATGGGCTGTGGACTCTCATTTTGGTAGTTGTCCAGCTGTGACTGGAGGAAAATGGTTCTTCCTGGGGGTTGAGAGGTATCGGCACCATCTAAATAGCACCTTCCGTGGCCCTGCGGCTTTGCAGAGCTGTGCTGCGCTTTCCCTTCTGAGACGTTTGCTTCTCCATCAGTGTTTCTGTATCATCCCTGGGTTGTTTTAAGAGGAGCGCTTGCCTTTTCCACTCCCCCAGCCAAGCAGCTGAGAACTTGCCAAGTTCTGGAGAAGTCTGAAATGCTGCTTAATGGGGATGTTAGTACGGCCAACCCCACCGAGCATCAGAATGAGCCCAGCTTGCATCATACACTGGACTTTATTGGCTTGGCTGAGATTATCATAGAATTGGAGAATGATTTGGTTTGGAAGGGACCTTAAAGATCATGTAGTTCTAGCAGCGAGGTCCAGCATGAGCCCCCCTCCCAGGAGTTGGGGTCTGCTGCTGTGTGTGGGTTTTATCCCTGTAGAAAATGGAATGAAGCTGATATTCTTCCTTGAATTAAAATATATATATATATATATATATATATATATATACACACACCCCTTTTCATTTCTGCTGTGTATGGCAGGTTTGGGACTGTGGGAAGGGGGTGATGCCAAGAGGAGAGGGCTTCTCCTCCTCCCAGGGTGTGGGGTCTGGGGTTCCAGGCTGTGCTAGGAGGTTTAGGCTGGGAGGACCTTGAAGTATTTCCAGGACATGCTTTTTCCTTCCCTCCTGGGATGCCCCCTTGGGTAGATGAGGGTAGTCCCAAGCAGTGTGACCAGTGGGTGCCTTGTCACCAAAATCAGTGGTTGTGACCTTGAGGCTGCTTTGGGGTGGCTGAGGTGAGGTTGCAGAGAAGCAGAGGAACTGCGTCTCCTCAGGGGATGTCTATGCAGCTCATTTTTTGTGCCCTCTGCTGCTTGCAAGACTTGATCTCCTCCAGCTTTTGGACTATTTCTGTTTCTACCTTCCTCCCTGTTGTCTTTGCAGATGACACAAAGCTGTGTGGAAGTGTCGATCTGCTGGAGGGTAGGGAGGCTCTGCAAAGGGACCTAAACAGGCTGGACTGCTGGGCAGTGTCCAATGGCATGAGGTTCAACATGACCAAATGCCGGGTCCTGCACTTGGGGCACAACAACCCTATGCGGAGCTACAGACTGGGAGAAGCCTGGCTGGAAAACTGTCAGGAGGAGAGGGACCTGGGGGTGTTGGTCGACAACCGACTGACCATGAGCCAGCAGTGTGCCCAGGTGGCCAAAAAGGCCAATGACATCCTGGCTTGTATCAGAAACGGTGTGACCAGCAGGTCCAGGGAGGTGATTCTCCCTCTGTATTCAGCACTGGTGAGGCCACTCCTTGAATATTGTGTTCAGTTCCGGGCCCCTCACCACAAGAAGGATGTTGAGGGTCTGGAGCGAGTCCAGAGAAGAGCAACGAAGCTGGTGAAGGGGCTGGAGAACAGAACCTATGAGGAGCGGCTGAGAGAGCTGGGGTTGTTTATCCTGGAGAAGAGGAGGCTGAGAGGAGACCTCATTACTCTCTACAACTACCTGAAGGGAGGTTGTAGAGAAGAGGGAGCTGGGCTCTTCTCCCAAGTGCCAGGGGACAGGACAAGAGGGAATGGCCTCAAGTTCCACCAGGGGAGATTTAGGCTGGAGATTAGGAGGAAGTTTTTCACAGAAAGGGTCATTGGGCATTGGAATAGGCTGCCCAGGGAGGTGGTTGAGTCACCTTCCCTGGAGGGGTTTAAGGGACGGGTGGATGAGATCTTGAGGGACTTGGTTTAGTGTTTGATAGGAATGGTTGGACTAGAAGATCCGATGGGTCCCTTCCAACCTGGTGGTTCTATGATTCTATGATTTGCTGGAAGATGGAGGAGGAGGTGGTTTGTTCCTGGGTGCAGCAGCCTAAGCTGTCTGGACTCAAAGCTTGGGCACATCCAGGGAAGAGAAGGTACAGGTTTACTCTTGGTCCCCCAGGGACAACTCAGGGGTCCCTAATTTGGGACACCACTGTCCCCAGTGCTGGGGAGCTTGCAACTGGGTGCCCTGTCCCCGCAAGGCAGAAAACTTGCCCTGGGTGAGGATGCTCCTATTGCTGCATCCTGCTGGACCTCACTTTGGGATGAAGAAAAAGAGGTCAAGGCCATGGTGAGACTGATGACCAACCCTTGTCAGTCACCCAGCTGGATCATGGGTTTTGTGCATGTTTGTTAATTGATTTCTTTTTTTTTTTTCTCTGAAGAAACAGGGAGAGAGAAAAATATCTCTGTCCAAAATCACTCATCTTTCCTAATAATGAGAGCTGTCACCAGCCCTGCTTGGCAAGGAAATGATGTTCGCCGTAAATATTTGGTCTGGAACTGATTTATGGGTGGAAAAAAATGAGATTAGGAGCTAATCACTGCATTGCAGGAAGCACTTTGGGCCAAGTGCTGGGGCTGAGCTCACAGGGAGCTGGGGCCGTGCCCATGCTGGGAAACTGCACTGGGGGCTTTGGTTTGGAGATGTTGTGGTTGTTCTGTTGGGTTTGAGTCAAGTGACGATGATGGAGGGGTTGGTCTGGCTCTAGGGGCTACCAAGCTTCTCTTTGCCTCGGTACTTCTCAGATTTGCTTTAATTGTTGGGTGTTTAGGGTCAGGAACAGCTTAGATTCCCAGCAAACGTTGGCTGTGGGGCTGCTGGTGCATCGAACCCCTGTGGGCTCCAAGCCAGGAGGCTCGTTCCATCAAACCTGGCTGGAGGCAAATCATCCACCCTATCCCTGAGCCCAGGACACCTAAAGAAGTCATCGCAGCCCCCCTCAAAGGTTTTCCTGTGTGAGGAAACAATTAGTTTATTAGAAGGCAGTTTAATTTTCTTCTGCTAAAGCAGGCGGGTGAGCATAGTGTGGTCATTTCCTAGCGCCTGGCAGGACCAGCTGCCCCCGGACGCTGCTGGGAGCAGGGATGGTGGGAGACGCATGGTCCTGGGGAGGATGGCTGGATGCCTGCACGTAGGAGCTGGTCTCTGAGCTCAGGGGCAACTCATATAGAATCATAGAACAACCAGGTTGGAAGAGACCCATCGGATCATCGAGTCCAACCACTCCTATCAAACACTAAACCATGTCCCTCAGCACCTCATCCACCCGTGCCTTAAACACCTCCAGGGAAGGGGAATCAACCACCTCCCTGGGCAGCCTATTCCAATGCCCAATGACCCTTTCTGTGGAAAACTTCCTCCTAATCTCCAGCCTAAATCTCCCCTGGTGGAGCTTGAGGCCATTCCCTCTTGTCCTGTCCCCTGTCACTTGGGAGAAGAGGCCAGCTCCCTCCTCTCCACAACCTCCTTTCAGGTAGTTGTAGAGAACAATGAGGTCTCCTCTCAGCCTCCTCTTCTCCAGGATAAACACCCCCAGCTCTCTCAGCCGTTCCTCATAAGGCCTGTTCTCCAGCCCCTTCACCAGCTTCATGGCTCTTCTCTGGACTTTCTCCAGAGCCTCAACATCCTTCTTGTGGTGAGGGGTCCAGAACTGAACACAGTATTATGGGTCAACTGACCCTTTTCAGCCAAGTTTTGCAGGACTTCTCAAATGCAATGTGGTCTTTAATGAAAATTACCTTTTTTTCTGGTGGTGGGAGGGATTGAAACTTCTTGTAGGGGTATAGGTCTAATTGCATAATCTCAGAGGGTGTCGCAGCATCTCCCTGTGTGAGCAACTGTCCTATGGATCCCACTGCTCCCTCCTCCCCACCTGTGAGCAAATCTTGCCCTTCAATTTTCTCTCCTTTTTTTCCTCCTCTTTCTTCCTTCCAGAGTCAAGAAGAAGAACAAGCCCTTGAACCTCAAGATCAACAACAGTGTGGGAAGCTGTGAGAACATCCCTGCGCAGCGCTCCCCACTCCTCTCCGAGCGTTCCCTGCGCTCCTTCTTCGTGGGGTATCCACCTTTCCTTCCCTCCACCCCTCCCGTCCACACTGAAGCCACCTTCTCAGCAAGTAAGTCCAAAGTGTCTCCCTAAGGTCCCCCTTCCATGGGTGGGTGATGGCTGATGCCAAGCAGAGGATGTGACTGTGGGAAACTTGGGAGGTGTGGAGGACATTGGTTAAGTGTTTCAACTGGATCAGTGTTCCATTGGTCTGGTTCTAACATTGGCCATGGGCAGGGACACCTCCCACTGCATCAGGTTGCTCCAAGCCCCGTCCAACCTGACCTTGAACAACTCCATGGACGGGGCAGCCACCACTGCTCTGGGCAACCTGGGCCAGGGCCTCCCCACCACAACAGCAAAACATTTCTTGCTAGGGTCTCATCTCAATCTCTCCTCTTTCAGCTGAAAACCATCCCCTCTCATCCTATCCTTGCACTCTCTGATCAAGAACCCCTCCTCAGCTCTCCTGTAGGTCCCTTTGATGGGTTTGGGCTGATGAGTTCACCCAAGGCGTTGCTGTTGGCTGGGGAGAAGCAACCTGACCCTTAGATCCCTGTACTGGACTGGATGCTCTTATGGATTCTGCAGGAATTGAAGCTTTTACAAGCCAGACATGACTCTTAGCCTAAACAAAACCCTCCCAGAAAACGTGTGGCAGCTGCTGGGAGCGATTTGCGTGCCAAGAGCTGTCACAGGGAGGGCGAGTTCCTCTTGTTACTTAACTAAAAGCTTCTTCTGACTCCATATGCAAGCTTGTTTTCTGCCACTTTCCCCTCCCCAGGCTTTCCCCTTCTGTTTACTTTCCCAAACGTGATCTTTCTGGCTCATTTTGGGTTCTTCCAGTCATTCTTACTGCTCAGCTCTTGACTGAAGAAAGGGTTTGCAGGCAACATCCTTCCCTACCCATCCCGCCCCTTGGCACTGGCAGGTTTTCTTCCTTGCCATGCTTCTCACTGGGGTGGGGAGTGACACCAGGATGGCTTTATCGGGCACCCCAAGCAACAATTTGCAGGTGCTGGTGTGATGGGGCAGTTTCTTTGTCCTGCTTTCATCCCCACATCCTCTTCCATCCAGCCCCCCAGCGTCAGCTGCTTGTGCTTCTCACCAGGGTGGGAAGGAGCACTGGGGGTGGCTTCACCAGGCACTCAAGCACCAGCTTGCAGGCCCTGGTTGCCGGTGTGATGGAGCAGATCCTTTGCCCAGCCCTCTGCAACGCAAAACTCTCATAGTTTTGTTTTATCATTACTTTTTTTACACCGATGAGCTGCTGGTTAGGATTGTTGAAGGGCCACTAAGCCATTTCTGGCATCCTATTCCTCTTCTTTCTTTGGCTTTGGGGACAGTGGTACCTGGCAGGAGCTATGCGGGCAGGCAGTGTTATTTCTAGACATATTCAACTACCTGACTCGCCGTCAGGTTTGCCTGGCACAAGGGGTATTTTTGCATTGCTGTTTCCCCCGCGGCATTTGCTGTGAACTCACTTGCAACCCAGAGCACTGGGGACTAGTGAACCAGAAACCAAGAAATATGACCCGTTCTCAGCAACCCCCCCACCGTGTCTGGTTGCATTAGGTTTCCTCACGCATCAAAATTGGATTAAATCCCATGGTGTAATAACCTGATGTAACGTGGCACTGCAGGAACGTGATGCGATGAGAAGTGATGGGCTATCAAGTGACTAACGCTGCTGGAGAGGTGTCTCTTCTCATTTCCCTTCCCTTCGGCTCTCCGACGTTCTTGGCTACTGTGAATGTTTGTTTTCTGGGCTAGTTGTGAGCTATGGAGAAGAGAGTCTTGGTTGCTCCAACTGTTTGATCCCTTTTGAGAAGGGTTGAAAGGTCCAGAGAAGAGCAACGAAGCTGGTGAGGGGTCTGGAGAACAGGCCTTATGAGGAACGGCTGAGAGAGCTGGGGGTGTTTAGCCTAGAGAAGAGGAGGCTGAGAGGAGACCTCATTGCTCTCTACAACTACCTGAAAGGAGGTTGTAGAGAGGAGGGAGCTGGGCTCTTCTCCCAAGTGCCAGGGGACAGGATGAGAGGGAATGGCCTCAAGCTCCACCAGGGGAGATTTAGGCTAGAGATTAGGAGGAAGTTTTTCACAGAAAAGGTCACTGGGCATTGGAACAGGCTGCCCAGGGAGGTGGTTGATTCCCCTTCCCTGGAGGTGTTTAAGGGACGGGTAGACTAGGTCCTGAGGGACATGGTTTAGTGTTTGGTAGGAATGGTTGGACATGATGGGTCTCTTCCAGCCTGGTGATTCTATGAAGTTTTAGCATCAGCCAAAGCATTTGGTCCTTGCAGGATCAGAATCTATCCACTCAGCCAACCATGCTCCTGGGACCTGTGAGGAAAGTGGAATACAAGGCAAAACCACCCCCCCCCCCAACCCCAGATTGTAGTTTTTCTAGGTCTCTTCTGTATCTGCATCATTTCTATACTGGTGGCCTCATCCTCCAGCTGCCTCCTGGGTTTCTATCTACTTCTATGTTTGCTTTCCAGTTTGCGACCCTGTGGGAAGAGTGGACGCATCCTGCACGTGGCAGCTGGATGCTGAGCATGGCCCTGCGGGGAGAGAGATGGGGTTTAATGGAGCTTGATGCCAGGGTTCATTACCTTGCAGGGAGGAGATGAGTTGTGCCAAGCACTGCAGAGGCGTGTTTATTTGTGGGGAGGAGCAGATATTGCTGTAACTTTCCCCATGCCCAGAATTTCTGTTATGGGACCTGGGTGGCTTCTCTTAGTCTGGCACACAGTGTTCTCTGTATGTCCTCACGTCCCCTGGTCTCATCCTGCTGCTGTTGTTGCTGCTTCAAAGTACCTGACCTTGTTCGTCCTAAGAGAAGTGCTGGGTGTGCTTTTGGGGGGGTCACACCTCACCCCATGTCCTGAGGTGCCACTATTTCTTGTTGCCTTTCAAGTGCAAGGGGTTTCCCATGTGCTGCTGGATGAGCTCTGTGAGGTTCACCAAGAGTGTGAGCCAATGCGTCAAGCCCACCTCGCATCCCAAGGGGTCTCCTTGTCCCCATCCCCATCTTTGAGGTGTAGGTGCAGTTTAGCACCTGAATTCTCCATTCATAACCATAATAACCATGGGTACCTAGGCTTTTAAAAAGGAAAATACCTCTTCCCTTTTCTCTTGTGGGATCAGCGCAGCAGCACCTGACATGCTCTGGATTGATGTGGAATTACTTCCATAAGCACTGAAACAAAACTATGTTGTTGTCGTTGGATTGAGATGCAGGAGAGGAGCCTGGTGTGCCCTTGGCGAGACCCCTCTCTCCCCGGCTGTCTCTCGGTTTCTTTTCAGCAGCCAGCACATCTTGCTGCTTGTGGCAGGAGCACGCTCCCATCTGTGTCATCCCTGGTCCTGATCAGATGCAGATTTGGGTGCTTTTCTCTCATTTTTAACAACCGAATTGCCTTCATGGGAATAGATGTTCCCAGACGTGAAGTGAGAGTGCAAGGGCTGGCAACAAGCTGCACGAGAAGCCTCTGAACACACACAATGGAGAGATGTGGCCTGAGAGCAAGAGAAGAGCTGTAGAGCATCCTCTCAATGTGGAGTTAGGAGCAGCTGAACCCTCAAAACCTTTGTCCTGTCCCTCAAAACCTGATCACAACTGTTTTAATGTAGTCTGCAGTGATGCTCACCTCCCCTCTCCTCGGCTCCCAACTGGGTGCATCGACCCATTCAAGTGTCTCAGCTCTGTTGCATCCATGGTTGCTTTTGGTGCCTCTCTGTCTGTGTCCCTGCTGGGTCACTTCTCCTGGATTCCAGACCTGTTCTCCCTCTTGCCTTTGTGACCAAAGGCTTTGCAGGTTACGGCACTGACTTTCTACCCAGGTAAGCAGCCTGGTTGTGCCTTCCTGGGGCTTGGGTGGTCAACCAGTGATGGCCAGGTGGCAAGTGCTGAGTTGCCATCAGAGCTTTTAGTGCTTCCTCAGCCTCTGACTGTCTGCGAAAGAGCCCTCTGAAGGGCTGGAGTTGGGTAGGTATGACTGGTAGAGAGGGATTCAAGACATTGATAGGAATGGTTGGACTTGATGATCCGATGGGTCTCTTCCAGCCCGGTTGTTCTATGATTCTGTGATTGTCCAGTGGATCAAGCCTTGTGCTGGGAATCCAGGAGCACTAAATCCATCCTTTCTGCTGCAAAGGACCAGACAGAACCTGAGAGCACGATGCTGGATGTTGAACATGCTGTGAGGCACATGTACAAGCACAGAGCTATTAAGACCACAGCTCCTTTCTGCAGACATAGAGTCATAGAATGGTTTGGATTGGAAGAGACCTCAAAGCTCATCCAGTTCCAACCCCCCTGCTGTGGGCAGGGACACCTCCCACTGGATCAGGTTGCTCCAAGCCCCATCCAACCTGGCCTTGGCATCTCATCCCTAATGCTGGGGGTGGCTTCATGGGAAGAGACTTCTCCTTAACCCCTTCCCAACCCAAACGGTCTTCAGCAGGGGACTTCCCAAGCAGAACATCCTTTCTTTGTGACCATCCTTTCTCCTCGCTGAGCCTGCCCAGCTGCCAGTACAATCCATGGTGTGAGCATTCCATGGCTCTGTGGGCAGCACAGCTGGGACCTCCTTGCAGGCCACAGCTGGTTGCCTCTCCATCAGGCTGCTCCAGACGGAGGGTTTCCTACCCCAACAAAACAGTGTGGAGTGCAATAATACAGCTTTGTCTGGGTAAGCCTAATTGACCCTGTAAGGCTGTGAACTGAGGGGGAAAAAAATCACAATGTGAGTATTTAAGCCAGCAAAGCAACTGAACATGGCATTTTGGCTGTATAAATAGGATTGTTACGCTGCAAAGAGGAACTGCTGGGATTATAAAGTGACTCTGTTTTCTTACTAGAGAGAGGCTGTGAGAATAGCTCTGCCTTGTTCGGCTGCTTTGGGCGATCCCCTCGGCTCGGGCTGAAGCTTCATTTCCACCTGCAGCAGGAACGCTGCTGTGTTTGGATCTGGCTGTGATTGTGTTCAGAATATTTGCACTGATGGAGGGGGGCAG
The DNA here is from genome assembly GCA_033558105.1 of Coccyzus lansbergi. Classification (NCBI taxonomy): domain Eukaryota; kingdom Metazoa; phylum Chordata; class Aves; order Cuculiformes; family Coccyzidae; genus Coccyzus; species Coccyzus lansbergi. Next base: position 384,834 of record JAUMJK010000266.1, on the reverse strand, counting down.
GTTGAGCCTCTTTTTAGCTTGAATCCTGCCTGGATTTTATATCATGGAGGGGAAAGCTGCTGTTGCTTTGGTGTTGCTGCAGCTTCCTTTGCTGCCGCAGCTGAGCTATATGGGGATCTCTCCCATCCTATTTTGGTCCTAAAACCAGCCAGAGCGAGGGCTGTGGTGTCTTAAGGAGGGACTTTGCACCCTTGGGTGAATTCTTTGCTGTGGAGCAGCTTGCTGGTGCAGTTGGTTCCTTGGTTGGGTCCATGCAGGCAGTAACGTCTGCTGCCATCCCCCATCACCGGCATGATATGGGCCCTGGACTGTGATTTCTACCTGGAAATGGGAGATGCAGCTAATGATGGACTTGTTGTGGTTGCCTGTTTCAGGAGGAGGCTGCACTCTAGTGTCTCCCCATAATCTCTCCAGGGGACTTAACCACCCTGGGGCTGGCACGGGGAGTGTTTCAGAGGCTTCCTGGGGTAGAGGCAGGTCTGTAGGACATCTACAGACAAGTACAAAGTCTTTTGGCTGTTCCGTGGTTTCATAGTGATTCATCCCGGGATGCTTTCCAAGTTCACTTCCATCCCTTTTATCCATCCCATTCTTAATGTGAGCATTTCCCAGTGCTGTTTGTTGTAGTAGGAAGAGGAGGGTTTGTTTATTGGGCTGTCACTGTGATGGATAACACATTCACACCAGTTCCCTGGGTATCCAGAAAGGTGCCAGGAAATTAAAAGGGATGTCATACACTGTCCCCATTGATGTGGCTCCCTGTGCTGTCTGACCCCGATGATGCTCCTGGTGTACTCGAACTGGGTGTTGGGGCTTGTTGAGGGCATCGCTGCCCTCTTGCTCTGTCCCCAGGGAGGATGGAAACCCAAAACAGATGGAATAGAAAGCTCTGGCTGCTCTCCTCCATGCAGGAGATGCTCGGGCATCCTGCCTTCTGACTGGGGAGTGATGAGGTAACATCCGCACCGGCAGCTGAAAGGCACCGGGGAGCTGTCGAGATGGCAGCAGGGACAAGGAGGGCGTCACGGCCGAGGCAGCATCCCGGTCCCCGTCACCTCTGAGATGCGCGGGTGCCACTCAGGGACCAGTGGCGGCTGTCACAGCTGCCTGTCACGGCTGGGGAGCTGGGCACAGGGCTCTTTGCCCATGTCGGCTGTCAGAGATGTGCCGGAGGCAGCTGTCACCCTCTGCTTGGACAGTATCCCCCCTTCCCCGCTCTCCTCGCAGCACATCTGATCCCGTCAAGCACAGGCTGTTGATTTAAGGATAAGCTGTGCTGTGTGGAGCAGGAGCTGTGACCTTTGCTGGCACGATGCTGCGGTGGAGGAAAGCACAGAGGTTTTGGGGTGTTTGGATGGAGGGTAGCATCCCCCAGCATTGGGCACTTGGCTGTGAGGATCGATGTGCTGGGTGGTGGCACTGGGCAGCATTGTGACATTGGGAAGCAGGTTTTGCTTTTGTGAGTCCCTCCAGGAGATGTGGAGGTAGGAAAGAGATGGGGGCTCACCTGGAGGGGTCCCCATTGAGCTGCTCAGTGGGCAGCAGCTGCATTTTTCCCTGAGAAATCACTCCTGTGCCCATCAAATATCACCTCAGAGGAAGAAAGGAGGAGAAATAAAATCCTAAACCTGCCCTTATGCACTTGGGCGAGGGGAGTTATGGCTAAGAGAGCTCTGATTTTCAAGCCGTAAAGGAGGTTGCTGGTGATAAACGTCTAAGTAATGACTGACACCCAGGTAGGGGAGGTCAGGAGACATCAATCGTCGCGGGGCAGCTCGGGGTCGTTCCACGGGGTGGTGAGCTGCCAGCAGCAGAAGGATGGGAGGGCAGGCAGCCTGCTGTCATGCTTCAAAGCTCACGAGGGTCAACAATGGTTGGACTCAATGATCTGGTGGGTCTCTTCCAACCTGGTTGTTCTATGATTCTATAATTATCCTGCTGCGGCTCCTTGGGTCCAGCATTTCTCCGTCATGCACAAAACCTGTCCCCCCGCCCTTGCCCCCCAGCATGAGATACACTCCCATAGCCATGAGGTGTTTTTTGTTTGTTTGTTTGTTTTTCCTTGCAATTACCTCTTTTTGTGGCAATATTTGCTGAGAATATTCTTCCTGTGCTTTGGGGAGTTTGCTGCATCTCCACCTTCCCTTTTGGCATTTGATGTTGTGTAGGGAGAAGCAACTTGTCTTCTGTATCGAGGTTAGAGAGAATGAACTTCCAAGCCCCCCCAAGCCTTGGGGCTGTTCCCTGAGGCCGTGGGGCACCTTCCCCTGCCCTCCTGCCCTGCTTTGCTTGTTTTCCCTCTTGCGAACAGCAGGTCTATTGTTAAACGCCGCGATCATTCGTGTATCGCTCCCTCTAATGATCATAATTAGCTGTGAATCACGCAGGTCTCATTTTTGTGAGGAGGTTAAAATTCCCGATACACTTTAATACATTTTTGCAGCGAGCACATTTAGAAAGTAATTAAAAGGCTCAGCCGTCTTTGCCTACGTTCCCTCTCCCCCTCCCGGTGGTGGCAGGATTTAATTGAGGCCGGCTGAAAGTTAGTGGCAATAAATTGTGGCTGATAAAGCGGAGGCTGTGATTTAATTCTGGGAGAGGAGCCATTCTCGGCGCGTTTAGTTCATCAAGGAGCGGCGGCGAGGGGGAAACTTATTTGTGTGAATGTGATTTACTGATGAGAAAATGGTGTTTAGGGAGGGATAGCGGTTGTGGTCCCACTCGAAAGCATCATCTCTAGGGCTTGCAGGCATCCCTAGGAGGCTACAGATGTTGGGGTAGCGGGAGGGATGCTGGTCCCCGAGCCAAGCGTGGGTTGTTTCAAGGGCTGTTGAGAAGCGTGGGTCAAAAATATTGGTGTAAAGCAGCCTACAAGGGGCTGGGGGCAGCAATTACTTTAATTGACTTTGTAGGCCTTCGACATCTTAATTGCTGGCTGTGCCCGCAAGGTAATCGGGGCTGAGGTAGCGCGGGAAGAGAAGGAGTCAGAGCATCTGCCTGCGGGAAGGATTGGAGATGGATGTGTTTTCAGCTGCTCCCGAGACTTTTAACAGCCATGGAGCTGGGCGCCTTGGATGGGAAGTGGGATGTAAATGTAACCTTCAGAAAGAGAGCGCAATTAAAACGATCCACCGCCTGCTATATTAAAAGGGGATATTAAAGCAAACAGCGGCTCTCCCTGCTCAGAGGGATAATATCGAAAGTGTATTTAGTGAAGGATTTGCTGGCGTTCTGAGCAAACGGCTCATCGTGTGCCCAGGCTGGTTGCTTCTGCCTGGGAAACCTCTCAAATCCCTTATTGAAAACTCCAGCCTCTGAATCCCTGGCACTGATCCCCACATTGCGTGGGGCAGGGTGTCTCCTGTGGCCAGTGCAGCTGGAGGAGGAGGAGGATCGTCTCTGCCCTTGCTGAGGCTGAAGGGGGACGTGGAGTCGGAGCACAGCGCTGGCACGACTATGCTGCTAATTACCTGCCTGCTCCAACCGGCGCTAATGAACTTATCTCTTTTTCCTTACCCAGCCAAGGTCCTGTTACCCTTTCTCCCTCCTTTTCCCTTTGAAGGAGGGTGCTGAGGCTGCTTTTTACTTTGTTTTCCTACTTGAATACGAGTTAAATTGCCTTCTGAGCGGCTGACACTTAGCTTTTTGTTCAGCCACAACTACGAGACGTGATGTCTTATTAATAAATGATGCGGTTGCCGTTTCAGCTTCATTTTCCCTTTTGTGTTTGAATATCATGACGTGGCTCTGACAGCTTTGCAGTCCCGCTCTGGGTGCAGGTGGGTGCAGCACCCATGGGTGTAGGTGTGTCATCTCCCATCTCTCAAATTGGTCCAAACTGGATGTTTGGGGCTGTTATAGGGGGCAGGAGACCCTGATTCCACACAGACCCAAGCACAAATCCAGACTCCTTTTGCTTTCCAGAAAGGAATGTCTGTAAGGGGAGGTATTAAGCAAACCCTGTTTTTGGTGTGCGTCCTTTGCTCCCTCCACAAAGCTTGACCCCTTGCTCTTGCCTTTGTTCCCACCTGATGGTTTTCCCTGGCTCTCCTCTCCCTGCAGATACGCTGTCAGTGCCTCGCTGGTCCCCGCAGATCCCCCGTCGAGATCTAGGAAACTCAATAAAACACAGGTAAGCCAAGCCTGCCACAGCACTGGGGGATGAGCATCTCCCTTTCCATCTCTGGTCCAGGATGGAGGGCTCAGGGCTGTTCCCCCTTTCCTATGCTGGGCTGCGCTGGCCTAGAAGCCCATTTAAATTCCATTTCAGTTCAGATTTGGTTTAGATAAGGCTTGAGCTGCTATCAATAAAAGCTGTGTATAATCGGTGACCCTACCAACCTTCAGCAAATTTCCCATCTCCGGATTATTGCCCTTCTTGTATCCTACTGCAAGAAGCAGCGCTAGAAATGAGCTTAGTACTGCTTTGCAATGGGGCAGCTGCTGCTTTGATGGGCTGGAAACTTGGGTCCCCAGGGCAGGGAGGTGTTCTGGGGACTCTGGCCACAGCCTGGGGTGGGCGAAGCTGGGGTGCTGCAGCAAGCCAGTGGCTAATGCCCTGCCTGGAGCAGGCTGTGACTTTTGTGTAGCCAAAGGAGGTCTCAGATTTGTTCTTTGGCATCCCTAAAATGTGCCTCGACACCTGCAGCAGCATTTGATAGGAATGGTTGGACTAGAAGATCCGATGGGTCCCTTCCAACCTGGTTGTTCTATGATTCTATGATTTGGTAGATAAGAGTGGCTCGAGAGACGTTTCTGCAGGAGCAGAAGATAGGGCAGCACAGCTTCATCTCTCCCTGGCCACCATCTGTGTTTCTCTCTGCAGGTTTTCTACCAAGTACTGGATGTCTCAGACCTGCACCGTCTGTGGGAAAGGAATGTTGTTCGGCTTAAAATGCAAAAACTGCAAGTACGTTGCAGCACTGGAGCTGTTCGTGTTGAGCAGGGACTTGGGTGCAGGGAAACCAGCCAGCCTCTCACCAGCTCATCCTTGCAGAAGGCTTTAATGAGACATCAAATTGGGTGAAGAACATCCTAAGATGGGGCTGAGGTTGGGTCTGAGTGCTGGAGATGGGAAGGGGGGGGGTCCCTGGGGAGGCTGCTGTCTGCCAGAGCTTGGCTCTGCTTGCACCAGAGCTCTGACTCAGATCCTGACAGCCTCCCTGCTTGCTGCCGGCCTTGGCCTGGCTTTAGATGATGGTGTTATAGGGTTATGTGTGGAATTATCTGCAGGAGATGGGAGGGATGGATGTGCTGGACCTCAAAGCCCATCCAGTTCCAGACCCCTTCCATGGGGACACTGCCCACTCCATATGGTTGCTCCAAGCCCCATCCAACTGGCCTTGAACACCTCCAGGGGTGGGGCAGCCACCTCCTCTATGGAAAACCTGGGCCAGGGCCTCCCCACCCTCACAAGGAAACATTTCTTCCCAATATCCCCTCTCAATTTCCTCTCTTTCAGCTGATAAACCATTTCTCCTTGTCCTATCTCTGCCCTCCCTGATCAAGAGCCCCTCCCCAGCTTTCCTGAAGCCCCTTTCAGTACTAGAAGCTGCTCTAAGCTCTCCCCAGAGTGTTCTCTTCTCCAGGCTGAACAACCCCAACTCTCAGCCTGTCCTCCTGGTACTGAGAATCCAACCCCCTCCAAACATCAATTAAGCTGTGATGCAAAGTTGCCGGCCATAAAATTTAGTGGGACTGGAAAAAGATAGCGAGGCAGAGGCTGAGAGCACTTATGCTGCGTCAAATCCAGCGTAGCCCAGCTCTTACACACTATCATGCAGCCATCAGTGCTTAGTGAAGCTGCTTCTGGAGACACGATTGCTGGGATGGGTGCTGGGAATATGCTGATTGTCTGGGAGCAACTGAGTTAGGGCGAGTGATAATGATCACTGTTGCTGTTGATTAAATGCTGATGAGTTAGCAAATTGGGATTTAAACCTGGACGAGAAATGCTTGGTTACTCCTGCAGCTGGTGGTGGCTTTCTGGAAGTGATAGTATCAAATATACAACTTTAAAAATATATATATGATTCCTGTTGCATTTGATGCTCAAACAACCGGAGGCTTTGCTGCCTGTGGTCTCTGCCTGGGGCTGGACCCCATGCAGGAGGAGGGATGCTAGGATGCTCTGGCTCTGTGTCGCTCAGAAAAGAGCAAATACATTCTCTGGTTGTTAAAAGTTAGGGTGAACATGAAGTATTTAGATTCATAGCTACCTGGCCTCGGCATAAAGCAAACAAACAGACCCCAAATCCCCCCAAGCCTTGAATGCCGAATTAATCTCTGCCTTTCTCTCTTGGAACGGCTTAGTAATAAAAACGAACACGCGTGACTCCTGAATTTTCATTACCCAGCTCATTGACTTGTAGCTGCTGTCTTTTTATTCATCTTTTACCCTTGTTTTTTTTAAACCCTTTCCTCTTCATTGTCTCCTCCCTCGTGGCTCTCCCTGCTCTTCTGGGGCTGTTGTGGAGGAGCGTGACTTTTTTCCATCCTTAATTAAGAATGAACGGGACCGTTCTGAGGCGACGGGCGCCTGCTTATGCCTATATGCATGACCCAGGGGTGAAACTCTCCATAGATTCCTGCCCCAGCTCTGCAAAACCAGGCAAAGCTCCGCAGAATATTCAACGTAGCTGTAAATGCTCTCATTATTTTTATTAAATGCCTTGGTACTACAGCTTGGGAAGGAGGGCACAATGGCAGAGATTCATCGGAAGCCAAAGGCAGCCGGGGCAGCTGCTTCCATCCCCTCTGCTGCCCCTGGATTTAATTAAGCATAAAGCAGCGTTGGCACTGGATGGTGGTTGAGGGAAGTGGCTTTCCTGGGAGTGTGGGTCTCTGCTTCTTTTATTTCAGCTGAGATTGGCAGAAATGATGATTTTGGGCATCCTCAGGCTGACTGGTGTGTGCCTGGTCCCCCAGAGAAAGGAGGAGTGAGGTGTTCCCACCAGGTCTGGGGGTTCCTGCACCCTTTTATTGGATCAGGTGCACTGACCATGGCACTTGTTTGTCCTCCTAGCCAACCCACCCTGATGCTCTGGGATGTTCACCTCACACCATTTCTAATTGGGACAGGACAAGAGAGAATGGCCTCAAGCCTGTGCCAAGGGAGGTTCAGGCTCGACATAAGGAAAAAATTTTTCACGGAAAGGGTCATTGGGCACTGGCAGAGGCTGCCCAGGGAGGTGGTTGATTCCCTTTCCCTGGAGGTGTTTAAGGCACAGGTGGACGAGGTGCTGAAGGGTCTGGTTTAGTGGTTGATAGGAATGGTTGGACTGGATGATCTGGTGGGTCTCTTCCGGCCTGGTTGTTCTATGGTTCTAATCTCTGTGTCCACATTCCAAGAGGGCACCGTGAGAAATGTGCATCTTCCTCAGCGCAAGTTGCAGGACACGGGGATGCACGAGGGTTTGCTCAGGCGGTGAGCACCCAGGGGCTGTGCGCAACCAAAATATGACATCAAGTCATCTTCCTGAGTGGAGAAATGGTCCCTGGACTGCAGTTTGCTCCCTGCTCGGAGCTGCATCCCTTTGGCTGTACCACGATGCATTATGTTGGAGGAATGCATATTGGAGGAAGTTTTTCACAGAAAGGGTAATTGGGCATTGGAGCAGGCTGCCCAGGGAGGTGGTTGAGTCACCTTCCCTGGAGGTGTTTAAGGCACGGGTGGATGAGGTCTTGAGGGACTTGGTTTATTTTTAGATAGGAATGGTTGGACTAGAAGATCCGATGGGTCCCTTCCAACCTGGTTGTTCTATGATTCTATGTCCCCTTCACCCTCGCTTCTCACCCCATTTTCTCTGTTCCCTGCTAGGCTCAAGTGCCACAACAAATGCACCAAAGAGGCCCCTCCGTGTCACCTGCTGATCATCCATCGCGGAGGTAAGGGCCTTTCTTCCCCCTTCTGCCTCTGTGGATGTTGCCACCAGGTAAAACTTTCAAAAGCCCCCCGGGCGATTCGGGAGCCTGATTCTTGCTGCCGGCCAGCCGGTGGGACGGAGGCTCCTGAACCGCTTTGGGCGCTCTGTGAAAATTTTACCCACCGTTTTTTCCGCTTGTAGGGAGACGAACCGTTCGGGGCGAGGCAGATTTGCATTGCAAACCACTTCCACCCACCCTTCCCCTGCCTCCTTTTCTTTTCAGATTCCCCACCGCACGGGGTAAGTGCAACAGGTTTTAGCCTTTTGCTACCGTCGAGAGCTTAGGGTGGATGCGTGGCACCCGAAACGTCCCGCGGCGCCGTCGGTGCATGGGGGTCCCCGCAACGGGGATGCGGCCGTGCCCCTGCGGATGCTCGTGGTGCTCTCGGAGCTGCCTTATCCTGCTCTCCTCAGGAAAGCTCATCTTAAAACCTGCAGAGGAGGGAGAACTTTGCGGCAGGGTGACGGGCATCACTTCCCGCCTCTTTTCTTCCAGATTTTGGCCAAGTGCTTCCTGACGGCCAGAGGACTGTGACTGCCTAATTGAAACGCTTCCAATTACCGTTGAATTTTGAGTTCTGAAGGCTGTTGCTCTGTGCTAAATACCACCCAACCCACACTTCTTGGTTTAATAATGGGGAAAGCTTTGCACTGGCTTCCTTGCCCTTGCTTGCAGCAATTTTGGGTGGAAGGGGCTGAAGACACTCCTGTCGTGCTCTGAGCTGCTGCAAACCCTGACCAAGGGGCAGCAGAAGCAATGTCCCTGTGCTGCTGGGGGGCAGCTGGGCTCCCAGGACTGGGGTTTATGGTCTGTGATGTTGCAAGACCTAGAGCTGCCCACTGTGTGTTTTATCGTGGTAGCAAGGAGTGTTGTGGCTTTGGGGCACTCTAAGCATCAGTGAAATAGCCCCCCCCTGCAAAGCTTTTAAATATATTTTCTTGCAGCCAACCTGTTCCTGACTCCCCTGGGCTGCAGGCTGCTTTTCCTCTCAAAAAAAAAAAGTCTCTGAGAGCAGAATGCTCTGAGCCAGCTCCTTCCTCTTGCCCCAAAGTGCGATGAGGAAGAGATGGTGCCTTCTGCAATGCTGGCTGAACCCCCAGTTTGCAGGATGGTCGTGGTGGCTGCTGACCCACTCTGAATTGCTGACCCTCAGCGTGGGGAGAAGAATGCACTTTGCATCCCATCCATATCCTGGGAGGGTTGCCTGTAGCCTGGGTGCCGCGGGGAGCTCGGAATCTGGCTGCCATCCTGGTGCAGGAGCCCAGCAGCTGGAGGTGCAGCCAGGGATTGCTTTGCAGAGCGATTCGAGAGTGGTTTGCAAGTGCAGGGTTGACCCCAAGTGCTCCTTTGATGATTTGATGTCTCTCCATCTCTTTCTCCCCCTCCTCTCCATCCCCTTTTCCCCTCTCTCCCTTCTTAATCCAGCAAGGTTAGTCCGGACAGAGTCGGTGCCCTGCGATATCAACAACCCCTTGCGGAAACCCCCCAGGTATTCAGACTTGCACATCAGCCAGACACTCCCCAAAACCAACAAACTCAACAAGGTGAGCTGCTCCTCCCTGAGCCCTGAACACCCGTTTCGTGCCCAGCCCCTGCCAGAGGGGACCAGCCCTCTGTTGCCCAAACATCTGCGGCTTTTGTTGGTTCTTTGCATGCAGCAAAGATGGTACCAAGATACCAAAGTGGTGGCATCTTCAAATGCTGCTCGAGTCAGATCGCTTGAGCCACCCCATCTGCCGCAGCTTTCCCAGCAGGGATGCTCCTTGCACGAGGAGCAGTGGCTTTCCCAAGGCATGTCCTTCTCCATCAGTCCCATTTTCTGGGTGGGAGCAGAGTGTTGTTTCTAAAAGGAGTTTAAGAGCTAAAAAGGGCTGTGCCCCTACCTTGTGTTTGGAGCAGGAGGGGGCGGGCAGGCTGCCCCTAGGATGTAGCATCTCCCAGCCCCTCAGCTTAAAAATAAAATAGGATCAGTGCGTTCAAAATAGCCTGTGTCCCACTGGTCCTGCTCCACTGTAGCCTTTGAATCTCCCAAATAAGCTGAATTTGTGGGGAGTTTGAGGTCTCTCTGCACTGCCTGAGACTTCTGTAAATAACAGATTTATTGTTACAAATAAAAGAAGCCCAGAATTTGTTTGTGTCCCTGGCAAAGCTCGTCAGGCTGGACCTGACATTACACCTGCCTTGCTTGCTCCTGCCCTACGTTAATAACGATAAAACTGTCCTGGGGCTACTCGTGATGAAATTTTGAGCCTGATGCCTTCAGTGGCAAATTCCTCGTGGCTAGCAAGAGGTAGCACAGGGTGCGTTACCCATCGCAGTGTGTGGAGGTGCACGTGAAACTGTTGTCCTTGCCTTGTGTAAAAGGGTTGACGAAGAGCTTGGGATGTAGTGGCTGATCCTTTTGAATCTGCTTCAGCTCAGCCCCCTGCTCTGAACAAGGTGCTGGTGTTTTGGCTCAAAGAAGCTTGGTAGAAGCAGCCAGGTCCTTGATGTCTCTAAGGACAGAGGCTTGTGGATGTGGCCCCCAGTGCTGGACACGGTGGCCATGGCTCCACAGAGCCATCAGAGTTTGGGAAGCCCTCTCCTTGTTGGTGTGTAGCCTGGAGGGGCTGGGAGAGGAGCCCCTTTTCCAGCGTGAAATGGTCTTGGTGCAAACTGTGAATACAAACGGCTTTGGAGAAGGCCAGGCTGGAGCTCTCATTACGTTCCAGGGCTTCTGGAAATGGGGGAGACTGGGCTGACCTGTGTAGCTCTTTTTTGTCACTTGGGGTCACCTGCAATGCGGCACTTTAGGACGGCACTGGCTGGCACTGCTCTCACCGGCTTATCTCTTCTCTCCTCCGTGTACTGCAGGACCACATCCCGGTGCCCTACCAGCCAGACTCCAGCAGCAACCCCTCCTCCACCACCTCCTCCACACCCTCCTCACCGGCTCCCCCGCTGCCCCCTAGTGCAACGCCCCCGTCCCCCCTGCACCCCTCGCCGCAGTGCCCACGCCAGCAGAAGCAGTTCAACCTGCCAGGTACCTTGAACTGCCCACCTCCACATCTGCCTGATGCACGAGCCCTGGCGTGTCCTCAGGGTAAGTATCCACTCCAACTGCTTGGACTTATACTGGGATGGGAGAAAGTTGAAAGCAGGAATGAGCAGCACAGATGAATTCGGGATCATTCCAGTTGGGAGGGAGCTTGGGAGTCTCTATTTAAGCCTTCTGCTTGAAGCAGGGTCAGTGCTCAAGGCTTGATCCAGTTTAGTCTTGAAAACCTGCAAGGATGGAGCCACCACAACCTCCTTAAGTCAACCTGCTGCACTTGAGGCTACAAAAACCTTTCCAGACATGACTTCTCCATGGTGTGTACCCACTGCATTGCCTCAACAGCAAATGGGAGACAAGACCTTAGCCCTCACAAGACCTTAGTCCTCTACAAGAATGACTTGGGTTGACTTTGCTGTGTCTTTTGGATTGAGAGGCCTCCCACAAGCTTGTTGGTAGTGTGTGTAGGGTGATAGTGGTGAGTAGCAGATGCTGAAGGCGTTTGATGTAGCTTGTCCCATCAAGTCTCGTCTGAGTGCATGGGACCCCTCTGCTCCTGGAGCTTAGTCTCTTCAGGGATGGTGGAAGAGGCAGTTTGGTCATAGTTGTTTGGTGACCCCATCATGCATCAGTTAGGGAGTGGAGACCTCCCTGCAAGTCTTTTGAGATGTGATTTCATGTTGTTTAAAGTAGAAACCACAGAAGTAACCTCCAGCTGCATCTCCTTATGGGAACCTGAACCTTTTGCTGCTGCAGCTGAGCCAGCACAGGGAGCCCAGCCAGCAGGGATGGAGGAGGTCAGGAATCAGACCCCAGCAGCTCAGGGGGATGTTTGCTTCTTGCTTTCAGGCCTGTGATGAGCAGAGCCCTGTGGCTGATTTGGTACAAAGCAGTACTTACTGTACTTTCATCTTCCTGTGGGGGAGGTTCTCTGTGGTTCATCTCATCAAGATTGTCTTGTTGGGGATTAGGATTTGAGCTTGGAAACGGTGACACGGTGACCTTTTTCTGCCCAAATTACCTGTGAGTCTCCTTTGATCTCAGCTCAGGGTTGCTTAGGTCCTGCTGCAGAGCTGAGGTCACTCTTTGAGGTCTTGGAGCTGGAGAGGAGAAGCTCTGGGGTGGTCTTTGGGGTCTTGAAGATTAAGGAGAAGGTGCTTTCTGAGCTGGTGCCAAACTGGTGGCTTCGGCAGCTCTGTCTTATATCATACACATGATCTCCCTGCCCATGTGAGTCAAATCAGCCCTTGAACTTCACCTATGGAGGTTTGGGAGCCAGTGGAGGGTGCCATGACCCAGAGCCCTTCTACAGTGCTGGCTTTGAGCAGCAGCTCCTGGGGCTGCCACCAGCTGCCAGCTCCTTTCAGTACACTGGGAGGAAGGCAGGAAAGACGTCTCCAAATTGTGACAAAAACGTACAGTTGGATGGGTGAAAATGAACAGCAGCTGCAAATCCATCGCTCGGTGTCTCTATGATGCTGGCTGGTTCCCAAAGGCCAGTTGGGAGCACTCAAACCCCATGGGCTGGGAACCAAGTGTCCAAATCCCACTTTGTAGATGACTTCAATGCTCTCCAAATGGTGTAGAGCAGTAGCTGATACTGGCAAAAAGTAAGTTATAATCCAAGTAGATCATTAGAAGGGTAAGGTCTTAATTTTTTTGGGCACCCTACAAACCATCATGGGTGGCATCTTCCTGAGAGATGAAGGTGGGAGAGATTGGGTCATTGGTCAGGGAGGACAAAGATCTGGGGTTGGCTTTTCATGGTGCAGAACTAGCCACAGGTTGGAGTCTCCCACGTCTGGCTCTGCAGACCAGTGCTTAACTCTGCTTTTCTCTTTTCCAGCTTCCCATTACTACAAGTACAAGCAGCAGTTCATTTTCCCAGGTAGGTCTCTTCGAAAATCTCTTCTGTAATGTGGGGTGCTGGGATGTCCCCTAGAGGGTTGAGTGTGTGGCTGGCTCTCCTCACCTCTGGAGTTTTGCAGGGGTGTGTGTGCTAGGGTGGGACTTCCCCCCCAAACAAGTCTAGTGCAGCACCATGCTAAGATGCTGTAGGACTTGGGGGCCCTAAATTATACCCAGATATAGCTGAGTTTAACTAAACAGGACCTATGGGCGAAGGGAGGTTTTTGTTGGGACTTAGTTGCCTTGGGTGCCTCTGGCACTGGGAGAGACTCCTGGTGCCTCCCAGCCCTCTCTCACTCCGCTCTCTTCTCCCTAGACGTGGTGCCTGAGACGCCGACACGAGCCCCGCAGGTGATCCTCCACCCTGTCAACTCCAACCCCATGTGAGTGCCACCTCCTTCTCCCAGCTAGTTCTCCTCCCCAGGCAGCACATCATCACCTACCCCAGCACCCATGGGTGCTAATTTGGCTTTACAGGACTGCTCTGGGGCTCAGGGATGCCTTTGGGGCAGGTTGGAGTAGATGGTTGTGGTCCTCCTGCTGCCCTAGCTCATGACTTATGTCTCAGGGTGGAGAAAGGTTGAAAGGAAAGGGCAGAGGATTTATTTATAACCTGCTCTTGGGACAAACTGGAGGGGAGGAGGAAGGTCTTACTGCAGGGAGGGTCTTAGAAACCTCCACTCCTCAAACATAATTGGAACCCACATTTTCTTCTCTTCTGGCTACTAATCAGCTATGCTTGTCACTTTGGTTGGTGTTCATTGGGAAGATAATTCTGACCTTAGAAACCACCTAAAACCACCATGAGCGCATGTCCCAGCACCGATTTGATATGGTCAAAAGCTGCGAGGGTGTAAATCTGCCCCTTCCCCTGGATTAGCTGGGGATGATACCTCTTGGGGTGTGCAGCATCCAGCTCACCGTGCGCTTTGGGCTCTTTGATAGACACCTGGTTGTGTGCTTCTAGCTCACCAAATCCATTCTGGATCTTCACCCATTCAATATTAATTACTGCAATAATTAGTGTCGCTCATCCCTTCTATCTGTGTGAGCACCCAGGGCATGGGTGGGAAGGGGCTGCTCTCCAGAATTAGCAGCAAGTCTGGTGCCTCTCCTCCTTGTTTCTTTTAGTCCTGGTGCAGAGACGTGCTGTGAGGAGCAGCAGCCGATGCCTGTGCATGTTCCCCACCTCATTGTGTTTTTTCCAGCGGTAATTCAGTGATTCTTTTTAACAGACTGGAAGGAAACCCACTGCTTCAAATTGAAGTGGAGCCCACCTCAGAGGTGAGATGGCTGAGCTCACTTCTCTGCTTAATGAGCCTTTATTTTATACACATCTTGGGGCACATTCCACAGGAGCCAGATACGTTTAGCATCTGTGCAGTGAAATTGCTGATAATTGAATCAATAGCCAGGTCTGAGCCTGCTCAGGCATTTGTGTCCTCACCCCATGAGCTGGGACCCCGATGAGCTTCATGTCTGCCCTCAAGTTTATAATTCAATAAACTTTTCTCAAATGCCTGAGAATGTGGTGGAGGGGAGGGGATGGAGAGTAAGGACAGGGATGCAGATTTAATGGGCGTTGTTAATCCTGTAGAAAGCATCTATAGACCATCAAAGGGAAAGTTAGACTTATCCTGGGGAATTAAATGCTCTGGTGTGTTGCGCTCTCATATTTAACCCTGTAACAAATAAATATTTCCCTGCAAAGTGTGAGTTTCTGCTGGCTTTGCATAAAACACAGTTGCGTGGTTGCTTTGGAAGGCACTTGGGTGGTTTCTCGGGGTGTGAGTGAGCAGTAGGTAGGTCAACGGGGTTTTGTCCATGTTCTCTTCATTGGCCATCGTTTTATTCCCCCGTTTCACTATGCTCACCTCCCTTTGCCCTCCCTTTGGAAGGCACTTGGGTGGTTTCTCGGGGTGTGAGTGAGCAGTAGGTAGGTCAATGGGGTTTTGTCCGTGTTCTCTTCATTGGCCATCATTTTATTCCCCTGTTTCACTGTGCTCACCTCCCTTTGCCCCCTCGCAGAATGAAGAAGGCACCGAGGAAGTGCAGGAGTCCGAGGATGACTTTGAAGAGATGAACCTCTCGCTCCTCTCCGCGCGCAACTTTCCCCGCAAGGCCAGCCAGACCAGCATCTTCCTCCAGGAATGGGACATCCCCTTCGAGCAGCTTGAGATCAGTGAGCTCATTGGCAAGGGCCGCTTCGGGCAGGTCTTTCACGGGCGCTGGCACGGGGAGGTGGCCATCCGCCTCATCGACATCGAGCGGGACAACGAGGACCAGCTGAAGGCCTTCAAGAGGGAGGTGATGGCTTACCGGCAGACCCGGCACGAGAATGTGGTGCTCTTCATGGGAGCTTGTATGAGCCCTCCCCACCTTGCCATCATCACCAGGTAAGCTCTGACAACTCGCACTCAGCCAGAATGTTTTTTTTTTTTCTTTCCAAAACACCTTCCTGCAGCCAAACGTTACTGGGAGGCAAGACTGGCTGTGCCTCTCTGGCCTGTCAAAGGGATGTTCTCCATCTGCAGTGATTTATGCCACGAAGCAGGAAGCAAACGCATTTAAGTGAGTCCAGGCAGATTCATCTGCTGTAGAAGCGGAGCTTGTGACAGAAATGGCTTGTTTTAACCAGGAGGGATGTAACTTTGTGGGATCAGCAGCTTGTGTTCTGGGTTGGGTTTATTTTGTGTGGTTCTCTGGATAGATGGTGGGGTTTGGACCCTGCTTGAGTGCTGTCACAGCATGGAAGAGCCTCTAACTGCATAAAGCAGCTGGCCACACGTGGACACCAGGTTTTGTGAATAGCTTGGGGCTGTGAAAGCAGCTCAGGTATCTGGGTGGCTGGTGATGTTCAGGGTCACTGCCGCAAGGTGCAGGAATGAGACTGCTGAAGGGGACTTCTTGCACCTGGTTGGGAAGCGAGCTGGTATTTGGGGTCTCAGCTACCTCTGATAGCTCCAGAGCTGCTTCAGTCTCAAGGGTTGTTTAGCCTAAAGAAGAGGAGGCTGAGAGGAGACCTCATTACTCTCTACAACTACCTGAAAGGAGCCTCAAGTTCCGCCAGGGGAGATTTAGGCTGGAGATTAGGAGGAAGTTTTTCACGCAGAGGGTCATTGGACATTGGAATAGGCTGCCCAGGGAGGTGGTTGATTCACCTTCCCTGGAGGTGTTTAAGGCACAGGTAGATGAGGTGCTGAGGGACATGGTTTAGTGTTTGATAGGAATGGTTGGACTAGAAGATCCGATGGGTGTCTTCCAACCTAGTTGTTCTGTGATTCTGTGAGTTACCACTTACCTGCCATCACCCGCGTGCCTGGTGGGGAGCACAGCCCTGAGCATCCATACTGAAGCAGCACCAAGCATCCAAGTGTGCTCCTTGCCTGGGTGGGCAATCACAAAATCCCCACTGGCCTTGAGGCAGGGAGGCTGCAACCGTTCCCAGAGCAGTTGTAATCATGTGAAATACATTTATTTCCAAGTATTGAGATATTTCATTCACCTCTAGAGCGTGTATTCAGCCGCGGGGCTTGATGTGGTGTTGCTTTGCATCCTACCATGACTTACCTTCTCTCAGAGAAGTTTCCCCAAGGTGAGGGTGAGTTTCCAGCCTCCTAGCAGCATTTTAAAAAGTCTGCACTGAAATGGCAATGCTTCCCTCAACCATAAGTGTTGAAATAGCGCATCCTCCTTTCCCGATGTCCCCTTGAAAGCAACACCTCTGGACACCATGGTCCCAGCTGGGGTGGCTCAAAGGGTGCTCGGGTAGGGACTTTGCTCCACTCCCATTTTTGCTCAACAGCAAAGGATTTCAACCCAAATTTGTGCCTCCTCATACCATTGCTTGCTCCCTGCCCTGGTGGGTTCATGGATGGAATCGGCTCAGGAGCTGCATCCTCTGGAGACAGGGTGACCCTGGCTCTCCCCAGCTGGGGTTTGGAAAAAATACGCTCTTGATTTTGGACTAAAACTCAGTCATTTGGGAATATTCAGCACCGTTTCAGATCTCCGTCTATTAGCTAGCTTCAAGCAAAAAGCTCTTTGAACAGTGTGCAAACACCCGTATTGATTGATGCATCAGGTTCCCAGCCATGTGTTACACTGGGCAGCATTGTTGCCTCTACCTAGAGGAAAACACTGTGTCTCTGTCCCGCTCTGCGATCCCTTTGCAGCCTCTATTTGCTCAGCTTTTCAACCCTATTCAATAGCAAAACCTGGGCAATATATTCATCTTCTTTTTTTTTAGCTTCAAAATGTGTTCTATTCTAATACCTCTTTATATCAACCCATAAAGGTGCCATATTTGACAGTTTGACAAAATAAATGTGTGTTGCTGCAGCTTGACGCATTAATATGAGGTCTACTAAGCGAGCTCCTTGCCTTGCTTACCTCCCCACCTGCGCTTGGGCCCTTTTTTAAGGTCAAAGTACAGCTTTATTGGATTGCCCTAAGCATAACCTGTGCTTGCAGTGTCTCTGAGCGTTGCCTGCTCTTTGCCTATGACCACTTTTATCCGTTTTCTTTGAAGGCTGAATCAACATCATGAGAGTTTTTAAACTGTAACTGGGAAGCTGTTTGGTTTTGTGCTGCTGGGATTTCTGAGGTGTGATTGACTCATGTCCGGTGCTATTGCCCTCAGAGAAACCGAGGGGGATGCTGGAAAAGGGCTCAGAGCTCAGCCTCAGGGAGTTTTGGGGAACTCCAGAACTGCCTGTGTGCACATCCCTGAGCTCTGAGATCATCTTGGAATAGGCAGGGCTTTCTCTTTTGCCTCAGCACAGGTTGGAGCTGCTGCTTGGGTGTGATAGGGAATGAGTCCGGGTAGAGGACAATGTGGTATGAGCTGGACTGGGAATGGTTGAGGACACTAGGAATGGCCCAGGATGTGGCTCTGGGAGAGGAGACAGACTGGTGACCCCACAAAGGGGAGAGCATCGCTCTTCAAATGGGAGTTTTCTGAAGGGGTTCAAGTTGTCCCACTGGATTTATGGGAATAACTTTAAGTGAAGCTTAAAAAGTCAGTCCTGTCTTTCTGGTGGGTCCAGTTACATATAAAAACCCAAGATGTCCTGATTTCCTTGCCTACTTCTCCCCACGTGCTTTCCCAAGGCTGGACTGGCTACGTGCAGAAGAGGCCCCTTTCCTTCTGGGTGCCCAGGGGTAGTTACCCGAGGACATTTTTTTCCACCAAGTTAAAAAAGAGCAGTTTCTTGTTGCTGTTAAAGAAATCTCCATTATCCTGCCGGCATGCTGGAAGCAGCTGCCCATCCCTGGAAGGGGCTTCACCGTTCAGTGACGCCCGGCACTGCCAGAGAGGGGTTATTTATAGATGGGTTTATTTTTGATTTTTCACGTCCCTACACTTTCCTTCCTGCCTGCTTGTGTTATTCAAGGATCGCCTCATTAGCAGAAAGAAATCTCCCCCTCCAAACACCCCAGCCCGTGGGCAAAAGCTGGGAGGGCTGTGAGTGCCTGGCAGCGTTCCAGGGGAAACTGAGGCAGCAGCTTGCCAATGGCATCGTGCTTTGGGTTAATGCTCTGATTTTCTGTGTTTACCATCAGTCTGGTCCACATAATTTGGACCAATATTGTTTAATGTCTTCATCATTGATATAGATAGTGGGATCAAGTGCTTGCTCAACAAGTCTGCAGATGGCAGCAGGCTGAGTGATGCGGTTAACATGCCAGAGGGTCAGGATGCCATCCAGAGGGACCTGGGCAAGCTTGAGAAGAGGGACAATGTGAATATCATGAGGTTCAACAATGACAGGGGTAAGGTCCTGCAGCTGGATAGGTGCAATTCCAAGGACAATTATAGTTTGGGCAGAGAATGGATTGAGAGCAGCCCTGAGGATGGCTTGGGGTGCTGGTGGATGAGATGCTCAACATGAGCCAGCAAATAGTGCTTACAGCCCGGAAGACAAACCATATCCTGGGCTGCATCCAAAGCAGAGGGACCAGCAGGGTCAGGGAGGGGATTCTGACCCCTGCTCCACTCTGGCGAGACCTCACCTGGAGCTCTGTGCCCAGTTTTGGAGTCTTCAGCACATGGAGCTAGTTGAGCAAATCCAGAGGAGGCCATGGAGATGATCCAAGGGCTGGAGCACCTCCTGTACAAGGACAGGCTGAGAGAGTTGGGGTTGTTCAGCCTGGAGAAGAGAAGGTTGCAGGGAGACCTTAGAGCAGCTCCTAGTACTGAAAGGGTCTCCAGGAAAGACGGGGACAGATTTTTGGTAGGGCCTGTTTGCAACAGGACAAGGGGGAATAGTTTTAAAGTAGAAGAGGGTTCAAGTGAAAAGATACAAGGAAGAAGACTAGATACAAGGAAGAAAAGTTTTACAATGAGGCAGGTGATATATTGGCCCAGGTTGCCCAGAGTGGTGGTTGATGCTCCATCCCTGGAGATGTTCAAGATCAGGTTGGATGGGGCTCTGAATAGCCTGTTGTGGGTGAAGATGTCTCTGGTCACTACTGTGGGGCTGGACTAGGTGACCTTTAAAGGTCCCTTCCAACCCAGACCATTCTGTGATTCTCTTAATGCCACCATCTGGGCTGGAAAGGAAGAAATTCAGCGTCTTTTGGCAATGAGACGTAGTGATTCCAAAGAGTGCTTCCATCACAGCTGCTAATAGATTTTCTCTTGGGTAATGAGCAGTGGGGACAGTTAACATTCATCTTAATTAGTCTTGAGCAAGAGTGAATGTGAGCCTTGGTGCTCTGAGCGCTGCATAATGGATAGCACGAAACAGCATCAAAGTCCTAGGCCCAGTGGAAATGAAAGGACTGAAAAAAAAGTCATTTGTGCTGCATACAGGGAAATGACAAGTTGTTTTTGCCAGTGTTGAATGAGACAAAGCCAGGCCTGGGTAAGCTCGCGTCAGCTCCTTGGGGCTTCTGGTCCCGGCCCCCGTCACTGGCAGCATGGGAGGGGGAGGCAAAACCTCAGCCACCCAGGAGATCCTTTAAAGGACAAAGTCTAACAGTTTCCTAAAGCTATTAAAATGGCTTGAGCCACCCACGAAGGCAACGGATTGCAGAAACGACTAGTTTTTAGTATTCTGGGTGTTCCTTCTGAGGGGAATAAAAGGAAAGTGGGATTTTATTGATCCTTACTAAGGCTCCTTCATCTCATTGAGTCTGAAATGGAAGTGGGGGGATCAGCATGCAGGGTGCAGCTTTCTGGGTGCGACCAGCAGCTCTTGTTGGATGGGGACGTTGTTTTCAAGAAGAGATCGAGGTTAGCAGGTCTGAAAAACCAGAAACAAGAGGCTTGAGGTCCTGCTGACTTGTGGGGGGGATTTGGTGCAGCTTTGCTAAGAAGATTACTTATTGAAAAGCTCAAACGTGGTGCTAGAAGCCCATGCAAAGACCATGGGCTTTGCACTGTGAGATGCTTCTGATCAGGTTTTGGTCCCTCTTTTGTCCTGGTGTGAGGACAGGGTGACTCCAGATCTACAGGGTGCAACTGGAAGCTAATTTGATGGCTACTGGCAATCCCACCCCAGGCCGCATGGCCATGATTTATGGTCCTGCCATGATGCATTGGGAAGATGAAGGAGAGTGCTGAAGAACATTAGGAATGAAGCTTGGCCACGGCAGGACTACGTAAAGAGAATTAATTTGTCAAAGGTGCCTTTCAGCAAAGGAACTTGGAGTATTTCTGCTGGAGGGGGTGTATCTCCCAAAGCCCTCCCTGGAGCTGGTGGTGAGGAGCTGAGTGCAAGGATGAACATAAACTCAAGCCCCTTTTCTCATGTGAGATAGCAAAGACGAAAGCAGAATTTGCTCTTTATTCCTGTGTGGCAAAGCAAGTAGGATGTAATGACAGAGAACACGTTACCTGCCATGAATTAACTGAGAAGGTGAGAGAGTGAGAGACGGGAGAATACTGGAGATGCTATGGCAGCATCTTAGATGATAAACTTCTCACACCACGTGTGCTGAATGTTGGAGGTTATTTGTTGGAGTTCCACCTGCTGTGGGCAGGGACACCTCCCACTGGATCAGGGGCTCCGAGCCCCATCCAAGGTGGCCTTGAACCCCTCCAGGGATGGGGCAGCCACCACTGCTCTGGGCAACCTGGGCCAGGGACTCCCCACCCTCACAGCAAAATGTTTATGCCTAAGATCTCATCTCAATTTCCCCTCTTTCAGCTAAAACCTGTCCTCCTTTGTCCTGTCCCTGCACTCCCTGACATTTACAATGTCCCGGCTCAGCTGCAAAGGATTTGGGGCTTGTAGATCTTAATGTTTAGGGAGCTGGGGGCTGAGTAGATGTGTAAGGGGATTTGAAGGATGGGAGTAAATAGGGAAGGGCATAATCTATCACTTTTATAACAGATTTGGGCTGTTTAATATTTCCCCTGTGGGTGCTCCATGAGGCCAGGATGGGCTGCACAAGCCTGTGTATGCTACTTGCAGCCAGTCCATTGTTATCTCCAGGGAGCAATATTGGCCATTTGGTCTTTAATGAAGAGCAAATTAGCTTTTTTCTCCTCACTACAATGCAGCCATTTCAAAATACATCCTATCAACCTTCTTTCCTGCCTCAGAAAGTTAAGCAGGAGCCCTAATTCCTGCTCAACAGGAGGGAAACTGAGGCATGGAGCTGCCACATTGATTTCCTCCGTGCTGGGCTGGAGCTACACATCCTAGAGACAGACATCGAATCCTGGAATGGTTTGGGCTGGAAGAGACCTCAAAGCCCATCTAGTTCCACACCCCTGCCCTGGGCAGGGACACCTCCCACTGGATCAGGCTGTTCCAAGCCCCATCCAGCCTGACCTCGAGCACCTCCTGGGATGGGGCAGCCACCACTGCTTTGGTGCCTTATGACCTGAGGTGCCTTTCAGGTCTGGCCCTTCTCTTGCCACTTGTATTTCAGCAGCAGCAGCCGTGATGTCCCATATCCCTTCCCCCTCCCCATGTTTGGACCCCAACTTTGGAAGCCAAGGCATCACCTCCTACCCTGCCTTGTGGTTGTTTTCCTTGCTCTTTCTTTCTGCTGCGTTCCCCCTCTCCTAGCAGTTGGAGTAATGGAGCTCGTACATCATATAATAAATAGGTATTGACTTCATGCCACAGGCTGGATCAGAATTGATTGACCCGTGGGAATACACTCCTTCGCAATCAATAAGAGGCCATCAGCCTGGATAAATCTTGATAACGACTGACAACAGGAAAGTCGATAGGTGTATTAATATATACGTTAAGTGAGTATATATCTTCTGCCTGGAGACAAAGTTGCTTTTGGCAGCTTGCGGAGTGGGATGGGTTGGGGAGGCGACTGGAAGATCCCAAGCAAAGAGGATAGTAGAGATGGTGGAAAGGCAGCAGCATGATGCTCTGTGAGAGTGTTTGTTGAAATAAGAGCTGTCTGGTTTGGTGCTGGTTGAGCTTCTCTTCCCCACTGTAGCATCAAATCCCCACCAACGGCTCTTCGTTAGCACCGACTTAACGTGCTACTCTCTGGCTGAGGATGCTGGTGGGGAAAGTTCTCCTTTGTATTTGAAAAGTGTTTTGAAGTGCCATAATATTTCTATTTTGGTTGTGACTTCTTGGGGGAAGTACTTAACACACTGGGACTCGGCGCTGAGGCGCTTCTCTAGAGAGGAAGGGATTTAAGTGGGTGTTTGAGGGAAAGCCTGTGATTAAGTGCCCTGCTGGGAGATGGTCCCGCTGACTCTTTCTGCTCCTGCCAGCTAATCCCCTCGCTATTGAGTGACATCTCAGCACAGTCCCTTATTTTTTTTCTGAGCATCCTCAATGCCAGGGATCCTCTTTGGAGCTCTGTGTTCAGTTTTAGAGTCCTCAAGAGCTCCATGTCCTTCCTGTGCTGAAGTGAGTCAGAGGAGAACATGGAGATGATTTGAGGACTGAAGCACCTCCTGTGTGAGGAAAGGCTGAGAAAGTGGGGTTGTTCAGCCTGGAGAAGAAAAGGCTGCAGGGAGACCTTAGAGCAGCTTCCAGCACTGAAAGGGACTGCAGGAAAGCTGGGGAGAGGCTCTTGATCAGGGAGTGCAGGGACAAGGTAAGGGGGAATGGTTTTGAGCTGAAAAAGGGGAGATTGAGATGAGATCTTAGGCAGAAATGTTTTGCTGTGACGATTGGGAGTCCCTAGCCCAGGTTGCCCAGAGCAGTGGTGGCTGCCCCATCCCTTGAGGTGTTCAAGGCCAGGCTGGATGGGGCTTGGAGCAACCAGATTGAGTGGGAGGTGTCCCTGCCCATGGCAAGGGTGGAACTGGATGGGTTTTGAGGTCCCTTCCAACCCAAACCATTCCATAATTCTATGATTTTGGGTGCTGAGGAGAGCTGTTTTCTGGAGCAGTGGGTGAGTCCTGTGCTGACATCCTTCTGCCTTGCCAAAGAGAAGGCTGTCTAGGGAAACAGATCCCTCCTGTGATAGCATTTTAAATATTTTATTAATAATTATTATTACTCTTCCAAAGTGGAATTGGGTTCTAGTGAAGAAGGCGTCTCGATCAAAAGATTTACTTCTTCCTTCTCTTCAAAAAGGGGATTTTTTTTTTCCTCCCTAAAGTTCAAAATAGTGGGAGAATCGTGGCACAGAGAATATATTAGCCTCCTTCAAAAGCAGCGAGAGGTCAAAGCTCCTTCGCACATCCCCGTACACCCAGCCTGCTCTCTCGGAGCCGATTACCAGCACAACCCTTTCAAAAGGCAGCAAGTGCCACCCGAAGCAGCAAGTATTTTCGGATGACTTGTTTGCAAGGAGGGCTTTAGATAAGCTGCTGAAGCCTGTGGCTGCTTTGCATTCACCTGTCTCTCAGCTCTTCTCCCTGCAGCTGCAGAAGGTCTCGTCTCCTCTGACACTATCTCCTTCACATAAAAATGCATAGAGTTTGCTTTCTCTAAATAACTTGTTTTTTGCCAAAGCTGCAATAGAGTTGGAGTTACATTTTGAGGAGGCTGATCCCCCCTCATCTTCTACCACCACCACCTCCTCCTCCTCCAGCCCTTGCGGTCTGGCTGCGCTGGCTGTAGTTATCTCACATGCCAGCTGCTGGGAGGAAAATTTTGCTGCCTAAGGTAATATCCATCAAAGGATGGCACTTCCAGCGGGGAGATAGCGAGTGCGGGATGAGGGGAGCATCATCTCTTCAGGGTTTTTCTGTTTCCCTGTTCTCATTTCACTCTGCAGAGGCTCCTTTCTGCGATCGCCGTGAGCTCTGGGCTGGGAATCTGTGCATTATTGGTGGTTAAAAACATTGCTTGGGGCAGGTAAATGAATTCCCTGCCTCCCCAGTGGGGTTGCTGTAGGAATCTTTTGTAAAGGTGCAATTCAGAGGTGGAGTTTGCCAGGAAAAGTATTGTCACCCCTGTGTGATGCACCTGGAGGCTGTGACAGATGCTGATACTCAGCATCAGGTCTGCAGGCTCGTGGTCCTGCACTGTGCTACCATAAAGCTTTTGGCTGCTGCTTTCCTCCCTGCTGATGGCCCAGCGAGGATGGATTCTGTTTCTTGGTGCCTGGGGGAGGAAGGAATCCATATGTTGCTTTTGTTGAAAGCGATGGAAACGGAGGGGAAAGCGGCTTCCTGCTTGCTAGTAAATGCAGTGAAGAGGAGGCAAGTTAAGGGAAAGTTTTAGTCCTGGGGTTGAAACGTTTCACTTTCCATGCTGAATCTCAGGGTGAAAGGGTCATTGGGCACTGGCAGAGGCTGCCCAGGAAGAGGGTTGAGTCACCTTCCCTGGAGGTGTTTAAGGGACGGGTGGATGAGGTGCTGAGGGACATGGTTTAGTGATTGATAGGAATGGTTGGACTTGATGATCTGATGGGTCTTTTCCAACCTGGTGATTCTATGATTCTATCCCAAGGCTTTGGTGCTGGTCAGTCCCACGGAGAGCAGTCCCGAGCATCCCTCAGTGAGGCTTTGAGGGGAACCTTGGGCCCTGATAGCACTCAATTCTGCTGGCATCCCAGCATGGAGAGCTGGCCTGGGAGCCTGCCAAGCTTTTTTTATCCTCTCCTACCCCTAGCTTTTCATTAGAAGCAAAAAGAATATGTGTGTGTATGTGTACACATGTGTGTATGACACATGCCAACTTACTCCATAGACCAAGACCGAACAAACTCATTGCAGCTCATGTTGGTGTGACCCTGATTATCCTAGGTGGCTGATCCCACTCTCTTTGGGTTGGTGTTTAGATGCAGAGGGCTTGGGGAACTCGAGCTGGATGATGCTTCGCTCAGTGCAGCGTAGCAGGGAGAGTGTGTGTCAAGAGTGCGAGATTTCTTATTGATTTTGAGGAAAACAAAGCCTAGGGATAAAAGGATTAACCCAAACCTCCCCTTTTGCTGCTCTTCCAGCCTCGTTTAATTTTCCGTTGTGTGAAACACATTTGTAGCTCTCTCTCATTTCAAAAGTACAATTGCCAGAGATGAGTGAAAAGGAAAAGCAAGGCAATGTATAGGAAGAGCTTGAAGGCTTCCCGAATCACTCTGGCACGTGCAGGCGTGTGCGATACTCATTTCTCTCCTCCCTGCTGTGGCTGGGCCTGCTTAAAAGAAATCAAATAAGTCCCAGCTCAACAGCTCTGGTTGCTGTATCTTTCTTAGTATTCCCCAAAGATCTCTTCTTTTCTGTGAAATACTAAAAATCAGTTAACTGATGGGGAATGTGGGAGCATCCCAGCCTTCCCTCCTTTGCTCTGTCTTTCCTCAAGCACAGATGTAACCTGCTAGCAGTTGTATTTTTATATTAAAGTAGTTATTATTAATTCCCACTCTCTCCTTCTGTGTCTCCCCTGAGTGTTCAGTGCTGGCTATCACCATGGTATCTGAGCTGGTTCCCCATAAATCAATACACTAGGCAAGTAATGAGCTTCCTAGGGTCTGGCATTTATCACTTTGGGGTGCTCAAATGATCCTATTTAATTTAATGGGCATTTACGTGGATGGTTGGGCAGAGGGAAGAAAAGCACAAAGCACTAGTAAATAATGGCATCGCAACATGCATGTAACCGCTGTTCCATCAGCTTTGAATTTATTCCTGAGCATGAGCCAGGTCCAGCTCTTCCACCCTTTAGAGATGACGGCCATCAATATTGAGGTGATGGTCATCAATATTGCAAGGCGGGGAGGGAGAACCCCAAGGGATGGGGGATGGATGAGGCTTTTTTTCCCCCCCACCTTGAAATGGCAAAAATATCAAGAGGCAGCGCTCCAGCTCTTCCTTGCTCATCCCTCCCAAATTGTTCCTCTGCAAGTCGCTTTGGCTTTGCTCCCATTGCTGATGTCTTCAGCCCACACTGGTGAAATGCAGAGTGTTTATAAAGCAATTTGGGATTTGGCTTGCTTGGCTGAACACTTCACAAACTCATTTTGAATAGAAAGTTGCATCTGCAGCAGGATGGGGCCGTGGGGCTGGGACTTTTGAAGGGGCTGGTGGGGCAAAGGCTGGGAGCTGAGGTTGTGCTGTGGCTTGGGGTGCAGTCCTGGATGCTGGCAACCCTAGAATGGACTTCAGCATCAACCTGAGCTGCCCTTCTGCACTGCCATAGAATCATAGGATGGTTTGAGTTGGAAGGGACCTTAAACCCATCCAATTCCAATCCTCTGCCATGGGCAGAGACACCTCCCACTGGATCAGGAGCTCCAAGTCGCATCCAACCTGGCCTTGAACACCTCCAGGAATGGGGCAGCCACCACTGCTCTGGGCAACCTGGGCCAGAGCCTCCCTACTTTGACAGCAAAACATTTCTCCTTAAGATCTCATCTCAATCTCCCCTTTTTCAGCTTCAAACCATTCATCCTCATCCTCTCCCTGATCAAGAGCCCCTCCCCAGCTTTCCTGCAGCCCCTTTCAGTGCTGGAAGCTGCTCTAAGCTCTCCCTGCAGCCTTCTCTTTTCCAGGCTGAACAATCCCAACTCTCTCAGCCTGTCCTAATACAGGAGGTTCTCCAGCCCTTGGATTATCTTCATGTCCCAACTGCCCCTCAGCTTTGGCTGGTGTTTGGTACTGCAGGGTGCTGGGGCACGTGTCACCAACCTCCTTGCTCTGCCACCAGGTGCGATGAGGAGGTTTAGGAGAAGGCAAATATTTGTTTATGAATATGTACTTCAATGGTGAATAAGCTGGGATCTGCCTGAAGACGCAAATCATCTGCCTTTGTCTCTGGTGTCAAGCGTAGGCGGTCTCTGGCCTTGTGATCCATGGCATTGCTCGCTTGCAGCCGGCTGGGTACCTCTGCGCCGCGGTTCAGCATAGACCTCTTGAAGTGGAAAGGCAGAAGATGATGTGCGTGCCCTGGGAGCTGCGCTTTGTGCCTGCCGCTCCTGCCCAAATGGGAACGATTGACGGCAGACGAGGAACATGAAGCAACAAAATTGTTGAGCTCTGCTATGAAAAGGTTGTGCAGGTGGTGGTTGAATGGGCTCAGGTGCTGCATAATAGGTATCAACCGGGCTTTATCTCTGCATTGGCAGCTTCTTACCCAGCAAGAAAACTCCAACAAATACTGGTGTGGCGTTTGCTAGTTGAATTCGTTCAGAGGAGTTACTCATCGAGGGGAGGAGAGAGGCACCTGGGTGCCTTGATGGCTCTGTGGAGGACTGACAACCAGTGCTGGCATGTCCCCTCCCCAGCGTATGTCACTGTGCACTGGTACCACCACCCTGGGGCTGAATGGTATCTGTTCTCCTTGTGCTGGGGCTCACGCCGGGTGCATCTTGCTGCCTCCTTTAGTGTGGTCCTTCTGTAAATGAAGTGGGGAAATGGGAATTTCATCAGTAAAAGGCTGCAGGCTCTGCTCCTGGGGTTATCTCTGCAGTTCAGACAGGCAGGAATTGAAGGGTTTTTCTCTAAACAAGCCTTTTACAGGAAACCAGCTGATCTTAACTCACTTTAGGGCTGAAATTGAACCCCCTCCCAGCACTGTTCATTGTATTTACAATGTTGTTTCATGACTAACGCAGACCATAAGCATCTTTCTGGAAAGCTTTTCTCTAGGGGAAAACAAGTGTTTGCTGGGTAGTGAGGAGGGCTGAGGGAAATCCTTCATGCTCAGGCAGGTCATGGGAGGTGGCAGAAAGCCTGTTGCAGCATGGAGCTTATAGCTGTACAGGGTTATTTAGGAAATTAGTAAAAACTTCATACTGGAAAGGTGGCCTGTCGTTATCCCAAGCACAAATATAGGCTAGCTAGAGGATGGATTTGGAGCAGCCTTGAGGAGAAGGACTGGGAGTGCTGGGGGATGAAAAGTTTCAAATGAACCAGCGGTGTGTGCTCATAGCCCAGAAAGCCAACTGTGTCCTGGGCTGCATCCAAAGCAGTGGGACCAGCAGGGAGAGGGAGGATATTCTGCCCCTCTGCTTTGCTCTGGTGAGACCCCACCTGGAGCCCTGTGTCCAGTTTTGGAGCCATCAGCACAGGAAGCACATGGAGCTCTTAGAGTGAGTCCAGAGGAGGTCACGGAGATGATCCAAGGGCTGGAGCACCTCCCATACAATGAGTGTAGGGGTTGTTCGGCCTGGAGAAGGCTGCGGGTAGAGCTCAGAGAAGCTTCCAGTACTGAAAAGGGAGCTGCAGGAAAGCTGGGGAGGGGCTCTTGATCAGGGAATGTAGGGATAGGATGTGGGGAACAGTTTAAACCGTTTGTATGATTATTTTGTACCCTTTAATTCCACCTGCAGAAACCCAAGGGTTGTGTTTATCGCTTCTTTCCAAGTAGCGGTTTGAGTGCCTGGTTCCTAATCTTCGGATGAATTCCTATTTCTCAATGACTGCAGCCAAACTGTTGCAGAAGATAGGAGGTGGCTGGTTTAGTTAGAGGAAGATGGTGTTTGTAACTGCAGGTGTCTCCTGTTTGCAGTCCAGCTGCTGTGCCCAGGGATGTGCTGAGACACCTGAGCAAGGACAAGCATTGCCAAGAAGGCAGCAGAATGGGTATGAAGATGCCCTAAACTCCCTGATGTGGTTTCCTTTCATCCAACAAGGCTATTTCCAACCAAGTGCTCTGAAGGATGCTATTGTCTTTACAAAACCCAGGAGATATGGGATCAGTCCTATTCTGGCTGACGTGAAAATTGTGATCTCTGCCCATGGCAGGACATGAAGCTTTTGGCTTAGGAGCAAGAGAATCCTTTGTATCCATGTGCTACCAAAGAATCACACAAGATTTATTCCCAATAAGTGCTTTCCCAATCGCAATTAATTTAATCCCCTAAAGAGCTACAGAAAGCTCAGCTTCCCCTGCTTTCTGCATCACATTTTAATCGCTTGGAGAAATCGGATCCATTGGGAGGTGTCCCTGCCCATGGCAGGGGGTGGGACTGGTTGGGCTTTGAGGTCCCTTCCAACCCAAACCATTCTATGATCTACTCTGAGTATCTGAACTCTCTCCTCTCCCCTCGGAGCAACATGGTACCCAGGCAAACCCAGGGCTGCTTGGTGCGGTGCTCCTCATCCCTTGTAACGAGGCACGGCTTGGGCTACTTATTTCCATCCATAAAGGGCAAACCTCGTTATCTCCCAAAGGACTAATCCAGACTGGTCTGTGCTGGCATCCCTGGGGCTGGAGGAGAGAAGCGAGGATGCAGCAGAGGGAGAGTAGAGGAGTTAAAACCTGTAACTTTGTATTTGTTAACTAGAACAGGATCAAATTAATGTCTGTGGTTACAGTAGCCTCTTTAACGAGAGGTGTGTTGGGCACTTTATTTGCTGGGCACAGGTCTCCAGTCTCGTCTTTCTAAAGTTGCCTGTAATGTGTGTGGGTGGATATAGAAAAGCAAAAAAAGGCCCTTTTTGTGGGCGGGAGTCGAGGCAGCATCCACCCACGTACTCCATTATGATATTCAAATGTCAATATATTTTTAATTGGTTTATATCTCCCCCTCCCCCTCCAGCTGCCTTTAGTAATTAAGGCTCTGTAAATAGATTTTACTGTAATTGGTATGAGAAGGAAAATTGGAGGACATTGTACAGTGCAATGGGTTTGGTGGTTTTTTTTTTTTGTTTTTCCTTCCCCGTCTTTCCTCTTTTGACTCATATTACATCTGTGAGCATTGTATCCTCTGAGGGAAGAGGCGGAGAGCTGCGGCCAAAAAGTCTGAAGCAAGAGGGGCAGGTGGTTTGCTCGTGGCTGGGATGAGGGGGAGAGCTGGGACCCAGCCCAGGTTACCCCTCTTGGGGCTCAGCTCCACGGGGGCAGCAGCATGCACTCCCTCCCAGTGCTAAACTGGGGGAGAGCCCTCAGTTTCCTTGCTGTATCTTCAATCTGCCTTGAGATGTAGCCAAAACCCTTGTGGTTATTTATAGTTCCCTGCCACAGCCACTGTCTTTATAATTTGGGGATGTTTCTTGGCGCGGGTTTCTAATCTGTGGTTTTATCTTCTCCCTTTTCCTGTTCTTTCAGCCTATGTAAAGGACGGACTCTCTACTCAGTGGTGAGAGATGCCAAAATCGTCCTGGATGTCAACAAGACGAGGCAGATAGCGCAAGAAATCGTGAAGGTACGGCACGATGTGAAGGCAGCTCAGCAGCAACCAGGGTCTGGATCCCCCCAGGAACCCAGCTGAGCTGCTCCAGGTAGCAGGAGAGAAGCAGCCAAGGAGGATAGGTGGGATAGCACTTCTTGGCTCTAAAATCCAGATCTTTTAGACCTCCTCTACCCACTCTGGGCTGAACTGGGGTGGCATAAAGGCTTTCTACAAACTCCCCATGCAGCGCTGAGGCTGCGGTTCATTGTGGCTGCAGCTCTTTTTCCCCTTTTTGGAAGTGCAGATGTTTAAAACCAGACTTGCTGCTGTGAGCGAGTTCTAGTTGGACATCCCTCTCCTCTAATCTGCAATTGGTCTGAATTTTCCATGCTTCTGTAGCAAAAGCGTCGCTGCAGCCACGGTGCCTGGAGGGGTAATTGCCATGATGCTCATGGCAGGAAGCAGTGCCTGCCAGGAGGCAGAGCACACGTACATTTTTCAGAGCTAAAAATGCTTTTCCTTTCGCAGCAATGTCTCAAAGTGCATCTTTGATACTTCAGACGTGACCATATAAATAGATGCTGGGAGGATCTTCACGTGGCAGGGTCAAGTGGCTGGGAAGTTGGATTCTGAGACATCAAAGCTTCCCCAGTGTTTACCCAAGAGGTGCTGAACTGTCTGCCTGAGTAGGGCTCTGCTGTGATTCCAAACATATTTGGCACGAGTCCAGAGGATGCCATAAAGATGATCTGAGGGCTGGAGCACCTCCTGTATGAGGACAGGCTAAGAGAGTTGGAGTTGTTTAGTCTGGTGAAGAGAAGGCTGCAGGGAGAGCTTAGAGCAGCTTCCGGCACTGAAAGGGACTCCAGGAGAGCTGAGGAGGGACTCTTGATTAGGGAGTGCAGGGATAGGATGAGGGGGTAGGGTTTTGAGTTGAAAGAGGGGAGATTGAGATGAGATCTTAGGGAGAAACATTCTGCTGTGAGGGTTGGGAGGCCCTGGCCCAGGTTGCCCAGAGCAGTGGTGTCTGCCCCATCCCTGGAGGGGTTCTAGGCCAAAAACCCCTGGATGGGGTTTGGATCAACTGGATCCAGTGGGAGGTGTCCCTGCCCATGGCAGACGTGGAACTGGATGGGCGTTAAGTTCCCTTCCAAACCAAACTATTCTATGATTCTATGATATTTAACACCAAGCGATACCAGAAGCATTTGGCCCATGTCCTACCACGGGAGCTGCGACACTGACCCTGTACCCTGCTCGAGGTCAAGCCAGCATCTCTGGCCCACAGCAAGACTAAATCCTCTGGGACTGAGCTCACTTTTAACATAATTCTTTGGGGGAAAAAAAAAAAAAAAAGAAGGTTTTCTGGTAGATCTTAAACCCCCTTAGATATTCAAATCCATGTTTTAAACTCGAATATTCTCTGCTATATATCCTGCATGGTGCTGTTCCCCTTCCTGTGCTTGTGCTGAATCTTATTGGATTGCCAGTTTTGCCTTTATTTACACCCAGATTTAGCAATTTAGCTGATTTCAAAGTAAATTCCTTCAATTCCTCCCAAGTCTCTGTGCTCTGGGCAGGAGCTGACAGTTGAGAATTGGCTTAATCACTCTGCTGAGCTGGCATTGCAAGGGGTGTCTTGAAGCATCCTGAATTTGGGGTGTCTCTGACAGCAAACGGCCTCTCAGCTCCATTGCTCTTTTTGATCTGTATTTTCCATTTTTTTAAAGATGGATTTTTTTTTTTTTTCCCCTGAGCAAATGTCTGAGGCATCACATAGGTTTGCCTCTTGTTTTTCCCCTGACTGCCACCGCATTTGTACTCAGGGTTCTTGCCTCCTGGATGTTCACAGTGGGAGGTAATGGCTCGGTTCAGCCCCTTTCTCTGTGTGGGTTGTGTTACTTCGTGCAGATTGGGGTTTTGAGACTACACTCAGAGACTGCTGTCTTCTGCAGCTGCCTCTGCTTTAGGAACAGGTTGGAAGCCTCAAATTCTTTGTGGGGTTATGAGGCATCACCCGCAGAGGGGAAGCATCACTGCATCTGAGATAATGCCCCTGGGTCAGGGCAATCCCAAGCACAAAGCCAGGCTGGGCAGAGAATGGATTTGGAGCAGCCTTGAGGAGAAGGACTGGGGGTGCTGGGGGATGAAAAGCTCCAAACAAGCTGGCCATGTGTGCTCACAGCCCAGAAAGCCAACTGTGTGCTGGGCTGCAACCAAAGCTGTGGGACCAGCAGGGAGAGGGAGGGGATTCTACCCCTCTGCTCCGATCTGGTGAGACCTGACCTGTAGCCCTGTGTCCAGTTCTGGAGTTGTCAGCATGGGAAGGACATAGATGTGTTGAAGCGAGTCCAAAGGAGGCCGTAAAGATGATCTGAGGGCTGAAGCACCTCCTGTACGAGGACAGGCTGAGAGAGCTGGAGGAGAGAAAGCTGTGAGGAGACCTTAGAGCATCGTCCAGTAGTGAAAGGGACTCCAGGAAAGCTGGGGAGGGGCTCTTGCTCAGATAGGGCAGGGATAGGATAAGGAGGAATGGTTTTGAGCTGAAAAAGGGGAGATTGAGATGAGATCTTAGGGAGATATGTTTTGCTGTGAGGGTGAGGAGGTCCTGGTCCAGGTTGCCCAGGGCAGTGGTGGCTGCCCCATCCCTGGAGGTGTTCAGTACCAGATTAGATGGGGCTTGGAGCTACTCGATCCAGTGGGAGGTGTCCTAAGTTCCCGTAGGAGTTAGCAAGGGCCCAAAGGTAAAGCTGTGTGGCATGAGTACTAAACCCAGTCTCTCCCTGCACACAGGACGGATTTTAAGACAGTGGTTCCAGCTTTCAGGAGAGGTCCACCAGGCTGGTGTGTACCAGGAGGAGCAGTTTCCCTGGCTTCCCCCCTCTCTGTGTCAGCCGTCAGCAAATATTGAGGATGTTTTGTGGACTTGGAGGTGGTTGGAGAAGGAAAGTTTGGGCGTCTTGGTTTGGTTTTGATAGGAACGGTTGGACTCGATGATCCGATGGGTCTCTTCCAACCTGGTTGTTCTATCATTCTATGATTTTATGGTTGCATTTGGGGCAGCATTGTAGAATCATAGAATGGTTTGATTTGGAAGGGACCTTAAAGATAATCTAATTCTACCCCATACCCCACCATGGGCAGGAATACGTCTCTCTACATCAATCTGCTCAAGGTCCCATCCATCATCATCCAGAGGAGCTGGAGACAGAAGCATGATGAAGGCTTTGGCTTTGCTAACTGGTCACGGCAGTTGTTTGACTTTATCCCTTGAGTCCCTGTATGCGACAGTAGATCCGTTAAGCTTATTGGATTAGCAAGTGCAAGGGCTCTGGTTTACCACAATCCTCCGGAGGAAAAAGTTAATTTATTGAAGAAGCGAAGCCGGCAGAGGGAGCTGGCTTGTCACGCACGCTGGGCAGCCGAGAAAATTAAGGCATTACTGGGCTGAGAGTGTTTTCTCACACATCATCCAGGGGTCAAAGGCAGCAGAGCTGGAATTTGCAATGGGATCTGTGCGATACCCTGCGGAGCGAGGGGAGGGATTTGGGTTTGCTGAGAGCTCCTTGAGAAATACCTTCAGCGTAGGCTTCGCTGCGTTTAGTGACTGCATGGGAGATGCCTTCCCGTCCGTGCTAGGTGAGCATGGGTGCAAAGTCCTTGCGGCCTGCTCTGAGTTCCCTCAATCCTGCCTGATGGGAAGGGGCTGCAGAGCATCCCTGTGGTGCTGGGTCTTATCCTGTCCTATGGATGCTTGGAGCCCTGCACTGCACCTTGTAAAAGGAACGGGCTCACGGCATTGAAATGCTGTTCCTCGCACGGCCCTGGAGCTTTGTGAAGGAGACAGTGACATTTTAAAGCAGATTTTTAAACCTCATCATTATTTCATGTGCCGAGACCCAGAGACCCCTAATTAATCCTGATGCCTGGAACGGTCCTGGCATCCAGCCGCAGTTGTGGTGTCTCAGGGCCAGTCATGGCTCTAATTCTTTTCTTCCTCCAGTATCACTTAGCAGAGGCTCTCTGGGATGTGACCGCTGTAGTTTGCAGGTAAACGCCTGTGACTTGCTGGGTTGAGTGTTTGCTGTCCCCAAAATCCCATTGTCCTGGCCTGCCCCAGGCTTTCCCACTGTCCCAGGAGCAGAGCCCTGCAGGTCTTTGCTGTTGCTGAGTCTTTGGTACCTTCAGGGTTTCTCCTGTGTCGCGGGCATCTGCATTTGATGCTTTTTTGGGTTGCTTTCCCAATTTTTCCAGATTGTTTCTGAATTTGGATTGTGCCTCCCAGCTCCACATTGGCTGTAAATATAAAAATACATTCTTGTTCAACTGCCTGTGTGGTTAATGACGATATGTGAAAAGACCACATTAGGATGAACCCTATTTGAAAGGCACTTAATAAATCCTCTCACATCAGTGATGGACAACTGATATTTAATCATAGAATCAGAGAATAGTTTGAGTTGGAAGCAACCTTAAAGCTCATCCAATTCCAATCCTCTGTCATGGACAGGGACACCTCCCACTGGATCAGGGGCTCCAAGCCCCATCCAGCCTGGCCTTGAACCCCTCCAGGAACGGGGCAGCCACAGCTTCTTGGGGCAACCTGGGACAGGACGTCCCCACCCTCACAGCAAAACATTTCTGCCTAAGATCTCATCTCAATCTCCCCTCTTTCAGCTTCAAACCATTCCCCCTTGTCTTGTTCCTGCACTTTGATCAAGAGCCTTTCCCCAGCTTTCCTTTAGCCCCTTTCAGTGCTGGAAGCTGCTCTAAGCTCTCCCTGCAGCCTTCTCTTCTCCAGGCTGAACATCCCCAACTTTCTTAACCTGTCTTCATACAGGAGGTGCTTCCTCTAGACCAACTTCCCGTAGTCTGCTTATGAGGATGAAAAGTGAGGCAGCATTGAAAGTCCTGCTGAAGTGAGGATAAATGGCTTTTCTCACCCTCCCCCTTCCCAGAGCTGCTTATCCCATTGAGCTGAAGGTCTGCCCCATGGAACTGTCGGCAGTCGGCTTAATTTGCCAATGCTAAACAAGCCCGGTGCAGGCGAGTTTGGATTTCCCACCCATGGCTTTTTTTTTTGCATCATTAGCAATAATTTTAATTAACCACCAAGTAGTTTTTCCTAGAGGAAAAGAATTAAGGCAGGACTCCTGCGAGGAGCTTGTTTCCAGGCTAATGGTGTCAGTGTGCACGTAGGAAGTGCTAATGGCTCAGTCAGGGTACGCAGTAGCGCTGATGGAGAGTTTTGACTTATTATCCCTCTGCTCCCAGCCCCGAAAGAAAATGAAGGCGAAAAACATCATCATCATCAATTTCTCAGCAGAGGATTTCGTGGAAGTGACTGCCAGTTTGGTTTGCCGCTAATTTTTTCTTGCATAACCAATTAATCAGGAAGATGAGTGGGCGCTGTCACAGCCAAGAGGAGGACCATGGTGCCATCACCCTCCGTGAGCACCACTTGATACTTGTCCCAAGCCAGGGACCACCCTAGACACCTCTTTCTGCAGGGACATTCAGAGCTGGGTAGCTTTTGGCTAGGGCTGTATCTTGCTTGTGTGGCCGTGGCACTGCAGCACCGGGGTGCTCGCAGCAGGGCTCTCTTCATCGTAGCAATCATGGAGGTGCCCCTGCTCTGGAATTATGGCCTTGACTTGTGCCAGGGCAGGTTTAGATTGGATATTAGGAAAAATTCCTTC
Source organism: Coccyzus lansbergi (assembly GCA_033558105.1). Taxonomy (NCBI): domain Eukaryota; kingdom Metazoa; phylum Chordata; class Aves; order Cuculiformes; family Coccyzidae; genus Coccyzus; species Coccyzus lansbergi. The sequence continues at coordinate 348,825 of JAUMJK010000266.1, read as the reverse complement.
ACTGACAGAGTGATGAAGCCCTGGTAGAAGCTGCCCAGGGTAGTGGGGGAGTCTCCATCTCTAGAGGGGTTCAAAAAATGTATAGATGTGGCACTTTGGGACATGATTTAGTGGGCACGGTGGTGTTGGGCTGGTAGATGGACTTTATGATCTTAGTAGTCTTTTCCAACCTTAGTGATTCCGTGATTATCCTGTCTGTTTGTACAGTTGTTTTTTTTTTAATTTTGGGGTATTTTCCTCTCTCCTCCATCCTAGGGAATGGGCTACCTGCATGCCAAGGGGATCCTTCACAAGGACCTCAAGTCAAAAAACGTTTTCTATGACAACGGGAAGGTGGTGATCACAGACTTCGGCCTCTTCAGCATCTCGGGAGTTCTCCAGGCAGGCAGGTAGGACATGGCGTGGTGGAAATACTGGTGTTCCTCCCTATGCCCTAGAGCTACCCTTTGAGCTGGATTTTGGTTGGACTCAATGATCCGATGGGTCTCTTCCAACCTGGTTGTTCTATGATTCTATGATACACGGGCAGAGAGCCCAAGACCTTCCTCTGCAAGTGACTTTCTGGGTCTGCAGCCTCAGTAGATGTGAGGATAAGGTACCTTTGAGCGTCCTGGGGATTTTGCCTTCTCAGTTCTGGGTATCTTCCTTTTGAGGAGGCTTGTTTTGGGGAAAGAGCGAGATAGGCAGCTCCTGCAGAAACCCCTCTGCTCCCTTGAGATGCAGCTCCACGCTCAATGCCAGTGTTGGGTTTGCAGTGAAAGCCCCAGAGGGACAGCAAGAGCAGGGCTGGAATGGGTTTGGGTTCATCAACATGCAAACTAACCACTCTGCTCCTCAGGTGCAGAAGCTGCAGCTCATTTCAATTTTGCTTCACAGATTTTTTAAACCTAGTGTTTAAAAGTAGAGTTGGTCGTGATTGGTAGGAAGGAGCATGATGCTGCCTGTGAGTTTCCAGCAGCTGGGTTCAGAGAGGCAGGACCTGTCCCTGGGCAGGGTCTTGTGGACCCAGCTTCTCCCAGGATGCATCATTTCCATGGCTAAACCACCCTGCAGCCATCTAGAAGATGCTCCTTGGGCTTGATTCACCAAGGTCAGCAAAGCCAGCTCATGCCTTACCCATTCCCCAACACCTTTAGAAATCCCCTGAGATCTGCTTCACCTCCTACCTCTGGTGCAGCCACAGCAAGAGCTTGGGTTGAGCGTTGCCATCCTCATGGTTGTCCCCTGGCTGCTGTCGTGACCTTTTGGGTGCTGTAGACATATGGCAGTTGTTTCTGCGCTGAACCAGGGCATGGAGCAAAACACAGAGAAAACGAGAGCCAAGCTGAGGACACTTACAGTGCTGTGACATTTTTCTCTCTCTCTCTTTGGATTTGGAATCAAGCCCATTTGGTAAATGTTCCTTATTAAATGTGGTTTTTTTTCCCAGCACTTTGGGATGTTTGCAAGCTGTAGGCATGGCAGGGCTATGAGTTTCAGCAGCTGTGGAAAGGAAGAAAAGCAAAGCTGGAGAGGGGGAAAGGAAACAGAAGAGGGGGGGGGAAAAAGAACAAAGATTGTTTTTTGGTTTTTTTTCCGCTACAACTGAAAAAAGAGCTTTGCTGACCTTTCCCAGTGTGAGTGAGCTTTGTCACTAAACCCTTTGTGTTAAAAGCAGCACAGGCCAAGTGCAGTGTTATCGGTGCTGGCAGTTCGAGTGGGTTTCCTCTGGCAGCGCAGGACCCACCTTCTGGTCTTTTTGGTCTCCATCACCCCACGTGATGGGGTTTCTCACTGGAGAGATTGTCGTAGCCAATCAACACTTGATGGCGAAGATGCTGAGGAGATAAAATTCACCTTGGCAACTATATACTTTTTCCTAGTTTCCAGGTGATGAGATCAAAGGATTAGAGGAAAAGGCAATGCTGCCTCTCTCCATCCCACATCTCTTGCGGCGAGTCAGGCAGCCAGCCTTTCTGTACCACTTGGATAAATATCATCTGGTTTTAGCACAAACTTAACCAAAAGCTTAGGAGGCCCAAGGAATCCAGCAGTGCTGCTGCTTTCCCTGCAGTGAAGTGGGGTTTGGCTCTAGTTTAGCAGCTGGACTCTGGGATTAGGTCCTGCCTGCATGATGCTGAAGCTCATTCCAGTGGTGGCAGAAGGAATTTTGCCAGCGACATTTGCTGTGAAGGTCAGAGATGTTCTGGAGATAAAATGAAAGATGAGATGCTGGGGAAGTGGGGTTTCCAGCGGGACAGACTGATGTGTGGCCATCTCTACTCGAGTCTGGGGTGTCACTTGGGGGTGATGCCCAACACATTGCTCAGAAGAGGAAGAATGGTCAGAAACACAAAACTGGAAAGAAATGAGCAATGTTGTGCTAGAAAAAAATGGAGAAAATGGGGAAATTTCTGCCCTGAGGAGCTTTCAGTGTGGCTGCCCAGGACTGCTAGCAGCACAGGTGTCTTCTGCTGGTGGAGAGCTGAGAGGTGGCTTTGGGGATCCACTCGTCTGTCACCATGAATGTTGAAGCAGGAAGTGTCTGCAGGTCTGACTTCCTTTCTCAGGATGGGATTTTTTGCCATATATGGTTTATCTCCTTGAATCCTGTGTTCAGTTCTGGGCCCCTCACCACAAGAAGGATGTTGAGGCTCTGGAGCGAGTCTAGAGAAGAGCAACAAAGCTGGAGAAGGGGCTGGAGAACAGGCCCTATGAGGAGCGGCTGAGAGAGCTGGGGGTGTTTAGCCTGGAGAAGAGGAGGCTGAGAGGAGACCTCATTGCTCTCTACAACAAGTGTACAACAACTCACTCCCAAGTGACAGGGGACAGGACAAGATGGAATGGCCTCACGCTCCGCCAGGGGAGATTTAGGCTAGAGATTAGGAGGAAGTTTTCACACAGAGGGTCATTGGGCATTGGAATAGGCTGCCCAGGGAGGTGGTTGATTCACCTTCCCTGGAGGTGTTTAAGGCAGGGGTGGATGAGGTCCTGAGGGACTTGGTTTAGTGTTTGATAGGAATGGTTTGACTTGATGATCCGATGGGTCTCTTCCAACCTGGTTGTTCTATGATTCTATGATTCTGTGATCTAAGGTGAAGAAGACCAATAAAGGCCAAGTTTGAGTCCTTGGAGGCTTACATGGGCAAGCATGCATGGAGAAGGGGGCAAACTTTGCAGGTCTAGTTAAGGATGGTGATGTTAATTCAAAAGTGAATGAGAACTACAAAGTGGTCTATTTTCACTATCGTTAAAAATGCTGTGGGTTGAAGATCCTCCTTGTCCTCCTAGGGTAGGCTCACCTTCACTTCATGAAAGTGTCTGGTACAAGGAGTTGGCAGCGTCCATCCGTGCTGTGACACGTTTGTGCTGCTGAAAGAGGAGATGGCTATTGCAACTAAAATGCCTTCTACAGAAACGTTGCAATCCAATGCCTTATCCTAGTGAAATCAGAATTATTTCTCCTTTATTTAGATGGTTTTGGGCTTTGTAGGGCTGCTCTGTAATTAGGAGGAGCCCAAGGTGGGTCTTAAGTAGTCTGAAGAGCTCTTTTGTTCTTGCTTTTGCCTTTGGGGCTGACTTGCTCTTTGGTGGATTTGGAAAATGCTTGGCTGGTTGTGCTGCTTTACGCTAGCAAAGTGGCCAGGTCAATTATGAAGTCAGACAAACTTTTGTCATGAAGCCTCAAATTGCTGTGATTGAACTACGTTTGGAATTGCATTAAAGCTCAGCCTTTGTTGGTAGAAGCTCATAAACTCCTAGCTGCGTGCTCAGGCACATGTGGGCTTTTCAGAAGGATGGGGCTGGGCTTGCAGGGGAACTGCAGAGCCAAATCCTATCCTTGGAGCATCCCAGAGTGAGTCTGAGTGCTGATTCTGGGATATCGCAGTGCTGGGTGACTTGAGTGAGCAAAAAAGCCAGGTTGGATAGGACTTTGAGCAACCTGATCCAGTGGGAGGTGTCCCTGCCCACAGCAGGGAGTGCAACTGGATGGGCTTTGAGGTCCCTTCCAACCCAAATCATTCTATGATTCTATGAAAAAGAAAAGGCAAAATAAAGCGCAATCCTGGCATTGCTGAGGGTGGCAGATAAGACCCGAGTGCTGCCCACCACGTCCTGCTCCCTGCTGCCTGCCTGGGGATGGAGACCGAAGACATGGGGAAGGATGAGTGAGCTCCTCCACATCTTTTCTAATTGCCCTGGTGCTTTATACCGGCTTGTAATTAAGAGCCAGGCAGGTCTGGAGGATGATGGTGGGAGGTGGCTGGGGAGCTGAAAGCCTCCCCCCTGTGCCCAAGTGCTCTCATCTCCAGCTCCTGGTGACCAGAAGATCTGTGCCTCGCCAGTGCCACTGATTGCAGCAGTGGCTCCAACGCAGCAGGGTGAAGAGGAGTCGTCAGGTCCCTGGAGGGGGCATGGAGGCTTAATCAGCATTTCCCTTGATCGACAGCATCCTTCCCTATGGAGGGGGTTCCTCCTCTGGTGCCTACCAGACCTGGGGGTGAGAACAGGAAGATCCGGATGGTGTTGTCTTGGGATTATGCACATTGTTTGCATGTAGCCATGGGGGCAAAAGCCAGCCGAGGGGTCAGTGTTCGCAGGAGGAGCTTGTCATCCTGTCTTGGGTGTGGATGGAGATGCCTGTGCCTGGGTCGTGTCCCTTGGGACCTGGGCTCTGGGATTTTGGTCCCAGGCTGAATTTCAGGAGGGCAGATGAACCCACAGCCATGACTGCACATCACTATCTATGCGTGATCATCAAAGCACAAACAGGGAGGAATTCCTTGATACAAGTCAGTGGGATTTTCCTTCTGTAGCTTGACATGACATGGGATAGTTTTGGTTGCTTTCTACAAAGCTGTGCCATCGATTTAGGGGCTTGGAGACACGATCAGGCTGCTTAATTGTTGCTACCACCAGTGGTCCCTGCCCATTTCTCTGCCCGAGGGCCTTATTTAAGCCAGTGGTGCAGCCTAGGTGGAGGAGATAAAGGAAGAAGAAGCAATCAATATCATCCTCAGCTGTTGGTCAAAGGAGCCTGATATATTTGTATTGATCGGGGGATCCTGAGGAGTTAGAGGAAAAGGCGATTGAGGTTAGCCGAGGGGCTGGTGGTTATAACCAAGCCAGGCTACTCCCATGGGTGATGGCATCAGAGGCTTGGACACAAAGGTGGGTGGAGAGGCTGTTTGGGGACCAAACACCGGAAAACACTGATTTCCAGACTATTATTAGAGGATGTGTTTGCTTGGAAGAACCTCCTAGCAGTCCCCAATCCAACCTCATGCTCAAACCGCAGTGGGGCCAGCTCAGGTGTCAGCGCTGGTGGGATTTACTCCAGGTAACACTTTCCCCCTGAGTTTGTAAGGTGTTTTGGTGCAGCGATCACAGTGAGGGCATATCCTGTATCCCTGTCACCAGCCTGGCAGAATTGAAGCTCCCCCCAGTTTTGTCCTACTGCCTGGAAGTCACTACACTGGCATTTCTCAGAGCAGGATTAATTAAAACCTGACTTTACAAGGATGCTGTAGGGAAATCCAAGTTAAAAGGCCCTTGGGAGAGGGTGGGATGGCTGGGGGACTGCTTACCGGTGGCATAGTGGTGACAGTCCATCCCGTGGTACTAATGGCTTCATCTTTGTGTTTCTGCAGGCGGGAGAACAAGCTGCGGATCCAGAACGGCTGGTTGTGCCATCTTGCCCCTGAGATCATCCGCCAGCTCTCGCCAGACACTGAGGAGGACAAGCTGCCCTTCTCCAAGCACTCAGATGTCTTTGCACTGGGGTGAGTCCCTGCGCTGGGGTGGGTTTGCTGCAAGGAACCAGAGTGTTTGTGGCAGGTGTGAGCTGCTCCGAGCAGGTGAGAGGAGATGGGGAGTGTTTGCTTGTTGCGATGCCAAGGGGACAATGTCTGCGGGAATCCGCATTGCTAGGCTTGGAGCACCTTCCTGCTTCAGGAAATGTTGAGTTAAACTCCCCTAAATCACCAAATTCTTCCAACTTGGTTGCTCTATGATTCTATGTGGTTGGACTCGATGATCCGATGGGTCTCTTGCAACCTGGTTGTTCTATGATTCTAAATCCTCACATTTGAGCTATGGATTAGGGTGGCTCTGGGCAATAGGATTCAGAGCATCCTGGGAATGCCAGCCTGGTGTAAACTCTCCCTTGCATTGTCCTGGGATGGGAACCTATTAGAAGGTGCTCTTGGTGTCAACCGGAGATGTAGAGGATTGGGTACACAGGTCTGGGGGCCCCCAAACACCCTGATTCTCCCCACTGACTGGTAGCGGTGGCTGCTGCTGCGAGCAGGGGCTGCCTCGGGGAGGAGATGCCAAAAAGCCAAGAAGAGGAGAATTGATGAGTCTCCTTCAGCGAAGCGGCTCATCGCTGCTGCCATTTATCTGAAAGCAACCCTCCCTCATGGCAGGAGCCCAATCACGCCCTGATAAAACCTTTCTTGTGGCAGGCGTAGGGATGGGGATTAATTTTCTTGTGGACACCTTCAAGGCTGCAGGGATTAGTGTGCGAGGGGCTGGTATCGGAGGCAATATTTCCATCAAAATGGCAGTAATTAAAGCTGAAAGGGTCCTTTTTTTCCCCCCCTTCACCGAGGTATAACTTTAGCGCAAAAATAAAGAAGTCATTAAGGGATTGTATTGAACTAAGTGAGAGTCGGTTACTTAGACTTAGTTTTTTCTTTTTCTTAAGAGCGTGAGCTGTTCCCTTATGTAAAGCATGAGCTTCCTTAAGCGATTAAAAGCTTTTCCCACGTCGTACCTCTTTCTTGTTTCTTCTGTTCTCTGCTGAGCCTGGGAGGCTCACGGATGATCTGGAAGGTTATTGCCATCACCACTCCCCTCTAGGGATTTAGGGATCAGCAACAGCAAGAGGCAAAGATCTTTTAAAGGAGATAGAAATGGGGAATTAAAGCCTGTGTGAGGGTGGTGCGGAGCGGGGGACTGAGGCTGGTGGTTTGTGCTCGCCAAAGCCTGAGACATCACGGCAGTAATTCATATTACATGTGTGGTCTTCTTGTACAAAGGAAGATGGAGCAGTGAGGTGCTCTCCATAGCACCATCGGTGTTCTGGGAAACAGCCCAAATCCTAGAAAGTCCTCAGCTAGAAGGGACCCACAAGGATTGTTGAATCTAACTCCAATCCCTGCATGGGACAACCCCAACATTCACATCACGGGGCCAAGGACATTGGCCAAAGGCTTAGTGCTGTGACTGCTTCCCTGGGAGCTGTTCCAGTGCTTCACCACCCTCTGGGTGAAGGACCTTTTCCTAATGTCCAACCTGACCCTCCCCTGCACATCTTCTTGCTCTTCCCTCGGGTCCAGAGAGAAGAGCTCAGTACCTGCTGCTCCTTCTCTCATGTGAGGAAGCTGCAGAGTGCAATGAAGTCTTCCCTCAGTCTGCTCTTCTCCAGGCTGAACAGACCTGTTTCTCGCTACTCTAACTAGCCCTGATGACATCCCTTGAAGGGAAAAGAAAGTCTAGGGAAATTGCCTTGGAAATTGAGGCCATCGCTGCAGGAGACGGGGCTCATCCAGCCTCCGGGTGCCAGAAAATGAGGATGCAAAGCTCCCAGGTGGAAGCGGAGGCGGAGGACTGCGGGGGCGGCCGCCAGCTCAGCCAGAGAGCCCCTTGTTTTGGGATATTCCCTTGGCTCTGGGAGTCCTTACAGAAAGGAGGGCTTGGCTTAGTGCTAAGAGCAGTGCAGCAGCAGATGGCTGAGGGTTCATCAGCCGGTGAGGGCACTGGAGATGGTTAACGCCATGGCTTGGATGGCTTTTTGCAGCTTGGAAAGCTTTTTGAAGAGGAAAAAGGGGAAAGTTGAAGTGAAAGTGAATGCTCGGGCTTGTCCTTCCCCGGGGCTCACTGACCTGCACAGCTGGACCAGGTGGCAGGATTAGAAATGCCAGCCTGGCAGCTGGACCACGTATTTATCTCCCACATCGTCTGTTAAGCTGCTCTGTGGGCTTCAGGGTGAAACACTATTGCAGCCTGGTGGGAGATTCCCACTTGATGTAATGGGCTGGCTGCTGGCTCTGCCCGTGCTCACCATGAATCTCCATCCTCCTGCCCACAGCCCAGGTCCTTCTCCAGTGTAAACTGGGGACTCTGGCAGGCTGGAGGGTTGCTCTTGGTAAAGTTGACAGCCTCGGTTTCCCCATCTGGAAAACAGGAGTGGTGATATCTCTGTAGCAAGACTTGAGCACCTCTGGTGTCATATCTGGGATAAAGCATCTCCTGGATGTCCTGGAGGAGGGAGAGATGGTGGAGTCAGGTGCAATGGACAAGTGGGAATGGTTGGACTCGATGATCCAGTGGGTCTCTTCTAACCTGGTGATTCTATAATTCTAAGCCCTGCTGTCTCCCAACAGCACGATCTGGTATGAGCTGCACGCACGGGAATGGCCCTTCAAGACGCAGCCGGCAGAGGCAATAATCTGGCAGGTGGGAAGTGGGATGAAGCCCAACCTCAGCCAGATCGGGATGGGCAAGGAGATCTCGGTAGGTGGTGTGAGATGGGTGCTGAAGCCCTGTGTCTGTGTGCATGGAGGGGCAACGCACCTCACTGGTGTAAACCCTGAGGGGAGGCTCCCCTTGAAAACCACTTTCTGCTGCCCAGAATCTGCCGGTGTAAAAGCAAGCATTCCCTCCCTCCCTAGCTGATGGGACTTGGTCCTGCTGCTGTGGCACAAATGTCAGGTCAGCTTGCATATCCCAACCACTCCTCCTTTCTTGAGGATGTAGTGATGGAGATGGGATCATCATGGGACGAACGCATTCCCTCCACCCCAGCCTTCCTCAAGGATGTGATGGTGCAGATGGGGTCCTCCTGAGATGAGCGTATGTCCTTGACCCCAGCCTTTCTCAAGGATGCAGTGATTGAGATGGGATCCTTATGGATGGAGATGTCTCCTTAACCTCAGCCCTTCTCAAGGATTGCAGTGATGGAGATGGGATCCTTATGGGATGAATACAACCCCTCCACCCTAGCCCTTCTCAAGGATGTGGTGATGGAGACAGAGTCTTTATGGGATGGGTGCATCCCCTTGACGCCAGACCTTCTTGAGGATATGGCGGTGGAGATGATGTCCTCACAGGGTGAATGTTGAGCGTGGGGGTTGTGGGAGAGGGACTGGCTCTGTTTGCTCACGTGCTTGCCCTCTGTGCCTGCAGGACATCCTCCTCTTCTGCTGGGCCTACGAGCAAGAGGAGAGACCTACCTTCACCAAGCTCATGGATATGCTGGAGAAACTGCCAAAGCGCAACCGTCGCCTTTCCCACCCTGGGCACTTCTGGAAGTCAGCAGAGTAAGTCTCTCTGCTTCAACAAATGCAGTGGAAATAGGTTCCCAGTCAGGGTCTCAGGATCTGACCTGCTGCTAAAAGCAGAAAAAAATGCAGAAGAATCACTTAGGAACGGATTTTCTTCCCTAGAAGTCATCATATTATGACAAATAAGACCAAAAGCTCAACCCATGAGGAAGCTTCAGGCACATGGGGGCATTTTCCCATCTCCTGGTGTGCATCCCTAGCCTGTGGTGGCTGGAAACCAGATGGGGATGGGAGGGAAAGGTGAGCTAAGGGAGAGAAGCGAGAGCACTTCCAACTGCTTCAAGCATCACTCTTGGGCCCCACTGAGGTTTAGAAATGCTCATTTCTCCTCCTGCATCTGATAACCAAACATCCTTGCTTCCTTATCTGTGTGACAAGCACGGATGGCTCCAAGGTTATGGGCACAGTAAAACCTACTGGAGTGTCCCCCGTACCACCTCTGTCCCCATGAGCTCAGGGCTAATGAGGGGCTCCTGGGAACACCACGAAGCCAGCAGTCAGATGGCCCCCAAATCACCCAGAACGTAAGCCGTTAATCAAGAGGGAAGTTAATTACTAATCTGTGCTCCGAGCAGGCACCAGGGTGGCTCTGGCAGCTGGGCAAGGAAAGCTGAAGGTTGATGAACCCCAAAGCAGCAGGCTGTGTAATTGCTCGGTTGGGTTTGGGAAGGTTTGTGTAATCACCGTGCCACGCTCTGCCTGCCACCAGCTTTGGCTGCCCGGCAGCTTCTCCTTAATTACCAACCCCATCTTTTGCTCAACATGAGGGGAGGGAGGATGCTTCAGCTCGGCACTCACTTTCCGTCCGAGCTGCCTCTTCCCTTAGGGACTTGGCTCCAGCCCCCGTGTTAGGTTCCCCGTGGCCTGCTTGCCCAGGAGCCTTGGATTAGTGTAGAGATGAACTGGTTGTGGTACCTGAGGATTTTGCCTCCTCTGCATGAAGGACATGGGAGACAAAGCTCCCCTGAGTCCTGCTGTTGGGCGACCCTGGGTGTGTGGGGATGGGGTTTAGGTGTGTGGTACCCAGCCAACCCTTTCCCCTCTAGACGATACTAAACCCTGGAACTGCCTGCACCAGGAAAACCCAAACCAGGCTGGGGTGGAGGTATAGAACTGTGCAACTTCCCACAGTGCTGCTGCGTTTGAAGGCAGCTCCATGGCAAACCCATCTGGGGAGGCTTTTTGCAATGAGCTGCCCTGCAAAACCCCTGTGGTGCTGTGCAACGAAGCATCCAGTGCTGACTCTGTTGCGTTGTGTCCCTTCCAGGCTGTGACAGGAGGAGTTAAGGGATGGTGCCTTCCTCCCCCTGCGGTTCTCCTCTTCCTTCCAACTTCCCACTCTACTACAGAGGAGCAGTGGGCACCGTGGGCCGACAACAGGACAGGAATGAGCCTCTTCCCCTGCAGCATCTCACCCTGGGAAGCCTCTCTGGAGAAGCTGATCTGGTGGCCAAGCCCCAGAGAGTCGTGGGGATGCTCAGCTGTGATGGGATAGAGATGGTGGGTGGCTCTCAATGCACATGGGGTCAGGTCTTGAGCAGGTTCCCCACCAAGCAGATGGCTTTGATTTAATCCAGGGCTCCTCTGGTCCCAGTCGGCGTGGTCAGTGCTCATGATGCTTGGTTTGGAAAAGGTTGCTTCTTTGCTCTTGATGGGTTTATTTAATTTCCTTCATTTTTCTTACCGAAAGAGGGGGAAACGTTGCTGATTCATAAGTTTAGCAACTGGAGCCTGCTGGAGCCAGTGAGTGCTGCTGCTATTAACTGCCCCCCACAGGGAAATGCGTCTGCAGAGCTGGAGCTGGAGGAGTCCTGCTCCCCCGCGCTTCAGCAGCCCTGTGATGGGCAATAGTGACCTTTCACAAGTGGCTTCTCTACCTCCCAGCCATTCCCACTTATGCTCCCTCCCCAAAGTCTCCCTATCGGCAGGGTGCATCTTCACATTCCTGTTAATTTAGCTGTTTGCCCTCGCACATAGCTAATCAGTGAGCCTTTCCCTCTCACCCTCCCCAGCGCTGCTTTGCTTTTGGCCTTGACCCTCGCTCCCAGAGTCACTGCTGAAGCCTCGGGGTTGGAGATGCTCTGGTGCTGAGCAGAGCAGGATTGACTGTGGTTAGGGTCCTTCCCTTCTCCCATTGCCTCCCCCGAGTTCATTGCTGGAGCCAGGGATGTGTGTGGACTCTGGTTGTACAGAGTGAGCATCTCCCTTCCCAGCCCCCCATGAGTGCTAAGGTTGTCTCAGCATCCTCCCCAACCAAGCAGCTATGCCCAGGACCGTTTTCCCCTGCATATTCATCTCCATCAACCAAATCCTGGACCTCTCCAGAGAGATACTCTTTGAGTCAGCAGCGTCTTGGTGCCGGTGTTGCCATCTGAGTACCATGTGCTGGTATTTCCCTCTCCCCATCAGCTTGGATGGGGCCTCGAGCCCATTAGATGAGCTGTCAAGCGACAGATGAGAGCAAATTGCATTTTCAGGCCTTTATTGAGCGTAATTGCTTGACAGGAACCATTCTGAATAATTCAGTCATAGTCTAAGTTAGCTTTAATTTGGAGACATGACGAAGCTCTGCAAAGTAACCAGCCCCAGTTTGTTTGCTGCTCCTCTGAGTCCCACTTGCCAACAATTGAACCGGTTTAGCATAAGTAAATGACGATTAGAAACCTAATTGCAGATGAGATGTTACTTTAATTGTAGGGTCATATAAGAAGGTGCTTTTATTTCTTCAAATTTGCACATGTGCACGTGTCTGAAGTGGGCAGGAGCCGGGAGGAGTGAATCTGGCCTCTGAGTGCGCTGACAGAAGGTTGGTCTGGATGAGTCTCCTGGTGATGCTTTTGGGGTGTTTGCTGTGTCATGCATCTCATTCTAAGACATTTTGCACGAAGTGGGGATGAGGCCAGGTGGGATGAGTGAGCAAGGGTGGCATGAGCCCTCATTTGTACTAATTGTCCCCAGACGGCACAAGTGGTTTGTGGTCTCCTGGGCATGATGCTGCAGAGCTCAGCGTAGGCGGCTGAGCACCACCTCATCACAAACCATGCTCCATGGCTGCATGGCCTCTACCTCCTCCACATCCCCTCCTCTTCCCTTGCTAACACACACTGGCTCCTTCATCACCCCTCATCAACAATGTCCTCTGCTGTCTTCTGTCCCCCATCCCAACCCTTCCCTGCTGTCTCGTGCCCTCTCCATCCTCTGTGTGTTCACACACATGTGCCATAAATGTTGCACTAAACCTCAGAGTCTCTCTGAGTTTTCACCAATGCCTTCACCTGTGATGGTCCTGGGGTCTGTGGGAGGGAGCAAACCCCACTGCTGGAGGTCTCGGTCACCAGGCTGGTGCAGGGAGTTCTCACCATGAAATCACCAGTTCCCAAACCGAGTTCAGATGGAGCAATTGCTGTAGAAATGTGCTGTCCTCCTTGTTTGATGGTTTTAGTTTTGAAGTAGGCGTGAGCTTCCTAGGCAAGCAGTAGCAAGTGGAGTGTGTTGGGAAGACGAAGGAGGTGATGCTCAGCACCAGGAGTGACAAAGTGCTGTAGCCTGATAGATGTTGTGCAGGTTTATGTGGAAAGGTATAACATCCATTGTGAAAGACCTACTGTGGCTTTGCTCTCTGTGCCCCAAATCCTCTATCTGCCTGGAAAGTCTCACCTTGACATATTCCCCCATGGGGTCTCAGCAGCCCTTGGCAGACGCCAAGGAAAGAAATGAGCTGATGAGCATGTTGGTTTGGTTCTCGTAGGAGCACGGGGCTCTGTGGTGTCCTTGGCCAAGTGTTTCTCCCTTGGGTTTTGGGCATCTGAAAGGAGCTAAGTGAGCCTGTAGCCAACAAATCTTCCTCCATCTCCCTCCTTTCTCTCCCTCTCTTCCCTCACCGTAGCTTCTCACAAGCAGAGACATTGCACAATAGTATTGATGGAGAAATAGCTGCCCTGTATTTATCATAAATTAGCTCAGAAGAGCAGCTCCTTCCCTTCCATTCAGTGCAGCAATGGTTGTTTATGCAGCCATGTTATTTGCATCATGCCTTCGTATTTTTGAAAGTCTTAATTATTAAAAGAAAAAAAACCAAACCAACAAATCTTACTTTTTTTCTTGTTGTTGTTCTTTGTTTTTTTGACTCCAGCTTTGTGCGGAGGTTTTTTTTTCCCCATTTTAAAAATATCCAGCCCTTCAGCAAGGAGAGAATGTAGGAGAAACTCTCCACAATGCCCTCTAATAGGAGATCCGAAGGAGCGAGAAAGTCCATCCGGTGGCTCAGTTTAGCTGCGTGAGCTAGAGGAGATACAGGGGTTATTTCCAGACATGCTGCGCTAGAGCAGAGCCGATTTTAGCACAGTGGTGTTTTGAGCAGCAGCTCGAGACATACGGAACTGCCCCCAACATCAGGGTACATCCTTGGGTTCTTGCAGTGGAGCAGCCCCAGTGATGCTCTCCTGGCCCAGTCCTCCAGCTTTCAGCTGCTTCATCCTTTTGATCCCCCTTTGAGGCCCCTCTGCAAGCTTCCCGGTCCCTGACCTTGCTGCTCTCTGAGATTTTATCTGACGTTTCAGTGCTCACAGGGAACACCACGCTTGGGGCTGGGTGGTGAAAACACTGCCAGCGATGGGGGTGGTGATACCGCTTGGCCCCAAAGCGCCAGGTCCTCCTTTGGCTGCTAAACTCTATCCCCATATCCTGCCGCTTCTTCTATTCCCCCTTCCTCCCAAATTATCCAATTTGACCCATGACTGGGTGGTTCCTGGGAATGATGAGCTCAGAATCCGGCCTCAGCAGCTTCTCTCCAGTGCTTGGCCGTAGCAGAGTGGAGGTGATTAAGATTTAAGTCACACTGTAGGCAGAAATGAATGTCTTGGAGGTGGAGGAGCTGCTCAACCTTTGCCAGATGCTGTGGAAGAGTTGGTGCCTACAGCTTGGTCTCTGTGCCCATGTGGTGGTGGTGGGGATGCTCTGAGATGCTCTCTGCACCCCTAAGTACCGTGGGGAGCCCAGGGTCGAGCCCATTGGCAGCCAGCGCTTTACTGGGCACCTTCGCTTTCCTGCTTCCTTTCTTCACCGTCTATTTATTTAAATTCATTTTAATTTATTTATGTTTCTTGCAAATAGTGATTTTCTGGGGGAAGCTTGGTCAGCTGCAAAAGCTGCCTTTGATTTCCAGCCCCTGTAAAGTACGCTGTGACATTTTCTTGTACATAAGGTATATATAAATATATATACATATCTCTATATGTATGTATATAGATATATACATATATAACGAGCTCTAAATCCTGTACAGTTTCAAACTGAACTCAGTGGCCTGCTTTGTTTTCTCTGTGTTAGTTCTGACTGTTGCAGAATGAGCTGACTTTCATTTCCCTTCTCCTCTTTCCCTTTTGTTTTTATAAATATATACATAAATATATATAGATATATTTTGTTGTCGTCGTCGCAAATCTCTTGTCACCGGAACAGTTGATTCTGGTGCAAAAAAAAAAAAAAAAAAAAAAAAAGAAACAAAGATATCACCCATTACCCAACAAAAAGAAATTGCTGAGAAAGGCACGATGGATCTCCCTGATGTAAATTTGTACAGTAACATTTATAATGTTTTCTACACTTGAAGAAAGTATTTATAATTTCAACTGTCTGACTGAGTGCGAATCAATGTGACCTGCAGAAATGGATAGCCATTTGTTCCTGTGGTTTCTCGTGCAGTGTTTGGTGAGGTGACAGTGTATGAATTATTTATGCCAATAAAAGAAAACAAGAAACCTTTGAAAACTAGCGCAACCCTGTGCTTCTCCCCATCCCTGCGCCACCCGCCACTCCCTGCCCTCTCCTCGCTCCACAGCCACATCGCAGCCTGGTGATGGGGTGGGAGTATTTGTCCATGATGGGATCTGGACCACTCTCGTGGTTTAGTGATTTATAGGAATGGTTGGACTCGATGAACTAATGGGTCTTTTCCAACCTGGTGATTCTGTGGGTGGGCTCCTGCTGCAGGGATGCATGCTGTGAAGTCCATAGAATCATAGAACAAACAGGTTGGAAGAGACCCATCGGATCATCAAGTCCAACCATTCCTATCGATCATTAAACCATGTCCCTCAGCACCTCATCCACCCGTCCCTTAAACACCTCCAGAGAAGGTGAACCAACCACCTCCCTGGGCAGTCTGTTCCAATGCCCAATGACCCTCTGTGTGAAAAACTTCCTCCTAATCTCCAGCCTAAATCTCCCCTGGTGGAGCTTGAGGCCATTCCCTCTTGTCCTGTTCCCTGTCCCTTGGGAGAAGAGCCCAGCTCCCTCCTCTCCACAACCTCCTTTCAGGTAGTTGTAGAGAGTAATGAGGTCTCCCCTCAGCCTCCTCTTCTCCAGGATAAACACCCCCAGCTCTCTCAGCCGCTCCTCACAGGGCCTGTTCTCCAGGCCCTTCACCAGTCTCGTTGCTCTTCTCTGGACTCGCTCCAGAGCCTCAACATCCTTCTTGTGGTGAGGGGCCCAGAACTGGACACAGTATTCAAGGAGCAGTCTCACCAGTGTGGAGTACAGAGGGAGAATCACCTCCCTGGCCCTGCTGGTCACACCCTTTCTGGAATGTGTGTTGTGCGGGATAGAATCTGGGGGCTGAGTAGATGGGGAGATTGTGTGCAGCTCCTAAAGGGGCAGATGGAAACTTGCTGAGACCCAAAACACTCCTGCCTGCAGAAACAAGGCTGGGAAGGCAAAGGGTTTTCATTCTAAGGCTCGGAAAGCTGCTAAAACAGCAATTACCCCAGCTGGATGATCCAATGGGTCTTTTCCAACATGGTGATTGTATGATTCTCCTCCATCACACCCCTGTGAGCCGGTAATTGGGTGGGAGTATTTGTCTATGGCAGGGTCTGGACCACTCTCCTTTAGCAGATCCCCAGGAGCTGGTGATGAGGTGGGAGTATTTGTCCGTGGTAGCATCTGGACCAGTCTCCTCCATCAGAACCCCAGGAGCATCTTGGAGCCAAGCTCTCATCTGGTGATGCTCGGGGGAAAACATGATGCTGCCGAATCCCTTTTTTCCTCTCCTGCTGTGTCAGCTCTCAGCTCAGCTCTTTGAGGACAATACTTCACAGCAAACATTTGGATGGCAGCCACAAGGAGACGCAGCAGCTGAAAACATGGGAGATGGGCAAATTATGGGTCAGGAGGCAGATAAATCTCCGTGCGGCTCTGCTCGGCGGAGAGGCTGAGGTGGTGTGTGTGTGCCAGGGGGGTTGCTCCTCCCCAGCTGGACCCCTGTGGGGATGGCTGAGCCCAGTGATGAAGTGCTGGAGGCTCCTTGCATCTGCTGCTTTCTTTGTTTGCGTCTCCCATGCTGTTTTACTGGGGGGGCCACCATAAATCTGCAAAGCAGCCCATCGGAACGTGGTGGCAGCGTTTGCTTGCGGGACTGGCACAGGTGGCACCTGGTGGTAGGAGACGGAGAAGAAAGTTGTGGAGGATTCATTTCGCATCCCCCCTCTCCTTCCCTCCTTGCTATCACCTGAGTGCTTGAAAGGTAAAATAATGATGGCTTGCCATTAATAAACCATGAACACTCAACACTTCTCCCATCGAGGCCTTTTCATCTTTCAAAGCCTGCAGAAGCCAGTAACCAATTAAACCAGGCACATCGTGGCTGGGGAGTGGTGGCGGAACCGGCTGGGGGGATTTTATTGGGAAGGATGGGGAAAGCAAGGCTGGGTAGAAGGGAGCTGCTGTGGTCAGGCGTGGATCTTCCAGAGGAGAGAGAAGCAGGGGATTTGGACATATAGAACCACTACTTGATGCCCTCACTGTGCCAGGGACTTTGCCACCTCCCTGACTCCCTTGCAGGCTAAATGGGATGCTGGCTGCACTGCAGCGTCACCATCTCTTCTTTATATGCAATAAACAAGGGGCTGGCACTTCCCTGGGTGTAAATCTGGAGGGGTTTCACCAGTCTAGAGCATAACTGGTTGGCACTGGTGCGCAACTGGGCAGGCACGGCTCCAGCACTCCAGGCACAGAGACGCTAATTGAAATGCTGGCGGCAGCGCTGAGCCCCTGCTGAGACCAGCACAGGAATTCTGAGCTCCCCCCTGGCTTGTGCCTAATGAGATGCTAGCATCGGGATGGGGATAAATGTGCAATATATCCCCCAAACAGCCCTAACAATGATGTTGGTGGATTAGCGGCGCCTCTGAATACATATCTGCATATATACATATATATATATATATGCATGTGTATGTGCATAGGAGAGCCACATGAATGCATACACGTGTCCGTAATCTCCTTCTTGCTGTTGATGAATCACGAGCCATTAATATTTCATAGGCGAAGAATAAATGCAAGGAATGAAAGTGGAGCTAACCCCCCAGGATACCGGCTCTAGCCCTCCTGCCGCTGCTTCTGGGAGAGCCCACAGCCACGAGGCTCAGGGTGGGCGCTGCTCCCATTGTGAGTCCAAGTGCTGATGGCATCAATGCGACCAGAGTGTAGCCAGCCCGGCTGGTGCGAGAGGGTACAGTCATCAAAAAGGGCTGTTTTCTTTGGGTTAGTAACTCTTTTGAGGTCAGCTATTCTGACGGAGAAGGAGGAGAGCAGAGGGCATCCTCATTTTCACTGGGAAGGTGCTTCAGAAGTGTCCCCATGTGCCCTGGATGTTGCTTGGGTGATCCACCCTCCCTCCAGGGACTCAATGTTTTACACATGTGTATCTTCCTTGACTGCCCCCAGAATAAAGCACGTTCTGAAGCTTTTTATTGATCTGAACTTAAAAAATCAGATATGCAAGTGCCGTGATGGTTCACCTGCTTCTTAGACTTTGGACACTGGCTGTGAGCTTCAGATCACCATGTGGACAACGTTGCCACCACAGGGACGGTTCCAGACACCGTGTCTGCTGCCAGCAGGTTTAGGTTCCCCTTCCCACTCTGTATCAGCAGAAACAGGAGACAAAGAGGCTGGAGGAAAGCCAAGACCTGAGCCCAAAGGTTGAGAACCAGCCGTGGCCCCCAGCCAGTGTTCTCACCCAGCCCAGCCCAGCACTAAGGTGGCTCCCTGAGGGAGCTGGAGCTGCACAGAGCAGGAAGACTGCTGCAGGTTAACACAATACTTGTGCTGCAGCCGAAGCCAGAATGTGGGTCTGGAGGCTGCCGGGAACTCAGGATGGGGCTAGCGAGGGTCCTGCATCACTGACCTGGGCTGTCTTGGACCATCCTGCTGGTGCCAGTCCTCCCTGCGGCTGGCTGGGGATTGGCAGTGCCTGACAATGGGGCATTGTTTGGCCACTGTAATTTATGTTTCCTCCCCAGGCTCGCTTGGGCGTTCTCAGGAGCCTCGATCAGCCCTTGCTACAAGCATAGGACTGGTCCCTTCTGGGGCACCAGGGGTGAGCAGAGCCCCCACAGCCACCCCAGCAGAAACCGAATCCTACCCAGATAAGGCACAGGTGGGCTGGAGCATAAAGCCCAGCACCAGCTCTTCATTAGGCTTGATTAGCTCATCATGGGCTGTCCTGCCCTAGGAGCAAGACATGCTGGGACGGTCCAAGCCTTCTCCACCACAGATGTCCTGGAGAACATCGTTGGAGATGTGGAAGCTCCAGAGAGGCTACTGACAATGCACGGACTATCCGTCTGCTTCTATAAGAGCCACCAGCCCTTTAACGCAACTGCTGCTCTGAGGTGATCCTGCTTTGCAGGAAGACCTGGCTCCTTAACAAGATTGATGACATCCAGGGCTTATAAGGGAGCTGCCCGGCCTCTCCTTATGTTTTGCCCTGGGGTTTCCATCCTCCTCTGCCCAGCTGCTAGGAAGGGGCTTGCTCTGGCTGAGAGCCCCATGGTCCTGCTGTCCCATTGCTCAGCACATTTCCTTTCCTCACCTCTATTTTTATGCTGTCCTCCAGGACAGAAACCTGACCCTCCACCCCGTCTGCCTTGTCCTGTGCCCAGAGATGTTACGTGAGCTTCTGCTTGGTTCCCACCACAGGACCTTTTCCTCATGACAGCCCTGGGAAGGAGCAGCAATACCTAATTCCAAGCTATTTGCCTTAAACTTTGCACCTGCAGCTTCTTCTGGAGGTTAAAGAGCCATGCACTCAGCAGCACCAGGTAGAAAAACTGGCTGAAGGCTTTGCCATGCCTTGCAGCTATTTATTTATTCCATGTTTTTTTGGGACAGGGTGGCTTTCCGTGTCTGTGCAGCAAACCCTGTACCTTGGGGGACGGGGCACCCCTCGCCATGGGGGTTCTGTGAGGTTCTGGTGGTGCGGAGATGGGACTGTAGTGCTCAAGGTCCTCTCTGGAAATAAATTTGCAGCTTGTGGTTTGTGCCTAGGGACCTGGAGGGCTCCGTCTGGTGGAGAGGTTGTCCCACTGGGGTACAAACTGACCTTTTTGGGCACGTAAGGGGACATGAAACCATTTTTTGACCCTAAGCATGAAAATTCAAAGGTGTGTAGCGGGACAAATCCCCCTGGGCTCTCCCCTATATCTGCAGGGGAAACCCATGCTAGCTGTGATCTGCTGGGGCAATACGACCTTTCTACAGGGCAAAGAGAAGTGACTCCTACGTGGATCTTGCACCAGGTCATGCAGCAGCTCTGGAAGCTCAGGGAGGGATTTCTAAAGGTCTTTTGGAAAATCATGTTCCATAAACACCTTTATGTCTTATGAGCTTTTGCAGTGCTGGGTTTGCTATCTATCAGAGGTACTTTAGGGATGCCCCACGCTTTGGAACCGGCTGTCCCTGGGTGTCTGCTGGCACCTTGCAGCTGACGTTGCACCAACAGGCTCTGATGGTTGTGACTGGGGGGATGTAGGAGGGGACAGCCACCCCCCGGCTCGTGGACACTGAAATCAGAGTGGTGCCACTGTGGCAGCTGAGCCCTGGGTTGGGTTTCACTCGCTGACTGCTATTTTCAGGCCTGCAAATTCAATGGATGATAATGCTATGACTGCTGGGAGGTTGGAGGTGTGTGTGGAGTGTGTTTAAAGTCATCCTTGGAGCAATGAGTCCTTCCTCAACCTGGTGACAGCCCACACTGCTTTGTTTTCTAGGATCTAACTAACAGACTCATATTTTCAGCTTCTTGCTCCATGCAACCTATTTTCCTGCATCCTAGGTGGGGGTGACTCCTTGCTTATCATAGAATCATAGAACAACCAGGTTGGAAGAGACCCATTGGCTCATCGAGTCCAACCATTCCCATCAAACACTAAACCATCAGGACCCCATCTACCTGTGCCTTAAGCATCTCCAGGGAAGGTGAATCAACCCCCTCCCTGGGCAGCCTATTCCAATGCCCAATGACCTTTTCCGTGAAAAACCTCCTCCTAATCTCCAGCCTAAATCTCCCCTGGCAGAGCTTGAGGTCATTCCCTCTCATCCTGTCCCCTGTCACTTGGGAGAAGAGCCCAGCTCCCTCCTCTCTACAACCTCCTTTCAGGTATCCCTTATCCCTTGCACAGGAGGTTTGCTGCTTGGAATTCCATGTGACACCTTTCCATGCGGCAATCAATGGCTGCTCCCTACCCAGAGCCACCCAAACCCAACATCTTGGGCTTCTTCTGAGTAAGTTTTGCACTTACAGCAATGCAACTGTGCTGGTGGAGCAACTAAACCGCAGCTCTGCTGTGGCTCTGCAGGCTACACATCATGCGTCCTGTTCCTCAAGGATGTGGGGAGGCTCTAGACAGCTGATCTGCTGGGAAAGTTTCATCTATGGAGAATCCATTGCCCTGTGGCTGGGCAAATGCTCATAGTGGTTTTGCCCAGGTCCTGCCCCTGGGCTTGGCTTGGAGCAAACCTGCCTGAGCTTCTGGGAAGAAAATGGATTGCTCCATTCTTACTGCTTTCTCCCACACCTTAAATACAATGCACCTGGCAGGAGAAGGGCCTCTGGGTGCTGCTTATCCACACTTGATGTGTGCAGGCAAGCGGCTCATCCACAGCCTCCCGGGGAGCAACGCTGGCACTGTTCTTCCCAGGGAACAACATTGCATCCATCCTCGGACCCAGTGGTGAGCAAGACCCAAGCTTTGCTGGTGGATCGAGACCCCACGGCAGCTCTGTGTGTAGCAGGGCTGGCACAGGGGCTTGGGGCAATGCTGGGTGGCCTCAAGCTCCGCCAGGGGAGGTTTAGGCTGAACATTAGGAAAAAAAATTCATGGAAAGGGTCATTGGGCACTGGAACAGGCTACCCAGGGAGGGTGTTGAGTCACCTTCCCTGGAGGTGTTTAAGGGATGGGTGGACGAGGTGCTGAGGGGAATGGCTTAGTATTTGATAGCAATGGTTGGAGTCAATGATCTAATGGGTCTTTTGCAACCTGGTGATTCTGTGATTCTGTGGGTGGGCTCCTGCCGCAGGGATGCATGCTGTGAAGTCCATGCTGGAATGTGTGTTGTGCAGGATGGAATCTGGGGGCTGAGTAGATGGGGAGGTTGTGTGCAGCTCCTCAAGGGGCAGATGGAAACTTGCTGAGACCCAAAACACTTCTGCCTGCAGAAACAGGCTGAGAAGGCAAAGGGCTTTCATTCAAAGGCTTGGAAAACTGATAAAACAACAGTTACTGGCAGCTGGAGCTGCCTCCCGTTCCTGCCCAGGAACTTCCCTTCAGGGTTTCCTCCTGCCTTTTTCACCTTCCTCCTTGTTTCCACAAAGCTGGTTGATGTGCAGGGATGGATCCTACTTCCCAAGCCGGGAAGTCCCAACCAGGGCCAGAAAAGCAGAAATGCTGAACTGCCCTGATGCCTCTGCTGTGAGGTGACGGCTCAGAAGTCTTATGGAGACTTGTTGGGGGCTGAGTCTAGCTTTGGAGGGGGAAAATGCTGGGTTAAATTGCTCCCAGCTGGATTTTTTTTGCAGGCAAACCGTGAGTAACTGGAGGACATGAAAAAGAACATTCTCAAGAGCAATGTCTGAGTCACATTGGGATGGGAAGGACTTGTGTGTAATATAGCAGGGACCTGAGCTACAGATATTGATGTCAAGCAAGACAAGATATTTAAAACTGTTTTTATTTTCCAAGGTCTGGGTTCCCTGGGCTTGAGCTGAGGTTTCTGGGTGAGAGAGCCACATCCACGTGGGTGTAATGTGCAGGGCAAGCACATCCCTCTCTACTGGGGCTGGAGTGCTCTTGCTTGGGGTTAAAGTATTTTAGATTTAAATAAGCAAATTTCTTCTGTGTCAGCTGAGCCTGGGAAGCTCAGGGGTTTTGCAGCAGCTGAACCCGATGCTGAGTCAAGGTGCAGGTTCTCCCATTGGAGGCTTGATGTGGAGATTGGAAGTAGAGGAGACAATAGGGTCCTTGGTGATTATTTAATCTTGAAGCACTGCTTTAATTAATGCAGGAGTCTTCGGATGCATCCTAATTCTCTGGGCACACCAGACCTTGCAGTATGTGGGGTGTGAAGCTATGGCAAGGAGCCTGCAGGTGCCTTTCTGCTCTCCCTCATTTTGTAGCTGAGAAAAATCAATGCGAACCCCTTCAAGATGCTTGGAAAGACCTGTTATCTCCCGATCGCACCAGGGAGGTGAAGTTCAAAATAACCCCACTGCTGCGTCAAGGGCAAGAGCTCCTTGCTGCTCTTTTGGGAGTGGCTTAAAAACTCAACTCCTTCCTCATAGACATATAGAGTTCCTTTGGTTTAAGGCAAAAAGTGCCTTGTTCACCCTGTTGTGGTGGTGAAACAGCCTTTTCCCTGGGTCTGTGACTGGTTCTGCTTGGGAGATGTGGGTGGGAAGGTTGTGATCTCCTGTGCGTGTGTCCCCAGGAAGCAGGGACAACCCACTGCAGCCTGTTTCTACAGCAGCAAGGGTCTTCTGGGCTTCCTACTTCTCATTTTTTTTCCCATTAGTTGGATGTTAAGAATTGAAATATTTTGCTTGCTCTCATCCTTGCCACTCCACCAGGCAGTCCAAGGGAGAGTCAGACCCTAAACCACCAAACACCTGAAAATTAGCCAAACCCCATAGCTTGTGTGATTAGGCAGCTTCCACCTGGGGAGGTTACAAGTTATTGAATAACCAGACTCCTCTGTTAGGTCCTAGTCACTGCCAGGGACTCTGCGGCTGCGCTGGTGCTGGGTGTCCTGTGGGTGTTTTGGTCACTCAAACCCAAAAGCAACTTCCCCCCCATCCCAACCCTGGGAAGCCCTGGCTGGGGTGATGGGCAGAGTGGGTCCCTGGGGAGCTGAGTGGCACTGGGTACAGCCTGGGGAGGGGCTGGGGACCCTGTTGGGCCCCAGTGAGGGCGAATGCCACCGTGGGAAAGCTGGCTGGGGCTGCGCAGCCGGCTTGGCACCGTGCACGCAGCCCTCCTGCAGCTCCCACCGGCCCCTCCGCCTGCTCCACCGCAAGCAAAGCCTCTTCTCCCCGCAGCTCTGGCCAGCCCCTTGACTCTCTGACAACTCTGGAGGGATGGAGTCGGTGTGTGCCTTTTGTTTGCTCTTTCTTTTGGGGCTGAAATCCCACGAGCCGCAGCAGGGTGGGGGGAAACGGGGCTTTGGCCAAGCAGCATCTGCATGATGCCCGATGCCCGGATCTCTCTGGATTCAAGTAAGGCTGGGGGTGGTGGGGCACCTGGGGTGGTCTGGCTGTGTGTTGATGGAGGGGTGGCTCTGTGTGGCTGGGGGGGTGTGAATGTCTTTAGATCTCACCCAACACAGAGTTCTCCAGTTGTGGGACCACTGTGGTTTATCTGGGATGGGATATGGGGCTTGACTCTCCCCATCTCTCCGTGCTCTACTGATCCCTTAGCCTGGGAATTGCAGAGGCATCCCTTCTCAGCTCCAAGCCTCTGGGTACTTTACTTATTCCTCTCCTCAGGCACATGTTTGGCATAGAGGGTGGGCACCCGTGCCACCCCATCCCTTTGGTTGAAGCAGCTCCCTCCTGGCTCAACATGGCAATGACCTGAGGTCTCCAGGGCTGTTTTATCCATTTAAAAATCATTGTTAATTCCTCCCTTGTGTGTCTTGGTGCTCTTTGGGGACCTTTAGCTTCTCCTGTGCATCTTGGTGCTCTTTGGGGACTTTCAGATTCTCCTGCATGTCACAGGCTAGCAAGTTGTGCTCTGCCTTGATTACCTACAGCAAATTTTCAGCGCATGTTTGCATTGGCAAAGTGATGTGGGGTGTAGTGGGGCAGCTGTGGGGCAGGGGAAGGGAGGAAGAAAAGAAGGGGAGGGGAGGCACCTCCAGCTTGCGCAGCAGCTTCTGGGGGGAGGCTTGCGCTCCTTCCTCCGGCAAGGACCTCATCTACTAACTGCGTCGGCAAGCAGCTGCTCCAGCTTCCTGGGAAGTCCTATTGATGCCAAAGCAATCCTGAGGGGGGTGGAATATCAACTAAAGTTATCCGGGACCGCGTGTGGCTGCAGATGTGGGGTCCTTACCCACCCCCACCCTCCCTTCTCCTTGTTTCTTGGGGAGGGGTTTGGAGACTGTGATCAAAAGCTGGAGATGCCGTCCATCTGCTTCTGACAACCTGAGCGCTCGCTGGCAGCTTCTGAATTCAGAGTGTTGAATTCCTCAATAATTAGAGGGGATTTTTTTTTACTTTTTTTTTTTTTTTTTTTTTCAAAATACCCCATCTGGGCTTTTTCATGATGGGAATGAAAAGCCAAGGTGGGTGTGGGATGGGGGCAGGTGGATTTTCAGCCTTAGCAACCCAAATCTCAAAATATTACATCAGCGGCAAAGAGGTGTAATTAAGTAGGAAACAAACGAGCCCAGCTAATCTGTTTTGCTTGTTTGAGCTTAGCGGCGTGCAGAAAACAAACAGAGGATGAATGATGAATGAGACTTTCCTTCGGTTTTGTTTTTAAAGGGTTTTTCTTTTGCTCAGCCCCAAGCAGGGGTTGGGTTGTGGATCAGGAAACTCGTCCGCTCTCCCCTGTGGCTCACAGGCCACTGGGCTGTGGTAGCCGAGGCCGCGTGCCAGTGCTTGCCGTTTGCTTGTTTCTTGCTTTAATTGGCTGCTTTGCTAAACTGGCTCCCTTGGATGCCTTCCCAGAGGGATGGGAATGGATCTCTGTGCTGTTGTTGCTGATGGCTGGTGGGTATCAAAGCTGTGGCCCTGCGGGTGGCTGTGCGAATGCCCTTTAGCGTGGGCTTCGTCTCTTCACCCCTCCCACGGCAGCAGCCCCAGAAGCTTCCGCACATCCTTGGGAGGATGAGCTTGTGCCCCAGGTTCTTTCTTGGTATCAATGTTTCTGACGCTGTGACACAGAGAACTGATGCTGTCGGCGCATCCTTGGGGACCCTACAGCATCCCCTCATCTGCTCCCCACTCCTGCTGCACAAGCCACCCCGAGAGGGACAAGGGGACACGGCCCTGGCTGTGAAACAACCAGCACAGGCAGTGTTTTACACCCCTTTAAACACCCCAAAGGGCTTCAGCAGCTTGGCTGGAGCAGACCTTGCTGCTCCTTCTCACCATGTGGCCTGTGCCCCAGCTGCCTGTGGTTCCCCCGTGCCTGCCCTGAGCCCACCGGCGCGGGTCACAGGGCTGCTGCCTGCTTTTGGCCAGCCACGGCAGGAGAAGGGCTGGCTGCGGTTTGTTTTCTCTGTGCACTCGCAAGATTTTGGGCTCCGGCAGTGGCATGAGGTGCCAGGAGCAGATGGCAGCTCTCTGCCGGGCTTTCTCTCAAATCCCTGTGGCTCCTGGCACCGTGCTGGGCAGCGGCTCCTGGTAACCCCCTCGCTCCCACACTGCTCTCGAGGGACAGAGCTGGGGTTTTTTTGCCTCTTCTTTGAGCATGCTGCGTGTAAGCCCCTTCCTTCGTTGTATCTTGCTGTGCTTCTGGGCTCCAGAAGGACCCAGCGTGCACAGGGTTTGTGTTGCAGGCAAACAGGGCTGAGCTGCTGCCCATCAGCCAGTGTCAGAGACCCTGTTCTCCCATCGCCCTCTGGCTAAACGTTCTAGAAATGGTTTTAAACCCAGAGGAAACAGGCAACTTGCTCAGCCCTTGGAAGGGCAGGTCACCGAGTGCCATGGGGAGGAGCAGGGGCTTGGCTGGGTGTGAGCAGGTTGTACGGGGGCTGTTGGCAAGTGGGGTCACTCTGGGATGGTGACCTGGCTGTGCTGCTGTGAGGTCCTCTCTGACCCTGGATATGCATATAACCCAGGGAGGTTATTCTCCCTCTGTACTCTGCACTGGTGAGACTGCTCCTCGAATCCTGTGTTCAGTTCTGGGCCCCTCACCACAAGAAGGATGTTGAGGCTCTGGAGCGAGTCCAGAGAAGAGCAACAAAGCTGGTGAAGGGGCTGGAGAACAGGCCCTGTGAGGAGCGGCTGAGAGAGCTGGGGGTGTTTATCCTGGAGAAGAGGAGGCTGAGGGGAGACCTCATTGCTCTCTACAACTACCTGAAAGGAGGTTGTGGAGAGGAGGGAGCTGGGCTCTTCTCCCAAGGGACAGGGGACAGGACAAGAGGGAATGGCCTGAAGCTCTGCCAGGGGAGATTTAGGCTAGAGATTAGGAGGAAGTTTTTCACACAGAGGGTCATTGGGCATTGGAATAGGCTGCCCAGGGAGGTGGTTGAGTCACCTTCCCTGGAGATGTTTAAGGGACAGGTAGATGAGGTCCTGAGGGACATGGTTTAGTGTTTGATAGGAGTGGTTGGACTGGAAGATCCGATGGGTCTCTTCCAACCTGGTGATTCTATGATTCTATATGCCCAGACTGCTCCATGGCCCCAAATATTGCATAGCAGAGGGGATGCTTCTGGTGCACTGGAAGCATCTCTCCTGTTTGCATCCCCCCAAGCCACCCTCGTGCTTCCTTTGCATCCACCCTCTTGGTCCTGCACCTTCAGGTTGTCTTAAGCCTCTCTGCCAAGGTTGTATCCTCACTGGTGTCTCTGTCGGTCCCCCCTTTCACCACAGCAGGAGGGTGCTGAGCCCCCTGCGCATCCATCCAGCTCTACCTTGTTTTCCCTGCAGCCCTGTCCTGGCCTCCCCTGCTAGCCACATTGCATCTCCTGCCCCCAGAGGGGCTGGGAAATTGGGAACTGGCCAAAATGAAACAAGTTTTCTCCTTCCCTCCTGGGTGACAATTTCAACTCCACAGGAGTCTGCTGGTTGTCAGCCGGCTCCTGCATCTACATCATCCCCTGGAGGGGAGAACCGGTCCTTGCCTCCCATCATAACCAGTACAAACATTTGATGCATTATTATTATTAATTTGTAAATCTTGAGTTTTTCCTCTGTGAGGAAGAGGCTGGTGCTATTTATTCAGAGGCACTACAGCTGACTGTTTTTTTCAGCAGCTTTGTGGTTCTCTCCAAGTAATAAGAGCAGCTCTGGACAAGAAAATTGAGCAACTCAGTAGCAGGCAGTGCCTTCCTCGCTGAGTGAGGGTGTTTATCCTCCTCATGTTGTCTCAGCTGAATAAATTTGCCAGACAGCAATGATATTAGCCTCATCTCAAAGACTTTATCAATTTGCAGTTGTCTCTTCGATGATAGTTTTTTTATTGAACTGTCTGAGATGATTTCCAAAGAGAGGACTGCAATTTAAACTATTAAGTAATTTGGGAGAGCAATTAATGTTAATCTGGAAACTCCCTGTGTTGCTCCCGAATAAATCAACCTCTCCGTGAGAGCCGTGCTGAAAGAGCCTGGGCTGATTTATATAAAGGGGGGAAGAGGGGGGCTTTGGGCCAGGAAAACAACATGGAACAAGTTTCTCACTTGGAAAATGTTAATATTTTAATAGGATGGTGCTGTGGTTCAGAGGTGGCTGGGGACTTGAGGAGAGTGAGCTTTGCTCCTGGGGTCTGCCAGGATCTCGTGAATCCTTATGTCTGAAATGCTTCTCCGCTGGCACCTGCACACAGCCCTGTGCTACTACTTGAGAAGGTTTGACCCAGTGCTGGGGTTTTGCCTGAAGTACTAGAAATGCTGTGTGTCTGTCAGGTGGAGCTGGTAGAGGTGAAGGTTCTTCCTCCTCTGTCTTGTTCTTGGTTGCCTTCTGCAAGCCAGAATTTTATGTGTTCCAAGTTGTGCAGTTGTATCTCATCCTGCCTCTGCTGACCTCTGGCTGTCTTCTCCCCAGCTTCAACCTAAATGAAGAGTCACCTTCCCTGGAGGTG
Source organism: Coccyzus lansbergi (assembly GCA_033558105.1). Classification (NCBI taxonomy): domain Eukaryota; kingdom Metazoa; phylum Chordata; class Aves; order Cuculiformes; family Coccyzidae; genus Coccyzus; species Coccyzus lansbergi. The sequence continues at coordinate 320,411 of JAUMJK010000266.1, read as the reverse complement.
TTTAAGACACAGGTGGATGAGGTCTTGGTTTAGTGTTTGATAGGAATGGTTGGACTAGAAGATCCGATGGGTCCCTTCCAACCTGGTTGTTCTATGATTTCAAAGAGCCATTAGGTCTCTTCTTCCCTTCCTTTTCTCTGGGGAGAAGGAGTCCAAATCTTGCAGACTCCCCTTGTGCATTGTGTATTCTTGCTCCAGTCCTCGATTAGGCTGGTGGTCTCCACTAGTCTTCTTTTAGTTTGTCCATGCCCCTCTTATCCTGGGGAGCCCAGAACAGGTCTAGACCTGCAAGTGCTAAATAGCAGGGAATAATGCAGCCCAAGAAAGCAGTTGGCTTTGGCCAAGCTGAACCATAGATCTTATCCACCTTTTCTCCAGAGCTGCTTTCCAGTCATTTGGACCCAGACTGTCCTGTTACTTGGGGTCATCTCACTTCAGGGGCAAGACTTGATGTTTTTCTGAGCTCCTGTTGGGCTGTTTCTTCAGCCCATCAAAGTTCCTTTGGGTAGCAGCCCTGTCTTCTAGCATGTCAACTGCTCCTTCCTATCTAGTATCATCTGAAAATGAGTTGAGAGTGCGCTCTGTCCCCAATTTATCTGCTAATCCACAATTTGGATATGAAGATACTACAGGAATTTCTGTCAAAGAATAAATGATGCTGGATAAATCCCTGCTGGTGGTTCACGATGACGTTCTTGTTCATCATTACTCCATCACCTCCTAAGGTGAGATGCGCAGCTTGTGGTTCCCTACAACATTCCTACTGGATGACAGGTGATATCTGTGTGTCTTTTTTCATGTCCTCAAGAAACTTCCCTGATCCCCTATATCACTGGGCAAGGGCAGAGCCAGAGAGGCGAAGGCAGCCCCAGCAGAGCAGAGAGACCATCACAGCACTCCTCTCCCCATCTTTGCCTTCTTCCTCAAGGTCATCCCAGGGAAGATATTTCTGTATGCAAGGAGCGTGACGGCACCTTGTGAGTGGCAGCCTGGAGAACCTCCACTTCTCGGACAGTTGCTTCTGTTTGGAGCTATTTCTGTTTTCTGGTGGCTGCTGGTTCCCCATTCAAATCTCTTTGTAATCCACTAAGGGACCTCACATCTCCCTTTCTTTCTTCTTTTTTCTTTGTCTAAAACAATTAGCTTGGTTCAAGCCCTCTGCAATATATCAATTAATACAAGCTGTGGCAGTAAATTAAAGGGAAACAGGAACAACTATGCTGGGATTAGGTCACTGAAACTATAAACTTTGGAACAAATCAGATTTCCTTGGGAAGGGAAATGGACAGCAGTGATATGTCAAGTCGTGAGATGAGACAGGCACAGAGTTACTTTCCAGAGTCTCTTGACTTGGCCGCTGGATGCCAGAACTTCTTCCCTAGGGAAAGTTTTGGGTTGCCAGACCCTGTTGCTGCTGAAAGATACTTGGATGGCCAAACAAACAAATACGAAGAGAGTGAAAATGGAAAAGAGGGTGAGGAGGTGAAGCTGGGCAGCTGCTTTGGGCAGGGTCTGGTGTGTAGTTGTATCAGGGCTCCCTGCTGGCCAGGTCATACCCCATATCCCCCTCTCTGCAGTGACTGATACTCTTGGATGTTGTATGTGGCTATGATAGAAAGGCAGATCTGTTCATTCCAAACTCACCAAGTATCATAGAATCGCCAGGTTGGAAAAGATCTCTCGGATCATAGAGTACAACTGTTACTGTCTACCACTAAACCATGTCCCTGAGCACCTCGTCTGACTGTCTTTTAAACACCTCCAGGGATGGTGATCCAACCACCTCCCTGGGCAGCCTGTTCTAATGCCCAATGACCTTTTCTATGAAAATTCTTTTCCTGATATCCAGTGTGAACCTCCCCTGGCGCAGCTTGAGGCCACTCCCCCTTGTCCTGTCCTCTGTCACTTGGGAGAAGAGGCCAGCACCTTCCTCTCCACAACCTCCTTTCAAGTAGTAACATGTCCGTCCTGCAGTGGCAGGGAGTAACGCTTCAAATGGTGATGGTGCTCAGAGGGGAGGGTGCTCAAACCTCTGTGCCAGCACGGTCTGCAGCCAAAAAACGGCTAAGAAAATCCTCCAAAAAGCCAAGGTGATTGGTGCAATGACAATTTCTGTCTTAGGGAGTGAGAACATTCTTGCCTCAGTGCTCCAGCAAGGTGCAGGCAGTTCCTTCCCCTGTCCATCCTCTGCACCTTGCTGCCGGTACTCAGGACAGACAGACTGCCTGACAGAGGTCATCTGTTATCCCCTTCCTAGGGAGAGTTCTTTTGTGTTCCCAGTGACCTGAGGTTGGTGGAAGGCCAGGAGTGGGGGTTTGCACCCTCCTAGGGCTCTCTCATCTGTAGGGATGATTGCAGCCTGCGCGTTCTCATTAGCTACATAAACACCTCATCTCTTTTGGCCTCTTACTCAATTCTTGGCTTCTGTGAGATGCTGCAAACTGAACTACATGATGCGTGCATGAGAAAAACTTCTCCTGCTCCCAGCTCTGCATCATCCCTCCTTCTTCTCTTCCCCCAGCTTCTATCTTCTCCCCGTGCTTTGTTCCCCAGGCAGGTCATGCAAACCCCATGAGGTGCCACCACCTTCACAGGATTGTCCTGCTCATCCTATGAGCACAAACTCCTACTTGCTGCTGCGATCTGAGCACCGAGCTGACCCCCAGCATTTAACCTCTGCCCACACAGCTTCGTTAGCAGCAGTGTGAAGGCTGCTGCCTCCCTTCACCTTCAGACAAAAGTCTTGCTAATGATGGAAACATCGGCTGGTGGAGCTGGAACAGTGTGGGAGCTGCAGGGACAGGGGTGCAGAGCTTTGACTTGGAAAAAAGCACCCTATGTGGCCTTTTATTTCTTCCAGCACTAATGATGTTTCTCAGCCACCCCAGCTCATTTGGAGCATCAAAGTTGGGATCAAACACTCTGGGCTCCTTGTGTTGTCAGAGAAGAGAGGCATGTCTGGAGGTTGGGCTGGGGTGGGTTCCAACATTTTCCAGTGCTCCCACCCCTTGCTGGAGAAGGTCCATAGAGGGTTATGGTCCCAGAGGAGCACTGGGGAGCTGGGTGTCTGCAGGGCTGCAGCCTGCACTGACTGATGTGAACTCTGGCCTGGCAAAAGCTCATTGTAGCAGGTGCGTGATGGAGTGAGGTAGCAGTGACTGCATGACCCAATCTTGGCAAACTTGGTTAACCAAGCTTCCTGCTTCTTGTTTTTCCGTTAAACCAAAGTTGTGCCACCTCTTCGTGCTCAAAGGAAATACAAACTAGGCAAATGATGCCTATGTTTTTCATAGAATCATAGAAAATCGCTCCTTCTTTCTGAGGTAACACCTGGAATGACGCCACTGAGACCATTCCTGTTGACTTTATTGGTTGTTGTAGGAAGAAGTACATTGCAATATTCCTGCCACTACCTCCCTGCCTTCAGCTGGGCTGCCAGGCATGCATCCAGCTCCAGACTGTGTTGGAAAAGCTGGCTTTGACATCCCCAGCCTGACATTTCTGCTGGAATTCGTGTTCTCTCTGTGTATAAACTGGTGCAGTAATGAAACACTGAGAGTAGATTTGTGATGAGAGGCAGAAGTTCCGCCCTGAGAAATCGCAGAGGTAGTTTCATACGCAGTGCTACACCCAATTTATTGCTCTTTCACCATCTCTTCCTTGTATGAAGTGGGAATGGGATAAGCAATGAGATTTAAGCATCACTGAACTGAAAATACCGGTCCTGGTTGTTCTGGTGGCCCCATGTAACTTGGCTTATTTCTTGATCATAGAATCATAGAGTGGTTTGGGTTGGGGAGGTTTAGATGGGATATGAGCAAAAATGTCTTTCCTGACAGAGTGGTGAAGCCCCGGCAGAGGCTGCCCAGGGCAGTAGTGGAATCTCCATCTCTGGAGAGGTTCAAAAAACATGTGGCCATGACTTTTTGGGACATGGTTTAGTGGGCACGGTGGGGCTAGACTGGTGGTTGGACTGGATGAGCTAAGATGTCTTTTCCAGCCTTAGTGATTCTATGATTCTAAGAGGCCAAGACTGCAAATCAAAGTGGGATTTGTAACTGGAAACCCCAGAATAATGTCTGCTCAAACCTTTGCCTGCAGTGCCCCTGTTCCCACCAATGAAGCTTTGGTTCCCATCAAACTTTTCTTCTCCGTGTCCACCTGCGTCTTGGAGTTCTGTGGCTGCTTGGGGTTTTCTGGGGTACTCGAGCCTTTGTAAGGAGTGGAGACAACTGCAGTGAGATCGGGAGGTTCAGACACTGGCTAATCCTGTTAGGAAGCCAGTGGTTATTGCAGGGCTTCCAGTGGGACCTGCTAAATGAACCATAATTCTGTAATGAGATTTCCTTTTCCCAGCCAGACTAAATGCTCTTGGCCACTGGGAATAAAAGGTCGAGGGAAGCAAAAATAGAGAAAAAAGGGGAGGGGGATGCCTGCCTCAGGCTCCGTCTATTTCAATTGAATCAAAGATTTGAAGAGCTCTCAGAGAGGTTTGGTTATTGCAGCTCACTCCTACGCCCTGCAAGTGCAGCTGAGGGCAATAGGCTGCCTTGTCCTCCGCAGGGGGTTGATAGGACCCTGAGAGCAAGAAAAACACATTTGAGGTTGTGATAGCACTCCAAAATTCAGCAAAGGTGAGAGAGAGTTCTTTACGAACCAGCAGGATCCTGGAGAGGAAAGGGAAACAACCTGTGAGGCTAGTGAGGAGAAAACAGACCCTAAGGAGACAGCAGTTTCTTTGTGGGAAAGCTGAGTTACACCAAGAAACATCCAAAGTGTGTCTTGCTCTGACCTCTAGCTACACAAGGGTTAAAAAAGCAGCTGCCTGCTCTGCCCTAGGAGGTCTCTGGGGCGCGGGATGCAGGGAAGGGTTGCTCCCCTTTGGGAAGGGATCCTGGTTCAGTAGCAGGACACAAGTGTTGCTGTGGCCCCATTGGCTGTGGTGAAGTCAGGGTAGAGATGAGTTCCACCCAGGATCTTTGCAAACAGCAGGATTTTTAGGTGAAAATCTGTGGTAAAAGCTGCTGTTAGCTCGAAGAACGCCCACTGTCTGTGCTGGACCGTGTCCCCATGCTCTGCTGGCAGCGGATGGGGGTGGCTGCTCACCCCAGGGCAGTGAGGGCAGGTGCCCAGCCCAGCAGGGATGGCTGCTGACACCACATCCCTCCCTTCCTCCTCCACCAGCTTGCTGGCAGGTGTTCCCAGACTCCCCAGACTGGCCACATTTCACCCCAAGATGAGAAGCCAGCGTCCCCTGGGAGAGGGTTGGGCTCCTTGCTCCATTGCTCACTCTAGTGTGGTCTCTCTGCTGGGGAGCATGTTGGGGCTGGGAGCAGGGAGAGATTTGCCTGCTGTGGCTTGGGGTTTTGCAACAGCTTTTTTTATTATTGTTTGATCTTGATCTGGCTTTGGGTTTTTTTCTTTCTCTCTCTTTTTTTTAGCATCTGACTCTCTAATTTATTTCTGTCTAAACAAAAGCATTTGGTTTGCCAAGTCCCAGGCTGGGTTTCTCCAGTTGTGGCTAGTGTTTTGGGTCAAGTGTTTTCCAGCCTTCCCCTGCTCAAGGGATTCCTGATTGTCCTTTAACCTTGCAGTGAAAAAGCCCTGAGCTCTGTCTCTCATCTGGTAGGCAGGTGAAAGGAAAGAAAAGCACTTCAAAATGTGGTCCCAGGGTGGTGCAAATGTGTTTGCTGACCCTAGACCCTTCTGTGCCTCGGTTTCCCCACTGGTAGTGATGGGAATGAGTGAGATGAGCAGTTGTTTTCCAGCGTTTCATGGGGTAGCACTTCACAGGTCCAAGGTGGCCTCTTTATTCACCAGACTGTTTTTCCTGTTTACTGTGTTCTTAGCCTCAAAGCTCTCCCTGGGGCTGCGTGGATGGGTGCCTCCCGCTCCTAACTCAGAGCCGGTTTCCAGGCCATCAGCTGCTTTTGTTGCAAACACCCTCAAATGAGGATGGGAAAATGGCATTGCTAAAAATAAAATTAAATCAGAGTGGTTTGGATGCCAGCTCTCCTGGTATCTGCTGAGCACCTCTCCTCCTTCCCGGCCCACAACCGCTCAATCCTGCTCTCAGTGGGACAGATGATGATACTGGGTTACAGGTGGGTGCAATGGGCTGGATCTGTCCTGCTCCACCAGCCGTGGTGCTTGGCAGCACGAGGGCAGATCCCTTGGGTCTCCATCCTCCTGCCTAGCCTCTTCTCCAGGATTTAGTAGTGAAGCGAGAGGGGGATTCAATCCATCTGACCTGCAGTGGTGACAGCCTTGCCAGGGGACACTGATGTGGTCCAGAGGAGTTGCAGCTGCAACCCAATTTCCACTGCCAAAGGGCTTCTGCTGGTAGCCTGGTGGCAAAGGGACCGTCCCCTCTGCTGAAGTGGCCACCGAAGTAGCCCAAGCTGGACAGCATCTTGGGTCTGGATGGTGGACCTCAGAAGACCTGTGTGTGGCCACCAGGGAACCTCTCCTTGACTAGGACTTAAACGTGGCCCAGCCTGGGAGGGTAACTCTAGCCAGAGAGTGAGGAAAATATATTTTAGTCTCCCAAGCAGCTGATTTGGGGTTTGTGAACAGTAATGCCACCTTTGGTAGAGTTACCATCACCCACTGGAGGTGTCATGAAGTGGATATTCTCCAGGTTTTAAACATGGGCACAGTTTACATGGAACCCTGCCTTCAATTCTGGAGTCTTCAGCACAGGAAGGACATGGAGCTCTGAAGTCCAGAGGAGGCCACGGAGATGATCTGAGCGCTAGAGCACCTCCCATATGAGGACAGGCTGAGAGTTGGTGAGAGAAGAGGTCTGAGAGAAGGCTGCAGGGAAACCTTAGAGCAGTTTCCAGCACTGAAAGGGGCTCCAGGAAAGCTGGTGAGGGGCTCTTGATCAGGGATTGTAGGGAAAGGATGAGGGGAAATGCTTTTGAGCTGAAATAGGGGAGATTGAGATGAGATCTTAAGGAGAAATGTTTTGCTGTGAGGGTGGGGAGGCCCTGGCCCAGGTTGCCCAGAGCAGTGGTGGATGCCCCATCCCTGGAGATGTTCAGGACCAGGTTGGATGGGGTTTGGAGCCCCTGATCCAGTGGGAGGTGTCCCTGCCCATGGCAGGGGATGGAACTGGATGAGCTTTAAGGCCCTTTCCAACCTAAACCATTCTATGACTCTCCCTTCTTCAACAGCCCCAAAACACGAGAAGGTGTGGGGGATGTTTGGTTTCTTTTTGAAGGTACCTTTGGTACCACCTCCGTAAGGAAACAGGGTTCATCCAGCTGAGCTCTGGTTTGTCCATCTGCCTCATCCTAACAAATCCAGCTAATTTAGATGATATTTAACATGAGGATTGACACCTCAAAATTAAGATGCCTTTATGAGTTGCATGAAAATGGGTCCCAGGTGGCTGAAACTAGTGGGATGCTGGGATTTGGGCTGAAATCAATGAGGGGCTGGTGATCTCACAAGGAAACATCAGGGATGCTTTCAACCACAAGCAAACTATCTGTGAAGCTTATTAGCACTGATGTCAGCCCCGCTCGAGGATCAGGTCCCTGATGCTAATGAAGCTCTCACAGGTGACATCAGTGAGCTGCTCAGCCCCAAGTCACTCTCATTAGTGGGTCAGCCCTGTTTCCAAGAGCCTGAAACCAGAGGGGCTGTATGTGAGCCAGCATTTGGCTGTGGAAAATCTCTTGCAGCCTGAAGGTAAGTGAATCACTGAGGCTGAGCAAAAAAAAAAAAAAAACCCTATAAATTGCTTTATTTTATATTTTTTAACAAAAAACCCATAACAAAACAAAACAAAAAAACCTGTGAACTCAGTGCCTGCGTGTTCAATCCTGTTGCTGGAGCTTCTTGAGTTTTCCCAGCCTTGTCTGTGTTTGTCAGCTCAAAGTAGTTCACGGAAGGGTTTGCTTCATCGTGCTTTAACCAGGAGAAGCTACTTAATGCCTTTAAATTGCAGCAGTATTTCAATATCTCATTAAAGTCAGACCAGAAATAAATCTACATTCCTGGCATAGCTTCTGCAAACTTCTCCCCAAGTGCTGTCTTCCTTTCGCTTTGTTTGTGGAAGAATAAGGGGTGAAAAAACCACAGCTCTGTCTCTCGACTTTTGTTTTTCTGCCCTTTTTCTGGGGGGAGCCTTTGGGCTGGGTGAGATCCTCCTGTGCTCTTTGGCCATGGCCAAGCGATGCTGATTCAGAGGTGGGTGACCAACATCTTTGCATCCCCCTATGCTTGCACATCCCCCCAAGGCTTTTGGGTTTCTTTTTTTTCTTTACTAGGGCTGTGAGTAATCTGGGGGCTGGGATCAGCCTTCCATGTAGTCGCCTTCCATGTAGTCACCTTCCCCCTGGTCTTTGCAGCTGGGGCTGCATCGCTTTGCTGCTCCATCCAGGTCGGAAAAAGCTGGGGTTGGTGCGATGTGGGGGCTGTACAGCTTGTTCTTCCTCATGGGGTGCCCCACACATGCTGCTTCACTTAAGTGGGTCTAGGGGGAGGACTAGTGATGCTGGAGCCTTGCACACCCTGTGGGGAGGCAGGCAAGGGGCTTTGCTGGTGGGGGTATTTTTGGCAGGTTTTTTTTTTTTCCCTTCTTGCTCTTTTTTAGAAATTAAGAACTCGACCGCAGCTGTTTCTCTGCTTTTGGGTTTGCTTTGTGTTCTTTTTCGCAATGAATGCTTTGCAGATTTGGCTTATCAGGCTTGTCAGGCTGCTCCAAGCCCTCCGCTCTCCTCCCCGTCCCTATTTACCCAGGGTGCTGGCTGACGCAGGGCCCTTTCCTGTGTTTGTCACCACCCACCCCAAGGTCCTCTGGTGATAACTTTTCATTTCAGATTAGGGATTTAGCTCTTTTTGAAAGAGTCTTTAACCTACAACCCTCCGAAATGTGTCACCTAATAGAAAAAAAAAGAAATCTCTAAATACTCTGTTCAAGGCTGACACAAAAGTGATTTTTCTAGTTTCTAACTACCCCAATAATTGATCCAAAAGGTTTAAAGCTACCATTCGGCGGTTGGATGCCACTAGAAAGAAATGGGCTTGAAACAGGGACTCAGATGGTATAAAATCCTGGGAACTGGCTGGTTTGAGCTGGCTTTAATGATCTCGATTCTGCTGATTTCAGTGGAGTCGTGTAGCTCTGCCGCTGCTGAGCATCTGCCCCCAAACTTACAGCTGCTGGTGGATGGCTCAGGCACTTGTGCTTCAAAACAGTGTTTGCATCTGAATAACCCAGAAGAAACTCGCGCTCCTTTCAGCCTGTGAAGCAAGGGTCTCAAAGCAGTTTTTTAAAATCTGTCTAAATGAGACCCTGGATTCACAAGAAGCCCTTGAACTTTGCCGTGTTTGTTAGTGCTCCGGTGTGTCCTTAAAATGATAATGAAAGCGATTCAGATTTTGATGGAAAGCTGGTAGAGGTTGGGCCGGAGGAAACGCGCTAGAGTGACTTTTGAAGGTAGAGGTTCACGTTTTGAAGTACAAGAAAAAGAAATGCAAAGGAAGACAGACAGGTGCTTCTTTGCCCTGCAATAGTGATGAAACATTAATTCCTCTCCCTGGAATTTCTTGTTTGTGTGCTCCCGTAATTTTATTTCTTTGGTGTCTCTATGAAGCTTGAGTTACTTGAATGCCAGAAGCCAAATACTCTTCGACTAATGTATTTTTATTAGATTTTGTGTGTGCGCACGTGCCCACGTGTACACGTGAGAGATCAGTCTTTATATACCCACTTTATACCTTTGGAGACTGTGAGATGGCTCCAAAAGGCTCATTCCAGCAGCATGTTTTTAACTGGAACAGGGAGGTTTAAGACATGCATTTGGCTTTTTGGTGGGATTTAAAGGTGTCTTGTTGGAAAGGAGGGTGGTTTGGGGAAAAAGGTGACATTGGTGTTTGCTCTGGAAGGCTTCATGTTGACTCAGCTTTACCTGGTAGCTCAGGAATGATGTTGAGGCTCTGGAGTGAGTCCAGAGAAGAGCCACGAAGCTGGTGAAGGGGCTGGAGAACAGGCCTTATGAAGAACGGCTGAGAGAGCTGGGGTTGTTTATCCTGGAGAAGAGGAGGCTGAGAGGAGACCTCATTGCTCTCTACAACTACCTGAAAGGAGGTTGTGGAGAGGAGGGAGCTGGGCTCTTCTCCCAAGTGCCAGGGGACAGGACAAGAGGGAATGACCTCAAGCTCTGCCAGGAGAGATTTAGTCTAGAGATTAGGAGGAAGTTTTTCACACAGAGGGTCATTGGGCACTGGAATAGGCTGCCCATGGAGGTGGTTGATTCACCCTCCCTGGAGGTGTTTAAGGCACAGGTAGATGAGGTCCTGAGGAACATGGTTTAGTGTTTGATAGGAATGGTTGGACTCGATGATCTGATGGGTCTCTTCCAACCTGGTTGTTCTATGATTCTATGATTCCTCCAAATGTGTCCTGGAGCTTGTGAGCTGGTGGAGATAGGAGGGAGCACAGGGTTGTTTCTAAAAGCTACCTACCTCGGCCATGTCCTCCCAGATGTTAAAGGCAATCCAGAATGGCTCATACCCCAATCTTTTCCCCGTGCATCTCGCAGAGGGAGGATGCCAAGGAATCCCCCTGAGCCTGTGGCGTGGGTGTGCGTTTCGCAAACGGAGGATGGAGGAAGGAGGCAGCAGGACTCCTTGCAGATGGAACTATGTACCATGTGGGCACAGATACCTGTATCTATGCCCACAGAAAAAAAAAAAAAAAAAAAAAATCACAAAGCTCCGGCTCAGCTGGGGACTTCCCAGGCCCTCCTGCTCTGCTCCGGGAGAGGACAAGAGCGAAGGCTCACTGCCACCTCTAGGCAAGCACCAGCATAGGCACTTGTTCTAAACTGGAGCATCGACAGACAATCCTGGGATTTGTCCCAAATCACTGCAGTCTCTGTGCCAGACCCCCCCATCAGCTGGTGTGTGTGTGTGTGTGTGTGTGCTGTTCGTAGGCTTCTTAAGCTTTAGCATAAATATGTTTAGCCGTTTCTTTATTCCCTGGGCAGTAATCCCTCCAACACATTTCGAGTCGCATAGAAATAGCAGCTGAATAACTCCTGAGCTGTGGCTGCCGGGGATATTGTATGTGTGTGTGTGTGATCAGTGGTTTCCTAAGGATCTTAGAGAGCCGAGCATCCTGAGCGGCACGTTCCTGCCGGCGGGCTCTGAACCTTGGCAGTAGAGCTGGCTGTCCGACATCCTTCCCTCAAGAAAGACCCATCACCAGCTCCTTGACACGCACCCAACCTCCCTGCTGGAGCCCCCAGCCGTCGCCTGCTCCTCAGAGAGGTGGGTGAGGATAAATGGTAGCTGGAGAGGGGGAAAAGAGCCCAGGTTCTGGGGCAGAGGGGGAGGAAAGTTGGGTAAGCATTAGCTGCTCTGTTTATATTTGGCTTCTCTAACTGCTGGCAGCATATGGCCAGAAGCAAACAGCGCTGAGCTGATTTCAGAGGAGAGAGGAAATGGGGGAGCAACTGTACGAGGGGACAGGGAGGATGCTGTTCCCTCTCCTGAGCAGTTTTGGGGGATAACTTGCTTGGTAGGGCTGTTTGTGAGAATCGGAGAAGCAACTTTGGTGATGGGGCTGGCTAGGGAGGGTTGGGCATGGTGGGGCTTCTCCAGAGCTGAAGTCTTTTTTCCAGGGCTCTCAGCTACCCAAGTAGGATGAGGCAGGATTGCAGGAACATGCCCTCTACGGAGAAATCCTACCCACGAATGCTCTTTGCTGGAGAAAGGAGGATGCAAAGCTTTGCTGTGGCATCGAGAGCTGTGTGGGAACAGGCTCACTGCGTGCAGGTGGGCTGGAGAGGGTCATGCTTGACCTTCTCCAATTGCAGATCCACATCTGTCTCATTAGTTGCTTATGAAGATCCGAGCCTTCCTCTCTGGGCTGACTCATGGCTACTGACTGAAGGGAAAGGCTATGTCGGACTTGTGCATCCTCCTGAGTCAGGGACAAGACGTGCACAGGCCAGCAGCTCCCTTCTGACACTGACACTTGGCTTCTGGCTTGCCTGCATTTACAGGCTTCTGCAAAGCTCCAGATGATGCAAAAAAGAGCATTGTCCCATTACGTTTTCTGAAGGTGAAGGAAATGATGCCATGCCCTGGTGAGACTGTGGCTCATGGATGAGCACAGCCCATCTGATTCCTGAAGCTCTTCTCTCCAGTGACCTGAGAGAACAGCAGGAGGATGCACCAGGAGAGGGTTAGGTTGGACATTAGGAAAACGTTGTCACCCAGGGGGTTGGTGGAACACTGCACCAGCTCCCCAGGGCAGCAGTCACGGCGCCAAGCCTGACAATATTCCAGATTCATTTGGCCACCACCCTCACAAACATGGTGTGAACATCAGGGTTGTTCTGTGCAGGGACTTGAGTTGGACTCATAGAATCATAGAACCACCAGGTTGGAAGGGACCCATCGGATCTTCTAGTCCAACCATTCCTATCAAACACTAAACCAGGTCCCTCAAGACCTCATCCACCTGTGCCTTAAACACCTCCAGGGAAGGTGAATCAACCACCTCCCTGGGCAGCCTATTCCAATGCCTGATGACCCTCTGTGTGAAAAACTTCCTCCTAAAACTCGATGATCCTTGTGGGTCCCTTCCAAGTCAGGATGTTCTATCATTCTATTATAAGTTCTAGGCTGGTGAGAGGGCTGGGATCCCACCACGGGTGCAGCTGCAGGGGTTGGGGGGTGGTGTGGGTGAGGTGCCCTGCCAAAGCTGCATCCCAGAGTAGCACAGGCAGCCCCGTGTGCCTGGATCCGAGTACCCCAGCAGGCAAGGCTTTGCTTCCACAGCACGCTCTTGCCTCTTGTACATCTGCCTCCCTTGCAGGAGGAGCGGTGGGCAGAGAAACGGTGAGGTGCAAGTGGCAGGAGCTGATGTGGTGTGTCAGGGTGGCTTTGGCAGGGGAGAATCCCCTAGAACACTGCAGGAGTGTGTGAGCTTCTCCAGCTATGCTGTGCTCATTCCCATGTTTGCAACCCCATTCGAGGGGGACTGGTCTAGTTTCCCTGATAATCACTAGCCCAGAAGTGAGCCTGAAAGGAGAAGGTTTGGACTGTGTTTGGACTGAAGCTGGCAGCCTGTGGCTCCCAAAACCCTTCTTTGCCGGTCGGCATTTGCTCATTCCTCCACGGGACGGGTTTCTTTGCCAAATGGATCAGAGCAGATGTCATTGGGTAGCTCACTATTAGATTAGTCCTGCATTTAAGTGAGCATAATTGTGTTTTAATTAGCCCCAGACAGTGCTTTATAGCTTGATGTATGGGGAAAAACGGCCCTAGCCCCAATTTTGCTGCTGTGTTTTCCTACCCTCTCCCTTTTGCCACCTCTGTCAAACTCCCTGCGTTCCAGAGAGGAACAGGGCTGCTCCGTTTCCTCTTCCCTGTGGGAAGTTTTGTAATTGAGTCACCTGCTGTGCTAAGCTTTATTCTCCTGCCTCCAGAGAGGCAGTGGGGCTGGCAGGCTGAGGCTGCTCGGGGCTGTCGGCTCCCAGAGCTGCTGGACACCCATGGGCTGTGTCCATCTCTGCCGTGGGCTGTGTCTATCTCTGCTGAGGCCACCTCGCCGTGCTCCGGTGGGAGCTGCCGCCGGGGTTTGGGAGGAGGCTGCGAGCAGGTGAACCTTACACTCCTGCCCGAGAGCTTGCTCGGGTTTATATAATATTATATATCTGTAATTGTGTGTTTGTTGTTGCCATGGGAATGAGCACAATTGCAAAGCCTGGAGACTGATGTCAAGCCTCGGGTCCGCACCAGGCCTTACAGGGGGCAGGTAAAGAGTCAGAAGGGGAAATAGGGTGAGGAGGAGCCCTCTCATTCTTTCCTCTGTGTAAACTCACACTTGGCTCCAGCAGCAGAGGCGCAGGCAGCTCGGAGAGGGGTAGGACTGCCCCGGCCTGCAGGGCTGGGGACACTGTGCTTAAGGGACGGGTGGACGAGGTGCTGAGGGACACGGTTTAGTGTTTGTTAGGAATGGTTGGACTCGATGATCTGGTGGGTTTTTTCCAACCTGGTGACTCTATGATTCTGTGGTTGCAGTGGGGCTGCTGCTGTCGGCCATGGGCACAGAGAGAGGCAAGAGCAGGGACAGAGCTGGCAGGAGGGAGCTGCCTGCTGGCAGGGAAAGAGAAGAGGCGGCGGTGGTGGTGGTGGTGGTGGATTCTGCAGCCCCCCAGAGCATGATCCAGCTGGGAGCAGGGTGGGGTGGGCTGCAGCTTTCTGGGGGCACAGAGGTGATGGGCAGGGGCGCCCGGGCAGGCTGAGGCTGTGGAGTGGAGCTTCCCCCCAACAAGTGGGGGCCCAGGGGGTGCTTCTTGACTCTTTAATTGGTGAGGGCTGAAGGAGGGGGGGATGTTCCCCGCTAAGGGGAGGGAGGGAGGGAGGGAGGGAGGGGGGAGGAAAGCCGCTCTGGAAATGAGGTTATATAAAAGATGTATGATTTGGAGAGCGGAGTGTCTCCTAATGAGGGCTGCACCGGCTCGCTCCACACCCATAAAAACCCTGGTTGGACGTCGAAGCGGATTCGTTTCGGTGATGCTGGGATAAAGGGGCGCAGCGAGGACTGGCTCCCTCCCTCCCTCCCTCCCTGCCAGCCCAGCCCAGCCCAGCCCAGCGCCGGGCTCCGTCCCTCCGCCGGGAGGGATGCTCGGGGGCCGGGGACAGGCTCGGGGCCGGCTCCTCTCCGCCGCACGGTAGGTGGGGAGGGGGCTGGCTGGCTGGCCGCCCCCCCCAGCCCCGCTGCTCCGCGAAACTTTGCTGCGGGACCGGAGCCCGTCGGAAGCGCTCCCGGAGAGCCCCTCGGGGGGCAGCAGAGGGACCCCCGCCCCACCGGCACGGGCACCCGGCTCCTACCCACGGCTGCGGGGGCTCGGGGCTCTCCCGGAGGAGCCGGGGACCGCCTGGGATCTTCCCCCGGCTCCCACTCCCCCCCTCGGGGCTCCGCCGCGGGCTTCCTCCACCGCCTCCCCGCTCGCTTTGCCATCGCTGGGGCTGGAGGGAGGCCGGACCAGCTCCAAGCCTGCTGGTATCTCCCTCCCTGCTCCAACTCTTTGCAGCGAGTTTGGGATGGGGCGAGGGGGGTTGCTCGCACGGTACCTGGCGGGGAGTTGGGGTGGGTGGGGGGGCTGTTTTCCCGGTGGAGGAAGGCAGGGGCAGGTGGTCGGTGTGCTTGGTGTGCTCGGTGTGCTCGGTGGGGGCAGTGAGCCAGTTTGGAAGGGAAGGCAGGCGGGCAGCGTGCCCGGGACAGCCGGGAGGGAATGGGACCAGGGCGGGGGGGGGGGGAGTGTTGGGTTGGGAGGGGTGCGATCTGTCCGGAATGGGACTGGGGGAGCGTTTTTCCAGGAGGGTGCTAACAGGGGACATTTCTAGGGTGCAGTTTTGCAGGGGAGATGAAGTTTTCCGAGGTGGGGGGGCAGTGCAGGGCAGTTTTCCATGGGTCGGGGGCAGCTTCCCAGGGGTCGGGGGCAGGGATGGGGCTGTTCCCCCCATAATAAAGACGAGACGGGGAGCTGTCCTGGGTGCTGAACGCTCCGCGGAGACCCGACCCCCCCCTCCCCGGGTACCGGCAGGGAAATGCTACCGGGAATGGGGTGGAAGAGTGGTCCACAGCGGGTTTCTTGTTCCACCTTGTTCCACCCCCTTGTTCCACCTGTCCACTGCCTCCAGGGCATCCCCACTGTCTCCAGGGCATCCCTGCAGTCCCACTGGCACTGAGGCAGGGAGGGAGCAAGATCCATATCAACCCAAGCGTTGGGGAAAAGCTTCTTTGATATGTTTCCAGCCCTGGGATGTCCCGTTCATGGCTGGTTCTCACCCTTCAGGGAAAACCCGAGGTCAGTTCAGATCTTGCTCCTTCCCTCTCCCCAGCCGTGCATCAAGGATTTTGGCAATCCCCTCCTGATGCACTTGAAATCGCGGAAGGGAGTTGTCACAGGGATCAGAGAAGATGAACCCTGCTTGCCCTGCTTGGTATCGCTCTCAGCTTGGTTTGCAGCAGACAGTAGAAAGCTTTTGGCTTTTACTGCTAAAGCAGAGGAAAAGAGAGATCTCTGTAGGCACATCTGGAGCATCTGGCGCTGGAGCGGGTGTGCATCACCCCATCCAGCTCCAGCCCCGCAGAGCCTTTCCTCGTCTCAGCTCTGCGCTCCCCGAGCGCTCTGACTCTGCAGCCCAGGTGCAGACATTTTCTTCCAACGCTTTCAAGTTATGACTGTCAGGAGGAAATTCTGGCAGGCAACTTGACAATTATCTGCTGAGTCCCCGAGGAGTTGATCCGCCTCTCACTGAAATTGAGGGGAAGTGTCTCCTTCCTTCCCGTGGGAGCACAGGCTGTCTGGAGTGGGAGACATGGGAGACTGTGGGGAGGGCAGTTGCAGTGGTGGAGGGCTGGATTGCTTCATTCCTCTCTACAACTACCTGAGAGGAGGTTATACAGAGGAGGGAGCTGGCCTCTTCTCCCAAGGGACAGGACAAGAGGGAATGACCTCAAGCTCCACCAGGGAAGATTTAGGCTAGAGATTAGGAGGAAGTTTTTCACAGAAAGGGTCATTGGGCATTGGAATAGGCTGCCCAGGGAGGGGGTTGATTCACCTTCCCTGGAGGTGTTTAAGGCACAGGTAGATGAGGTGCTGAGGGACATGGTTTAGTGTTTGATAGGAATGGTTGGACTCGATGATCCGATGGGTCTCTTCCAACCTGGTGATTCTATGATTCTATGAAATGCTTTAAATGCCATCTCCTTTTCCTCTTCTACCTCCCCAAATGCTGATGGCTCAGGCAGATGGCAGCATGGAATCTAAGGGGTTGATCACTGGAGAGCTGTGGGGAGTCTCTTGGGGCATGTGTGTGTGTATGTGTGTGTTTCAAAATCGCACTCTCCCAGAGCCATCTACCTGCACATCTTGGTTAGATATTTCTTTTTGTTAAAGCTCTTGGGTGGAGAAGGTTTATTTTAAACAATTTGGGTTTGCATCAAAATTTTCTTCCTCCCTCTATTTTCTTTCAGCCTGTATCACCCAGAATATTTTCTTTAAGATGCTAAAAACTCGATCGTAGTCTTTTCAGGTTTAAAATGTGCATATGTTTGCAAACAAACTCCCTGTATGGAGTCTCGTCTTACACAGACGTGGGGTTGCTGGGGGCTTATTTCTCTAATCAGGCATCTGCACTGGAAGAAACGTTACAATCCCTCTTGAGCCAAGGAGAGTGCCCTTTGAATTCTGTTTATTCCCTCTGTTAGTGCGGCAGTTGTGAGTGGATACCGGAGAGGCCATCTTAGGCAGAGGGTTTGGGGCTCAGTTCTCACTTGCAATTAATGTTTTGTGCCTGCTGATGGGGAGGACCTGGTCCTCCCTGAAACCCAGAGAAATTTTTGGCCTGTTGGATTTTATTCCCCCCCCTGCTTAGCTGGTGTGTTTGTATTTTCCATTTCAGTAGTGTATCTGTGCAAAGGCTCAGGAAATCTGCCAGTTTGCCTAAATCAGTGCCTGAAAACAACTATATATAGTAACTGATAAGTCACGTGAGCTCTGCTCGCACAGATTAGCATTTACCTTTCCTGAGTAATGACAGTATTGTTTGATACTTGTTGATACCATCAATCTTTACTAAAGAAATACGACCCCGATAGCAAGGGGCAGGTTTTGAGAGGAGGTTCCAAACAAACCTAAAATGCCTTTGCTCTACTCACGCTGTTCTGATTGTATCTGTGCATTAAATCAGATCTATATATGTGATCTGATCCTTCAAACGTAGCCAAAAATAAACATATTGTGTCCCAAAGAGGGAAAGATCTGTCTGTAAACCACTGTCTGGCTGAAGCCGGATGAAAGCGTGTTTACTCCTAGCTGCTTGCTCCCAATTAACTCTGTGATGGGCTGTGTGTGATACCTGACCCAACACAACCCAGACTGACACCCTGCACAGCAGCTGTGAGGCAGGTGGAGAAAAGTGTCAGTGTGACACTAAACAAGCGCTCAGGATCTGGCTGTGAGCACAAGAAACACACGATCTGGAAAGCCCGAATGTTATCAGTATGTTGGCTCTATATGCAGAGTGTGGAAAGCTCAAGTTCCGCCAGCGGAGATTTAGGCTAGAGATTAGGAGGAAGTTTTTCACAGCAAGGGTCATTGGGCATTGGAATAGGCTGCCCAGGGAGGGGGTTGATTCCCCTTCCCTGGAGGTGTTTAAGGCACGGGTGGATGAGGTCTTGAGGGACTTGGTTTAGTGTTAGATAGGAATGGTTGGACTAGAAGATCCAATGGGTCCCTTCCAACCTGGTGGTTCTATGATTCTAAGTGCTCAGTGTGTGTGTATATCTAAAATTGGAGGTATTTATGCTAAGGCAACTCTTCCCGTAGTGTCTTTTTTACATGACAATTCAGAAACGCTTAACAAGATCTTGCAATGCCCTTCAAGGGCAGGCTTGTCTTAATCCCATTTTGCAGAGTCTCAGGCTTATGTTTTCAGACACACTGAAAACGTGCATTTTTCCCTTGCCTTGAAAGCCATAAAAGCACAGTCTTTTCAGAGCAGGGCACATCCTTCATCCCCAAATGCCATCAAAAAGAACATATCTGCCCAGGGAGGTGGTTGAGTCACCTTCCCTGGAGGGGTTTAAGGGACAGGTGGACAAGGCGCTGAGGGACATGGTTTAGTGATTGATGGGAATGGTTGGACTCGATGATCCAGTGGGTCTTTTTCCACCTAGTGATTCTATGTCCCTGGAAATCCTGGTCACAGGTCTCAGACAAGGACTCCAGTGGGACTACAAGTCCTGGTGTGACCACCGGCCTCACTGCAGTCTCCCCGTGATGCTGGGATTGAGGAGCATGGGTTTTGAGAAGCCAAAATCCTCTTCTCTGGCACTGGGAAGACCCCTCTATTTTCAAGATAGGGGCTGCAGCTGCTTCAACTAAAACCAGTATCAGCAGCATAGGTTGGTCTCTCGGGGCATGGAGAAAAGCTCCAGGAACTGTTGAGCATTGGGGTCCATTTCTGCTCCTCTCTCTCACGCACTCATGGCTTTCTGGCCACTATGCCCCAAGCCCAGTCCCAAACAGGGCTGTGTTCAGATGTGCTGCTGGAGTGAGGATGATGCGGTTGATGCTACCTCTAAGGAACAACTTCTCTGTCTTTGGCAGCATCTTTAGCAAAAATTAAGAAGCAGAAAATTCCACATTCTCCACACCTTAATCCTGCCCAAATTAGAGCCAGAAGCCTCTGTGGGACAAGGAATGGGTCCCAGGAGGCCCACAGCGAACCTTGCAGCTGCTGTTGATACTATGGCAACAAGTGCTAATGCAAAACCCTAAGAAAAGCGTGGACAGAAACTGAGAGGAACAAATTATCTCTGCTTTTTTGCCTTACGCAGTCACAAAGGATGCTGGTGCAAAGAGAGCAAGAGCTCTGCTTTGACTACATGTGTGGGATTAATTGATAGGGAATCACACCTCTCTCCCTCTTGCACATTTTGATATCAAAGAGAGATGGTAGTGATGCTCTGGGGACAGAGAAAATCCCACAGCCTTTTCAGCAGTGGGTTTACACAGGTCCCTGCCAGGACTCGTGCCTCCAGCCAGAGGAACCCAGGCTTGTGCTGTGAGAAGCCTGATGCTTTCCCAAGGCTTTTAAACAGCGATATCAGTCACTCTTTATCAAAGTCGGTGACAATAAGATTTATTGCTATTTAGTGTCTTAATTGAGCTACTTCTCCCAGCGGCTTGTTAGAGTAGGAATATTTAGTGCTGTACTAGGTGGACTTCGGGGAGTCAGGAGCAAAGGAGGGGATGAGAACGTGAGCGGCTGAAATGAGCCGGGAGTTTAATTCCTGGACTGACTCTGAGCTGAAAGCTCTGTTGCTGTCTTTATTGAAGCCGGCTGGCGGCTCTGGAGCTATTACAGCTCTAGCCAACCCGCTGCGATTTTAAAATCCCCTATTTCTTTTTTTTTTCTAAACAGAACCACGATTCCCCTCTCATGCTGCAATTGGATTTTAAGGCCATCTATCAAGTGGCATTTTCTCATTTATTTCCTATCTATCTATTTTGTCATTTAGGACAACGCGGTGTTGTGTTAACACGGGTCCCATTTGTCAGACTGGAGTTGCTGGTGTAATTCCAATCCTCTTGGCAAATTGATGGTGGTGAAATTTATGTTTTACAGATGGGCCGAGCCCTAATAAAAACATCAGGTTTTGATGGGGTTAGCGGCGGAATTGACGGTTTTATCTAAACTCCGTTTCAGCTGCACACCACAGGCGCCAAGAAAATATTGTACGAAACTGTAAAAGAGAAATAGCAGGCGTGTTACTGCAATATGCTAGGCCTTGAACTTGAAATTAAAACAAAACCCTGTTTCTCGCATCTTAAAAAAGGGGAATTTTCTCAACGCAGTTGTCTTGGCAATTTAAAATGCGTTGCCTGCAGTCTGCTCGGGGAGGTACGGTTCATATCAGATGGGGTGAAAGGGAGAGGGATGAGAGACTTCATTAAATTACAGCAAAGTTTTAGTGTGGTTCTGACTCCTCTGGCATTGCTGCCCCATGACTAGGAGTGTACAGAGTGCTGTCTGAATAGAATATAATAGAATATTTCTGTTGGAAGGGACCTGCAGTACCTAGAAAGCATGCTGGCGGCTGCTTATTCCAGCAGTATCAACCTTCCCTCGGCTGTTTAATTCCCCAGAGAAGGATGGTTGAGGTGAACACAGAAGCAAGTGCCAGGAGTTGAGAAATGTGCAGGCTGCAGGGCTTTGGAGCAGCTTCAGCCCCGTATATGGCCATGAATAAATGTATATTGCTTTGCTTTCTATAAAACAGCCCCCTCATTAGAGACAAATGAACTTTCTTTGGGAATGGAGGTTGATTTATTTCTATCAAAAAGCAAGCATTTATTTTATTAACTGATCTGTTACCGGTGATAGGCATGGTTTCAGTGGGAGCACCCATGTCCTGCTGACAGGTGGTTGGGAGGCACAAGTGGAGATTAGGAGGAAGTTTTTCACACAGAGGGTCATTGGGCATTGGAATAGGCTGCCCAGGGAGGTGGTTGATTCCCCTTCCCTGGAGGTGTTTAAGGCACGGGTGGATGAGGTCTTGAGGGACTTGGTTTAGTGTTTGATAGGAATGGTTGGACTAGAAGATCCGATGGGTCTCTTCCAACCTGGTTGTTCTATGATTCTAAGTGTCTGCAGGGCTGGGACCTTGGCACTTGATCCCTTCAGCAACAACCTTCCCCAGCACACTTAGTGGCTCCTTTGGCTGTGTGGAGCAGTCCAGCAGCTCCACAGCATCACCAGCATAAGGGATGGTAAAGCGCCTCTTATTCAACTCGCTCCTATGTGCAAATAAGGTTTATCGGGGGTGAAGAAAATGTCATGGACCTGGTGAAATTTTGCGCTAAGGATGGGAAGGGAGAAGTAGAGCTCATCATCTGGCTGTGAACTAAAAAGGGCTTGCTCTTTCCCGAGCAGGCTTTGACAAAGCTTATGGGAGGTGGATAATTAGAGATATCGGGGCAAACATTGTCTATATAGCTGCAGGTTTGAAAGGCCATGTACATGTCCCTATGTACCCTTTCACAGAAAGGGTCATTGGGCATTGGAATAGGCTGCCCAGGGAGGTGGTTGATTCACCTTCCCTGGAGGTGTTTAAGGCACAGGTGGATGAGGTCTTGAGGGACCTGGTTTAGTGTTTGATAGGAATGGTTGGACTGGAAGATCCGATGGGTCCCTTCCAACCTGGTTGTTCTATGATTCTATGTCTCCACCACATTGTTAGTCGGAGTCGAATGGGAGCTGAGTGCTGAACTGCCGGCATGAGTTAGCTGGCTGCCAGTGAATCACTTTAATGCTCCATATTCCGATGCAGAAACACACAGGTTTACAGTAACTGTGCATATGTTGCATCCCATTGCTCCTCATCAGATGCACTGACTCTCCATGGGTCGTAAAAATTAAACAGGCATAAATCCATCAGCCCCGGGGTTCTTCATTGAGCACTATAAATCCCACGCAAACTA
Source organism: Coccyzus lansbergi (assembly GCA_033558105.1). Taxonomy (NCBI): domain Eukaryota; kingdom Metazoa; phylum Chordata; class Aves; order Cuculiformes; family Coccyzidae; genus Coccyzus; species Coccyzus lansbergi. Next base: position 298,383 of record JAUMJK010000266.1, on the reverse strand, counting down.
ATTAAATAAGACAATGGTGTCCATTTAAAACTGGCATGTGGAAATGTAAGCCATTACTGCAGCGAAAACAAGACTCAAAGTTGATTTGCAAGGGCAAGGGCGACCTGAGTGCCCACACCGCAGGGCTGGAGTCGGGAGGTGCAAGCTCACCCATAGCCTGCAGCTACGGCTGGGAGAGTTAAGAGATTGTGTTAAGCTCCTAAGATTTATTTCTCCTCCACATCGGTTTCTAAATCGAATCATCCAATTAACGTATGTGCTGGAGTTTGTTGCTTGAAATGTTATCTGGAGACTCTAAAGCCTTTTTGTTATTGCTTTCCGTAAGGCTTGTTTGTTGAGAGAATGCCTGGGTCGCTGCCGTAGGGGAGCCTGTTCTGCTGCTCTTTCCTACGCTGATTAAAGCCTCCAAACAAGCAATGTCAGTGCGGATCAGTGTTGAGATCAGAGTTAACGCTTTTCGTAATGCTTGTCTGGGGTGCTACGAGTTTGCAGCTCTGCAGGGTTTGCCGCTCTTCTGTAATTTGAGTTGCATTTAAGCCTTGGATAGGGGAGGGAAACTGAGGCAGGGAGTGGAACAGCACTGTCCATGGGTGTTTATTCAAGTAGGGTGGCTGAGCAGGGAAGATGAGTCCAGCTTTGCCCATGGCATTTGCCATCTCATCGCATCATTTTGTGATTCTGTGATCTCCCTGCTGTCTTTCAGGGGTGAACGAATTGTTTCCACCTCAATAGCACTCACCCCAGCGAAACCCTCCTCACCGTGCTGCTCTCGCTGGTTTTAAGGAGTTAGATGTGACGCCTCCAGTAGCTTTAAATGTATGACCTGGCAAACATAGTACTGCTCGTGGGTTCATAAATCAGAGTCTTAACAATGCTCTTACGGAGAACTGCGCTCGGCAGACTTGAGCATGGCTCAGCCACCTACACTGCAAACAGCCAGCATCTCCCTGTCACTTCGCACAGGGTTAAATGCTTTGGGTTTGATCCAAAGCCTGTCCCTTTGGGAAGAGACCTGCAGATGTCCCGAGACACCCTGGGAGGTGGGTGTGGGGAAGCCCAGACCCATGCTCTGTGTCTGGGGAATTCTTCCCTGTGCTCGCAGGTGTCTCCTGCTGCCTTCTCATTCCCTGAACATTTCCCTGTCCCTCCCATCTTTGGTCTGAGCTTGTGCAAGAATTTGTAGCTGAAAAACAGTTGGACTTGACAATTTTCAGGTTATTTTCTGACTTAAATGATTCTATATTTCTACAAAACTGCTTGTCCATCTCTGCTCTAGAGGAGTAGAAAGGTCAGGCACTTAGAGACAGTTTGCCCTCAATCTCCTTGCCTCTACTTCTGGTTTTTTTCTGACCTTCCTTACTCTGGGGAGCAGCTGAATAATAGGAAAGAAAAGGGTTGAGTTTGAGGGAAAAGAAAAAGTCCTGAACAGGTAAATAATGTAATTCCCTGCCTTCCAGCCAGTGTCTGACTGCTGCTGCAGAGCCCACAGCTGAGGCAGGGGAGATACTGGTCACCGATCACCCACAGGGGAGAGCATGCAAGGTCCAGGATTTAGTTACTCTCTTGTCTGTAGGGAACATGCTGGTCCTCAGCCCTGTCCTGGAGAAATCCCTGGCTGGGTGCTTAGATATCTTCTATAAACTGTTTGTTTACTTCTCCCTTAGAGGGAATGCTGGGATGTTGACGCATTTTGGAAATGGAGAATGATGTGCACCCAGTAATAATCTTGTTCACTGGGATCTTGCAGGCTGGAGTTGTAAATGTGTAATGAACTATAAGCATTGCTATAAGGTTTTTAGAGGAAAGTACTAGAAACTGGTCTGATGAGAGAAGAGTTGAGGGTTTCTCAGCTCTCTCCACCTTAAGGTGGGTGAGGAACCTTTCCAGGGAGCTCAGCATTGCCCCATTCCCTGCAAACGCTGCAGTAAGGGGGTCGATCTGGGCTCTGACTGTCAAGCATCCACCTGCAGGAGCTGCTGGGGGAGCCCAACAGTGACATGGGCTCGTGTGGAGCAGTCCCTGAGATAGCTCTAGCCCCGCAAGTTGCAAACATCGACTTCACCGATTGTGAGGAGTTTGAGTGCTGTGGAGATGGTGACTAACCCGGAGTAAATAACAGGGTTGTCCCTTGGATAGGGAAGCTGGTAGTCCTGGTCTCGTATGGTGCATACACTCATTTGAAAGCCTCATTTGTCCTTACCATGTCACTTAATAGATTAGAGATGAGTCCTGTGTGGCTTGCTGAGCTGTCAGGGTGTCAGTGACCTTGTTCACAAGAGGGACAAGCGCAGGGGCTGGGAAATGCAGGGACCATGCCGTTGGGCTGCTGAGAGCCAGGCAAGGAAAAGGCAGACACTGGGCAGGGAGAACAAAGCCTGTCCTGTGGTTTGGCTCTGGCACTCAAGACTCCAAAGGCTTTTACCTGTGAAAGAGGCAAAAGACTCAGCTGCGGTTTTGTTTTGTCCAAGGCTTCCGCTGGGCTCTGGCTGGGGCAGAGATGGAGGGACTGGGAAAGGAGGAGGAGAGGAGCAGGACCTTCCCTGCCCAAGTAGATCAATTCCTCCTTCTTTCCTGCCCAAATATATGCTTTTCCCTCCCCAGGTAGCCCAGGGATCTGGAGGAGATGTCCTGCTCTGCTGGCCCGAGGCAGCACAGCCCATCACAGCTGGCAGAGGTCAGACTCCAGTGGCCTCCAACCACGGCCACTTTTGGGAAGTCACCTAGCAATTAGGGCTTATGTTACTCGAGCTAATTAGTCCTTGAGGAGGTGACACCCCTCTGACCTACTCAGATGGCATTTAACCTTTCGCATGCATGTCTCACTAACAGCAGAAGGGCAGTAGAGGTTAAATCCATCAGTTCAGGTTATTGGGCTCTAATTGCTCTGTTCTTTACTCCCCTGGAAAGAGGCAGGCTGAGGTCAGCAGACTTCATCACGTGAGGATTAAAATGCTCAAGTGAGTTAATGCCAGGGCTGGTGCCACAGTCCTGCTTCTCAGATCCCTGTGTTTCCCATCCAGATGCTGGAGGGAACTCCTGGCAGAAGGATGCTTGGTGTCTGAAGGTGCGAGTGCTGCCCTGAAGGTGCTGCCTCTGGGAGACAGGAGAGTGTTTTCTTTGGCACATCAGTGCCTCCAGCCTGCAGAGCTGTTGCCCTGTTCTCTCCCCATAATTCAGATTTATAAAAGAAAAGAAGGCGTCTGCATTTCATCTTGCTGCTAAATGCCAGGGCACACTCATGGAGAGAAATGTTCTCCAGAGCATCTAAGAAATGGGAGGGGACCATGGAGAGCATCTGGGAGTTGAAGTTATTAAATGCAAGCATAGGCCTGCAAGAACCAGGGTCCCATCAGGAGTCAATGAGACATGGCTCCCCAAGCCACGCGAGGGCTGTAGAAACTCATACGCAGCTGCCTGAGGTTCCCCCCAGAGCTAGGCAAACTCTTTGCATGTTCTCCTCTAAATGGTTTTCCATCAGCTAAAGCAGTTGGTTTGGGAACTGTTCAGAACTGGATGGCAGGGCTGGGCACCGGGGAGTGCTTGCTTTGCCTCCTGTGTCCCTGTGCCAGCCTTGAAATACAGGGAGAGAAGGAGCTGAGCCAGGCTGAGGCTGCGATCCCTGCTGCCAGGCTTCAAACCACTTGCCTGTAAGTGCTTTGCTGTAACTCAGGGTAAGAGGAGCTCATTGCCCTCTTCTGCTGCTTTGTTTTGTTTGTGGCTGCTACTCTTTCTCCTAAAGCACCAGAACAGTTTTGGTGTGACAGCACCTACGGAATGTTTTTCATCCTAGGCAGAGACATTTATCTCCTGTCTGGTCACCCTGATCCATCTCAGCCATCATGTTGTTGGATACTATGGAAAATGCATGGAGATAAGACCATCGCTGGGCAGAAATTGCCGCTAATCTCCATGCAGCTCGACCCATTTGCACAGGTTCCTTGTGTGGTTTTTTGCTTGCGACTCAGCGGCAAATTGTGGGGGGTCAGAGCAAAGCTGCCTTCCCAGGGCTCCCAATCTCCCCCTGTGCTTTCCTGGCCCTCGCCAAGCAGATGGTGCCGATTTTCACAGAGGGAGCAGAAGAAACAAAGCTCAGAGCAATGAGAGACTGCAGCCTGTCTCCCAAACGCAGCCCGGGGGGTGACATCTGTGGGGACAGGCTGATGCATGGGGGTGTCTGTGGCACGCTCAGCCTCGTGCTGTGCCCACATTTATGCCAGCCTTAGCTCTTTTTTTCTTTAACCTCTGGGTTTTTTTCTTCCTCCTTTCTAGATAAAGAAGCTCATGGACAGTTTGTAGTGATGTTAGTGAAGCAAGTGAGCTGCCTCTCTGCCTCTGCCCAGCACAGGACCAGAGGCTGACTGGAAGCCGGCATGTTGCCCCCTCCAGCTCCTGCGTGGCCGCACGATGCCCAGCCCTGCCTGCCCTTCTCGCCCTGCCCCTAGCCTTGCTTTGTGCCCGTGATACTCCCTGCTTTCCCCAGGACATTGCCCTCCAAGAGAGTCAGTAGTGACTATGCTGCAGAGAGCCAGCCTGCAGCCGAAGCCCAGGGGAGTTTTGCAGTGAAGCCGCCTGCTTGAAAGCCGAAGAGTTGTCCCTTCCCCACCCTGGTGTGGATAAGCGTCTCGAGCGGTGAATTTCTCTGCACTCAGAGGGTGTCGAGGTCCTAGTCTGCAGGCTCGAAGAGGGGGGCTGCCATGGAAGAGAATGCGTTCAGCGTGCAGCAGATACAGCCCAACGTCATCTCAGTGAGGCTCTTCAAGCGCAAGGTGGGTGGCCTTGGCTTTCTGGTGAAGGAGCGCGTCAGCAAGCCACCCGTCATCATCTCAGACCTGATCCGGGGAGGGGCCGCAGAGCAGAGTGGCCTCATCCAGGCTGGGGACATCATTTTAGCCGTCAATGGCAGGCCCCTAGTGGACATGAGCTATGAGACCGCGCTGGAAATTCTGAGAAGCATTGCCTCCGAGACCTACGTGGTCCTCATCCTGCGGGGCCCCGAGGGCTTCACCACTCACCTGGAGACCACTTTTAAGGGTGACGGGACGCCAAAAACCATCCGCGTCACCAGACCTCTCTGCCCGACTCCGAAGGCGGTTGACTTGTCCAACCCAAGCCTGCAGAGCAAGGAGCAGCCGCTGCCAGCAGCCGAACGCACCATGGGCTCCCTATGGACAAGACAGATCGGGCAGGAGGTGGAGCCGATGGTCCACATCAACGGCGTCGTTACCAGCAGCAAAGGGCAAGACGCTGGGAAAGGGAAGGAGGCTGCTTGTGGTCACTCTTGCCTCAACGGCGGCATGGAAGACAATGAACTGCTCAAAGAAATCGAGCCTGTCCTGGATCTCCTGAAGAGCAGCAGTAAGGACAGCGACAGAGATGCACCCTCCAAGGTAGAGACAAGAGATATAGAAGTCCAGGTGGACTGGTAGGTCCCTAAATACATTTTTTTTACATTTGGTGGAATGTGCTGGTTTTGACTACCCAATGTGGCTGGTTTGGGGGTCAGTGGTCACCTCTGCTTCTGGGTGGAGATGGAGAGGAAGGGACGCAAAATAAGGGAGAAGTGGTTGATGAGAGGAAGATAAAAGTAATGAAAAATTAGGAGGAGGTGGTGGAAGAGAGAGATATGAAAGTATGGGAAATTGGAGAGACAGCAGGAGTAATGTCTTGTGGAAAGCTGAGCCATTCGATGTAGTGGCTCACAGGCTGGGGCTGGGTTTTGTTTCTATCCTGTGTTCCCGATGTAAATTATTGCAAGCTTTTAAAAAAAAAAAATCCTGTGCCTCAGTTTCCCCACCTGTCAAGTAAGATTTGTGGTATTGTCTGTCCTTACTACTCGGCTTTAGAGCTCTCCAGTTGAAATCTTCCATTGATTAAATGCCGGAGAGGGAGAAGGAAGGTCAGACCGGCAGAGTACGATGCTTCCCAGGAGAAATGAGTTTCAGAACCTTCTGTGCTTTTGGCAGACAGGCTCTGGCTTGAGGAGGGGAGAGGGGAGCCCCCGTCCAGCTCCAGCGGACATCAAGGGGACCTTTGTGTGAGGGCGGCTGGACCTGTTTTCTGGGAACGGGGAACTGATTCCTGTTGCGAGCTCAGAAATGTCCAACCCTTGTTGAAATGCAATGGTGGAGCTGCCTGAAAGACTCTTTCTAGATCAGGCTGATTGTTTCAATCTGCGTGTGTGTGAACAGCAAGGGTGGGGACGTACAGGTGCTTCCCCATAGCTATTCAAGAAGGGTGAAGTCCTATCATATGGATGGCACTACTTCATTTCTGCTATCTGCTCCTGCAAGGGACCATGTGTGTGGTGTTGTCCTCCTGGTTTTCCTCAGCGTGAGGATGCAGACCATTGCTCCAGAGCCAAAGTAGCTCCCTGTGGCCCTTCACGCTTTGCAGAAATGTTGTTAGTATCTATTTTTTTTCTGTAACCAACTCTTTTGCCTCTGGTCATTTATTAGCAATGATAGGTTGCCTCTTCCTGGTGCCTTTCCCCGAGTCCCCAAACACATTTGAGCAGTGTCAAGTGCTGCAGCAGGTTGTGGCTGCTCTTGGTTATTGAGTGGCTGTAAAAGCCTGGAGGCATTTTCAGGAGGGTTTGCTGAAGCTGATGATCTTGGTTCAGTGACAGAGGGATTTGTAACTTCAAGTTCCCTCTCTGCACCTGCTTCCTTAGAGAGGGAGGAAAAAGGTACTTATTTTTTATATCAGAAACAATGAGAGTTGCAGAGGGGCAGGACCTGTGCAATGGGTTATCTCCATGGTTTGGCAGCAGAGCCCAGACATTGCTACCAATTGTTCCCATCACAAACCAATGCAGTATGTTTTCCATCTTCTTTCTTTGTTTTCATGCTATAGTTCCTGTTCTCTCCCAGTTTTTTTTCTGCAGAGGACACAGTTACTCAAAGCCCATTAGGGTGGTCACACTGAGCTGGAGTGGGGAAAAGAAAAAAGATCAGCTTGGTGCTGGCAGCTGGTGGCAGATGTCTGGGAAAGAGTGGTGGGACAGGGCATGCTTGGGGATGTCCTTCTCCACTGTTCCCTCCCACGAAGCTCGCTCCCAGGTCCCAGCACACTGCTTTTTTTGTTTTCCCTGCTTTCAGAAACCCTTGGGGTTGGTTTCTGCTATTCAACAGAAGACAATTTAACTCAGCCCATCACTCTAGATGGCTGAGGGGTACCTGCCAGGACTGTGCATCCTCTAATCCAGCACCAACTCATCCCTGGGAGATCTTGGCTCAAGCAAACAAAGAACTGAGAACGTGAAAGGGTTGTGCTTGACTGCAGGTCTAACAGAATATGCAAGAGTGCTTAAAAACCCTCTGTCTTAGATGACTGCTGTGTTGGAACAGGGAGTCAGAACCCAATGAAACCCCCAGAGGACACAGTACAAAGTACTGACACAAGGAACAGCCCCACTCTTCAAACTGTGTCTCTCGTTGTCCCTGCCCTGTCCCACTAGCTGTAGAGTATCTGAGAAAAATCTGTTCCAGCTGAGGGGAAGAGATGGAAAATGTGTTTTGCTTTTTTTTTTCTTCGAGAAATCTCTTCTGCTCAGATACAGATTAAACCAAAACACTTAGAGTTCACTTAAACTGAAGGACCTCAAACCAGCAAAAATACTAGCAAAGTGGGTACTTCATCAAAAGTCCAATTGCTTTATTTTTCAATACCATTTTAATAAAAATCTATGTATCTTGGGACTGAAAATGCACTTTTTGGTCAAAATTAGTTTTCAGTTCTTCTGCTTTATGAAAAGTTGCAGCCTCACTCTTGTGGGAAGATTTGCATGAGCAAGAGTCATAAGATCACAGAATGGTTTGGGTCAGAAAGGATGTTAAAACCCATCCAGTTCCAGCCCCTGCCTTGGGCAGGGACACCTCCCACTGGATCTGGTTGCTCCAAGCCCCATCCAACCTGGCTTCGAACACCTCCAGGGCTGGGGCAGCCACAGCATCTCTGGGCAACCTGGGCTAGGGCTTCCCCATCCTCACAGGAAAACATTTCTTCCAAAGATCTCATCTCAATCTTCCCTCTTTCAGATGAAAACCATTCCCTCTTGTCCTTTCCCTGCACCCCCGACTAAGAGCCCCTCCCCAGCTCTCCTGGGTTTGAGCAGAGAAGTGAAAAAGGAGTTACACTGCAGGAACAACTTGTCAAGAGCTGCTGTGCAGGGTAAAGGGCATTTCTCAGCCTCCTCTCCCGCCCAGCTCCTGCAACGTGCTGGAAATGATTCATCTCATCTGCCTGGTCTCAGACAGAGCCGGGTCATTGTGAAGGTCTTCTATGGTGAGTTTTCTTGGTCCACAGGAGAATTGCAGAAAGGTTGAGGAGCGATGGGGAGCGGATAACTGAGGAGTCTGTGTTGGCTGATGCCAAAGAAATGCCTGAAAAATAAGCAAACCTCAGATTGATGCTGTTCGCATGCCATAGGCTGTGACTGCTCCAGGCTCGAGGGTAGCAAGGAAAACTGGCGTGAGTCAAAACACGAATAGAGCTCTGCTTAGACATCAGGAGGGTGCAAAACCTCACTCAAGGCTGAACTTGACACCTACAGCCTGGACCGTTTGTCCATCGATTCAGCTGGTGATGCTGATCTCTGGACCAATTTTGTTCTGCCTCCACCTCTTCTTGTTGCTGACCTTCACAGCCTGCAGCACTTTCTCAAAGCTGGTCCAGCTCACAGAGCTGTGACAGCTTTCCTAGGGCAGAAAGGTATGGTATGAATTTGAGGTTATTCACAAGGAGCCAAACACTTCTTGTTCAAGATGGGCTTTGCCAAAAGCGATTCAAACTACACCTGATGCTTTGGGTTTCCAGCCCATGTCTCTAATATTACTTGCAAGGAAAGCTGAAAACTATGAAATTGCGCTGGGGGGAAATATCAGTTTGTTTCCATCCCACGGTTTGCAGTCCCTGGGGGAGTTGCTCCTGCAGTGACTGGGCTTTTGGACCCTGCTGCTTTCCAGCTTTGAGGTCCTGTGTCCGTATTCCGTGCCCATGGGATGGGCTGTAGCCACAGCCGAATGTCTGCTCCTCGACTCAAGCCATCTGTGATGAAGTCAATCATAAAACAGAAGTGGGGCGCAAGGTATGATGAGAGCTGGCATTTCTGCCATGAGGCTCACCGTGGGCTAGAAAACAAAAATAGAGTTTGATTCACTCACTGCCAGCTAACCTAGGTCTGTTTTTTCCCTCTGAGCTCTGGGGAGATTGTCATGTCCCATCTTCCCTCCCTCTCTGCCACAGCGTTGCCAGTATTTATTTCTCGTCTCAGGTCTGTTCCATAACATGAACAGCATGATGAAAACATGGCAGGTTTGGTCCAAAAAAACAGCATCAGGAAACAGGAGAGGAAGAAGTGTGCTGAGAGCAGGAATTCTGTTTATGAAGGGTTTCAAGGTTTCAGGCTTCATCCTGCATTGGAACAAACCCCATAATTTTTCAGTTCTTGAAAAGAAAATTCTCTTCCTCCCACCTCCTTTGCTGCCACCAAAATCTCTTTGTGTGGTTCAAAACATTTCATTTGCATCTCTGGTGTCTTCATTATTCTGTACTTGGCCACCAAACTTTGAAACCTCTGAAAAGAAAAGGTTCCTTGTAACTAATATGTAATTGCCATTCAGCAAAATGGTGAAGGAGGAAGCCTTGGCAGTGAATAATCCTTCCCTCCTCCCTCAGTAGATTCTTCTTCATCCCTCAGACTGCATCAGCCTAATCCAGAGAGGCACGCGGTGCCTGCAAGCAGCATATTCCACCTGAATATGTATCCAGTTGTATCCTGGATTGCATCCTGGGGGAAAAGAAAGGGAGACGGGGATGAGATTTTAGGAAAAAATGTTTTGCTGTGAGGGTGGAGAGGCCCAGGCACAGGTTGCCTAGAGAAGCCATGGCTGTCTCATCCCTGGAGGCCAGATTGGATGGGGCTTTGAGGACCCTGATCCAGTGGGAGGTGTCCCTGCACATAGCCAAGGGATAGTGGAGCAGGATGGGCTTTGAGGTCTCTTCCAACCCAACCCATTCTATGATTCCAAGGTAAAAACTCGTGGGTTGGGATAAAGACAGTGTAATAGAACAGTAAAGGAAGAGGAAAATTCTAACAACATAATAATAAGAGAGTATACAGAGCCACTAATGAACAGTGCAGTTGCTCACCACCTGGAAAACAATGCTCAGCCCTCTCCCAAGCAGTGATCACCCCCTCACCTCTGGCCAGCTCCCCCAGTTTACATACTGGGTGTGATACCATAGGGTATAGAACACCCCTTGGGCCAGTTTGATCAGCTGTCCTGGTTGTGTGCCCTCCCAGCTTCTCATGTACTCCCCGTCTTCTCGTTGACAGGCCAGGACAGCTGGGAAGGGACAAGCGTGGCAGTTGCCGGGTGCATCTGATGCTGGCTGAATCTTGAGTGATGCCAGTGGGACTTTGGGATCTCTTGGATATCTTCCCAGGTCTTTATCTGTCAATACCTACTCAACGGCATTTATCAGCCTCATATTTCATAGGCTTCTCTCCAAAGCTGCTCCGTGCTGCTTGCTTGGCTCATTAGTCCCTAATCCCAGTACTGGGCACAGTGACTCTCTGGACTTTGGAAGGCATAAGACCTTCTTGCTACCACACCACGTGCTTCTTGATGAGGTTCTTATCCTTTTCCTTCAGTGTTGTTCAAGCTCCTTTTTCTCATTTAGGAAGTGTTTTCTTGCTTTGATTGCTGTGCAGTTTCCTGCACTGGGCACACTGGCCCCACTGCCTTTCCAGAGAGGGCATCCCACCTTTTGGAGTTATTCCTTCTGCTTCCAACATCCCCACTTCCTTTCGCAGCTCTGTTCTGTCCTCTGCAGCTGCAAATCTCAGACTCTGCCCAATCCCTTCTGCTTCTCCCTCAAACATGAGCTATTGTGCCAGATCTTGTCTTAACCCTTGCAGTGAGGAGCCTGCAGAGAGCCTGTTTTCCAATATTGCAGCCTGCAAGCAGACCCAGGGGGATGATAGCAAGGAAATATTAACTTCTGAGGACGCAATGCCCTCCGGAGTATGGCTTTCTGTCAGGCAAAAGAGAGGTGAGGGAGGTATGAACCACTTCCCACATCCTCTAGCACCGGGAGGAGGAACGATGCACAGAGGAGCCTTGCAGCCACCTCCAAGGGCACACTAGGAGCGAGTAAAAAGGCATTTCTCTCCTGAAGATCAAAGTGTGTTTGTGTGAGCTTCCCATGCTGCCCTAAGCTCGAGCACAGGGTTGTCAGGCACCGGGATAAGGGCCCAGAAGGAATCCATCCTCTGCAGGCGCTGGTGGTGCTCTCAGCATCAATGCACAGAGCCATCATCAGAGGTGTGGATGTCGGCATCCTGATCGCTTCCTCCAAATTGGCCCCTGGGGACTGCAGCAGCGAGTGGTGTCTCTCATCTCTGCCTAGGAAATCAGAGAGATTCTTCTGCCAAGCAAATTCAAAGGAGAGAAGTGACAAGCCTCTCTCTTTTTTTGCGCTCATTTTTTTTCTTTCTTTTTTGGAAAAGCTTTGGAGAAATTTCTCAAAGGGCTGTCTCAGCAACTTCCCTTCTGCTTCATCACTCGGAGCACTGCAACATCATCAAATTATTGAAAAGAAAACAGTGATGCCTCTCATTTCTCCAAACAGCCAGATGCTTTTTCCGAGGTGAGACAGCACCCAAGGCTCTGCCTGTGCACCAGTTGGGGAGGGCAGGATTCCTATTTCTTCTTTTAATCAACAAATTTTTCTTTCAGAACAAAAGGTGACCTCAAATAGAGTCCCTGCCCCAAAAATCTGCTCTGGATCCAAGAGATCTTGCTAGTAATAGTATTAAATAGGCCTGCCAGGGGGACCAGGTCAGAGAGGGGTTTCTGGGTCATGAATCTGGCCTGTGGGAGAGTTCAGCCAAACAGGGGCCTCTGAGGACAGGGTTTGGTGTTGTTTGCAGTCTTCAAATACACTAAAGAGGTGGTTTTAAAAGTCCTGTTCAATGCTCCAAAGTGCCCATCCAAAGCAGTGGGACCAGCAGGATAAGGGAAAGGATTCTGCCCCTCTGTTCGGCTCTTGTGAGACCTCACCTGGAGCCCTGTGTCCAGTTCTGGGCAGGGATAGGATGAGGGGAAACTGTTTTGAGCTGAAAGAGAGGAGATTGAAATGAGATATTGGGTTAAAAATGTTTTGCTGGGAGAGTGGAGAGGCCCTGTTCCAGGTTACCCAGTGCAGTGGTGGCTGCCCCATCCCTGGAGGTGTTCAAGGCCAGGTAGGATGTGACTTAGAGCAACCTGATGCAGTGGGAGGTGTCCCTGCCCATGGCAGGTGGGTGGATCTAGATGGGCTTTGGCTATGCTGCTGCTCTTGAGTGTGTGAGTGGCATCCTTTCATGTGTGGGACAGGTCACCAAGTGTCTCTGTTGCTGACTGGGCAAGCCATGTCAAGAGAGGAAAACAACTGACCCCAAAGACCCTGTTTCTCTACGAGCTCACAAACAAGGCAGTTGCAAGAAACGGGCAGGAAATTTTTGAAAGATGAAGCTGTTGCTATTTTTAATTCTTTTTCCTCCATCTGGGGTGAGGTTGTAGCTGCTCTGAATGGGCTTTTCTCTGCCTGTCACTCTCCAAAAGACAGAGCCGGATACTTCTGGGCAGCCTCATCCGGGAGAGGTCTGTGCTAGCTCAGCGCAGGGCACACACCCGCAGCCCTGGGAGGGACAGACCTCGCCTGACACCGAGTAAACCGCAGCTCTACAGCAGCACAGAGGCAAGAGATACAACCCCAAGCTTAGTCTGAAGGCTTCATTGCATCTATGCCTGGCTGTGCTTTTATAGCAGAGACCAAGGGTGAGGGCAGCACCTCTCTGCCTTCTTCATGCAGCTGTAAGTCTGCCAAGAATAGCAATGCATGACTTGTTTCTGCCCCAGTTGCAAACCTGTAATGGGATGTGGAGGATTTGCTTTGGAGCATCCAACCCTTAACATCCACCAGGACTTCAGTGTTGCTCGCGATCATGTGTCTTGCTGTTGAGTGATCCCTGAAGTCAGTGAATATGAACAGGGCCCAACTCCAGCAATATTTGTAATAGACAGAGTAGCCGACTACAGTGATGACTTAATTCAAGCATCTGGTCTTTTTCCATGCTGCTGGCACAGGTACTATCATTTATGGCTTTGCTGGTGTGAGACAATGAGATTACGCATGCAGTCTCCCGGCCGAGACCTCGGGCTTCTGCCACCAATTGATAGATTCCTCTCTGAGGTTCCCTTGTGGCAGCAGATACCCCTTTAGATGGGTTTGCAAACACCTTCTTGGAAACAGCAGGTTGTGCCAGGCGCCTGCAGACGTGTGCTCAGCGTCATTTTGGAGGTGCCTGTGGGATGTCTGGCATGCTGGGATCTGTCTGCTCAAGCATCTCCTGCCTGCATAGAGGCAAAGCCTCTGCCCCTGGAGAGAGTCCGTGGTTCCCTAGGAGGCAGGTTCCTTCTGCTAAGTTCCAGGCTTCAGTAAAGCCAAGCGGTTTCTTCCAATGTCTTATGGATTTTGTGCTTGTGTCTCGATTTTGGGCCAGTTATGGGGAGCAGCACAATTAGGGCTTGTCATCTACAAGAGAAGGTGTTTGTATGCCCATCATTTCATATACACAGTGGATCTGTGTTGGCATCGAGTTGTGCCAGGGGAGGGTTGGATTGGTTATTTTGATTGGATACTGGGAAATTGTTCTTTGCTGAAGAAGTGGTGAAGCCACTTGGGCAGAGGTTGCCCAAGGCAGTGCTAGAGTCTCTATCCCTGTTGGGGTTCAAAGACTATGCGGTCACAGCACTTGGGGACACAATTTAGCAGGTAATGGTGGTGTTGGGCTGACAGTTGGACTGGATGAGCTTAGAAGTCTTGTCCAATGTTAATGATTCTATGATGAGGCTCAGAACAAGAGAGCAAGGATGTGCAGCCATGGAAATGAGCTTTTTCTGGGAGGTTTAATAGCTGGCCTTGGAAAAGCCAGATTTGCTGAATTATCATCCCACTAATTCTGTCTTGCTACTGGGAATCCTCCAGATATAGATAGGCTGGATGTGTTGAGAGACCTTTTGGATGGGCTAGTGGAGAGCTGAGGGGGTAATGTATGGTTCATAGTTGTCCCCAACCATAGGGTACACTTAGCAGTGCCACTGACGAGTAGCAGCGAGATGGGACCTGTTGTCTTTGGCTGCAGCTGTGCAGCAGGTGGGGTTTCTTGTGTTTTATCTGATTTAAGCCCTTTTGCCTTCTTGTAGGAGCCAAGTGGAACCGCTTTCTTTTCCCAATGCAGGGGACAGAAAATCCCCTGCAGAACCTGTACCTCCTTGCTTGCACCAAGCAGGCCACTTTCACCCTAAGGCAGCCAATGTTTGGAAGGCATCCAGGAAACTGGTGTAATATTTTGGCAGCTGAATGTTGCTCTGTAAATGCAGAAAGATTACAGAAAACATAGAGCGCAGGGAGATCGTCTTGAATTGAAGCATTTTTCCTTAAGCTGTACCTAAAATATGGGCTGGGGCAGGCAAAGAAAAAGGGATTGCAGAGGAAGGACATGGATCTGTTGGAGTGAGTCCAGAGGAGGCCACAAGGATGATCTGAGGGCTGGAGCACCTCCTGTATGAGGACAGACTAGGAGTTGGGGTTGTTCAGCTTGGAGAAGAGAAGGTTGCAGGGAGACTTTAGAGCAGCTTCCAGCAATGAAAAGGCTCCAGGAAAGCTGGGGAGAGGCTCTTGATCAGAGCATGTAGGGATAGAACAAGGGGAATGGTTTTCAGCTGCAAGAGGGGAGATTGAGATAAGATCTTAGGAAGAAATGTTTTGCTGTGAGGGTGGGGAGGCCCTGGCCCAGGTTGCCCAGAGCAGTGGTGGCTGCCCCATCCCTGGAAGTGTTCAAGGCCACCTTGGATGGGGCTTAGAGTAACCCGATCCAGTAGGAAGTGTCATGGCAGGGATGGGACTGGATGGAGTTTAATGTACCTTTAAAGACAAACCATGTTATAATTCTAAAGAGGGTTGTGAAGCTGGATTTGTATTTGTGTGTCTGTCTGAGATGATGTCAAGACAACCATGTTGGTGTGAATTATGTCCTGAGTGCAAGTGTCCTGTTTTGGTTGGTGCCCAAATCCCAACATCATTAATGAAAAGGCTCACAATTGACTTCAGTAGGCATCTGGAAGCCATTTATAACTGACAGCAGGAGCAAAACCATGGCCAGAGCACATGAACTTGATGGTCTGTTGAGCAAGGCTGAAGGCAGCCGTGGCTGCCAGTCCTGACCTATGGTCCCACACAGCTCAACCCATGGAGCTGCTTCCCATGTGTGGCCACACCAGGTGGTCGTTGCCTTCGACGTGGACGCCACAACCTGGCCTTCTCTCAATATCACATCTCTAGGCCCCCACTTGTTTTAATCCTTCATGAGGGCTCCTATGGGACTGGTTTTCCATCACCTGCTTGGATGGCATTTAACAGCCTCATGGACATCCTGCGCTACGGTCCCCAGCCAAAGCACGCCCAGTAGACCTCGTGCACCATGAGTTACACCAGTCTCACTGCATAGGCCAGCGCTGGGGATATCCTCAGCCCCTCAGCCTTACCAGCATCCCCAGCCCTGTGGAGGCAAGCGCTCTGCTTGCTTAGGTAAAATTGCTTGCACTTGCCCCCATCTGCAGCATCTCTAAAGGTCAGGAAGAGGAGAGAGAGCTCTCTCTCCCTGCTGGGAGCCACCTATTTTTTCCTTGGGTTTTTGCCTTTCCTCTGCTCATAAACACCCAGCAGCTCTGCAAATCCAGCTGGTTTCCCTAGGAGGTTTTGCAGCTGGAAAGGCGTGTGGTTCTCCTTCCCCCTTCCCCCAGCTCTGTGCTTGCTTTTGCAGGGCTCCGGCTTGGTTTTTGGGGTGCAGAGGGCCTGGCACATAGCCATGCCAGAGCCAGTGTCGGGGCAGGGGTTTCCTGTTGTTTTGCAGGCGCTGTGCTCGCCTACACAGTGATATTTCTATTGTGTTTGGGTTGCCCTTGCCACGGTGACTCATTGCCTTGGCCAAGGCAGAGTGTTTCCTCCCCTCCCGCGGTGTGATGAGTGACTTTTCACTCCTATGGGAAGCAGCTGGAACGGGTCTTGGAGACATCATGCCAGGACCTGGCCCCGTTGTCCCAGCACCCACCCTCCAGCCCACTGACCTAAATGGTTTTTAACCCTTCAGTTTCAGGGAAGGGGAAAACAAGTCACAGAAAGCCTTACCGGCTCGGATGGAGAACGACCATGTCTTCGGTGACTTGTGGGGGAAGAGCAATGCGCCCATGGTCCTGAACAACCCCTACTCTGACGCAGAACAGGTAAGAGGCCACAGCTTGTGATGCTTTGAGTGGGAAAGGGGCTCAAGCGTATGTGACTCAACCTAGCAGGCTCTCGCACCTCACAGAACCTGCAAGGACTACCTGCACTGTCCTGAGGACCCTTGATCCCCAGAGCTGGAGCCAATGTGGTGTAGAGTCCATTTGGTCCAGAAGCTGAACTCACCATTGCTCACGCAGGGTATAGGTCACTGGAGAATGATGTTCTTCATCCATGGGAATGAGTAGGATGGGAGTACAGCCAGGGACCAGGGCTCTGAAACCTCTTTGAGGAATATTGTCTTTTTGTGTGTGTGTGGTAAAAAGCTGAGTTGCTTTGTTTAAGTCGTTTCGATTCGTATGATGGTAATTCAACAGAGCACTTCAGATAATACATTGTACGGTGCCTTTTCATCTCCTCATGCTCCACGGACCTAAATTCTCAGGTTTCCTTGCCAAAAGTGGATTAGCTCCATGTTTGTAGCCAATCCAGAGACGTAAGACAGACCCTGCTGGGCCAGAAAGATCACCCCAGGGAAAACATGACGTCTTAAGCATAGCCAAGCCTGTTCCAGCAAATGTGTGTCCCTGATGGGATTAACCAGCAGTAGGGCAGGACATGGGGGACCAGTCTGGGGACCATTTGATCTCCTGGCCCCACCCTGTTTCTCAGGGAGACACAGTGAGGGCAGCTTCCAAGGGAGGAGAGAAAGGTGATGGAGTGGTCATGTGAAGACTTCTGAGAAAATCAGTATTTCCTCAGCTCAGGTGTGTCCTCAGTAGATACCTCTGGCTGGTGCTTCCCAGCTCCAACAAAAGCTGCAGCACAGTGCTCCTCACTGACCTGCCATGAGCAGATCATCACAGCAGCAGGTACAACTTGTGGTGTGGTTGACACCCAGATGTTGAGCCTTGTTTTCATACTCAGCCGTGTCCAGCAACACCCCAACCCAGGCTGTAGCTTTGCCAGTGAAGGTTTTCCCATCTCATGAGCATTTTGCAAAATGCAACGACAGAAGCAAGGGATCAGGTCACAGAAAGTGACATGATCCTGTTCTGCCAATGGATGCATTGTGGTCTCAGCTGCAGTGGTTTAACTCTGCCCATGCCCTTGTTCCCTCGGTGCCAGGAGCACCACTATTTCTCCTGGGACTCCTGAACACAACAATGTTCCTGCATACTTAGAATCACAGAATCATAGAACAACCAGGTTGGAAGAGACCCATCAGATCATCGAGTCCAAGCATTCCTATCAAACACGACGACCCTCATGTCCCTCAGGACCTCATCCACCCGTCCCTTAAACACCTCCAGGGAAGGGGAATCAACCACCTCCCTGGGCAGCCTATTCCAATGCCCAATGACCCTCTGTGTGAAAAACCTCCTCCTAATCTCCAGCCTAAATCTCCCCTGGTGGAGCTTGAGGCCATTCCCTCTTGTCCTGTCCCCTGGCACTTGGGAGAAGAGGTCAGTTCCCTCCTCTCTACAACCTCCTTTCAGGTAGTTGTAGAGAGCAATGATGTCTCCTCTCAGCCTCCTCTTCTCCAGGGTAAACACCCCCAGCTCTCTCAGCTGCTCCTCATAGGGACTGTTCTCCAGCCCCTTCACCAGCACGTGCAGTGTCACAGGTTCATGGGACACAGAAGACCTGCTGTGTGCACACGCAGGGCTCATGAAATACTTCTGACAATGACAGACTGGCTGCGTGCTTTTAACATATGTAGTTGGGTGGTTTGGTGCCGTTGGGAGCAATTTCCATCCTCCCCTTGTCCAGCTGCAGCTTGGGATCACAGCCAGGTCATCCAACAGCACAGATGACCTTATGGTGAGTGTCATGCTACAATCGACATACACAAGTAGGTGCATCGAAGAGCTGCAACACACTTTGTTCAGCCACTGGAGAGATGTCCTTGGGTGGCCCCATGTCCTGCTGCATGGTTAATGCACTCTGGCAGGTATCATGAGCCCATCTCGCCCAAGGACAGGTCTGGTCCCTTTGCCCTGGCTCTGGAAAGTCACTGTCTTTCTGCCTCCTTTGCTAAGCTCCTTGTATGTACGTGTCTGTTACTATAAGCACTTTATAACCTTCTGTGTTCAGAGCTTAATTTCTCTCTGTGTTAGGGCTGCCAAAACCCCCAGTCTTAAGCTGCTATTAAACTCTTTAATATTTTTTTCACTAGATGTACAGCTTTCTTTTTATCCTTCTTATCTCCAAATCGCTGTGCCTGCTCTTCTGAAGGCGAGTTTGCCTTTCCCCCCATGCTCTCTGCAGCCATTCCCCAGGCTGCACGCGGTCAAGGCAGATGAACTTCTTGCAAACTGCAACAAATGCTCCTAACACAGCAACGAGTCAAACCAAGCATGAGCTTTTTATAGACTTGTTCTTTAAAGCAGGATTTGGTGGATTCACTTGTTCAGGTGAGGAATGCTCACTGAGGCTTGTAATAAGGTGCTGAAAGACCCATTGGGGATTGATCTATCCCTGTTTTTGAGCAAAATCATACAGTGTGTTTTACTTATCTCCCAGGAGCCTAATTCCCCTGGTCCCAAACCTGAGTGATTGAACAATGCTGTGACCGCACCAGCTCAGGTCCTGAACGAGTTGTGTTTCAGGCTGCACAGATTGATTTGTGAGGAGCTCTAGGGTAACCACAGGGGTTAGCGAGCAGAGGAAAGAAGTCATGTCAGCTCCATGCTTGTAAGAATGATTTACAACTTTATAAAAGGGAAAAATACACTGTCATCTAGCAGGGTTCATGCAGCCTGGAAGGAAATGTCAAGCATGACAATATATCCATGACCTAGGCTAATGCTGCAGACCACAGTCTTCCCACAGTGGGTGCATCCAGCAGCACAGTTGTTGCAGAGACTCCCAAAGCCTGGCTGGGACACAGGAGGGAGGCTGCAGACCTGTAGAGCCCACTCAGGGCTACAAAAAGGGTGTTGTTCCCTGCCATTCTGGGGCTGAGTGCATTTCTCCACTGCATCTGTAAGAGCTGCAGACAGCTCGCAAGCTGCACGCTGACGATAAGTGCTAGCACGCTCCCTTGTAAAAGATGTTTGCATAATGCATGTACGCCCTGACTGCTACGTTAGTCTCTTCGTTTGTCCCACTCTTGAGTCACTAATATCACAGCTGCCTAATTAGAACATGAAAGGATCTCACACAACCTCCCTGACAGAAGCAGGGGTAATATTTGGCTTCAGCTGTGCCACACGGGAAGGCAAACACACGCACACAGAGCTCTTTCCCAGTTTTTTTCTAAGCGTTGCTTACTCCACAGCTGCTCTGTGATGTGGTTGCTAGACCTGGCAACTCTGCTTCTTGTAGGTGGTGTTGCCTCAGCTATTCCAGCCCCACTGGGATCCCAGGGATTCGGCATGGCTCTGCACCTTGGCTCTTTCAGCAAAGATGCAACCTTTGCCATCCCCAGCAGGGAAAGGTTGAGAAGGAAAGGGAGCAGCTTTGAGAGAGCTTTAAGGTAGAACAGCTGTAGGCAGATGTTCTCAGCACAGGAAGGACATGGTCTTCTTGGAGCTAGTCCAGAGGAGGCCATGGAGATGTGAGGGTTGGAGCACCTCCTGTACAAGGACAGACTGAGAGAGAGTTGGGGAAGCTGAGACCCACTCTGTGGTCATCTAGCTTTGGGGGCTAGGACTTCAAACTGCTCCTTGGGAAGATCACAGGATTTGTGACATGAGCAATGTTACAGCGACTGTGACAGCATTTGAGGGCATGAGGGAGCAGCTTTCATAAACTCCAGGCACCAAAGAGACCCCTCCAGAAGGGTCAGGTTGTAAAACTCTCCCTTCCGCTGCATTGGATGTCTCTTGCTCCCAGCACATGCTTTCAGTGTATGGTTTTACACTGTGAACTTCAGGCTGCTTGAGAGCAAAATCCCGATTTTCCATGAAAAAAAGTGTGGACTATATGATTAAAACCCCAAATAACCTGGGCAAAAACTATTGCAAACATTGCTGCCAGGATAAGGCAGCAGTGTCTGCTGAGCCCAGGCATCAGTCTTGCAATCAATTGGGCATCATTTTCTCTGTGCTTTGAAAAAGCAGAGCAATCCTCTGTCTGGCAAAGAAAAACAAGTTAGATCTGGACACTCATCTGCTTCCATCATCCCTACATCCCCTGTTGCTGTCCTTCCTGTGTTTGCTCATCTGCAAAAGTTCTTGTTTTGGAACATGAGCTTCTTTTAGTGGGCACTGGCTCTTCTTCAGCTGGTCCTTCAGGGAGCAAGGCTCTAATGCTGGATTTATAGCATCGCTGCTAGTCTGTGAGCTGCAGCTGTGACACTAGCCCAGAGTCACAGCATCCTCAGGAACCACCGAAAAGGAAGTGAGACTGCACAGTCTTACTAGGAGGGAACTTGGATTGTTTAGCTTGGAGAAGAGGAGGCTGAGGGGTGACTTTATTGCTCTCTACAGCTCCCTCAAAAGAGTTTGTAGCAATGTGGCTGCTGGTCTCTTCTCCCAAGTGACCAGTGATGGAAAATGGCCTGAAGTTGTACCAGGGGACGTTTAGATTGGATATTGGGAAAAATGTCTTTACTGGCAGAGCGGGAGTCTCCATCCCTAGAGGGGTTCAAAAAGTGTGTGGCTATGGCACTTGGGGACGTGGTGTAATAGGCTGACGTTTGCACTGCATGAGCTAAGAGGTCTTTTCCAACTTTAATGGTTCTATGATTCTGCCTTAAAAAAAACTCTGCTGTAAGATCTAATCCCCAGAAGAATTGTCTCTGCTTTCCAGGGCCACTGTGGTTCTCACTGTCCCAGCAGACACTGAGTGCTCTTTCAGTGCTTGGTGCGAATAAGGCTCATAGCAGAATTACCAGATATTATCTGTGGAAAACATGTGCAAATACATGCACTTGCAGCCAGCTCTTCTTATTACCAGCTCTCTGCTGGCTCCCTTCTGTTGGTATGTAACTCAAGATGCGCTGGATGAGCACATCCTGATGCAGAATGTCAGGGAGAGCTGGAGATTCGAAGCTGAGACTGAAGTAATCTGACTATGCATAATGCAGCAGCCTCCCACTTGCATAATTTATCCATCCTTATTCCTACATTCTTCTAGAATTGATATCAAAGGAGGTGTGCGTTTGGCTTGCTCAGAGGAATGATTGACTCTTAACCCTGTCTCATGGTGCTCATATTAGTGAGGCAGAGTTTGGCACATGCACAACGCAAACAGGTGATGCTCCTTAAAAGAAACATCTAATGCCTTTTAGAGAGCTAAATCTTCCACTGGGAACCTTGAACACAACATTTCTATCTCTGTTTTTAACTCCTCATCTGCTGGTCTGGTTGTTCTGTAGACAGAGATGTCATCTCAATTGCTTTGAGAGCTGGTTGTTCTGTTGTAGGATCCCAAATGCTGCCAAATATTTGGATCACAAACCTTGTATTGATGTATTATCACTAGGATTTAAGCACTGGCATCCACTGATACAAGATGAGGGGAGACCTCATTGCTCTCTACAACTCCCTGAAAGGAGGCTGTGGAGAGGAGGGAGCTGGGCTCTTCTCCCAAGTGACAGGGGACAGGATGAGAGGGAATAGCCTCAACCTCCACCAGGGGAGGTTTAGGCTGAACATAAGGAAAAAAAATTTCAAAGAAAGGGTCATTGGGTACTGGAACAGGCTGCCCAGGGAGGTGGTTGATTCACCTTCCCTGGAGGTGTTTAAGGCACGAGTGGACGAAATGCTGAGGGACATGGTTTAGTGATTGATGGGAATGGTTGGACTTGATGATCCAGTGGGTCTCTTCCGATCTGGTGATTCTGATTCTATGAAGACGCTGCTTCTCTTTGTGGTCTTTGTCCTGTATCTCATTGATGAACATTGACCTTGTCTTCACTGTTGACCAGCCTCCACCATCCGGGCGGCAGTCCCCGACTAAGAATGCAGTGAATGGAAGTCCTTCCAAATGCCCACGGTTTGTCAAAATCAAGAATTGGGAGACAGGCTCTGTGCTTCACGACACACTGCATCTCAAGACTGCAATGGTGAGTAGAGTTGATAAGACTGATCAAAAGCTGCCTGAGCATAACAGAGTGCGATGACAGTGTTTCCATGGTGGTTTTACCTGAAATGTAGAACTGGAGGGATCCAGGCTGATCTTGTCTCTGGTGGTATCTGAATGTCAAAAATCTGGTCCAATAAGCCAGGTGAGAGGGAAGTCCATAAGGGAGGAAAAATGTGTGATTAATGGCAAGATGGGGCAAGATCTAGTGAGCCCCAACTGTCTGTATTGATTGCACGTCCTTGAGCTGTCTTACACAACATTACTGATAGGTGTGAAAACAAATAAGGTGGAAATATCCCTGTCTGTTAAAGATGTCACCAATTTCTGTGCAATCATTGACCTTCTCCAGCCCAGCCCATGTAACCAAATTGCTGCAGTAGCCCAAGACGTGTTTTTCTCCTTCTGTTTCATAAGGCTACTGCGTGCACTGAGCAGATTTGCATGGGCTCTGTAATGACCCCTAGCCAGCACATCCGCAAGTCAGAAGACACCAGGACAAAAGAGGAGTTGCTCCTCTTAGCTAAGGACTTCATTGACCAGTACTACTCCTCCATCAAGAGGTAAGTATTGGCCAGAGAAAATCACAGTCCAAGGCTGCTCTTTATGCTGGGATGTCATGTGTAATCTGATCTTTCACACTTGCAAGTCAGAGGAAGGTGAGACATTCTCATTCAGCTGCTTCTTCAGTGGAGTTTTATTTGTAGCATTTGTTGTGTGCCTCTGTGCAAATTACTGCCCACTTGCATTTCCACGAGGTTAGCTAAAAGCACACACGCGCGTGTATGTGTGCACACATGTGCTTAAGAAAGGAAGAACTTGTACCCAGGTAAAGAGCAGCAGGATTCCCTGCTGTCCATCTGGATTTCATAGAATCATAGAACAACCAGGTTGGAAGAGACCCATTGGATCTTCTAGTCCAACAATTCCTATCGAACACTAAACCATGTCCCTCAAGACCTCATCCACCCGTGCCTTAAACACCTCCAGTGAAGGGGAATCAACCACCTCCCTGGGCAGCCTATTCCAATGACCCTTTCCGTGAAAAACTTCCTCCTAATCTCCAGCCTAAATCTCCCCTGGCGGAGCTTGAGGCCATTCCCTCTTGTCCTGTCCCCTGTCACTTGGGAGAAGAGCCCAGCTCCCTCCTCTCTACAACCTCCTTTCAGGTAGTTGTAGAGAGTAATGAGGTCTCCTCTCAGCCTCCTCTCCTCCAGGCTAAACAACCCCAGCTCTCTCAGCCGCTCCTCATAGGGCCTGTTCTCCAGCCCCTTCACCAGCCTCGTCGCTCTTCTCTGGACTCGCTCCAGAGCCTCAACATCCTTTGTGACTGTCATCTCCTCTGCTCCCCACACGTGCAGATCTGGCTCTAAGGCCCACATGGAAAGGCTAGAGGAAGTGACCAAGGAGATTGAAGCCACTGACACCTACCAGCTGCGGGACACAGAGCTGATATACGGAGCCAAGCACGCCTGGAGAAATGCAGCCCGCTGTGTGGGCAGGATTCAGTGGTCCAAGCTGCAGGTGAGCAGCAGCACAGCTGGAAACAGCTGGCAGGTTACCTGCCGAAGGATGCACTGGAGTTTTTGGAGAGGCAAAACTTACTTTTTAAATACCTGGGGAAGCAGAGCACAGGAACATTTGGGGGTGATCAACACACAGCAGCGATGCTCTCCTTGACAGCTTTGGGGATGCACAGACTGGGAAGTTAGCAGGAACTGGAAAAATACTTGGAGGGTAGGCGGAGCTGAGGTGTCTGTGTGAGAAGCAGGGCCAGCTGGAAGCTGGCACTCTAGAGAGTTTGCAGTATTGCTCCAATGCCTTGTGTGCTGCTTCCAAAATTGTTGCTCTGCCTGAAGAGAGGCAGCAGGACAGACTCCTCCTTGATACAGAGGTGCTGTGGCTGGAGATTTGGCCCACTGCCCTTTTGGCTAGCTGGAAGCGTAGGGTAAGATCTGATATCTGGTGGAATCCCTTGGTGGTGATGATGTCTCCCTCGATAGCCTGGAGCAGAGCTCAAATGCTGGTGAGCAATTCCCGTGGCTGCTTCACACAGGATGAGGAGGGTCCTCCTTTGATCCCAGCTCAGCCTTCAGCTCTTCTCTACCACCATTACTTTTGGCATGTCCAAACCTTGGGAGGAGCTGATTTTGCAAGAAGGTGTTTTAAGGCTCCCTCAAGGTCCTGTCGACTATCTTTCCTGGTTTCCCCATCCTCTTGTAAAGGCCCCACCACTGGAAACATTCAAGGACAGGTTGGTTGGGGCTTTGAGCAACGTGTTCTGGTTGAAGATGTCCCCGCTCACTGCAAGGGGTTGGACTTGGTGATCTTTACAGGTCCCTTCCAACCCAAACCATTCCACAGTTCCCCATCCTCTCTGTGGATCTCAGGTCTGACTGATACCTGTGCTATTTCAGTTTCGAGTCTTGGTCTACAAGAAAGAACAAGCAGAAACCAAAACTGTTGGTGAATGAGCCAGCAACAGCAGCAAGTTCTGAGCACTGGATTGAGGAGGGTTTTGCCTGAGCAGCAGAGGACAGCTGGATTAGACATCCACATGTTTTAAAGGCTGGGAACACATATAGTTACGGAACTTTAGATGCTTAATAAGTCTCAGTGGCCTCTAGGACTTTCCCTGTGCTGTGTTTCTTCTGCTTGGCTCTGCCCTAGGAGTCAGAGCATCCTATAGCACAACACACTTGCTTTTACTGTTTCAGGTGTTTGATGCCCGGGACTGCACCACAGCCCATGGGATGTTCAATTATATCTGCAACCACATCAAATATGCCACCAACAAAGGGAACCTCAGGTGAGCTACCAGGGGGTCACCAGGGTTTATATCTGAAGGCTTCTGGATGTGTGTCAACCCAGTTGTGGGTTCTGTTGGCATTGCCTCCTTTAGCAGCCAGTACACGACAGCATAGTTGCAGTTAGAGGGACCCGATAACAGGAGAAGGTGTCTTACTGGCCCAATGATATCTCCTCCTGCTCTCTGTGGGACTTCAAAGAGCTGATTTGCCATTCATTCCTCCTTCCCTATATTCTGCATCAAATGCAGAGCCTGGACTGCTGTTCAGATCTATCTGAAACCCCATGTCAGCAGCCAGTTTCTGCCTGGAGCTGAATTGCTGGCAACACCTCAAATTCCAGAGCTGAAGTGCACCTGGCTGGGCCTTCTTCTGGTGAAAGAAGTAGAATAAATGCACCACAAACAGAGGGGATGCATGGGGTGGTGGCAGGCAGCTCAGCACCTTTCCCCCGCAGTTTTCCTGTTCTCCTTGCAGTATCTTTGGCATTCACTGGTGCTGCCTCCTCCTTCCAGATCTGCTATCACCATCTTCCCGCAGCGGACAGACAGCAAGCATGACTTTCGCATTTGGAATGCCCAGCTCATCCGCTACGCTGGCTACAAGCAGCCTGACGGCACCATCCTGGGAGACCCTGCAAATGTGGAGCTGACGGAGGTGCTGGCTGAAGCTGTCCCTCCAGGGCTCCATGGTCATAGGGCTGGTGGGAAAGTGCAGAAGCTCTGACCATCCCCAGAGTGAGGAGCACGCTGGGTCAGGCAGGGTTTATTGCACCCACAAAGGCTTTGTCACATCCTTAGATATTTTCCTAGGAGTAAAATCTTCTTCCACACACATAGGAGTTGGCGATAGCTGCACCGAAAGGCTCTCGTCTCATTTTGCCTTTGCTGAGAATGGGTCACTTAGGGAATTGCTGCAGCAGGACGCGTGTGCCCCCTGCTTGCCTGGGCCAGTGGGAGCCAGAAATGAGTTTTGCCTTTTGTCACTGCCTGCCGGCGTTGTCTGTGCAGCACCAGCGCTCCACTCAGCTATTCCCAAGCTCCTCTGCTTTTCGCACCCATTTTCTCCTTTACCACTACAGGCACAAATATGGTTAGCAGCTTTTTCAGACCCGTGATCCTGCCTGGGGATCTAATTCTTGGCTCATTTTCAGCCCAGACTCCCCCTTACGTGGCCATGGGTTGGCTGTGACAAGCAACCCTGTCTCATAATTCCCTTGGATGGAGGTTTTCACTAGATAGCTGAGCAGAGGAGACAATGTTCAGTGCCCTGCAAGTCCCTACCCAGAATGCTTGGAAGAACAAACAATTTGCTGGGACTTCTAACCCCTATTTTTGTTTTGCCTGTAGATCTGCATTCAGCAAGGGTGGAAGGCACCATATGGGCGCTTCGATATCCTGCCTCTGCTCCTCCAAGCCAATGGCAACGACCCAGAGCTATTTGAAATACCCCCAGAGCTTGTGCTGGAAGTGCCCATCCGGCATCCCAAGTAAGTCAGAGTAAGCCCCGAAACCGTTCCAGGGGATCAGCAGGATTCAGCTGCTCTGGGTTCACCCCAAACCACCTGACATGCTTGGCCTTTCCCCGGTATGACTCGGGTGCTTTATCCAAGCCCCTCTTCCAGGTCTTCACCCTGATGTAAGGCTGGTAGAGCCTGAAGGTGGAAAGCAAGTTGTGCGCTTGCCTCAGGGCTGATTTTCTTTTCTTTGAAGTCTCCCAGGGCTGACATCAATCTGTAACTTGCTGATATATCTTTTTCTCCACATAAATAGCCCCTAAGGCAGATATTGCCTCCAGGAACCTTTCTGCTCACATGTCCTCCAGCCTGGTGGAGGAAGCAACCTTCTCCATTCCCCTCCTTGCATTGTGCAGGTGAGGTTCAGCTGATTACCTAACCCTGCTGTATCCCTGCAGGTTTGAATGGTTTAAGGACCTGGGCTTGAAGTGGTATGGTTTGCCAGCAGTTTCCAACATGCTCCTCGAGATTGGGGGCTTGGAGTTTTCCGCCTGTCCCTTCAGTGGTTGGTACATGGGCACTGAGATCGGGGTCCGGGACTACTGTGACAACTCTCGCTACAACATACTGGAGGTAAACCCCACTCCTTGAAGAAGCTTGACACTCCTAGGGTGCAGTGGGTGTGTGGGAAGTTACTGGGGAGCAGCTGGACACTAGGAGTACGTTTCCTTGGATGGGAGAGTTCAGGGCATCTAGGTCTTCCTTAGAGAAGATATTATTCCTTATATTCTCCTGGAGTCACGTGGCCAAGAGTGTGAAAGACTGGCAAGTTTTTCTGTGTCCTATGGGGCCATCTAGTATCTAACACAGTGAGTGTGACACTTATTGAGCTCCTTATAGACTTCTCAAAGCATCTTATGGGTCAGGAGGCACTTGGTTGTGTGCTTGGCAGAGGTCAAGTGCAAAGATGTAGTGGGGTTGAGGCACTTGATGACTCCTCAGGAACTAAAAGGGACTCTCCAGATGGCCCCTCTGGAGCACTCTGCCATGGCTCAGTGACTTTCCGCAGTAGGGACAGCATGAGTTAGAGACAAAGTCAAGCCATGGGGAGGTCCTGGTGCAGGGGATCTACATCCAGCAAAGACTTCTTTGCCCTTCCAAGGGGCTCACTGAGTTATTTGGAGGGGCTGCATCCCTCCTCAGTCACTTGAAAACCATAGGGGCTAGAGTGAGTTTCTCCTTTGGCTTCCTCTCCCCAAGCAGTGATCTTCAGTCCATGGTTCTTGACCATTGAAAGTTTGCACCTTCTGCCATGTTCTGTTACAGGAGGTGGCTAAGAAAATGAATCTGGATATGAGGAAAACTTCATCGTTATGGAAGGACCAGGCCCTGGTGGAGATCAACATTGCTGTGCTGTACAGTTTCCAGGTACCTGAGCAACACTCTGCTGTGTTTGGGTCAGGCTTGAGGGACACAAGTATTGGATGGGACAGGGATGGAGACATCTGCCCAAGGACAATGGCAGCAGCTGATACACTAAGCTGAAATTGGGCTGTGCCTTCCTAGCTTTGGGCTGTTCCAGGAGCCTGCAGTGAAATTTAATAATCTCTGTGCCCTGGATGTTGCAAAGACATCACTACCAGAATCTGAGCTCTGCTTGTCCAGAAAGAGTGCCCTGAGGGGGCAAGATCCAGGCCTCTGTCCCATCCATGAGGCAAGAATTGGCCCAGGTTCTCTTCCCACTTGCACTTAAAGGTTGAATAGCAAAACTAGTCCTTGTCAACCCAACTTGAGAAGGTGGAAGTCCTTCCCAGAGCTGAAGCAGAGCTACTCTTTGAGTTGTGCAAGCATTGAGAGTTCTACAAGGGGCTGAGCAGAGGATACTTCATCCCTTTCAGACCACCTTAGTCTTTGCTTGGCCCACAACAGATAGCGGGAGGAACAGCCACCCCATGGCACATCTACTCAGAGAGGACAAGGGCATCTTCTCAGCCCTGGCAAATGGTATTGCTCGGTGACTGTTGTCCTTTGGAAGACCAGAGTCAGCAGCCACCCAGTGTCATCTCCAAAGTTACGGTCCTGTA
Organism: Coccyzus lansbergi; assembly: GCA_033558105.1. Lineage (NCBI taxonomy): Eukaryota > Metazoa > Chordata > Aves > Cuculiformes > Coccyzidae > Coccyzus > Coccyzus lansbergi. Next base: position 269,674 of record JAUMJK010000266.1, on the reverse strand, counting down.
AGACCATGTCAGTGAGGCATATTTGGGCCAAACATCTTTATATGTAAAATCTTAGTTTTCACCTTCTGGGGAATACTAACTCTGTGGGCTCTTCTTTCTCTTCTGCCTCCAACAGAGTGACAAGGTGACCATTGTGGATCACCACTCAGCCACTGAGTCCTTTATCAAGCACATGGAGAACGAGTACCGGTGCCGGGGAGGCTGTCCTGCTGACTGGGTGTGGATTGTCCCACCGATGTCTGGCAGCATCACCCCCGTTTTCCATCAGGAAATGCTCAACTACCGTCTCACGCCCTCCTTTGAGTACCAGGTACCTTACCTTCCACCAGGTATATCCAAGAGCTGGGGAAGGGGAAGTTGGAGCCCAGGAGATGCAGGGAGGCAAGGGAGACCATCTAATCCTTACAACGAGTTGTCTCTGAAGACAGTGAACTACACGAACAAGTACAATTCATGCTTCCCTCTAATGTGGTGCAATAATCCCCTGGATGTTATTTTCCCAGGGCAAAGGCTTTCTACCCCTCCTTGAGAACATGGGACACCCAGGGCCCTAACTTTTTACCCTTGGAAGAGGAACTAAGCAGAATGCCTCCCTTTCAAAGTGCCTAATGTTGCACTTCGATGGCTTGGTGAGGAAATGACCTGGTAGCCACCACATCCCTCCTCTCCCCAGCCTGCAGGTTTGAGTGGATGGCCTCTGCCAGCTTGGGGATCCAAAAATCGGTTGGGGGTAGCTCCTGCCCAGCAGGCCAGACAGTGGGCTGGAAGGCTGGTGCTGGAGTATTTAACACTTCAGCCCATCCGGGGAAAAAAAGAGCCCTAAGCAAACACTCCCTCATTAGCCAACCATCTCTGCCCCCGTGGTTTTCACACAATGTGACCTTTAGTCAAGAGCCCTTAAGGAAGAATCACAGAACAGGAGCAGTCTGTTCATTTCTATAACCAGTCCACCAGGAACCCCGATGGTTCCTGGCCCTGATTACAGGCGCTGAAATAGATTCTGTACACTTGGCCCTTGCTTCAGCTGCTTCCTCTTCCCAAAGGGCCTCTTAGGAAAAAAGACCTTATGGGCTGGGAAAAACGTGTGCCTATCACTTCTCTCCTTCTGGCAATATCTGCCTTCCTTTTGCTCAAGGTCTATTAATGACCATCTCAGAAGTGAGAAGGCATTTGGCCAGATGCTGTTACAAGCCAGCAAGGTTTTATTGTAAAAAAAAATAGTAAAGTGCAACTTTTCTGTGCATACCCCATCGCCTAACTGCCCTGAGAAAGACTCCAAGGATCAGGGACCTTTCCAAGAGAAGAGGCCCTATGAGGAATGGCTGAGAGAGCTGGGGGGTGTTTAGCCTGGAGAAGAGGAGGCTGAGAGGAGACATCATTGCTCTCTACAACTACTTGAAAGGAGGTTGTGGAGAGGAAGGAGCTGGGCTCTTCTCCCAAGTGCCAGGGGACAGGACAAGAGGGAATGGCCTCAAGCTCCACCAGGGGAGATTTAGGCTGGACGTTAGGAGGAAGTTTTTCACAGAAAGGGTCATTGGGCATTGGAGGTGGTTGATTCCCCTTCCCTGGAGGTGTTTAAGGTGTGGGTAGACGAGGTCTTGAGGGACATGGTCTAGTGCTTGATAGGAATGGTTGGACTCGATGATCTGATGGGTCTCTTCCAACCTGGTGATTCTATGATTCTAAGAGGTAAAGAGCTGTGAATGAACACCTAGCCTTCCCCTTTGTGATTAGAGGATTGCAACGTTCAGTGCTTTGGATACAGCACTCCTCAAAGCTCTGAGCACTGCCCATCAGCCACTGCTGCTCTTCTCTCTTCTAGCCAGACCCCTGGAACACTCACATCTGGAAAGGGGTCAATGGGACACCTACCAAGAAGAGGGCCATTGGCTTTAAGAAGTTAGCAAAGTAAGTACTGGTGGGCTCTGAAAAGCCCTGGAGTGCTTGGGGTTGGTCCTGGTTTGGGGTAGTTCTATTTGCTGTATTGGTTGGTAGCACTGCTCTGCAGGTGTGTGAGAACTGATGGGTTGTGAGCCTGGATCTCGGACTGCTGAAGGCTTTAGCTGCCAAAAGGGGCACCTGGAGAAACAGGCAGTCCTTTAACACTGCAAAAAGCTGTGTGCACAGGTGAATGCTGGATGTTGCATACAGTCTCTTCTCCCAAGCTGGTTCACTCTCCAGTAAGATGGTCTTCGATGCTCAGAAAGGTCAATCTCACTTTTTGGGAGTACATCATCTGTTTCTGCTTTCACAGCCTCCTGGGGCTGAGAAATCGCTCACGCTTTCCAGGGCCATGCCAGAACAAGCGAGATGAAACTTGTGTCCGTATTTCTCTTTCTCTCACTGACTCCTTAGCTACATGAGCAGCACCTGTCTCCAGTGCATGTCTAACCCTCTGAACACTGCCTTAACAAGGAGGAAAGACATAGGAATGAGGAAACTCCCTACAGGTAGCAGAAAGATCAGGGCTGAGCTGAGATTTGCACATCACAGCCCGTTGACCCCTAGTAATGAGCCTTGTGAACCCTTCTTCCCTGACAAAGCTCTGAGTCAACATGGGTGTAGGAATGAAGTGTAATTTGTAACCTTTGGCTGATCCCAGACTGAATGTCTCCTCTGTGGACCATTGGCAGAGAGGTTCTTGTAGGAACTGTTGGTTTTGTGGCAGTAGAGCACTGGTTTGAGACTGAGGAAGGCTGGATCTGCCCTGTTATCTGCAGTCAGGCTGCCAGGTGGCCTTGTGCATCTCCCTACACTTCAATTTCCCAAGTCCCTACTATCAGTTTGCTCCCACTCTTCAGATGTCACCTTTCTGTATGGTATTTTCCACCGTGCATCTATAAACATGATCAGCAGCTGATGAATGTGCTCCTTAGGCTGACACTGGTGCCCGGGTCTGGGCTGCAGCCTGGGGCTGGTGGAGAGCACAGGAAGATTAATTGAGTCATTGGATTAAAAGAAACAATGCTGTTATTTGTTTATGTGTGAATGATAAATGATTTTACAAAAATGTGAACATGGCAGGTAATTTAAAAAAAATAATCTCCATTGTTCCTGATGTCGGAGGGAGGAATTCTTTTTGTAATTTGCCATTAATCCTGCTTGTATCAGAGCTAATTAAGTGGCGGACCAAGCCCAGCAGTCCTGAGTGTTGCACTTGGCACTGGTCGCAGCATGATTTTAATGCTTATTTGGAAAAGGCAAAGGCCACGGAGAAGTTTTATGAGCTCTCAGCTCCATCAAAACTGCCCCTTCTCTATTGCAACACGCCCGGCTAAATCCAGACTTGCATTTCTGGTGGCCCCATTCAATAAAGGCTTCACAGTTCCATTTAGAAAAGGTGAAGATAGTCCGCACTTTAGAAAAATAATGTTGATGTCCAAATTCTGAGGTTATGAATGGTCCTAAAATAATAAAACATTGGGTTGGTCCCTTGCTATGGAACCAGGTAGAATTTAACTACATGAAAACACAGAGAAGCTACCATTCCCCTCATAGCATGGGCTCTGGTTGGTCTCCAGCTTCTCCTTTGAGCTCATCTGGTCACTGCTTTCAGTCACTGCTGCTCCTCACTCTTCTCTTTCTCTGTCCCTGCAGAAAGAGCACCTCCACACTTGGTTTAGCTTTTTTCCCCCTGTACCCATTCAGGTGCTGTCTTCGAGCCCCCCACCATCTAGTTTTCTGCTTCAGCAAGTCAAGACAGACAGACTCTCTCATAGCTTTCCTATTTGGCATTAACAACAAGAAAGGGATGCTGTGTTTTTTAGGGCAGGCTGTTGGTTTAATAATAAATCAAAGGGTGTGAATAGTCTGGGCTAGAGGTGCTGGCAAGAAAACAAGCTCACTTACAAAGATTTATTCTTTCTTCCTAGAGCTGTGAAGTTCTCAGCCAAGCTGATGGGACAGGCTATGGCCAAGAGGGTCAAAGCTACCATCCTGTATGCCACGGAGACAGGGAAGTCACAGGTCTATGCAAAAACTCTGTGTGAAATCTTCAAGCATGCTTTCGATGCCAAGGTATTGTCCCAGCTCCCAGCCCCTGCAAGATTGTGCGTGTATCTGGTTGGCCCAAGGAAATACATGCTGGAAAATACACAGCTCGATGCATGTGGATCTTCCTGGAGGCCAAGGGTCTTCAGCAGCTCCCAGGATATGACTTTATGGGTCTGGATTGAAGCCTGCACAGGATTTTTTTTTCAGCTAATTTCCACACGGATCTTTTAGGGCGAGTCCATAGGATGCCATGGAGATGATATGAGGTCTGGAGCATAGGCTGAGAGAGTTGGGGTTGTTCAACCTGGACAAGAGAAGGCTGCGGGGAAACCTTAGAGCAGCTTCCAGTTCTGAAAGGGGTTACAGGAAAGCTGGAAAGGGATCTTGATCAGGGAGTGCAGGGAGAGCACAAGGGGAACAGTTTTCATCTGGAAGAGGGGAGATTGAGATGAGATCTTACGAAGAAATATTTTGCCGTGAGGGTGGGGAGGCCCTGGTCCAGGTTGCCCAGAGCAGTGGTGGCTGCCCCATCCCTGGGGGTGTTCAGGGCCAGGTTGGATGGGGCTTGGAGCAACCTGATGCAGTGGGAGGTGTCCCTGCCCATGGCAGGGGTGGACCTCGATGGGCTCTGAGATCCCTTCAAACTCAAACCCTTCCACGATTCTCTGATTCTATACATGTATACTACCTCTCAGGTGGTAGCCCCATGTCCCTTGAGGCTCTTGTTCTCTTGATTCTCCCTGCGTGGAGACCTCTGCTAGTGCACTCACATGGAGTCCACAAAGACTTGTTGCTCCCATGCCCAGGTGGACTGGGATAAACCCCAGGATACTGGCTGGTGGTCGATGCCCCGTTTTACTAGAATCTGTCACTTCCAGGTGATGTCCATGGATGAATACGACATCGTGCACCTAGAGCATGAAACCATGGTCCTGGTGGTCACAAGCACCTTTGGCAATGGAGACCCCCCTGAGAATGGAGAGGTAGGACAGAGCGTGGTGACTCCAGCAGTGATGTGGGCAGGGGAGAGGCAGTTGGGAATGGGGAGGAGCATCGTCTTATTCTCAGCCTGAACTGGAATGACCTAAAAGAGGTCCAGCTGCTGTGTGTTACCTGGTGCTGTGCCTGCCTACGTTCAGCCCTCTCCGAAACAGGGACATTAACTTATTCCCTGCTGTGAGACAAATAACTAAGGGGTTGCTAAATTTGTCCTGCATGACTGGTATCAGTGTCACACTAAAGGTGCCAACCCCTCTGCTGGGGAGCCGTGACCTTGTCCAGCCCTGGCCACCAGCATCGCAGGCTGCTGGGGAGGGCAAGCAGAGAGCAGAGCTGCAGCCCAGCTGTGGGTCACTGCTCCATTTCCTGCAGAGACTGGCAAAACTGATTGTCCTTTTTTCTCTCTTCTGTGTAGAAATTTGGCTGTGCGTTAATGGAGATGAAGAATCCCAATTCCAACCTGGAGGAGAGGAAGTAAGAGCACCCCAGACCCCTCCCTTCCCACTGAAAACCCCAGAAACCAGGCAGCCCCACAGCCTCTCTGCTTTCCCCTTCTTAGAATGGAGTGTGACATTCCCACACAGGTTTTAAGGTCGCAAAGGTCCAGGGGATGGGATCTGCCTGGAGAACCAGAGAATGGACCAGGCAGAGGTCCCATGGGGGGACAAAAGCTCTGAGTCAGGTATGCCTGTGGACTCTAGCTTATAATTTTCTGGGCTGGTTTCTTTTTGGCTCTAAGAGGCAGGTATCTACAAAAAGAAACAAATAAAAGCAGGAATTCTCATAAAATCATTGAATCTGAGAGATGAGGCTGCCCAAAATAGTAAGGCTTGGAGGCAGAAGGGAATTCCCAGCTATGTAGATGTAGGTGTGGGAGACTTTGAGAAGCACATTTGACTCCCTGCATTACGGAGGAGAAAAGATTGCGGGGAGACCTTAGAGCAGCTTCCAGTACTGAAAGGGGCTCCAGGGAAGCTGGGGAGGGGCTCTTGATCAGGGAAGGCAGGATGAGAACAAGGGGGGAATGGTTTGAAGCTGCAAGAGGAGAGATTGAGATGAGATGAGATCTTAGGGAGAAATGTTTTGCTGTGAGGGTGGGGAAGCCCTGGCCCAGGTTGCCCAGAGCAGTGGTGGTTGCCCCATCCCTGGAGGGGTTCAAGGCCAGGCTGGATGGGGCTTGGAGACACCTGATCCAGCATGAGATGTCCCTTCTCCTGCCTGGGGATGGAACTGGGTGGGGTTTAAGTTATCTTCCAACCCAAACCATCCTATGACTGTGTGATCATGTGAAAACTTTTCATGGGAAAGTAAGGGCTGTTACAAATTCTGGCTGTGATGTTTGTGAGTCTGGAACTGTTACCTCTGAGACAAGGTTTGTGTTTTAGAAAAATCCCACGCTGTGGAAGGTCAAACCTTGAGTGTCTCATTGTGTGTCCCAGAGGCTGGAAATTGAGGGCAGCCAGCAAAGTGTTAATCATTTGGGGCCTCCTGTTATCTTAGCTGTTAAGTACAATGTATTTTGTTTAACTGGGACACTGCTCTGGAGTCTCTCCTGGGTTCATACGGTGGTGACTTCAACTGGCGAAAGGTTGCTCCCTAATTAAGGGTGACTTAGCACTGGCCAGTAGTTCAGTGCAATTTAACCACCTTGACTCTCTGCTGGAGCAGCACAAAATGGTGCTGGTGGGGCTGTGGAGCGGGCAGGGCAGGGACCGGTTTGTGCCTCTGCACTGCTGGCGACACAGCAAAGTGGTCTCCTTGCTCTCCAAGTCCAAGATAGATCCCCACAGGGCTCACCAGCTGAAAACCCACTGGGTTTCTAAAAGCCTTGTGCCTTGACAGGGACACCTGACAAAACAGGACATACAGACTGCCCTGAAGGGGTATGGATGGAGAAGGGGCATTTTGCACGTGGTTCTCACTCCAAAGATGTTCCCTTTTTGGGATTGGGTTGGTGCAATATTGGGTTGGGTGTCGAGGTGCTTGTGCAGCAAGCCAGGCAGATTTGAAGAGGACAAAAGCATCTGAGCTCAGTGCTGGCTGTCCCACTCACCTCTAAATGTAATTTAAAGCACTGGCAGGAGTTTCTAAAAGCCAGGACAGCCTGTGGCTTAGTTACCCAACAGCAAAAGCAGTCAGAGTGTCAGAAGCAGCGACCTGCGAGGACAGATCAAAAGAGTGAAAGGTATTTTATCTGGAGAAGAGGAGACAAATGCAGTGCAGTAGCAGACTGCACATACAGAAAAGGTGACTGCAGAGGTAGAGGGAATAAATTACTCCCTGGGGTTCCTCCCGGACAAGCCGAGAGGTCATGGCTTTGGATGGGAGGAAGAGATGCTGACGTTAAGCATGGGAAAAAAAGCTTTTGCAGTGAGAAAAGGCATCCTGGAGGAAACCATCCAGGGAAGAGGGGCAGCGTCCACATGGTGTCTGTAGGAAAGGGATGGAGAGAGCAGCTCCTGCCCATGCACCTCACAGACCCACAGCTCCATGACCACCAGGTAGGGGTGGCTGAGACTCCACAGAGTGGGATTGGTGGCCTCTGCAAGCCATAGTGTCTCAAGGAGCCTGCCAGGGTGCTGTGGCTGTTGCTCTCTGACCACAAAAAAGGGGTTTTGCTGTGGCTGCATAGTGGGTTCCTTCTGTCCTACAGCCAGGGTTTTCCGAGAGTTTTCAGAGGCATTCATAACTCATTCCTGTTTAAGGACCTGCTGTTCAGGTGGAGCTTACCCTTCAACTCTGCCATCTATTTATTTCAGCCAGAGCTGCTGGTGCTCTGACCCTCAGCCCTGCACCCAAGTGGGGAACGTGGGCTTCATGCTGATCTAAACTAGTGCAGTTTGCTGCCCTGCCCTCACTGTGTAACCTGGGGTGAGGGCATGGCCCACGGACAGCAGAGAAAGAAGTGGGTCTATCCAGACGGAGAAACAGAATAGCACGAGAGGTGTGGGCAGAAAGGAGGGGGCTCCAGAGCAGAAAAGGAGCATGGGTCTTTATGACCCTGGCAGGTCTTCTGCTCAGGGGTTGTCTCCTCCGCATGGCATGCCTGCTGCAGGAGGTCTGCTGTGACTCATCCACACACTACTGCCTCATTGCTCCGGCAGTATATTTAGAAACTCTTGTGTAGAGCAATTTTTGAAGATGTTTCAATTCAGAAATACTTCTGCTGTTGTCAGATTTTTTTCTCTCCGCCCCCCTTCCCCCTCCTCATCCCCTCCTCTCTCAATCCTTTTTTAAATTTTTGCTTCCTATGAATGAAAAAAGCTTCAGAATATCTGTTCAGACATAGACCTGACCTTGTGTGCAAGCAGGGAAGGACAGGTAAAGCCAAAGGTCAGCTTTACACCACTGGGGGACAACATGGTGACCAGCACCTGGGTCGACCCACTGGGAGGTGGCTGGAGGATCTCACGGGGTGGGGGGGGGATGCAGTATATGGGCAGCTATGGGTTTTCCCCAGGAGAGAGCACATGTCTCTGCTCTAGCTGCTGATCACAGTACCTGCTCATGAAATACCAAGCCCTGAGTTTGAGTGTGCTCTGGTTTGGTCTCCTCCGCAGTCCAGTCCCTTTGGAGCACAAAGACCATTGAGAACAAAACGCACATTTGTCACCAGTTAATAATTGATGTTGTTGCTGTTCACAGGAGCTACAAGGTCCGTTTCAACAGTGTCTCCTCTTACTCGGATGCACGGAAATCCTCCAGCGATGGCCCTCACTCCAGGGACAACTTTGAAAGCACAGGGCCCTTGGCTAACGTCAGGTAAGTAGGATGGGGTGGGAGGCAGCAATTCCTTGCTGCAGAAAGGAGACAGAGCAGGAGCTGGTGCTGTACAGAGCTCCTTTCTCCTAGCACAGCTCACTCTTTCCCGAAACATGATGTATTTTTGAAACACAAAGATCCCCCCATGCTCCCTCACACTGGTGTTGGTGCGGAAGGGGAAGATGTTAATGTCCCTCCAAGCTTGGTAGCCACAGCTGTGCCACCTCTCCACAGGTTCTCTGTGTTTGGGCTGGGGTCCCGTGCTTACCCCCATTTCTGCGCCTTTGCCCGGGCAGTGGACACCCTCCTGGAGGAGCTGGGCGGAGAGAGAATCCTCCGCATGGGAGAAGGGGATGAGCTCTGTGGCCAGGAGGAGTCCTTCAGGACCTGGGCCAAGAAGGTCTTCAAGGTAACCCACTTCCCTTATGCTCCAGGGAAGACCAGAGGGGGAGAAGGGCTCAGGAATGGAGCAAAGTTGCTGGTTAAAGCTGGATCAAAACCCAGCCTCTCCTTCCCTACATTGGGACACCCATCCATCACCCTCACCTGCAATAAAGTGGTTCTTTATATTTTGGTGGAGCTGACACGGGCAATTCCTGTGTTATCATGGATGCCTGGGAAGGAGGGCACCACGAGACATGCCCATGGCCACCACTATAGCCCTGTAACATTGGGGCCGACTCCTCCAGGTATTGAATGAGGTGGGGTGGGAAAAGGGGAGCCACAGGCTTGGTCAGAAAGGCCAGGGGAAGCGGGGAGATGCCTGAGAGCCTGGTGCGTGCTGCAGGCAGCGTGTGACGTGTTCTGCGTGGGGGACGACGTCAACATCGAGAAAGCAAACAACTCCCTCATCAGCAACGACCGGAGCTGGAAGAGGAGCAAATTTCGCCTGACCTACGTGGCTGAAGCCCCAGAACTTACGCAAGGTATGAAGATGGGATCTAGGCATGGGGCAGGTAGAGGAGAAGACATAGCGTGCTCAAGTGGGGCAAAGGGGTCAAGTTTCCTCCTTATTGTGTTAAATTGCTGCATTTCAGTCTTGCTTTTCCCCTCCATTACAGGCCCAAGAATTGGTTTCTGATGATCTCAGCCCCCTCTGGCTGGTCCCTGTCTGTATCTATAACAGAGATGTAGGGATATGATCTGGTCTCCCTCCTCCTGACCCCATTTTTTGAAGCAAAGAGCTGGAAACCTGGGAGCTTTCCAAGACCGCTCTGTCCAAATGCTGCTCCGCTGAGCGTTGCGATGCAATGGCAGGTCCAGCCCACCGACACCTGGCCCCTCAGCATGGCTCCTGCAGCTGATGATCTGCCGTACTGGCTTAGCTCTTCCCAAATTCAGGCACTTTCCTACCGGCCAGGTGGTACTGGCAGCGAGAGGCGCAGGCCTGCATGTGAGGGCACATTTCTGCAACTCGTGCAAGTGGTTTCAGAGTCCTCCTCAGTCACTGACAAAAGGGACACGTGTTTGGTTCCTCCCTGGGGTTTTTGATTAGCCCGGCTTGCTGAAGCTTTGCAGGAGATGGGAGCAGGAGGGTGGTTGAGCTCACAGTCTGCTTGCTGTGGCTGCCATCAGCCAGCGTTGGTCCAAAGGGCTGAGTCCACGGTGGTGGCCAACAGCCCTGCCAAAGCGAGAAGCTGTCTGCCTTGGCCATGCTCTTCTGCATTGCTTCACTGACTCTTCTCCTCCTCAGGACTGTACAGCATCCACAAAAAGCGCGTCTATGCAGCCCGGCTTATCGCACGCCAGAACCTGCAGAGCCCAAAGTCCAGGTAGGAGATGTAGCTGTCCTGGGAGCTGCACACACTCATGTTGCACCCAAGCAACCCTGCACACAGCGCTGCAAATACCCTTTGACCCCTAAGTGTCACATGGATACCATTTTTGTACAAATTACAACCCAGGCTGGTCATATTAACCTAGTGAAGTGTGTTTCCTGCCTTCTTACCTAGTGAAATTTTAGCTCCCTGCTGCCACTTTGGTGATGTGCTCAGTGGGGCACCAGCGCTTGGACATGCCAACACTGCCCAGCACACCCAGCAGGTCTGGAGGTCAGAGCTCAGCAGCTCCCTGAAGGACTCTCCTGCTTCTTCTCCTTTCCCTGTAGTCGCTTGACAATTTTCCTGCGCCTCCACACCAATGGACATCAGGAGCTGCAGTACCTGCCTGGGGACCACCTGGGTGTGTTTCCAGGAAACCATGAAGACTTGGTCAATGCCCTGATTGATAGGCTTGAAGATGCCCCTCCAGCCAACCAGCTGGTGAAAGTGGAGCTCCTGGAGGAGAGGAACACGGCTCTAGGTAACCAGGGCCACCTTGGCATAGAGGTGGCCTCCCTCCTCCTCACCCATCCCTTGTACTAGTTCTTGTAGCAACTTGGGGAGGTAAGTGGCCCATAGGAGAAATCATTTCCCATATCACTGGTGCATTTGCCTGCATTGGGAGCACCTCCTTCAGCCTTCCTGTGCCCAGAGCCATTGTTTATCTGCATTTGGGGTGTAGAATAAGGGTTTGAATGGTGAGCACAGCCCTGGGGAGAAGATAAACATCTTCATTCTTCTTCAGAAAAAAATAAAGGCGTGTATTGTGTCATGGAAAGCAATATGTAGGACTGGAAAGAAGAGTTAGGGACCATCTCAACACCACATTTCGGTGATAATTCTGATACCCTGCTGCCATGCACAGTGTAGCAGGAGATGGAAAACAACAGTGATCAAGGCTGAAGGTGGTGGAGTATCAGGCTCCATGTTTGTGTTCATTGTACAGCATCTCATTGTAGCATAAGGATGTCTTACTGACTCTTCTTTCCAACTCTTCATCATTTGCTGCCTCAGAGCTGAGCAAGGGAAATGAAAGTGAGGATTTGTCCACTGTGGCTCTTATGCTCCACTGATCCTATTGTTGTGCTGAATTCCTTACTGGCAGGTGTCATCAGTAACTGGACAGATGAGAACCGTGTCCCACCATGCACCATTTTCCAGGCTTTTAAGTACTATTTGGACATCACCACCCCTCCCACACCCCTGCTGCTGCAGCAGTTTGCTTTGTTGGCCACCAATGACAAGGAGAAGAAACGTCTGCAGGTCCTTAGCAAGGTACAGTCTCAGACCCGAAACCCCTAAGTTATTCAAGGCCCTGGGGACAACCATATCCCCAGGGAACTTCCACCTCATGCTGTGGTTAGGCTGAGTCTCAGTCCATGACAGCAGGGCTCCTCCTGCCAGCCTTCACTGCTGCCCACCCCAGCATTGCCATTAGGCCTGGTGGGATATCAGTAGAGGCACCTGGCTTGGAAGAGGTCGATGTTGCAGGTCTCTCTTCCCTCCCTCTTTCCCTGGCTGCAGGGTTTGCAGGAGTATGAGGAATGGAAGTGGTCCAAGAACCCCACCATCGTGGAGGTGCTGGAGGAGTTCCCCTCAGTGCAGATGCCCTCCACGCTGCTGCTCACACAGCTCCCCCTCCTCCAGCCACGCTACTACTCTATCAGCTCCTCCCCGGAGATGTACCCAGGAGAGGTCCATCTCACTGTGGCCGTGGTCTCCTATCGCACAAGAGGTACCATGCTCATGCAGGGTTCAGCAGAGACAGGCTCGGTGTGGGGAACAAGGGAAAGTATTAGCCCACGGGCAACACCATGAGGTTTGGGCAGAGAGATGTTATTTTAAAGCCTTTCTACCTATTGCAGTGACTATAGATTCCTTCAACCCATGACACTGCTGCCCCATGGGATCATTCCTTTGCCCACGCTGTAATCCACACTGCTATAAATAATCAGGTTTCTGTACCTGTGCGAGCAGTGATACGTCCAAGCATCCCTGGTGTTGGTATAGAGGGACACAGCTCCATCCCCTCTGCTGTAAAGAGGACACAGGGGATGATTCTGGCCATTCATCTGAGGCTGCCGTGGAGGGCTTGTGTCTGGAAGCACCACAGCATGAAACTGCTTCTGCCAAAAAAGACCAAAGAGAAGTTGGGTGCTTCTTAACTACCGTGGAGATCCAGCTAACCCACGTCTAGCTCCTGGCTGAACTTGTATAGGTCCACAGAGGGACCCAAGAGCCAAACTTCTACCAAGCTCACAGGGAAGAAGGATGCAGAGATGCTTAAGTTTTCAGTGAGGTCTTCATGTGGAAAGTAGCAGGGAGGCTTTTGGAAAGGAAAGCAATTGGAGTAGTTGCCTAATGTGTAAGTACAGGCCTCCTTTTCTCTCTCCTAGATGGAGAAGGACCAATCCACCATGGAGTCTGCTCCTCTTGGCTCAATCGGATACAGAGCGATGAAATAGTGCCCTGTTTTGTAAGAGGGTAAGTGAATCCACACAAAGCAAGGGGTGAAAAAGTTGGAGTGAGCAAGATGAGCTCTTTTTCCCCTCAATTCTTCTTTGCAAATCACCGTGGGAGCAGAGAAAACTGAGCTGGACTTGTGAGCAAACAGGAGTTCCTCTGGAGTGCAGCTCTTCCATGCTAAATTATTGCTTTCTGGGATTTCACCTCTTTTTCTACCCCTCCCTCTCTGAGTGGTGTCTCTTGCTGTGGACAGTGGGGAGGGATGGAGCATCCTGCCTGGGTTTAATTTGCATCTCCAATACGTGCAGTGCACCCGGGTTCCACCTGCCCCAGGATCCCCAGGTGCCCTGCATCCTCATCGGCCCTGGCACTGGCATTGCACCTTTCCGGAGCTTCTGGCAGCAGCGACTCTTTGAAATCCAGCACAAAGGTGAGTTGATGCTTGTTGCTCATCTCAAGCAGTGCTTGGGCTGTGTGTGGGGATCCAGTCTCCTGGCTCGGGCAGCATATTTCTCGCCTTTGCCTTGCTGGTTTTCCTCCCTCTCCATTTGGCCAGGGAAGGCTCCTGGCTGTGTCAGGCTGGGTGCTGGGGCTGCTGGCAGATCTAGAGGGAGGTGGCTTGCAGGGAACAAGAATCAGTGGTCCCCAGGGTACGACTGTTTCCCTCTTCTCTCCCCTAGGTCTGAAGCCTTGTCCTATGATCCTGGTATTTGGCTGCCGGCAGTCCAGGATCGACCACATTTACAAAGAAGAGACACTCTTTGCCAAAACCCAAGGTGTCTTCAGAGAGCTGTATACAGCCTACTCCCGGGAACCAGACAAACCAAAGGTGTGTGTTGGGCACTGCTCTGGTCCTGGTGTGCAGCCCTAGGTGGCTTTTGCTAGTGAGAACACAAGTCACAGAGGTGCTAGTTCCTCAGCACAGCCACAGAGCCAATGGCAGGAGGTTTAACAAGGCCAAATGCTGGGTCCCACACTTGGGGTACTATAAGCCTGTGCAGCTACAGACTAGGAGAAGTCTGTCTAGAAAGCTGCCAGGAGGAGAAGGACCTGGGGGTGTTGGTTGACAGCGACTGAACGTGAGCCAGCAGTGGCCCAGGTGGCCAAGAAGGCCAATGGCATCTTGGGTTGGATCAGAAATGGTATGACCAGCAGGTTCAGGGAGATTCTTCTCCCTCTGTACTCGGCACTGGTGAGACTGCACCTCAAATCTTGTGTTCAGTTCTGGGCCCCTCACCACAAGAAGGATGTTGAGGCTTTGGAGCGAGTCCAGAGAAGAGCCATGAAGCTGGTGAAGGGACTGGATAACAGGCCTTATGAGGAACGGCTGGGAGAGCTGGGGGTGTTTAGCCTGAAGAAGAGGAGGCTGAGGGGAGACCTCATTGATCTCTACAACTCCCTGAAAGGAGGTTGTGGAGAAGAGGGAGTTGGGCTCTCCTTCCAAGTGACAGGGGACAAGATGAGGGGCAATGGCCTCAAGCTCTGCCAGTGGAGGTTTAGGCGGGACACCAGGAAAAAATATTTCACAGAGAGGGTCAGCACAAACAGCTGGTCCAAATTCCCACCACCTTGGCAAAGAGATATATGGTAAAGGTGTGAAAAAGAGAGAGCAAAACAATGCTTTGCTGCTTTCCACATCTATTTCCATCAGTGTGGGTGCTGCAAGGTGCAGGCATGTTACCTCAAAGAGGCAGCCACATGGCACTGCTGCATCAAAGGTCCACACAAAGCTGGCTGGGGCACGCGGGTGGATAGGGCTGAGAAGCCGTAGTTCATCTCAGCTCCCATCTCCTCCTCCTCTCTCAGAAATACGTGCAGGACGTGTTACAGGAGCAGCTGGCCCAAACCGTGTTCAAAGCACTGAAGGAGCAGGGAGGCCACATCTACGTCTGCGGGGATGTCACCATGGCTGGGGACGTCCTCAAGACTATTCAGCGCATCGTGAGGCAGCAGGGCCAGCTGTCGGTGGAAGAGGCAGGCGCTTTCATCAGCAAGCTGAGGGTGAGTAGTGTCTGCACTATGAGACACCATGTGAACTCCTGCCACGGGCGCTGCACCTGCTGCCTCCTCCTAAGAACGGGCAGCACCAAGGAGACGGGCGCTGGCGGGGGATTGCGGCTCCCACCTACGCTGCCTGCACCTGGGCAAGGTCAGGAGCGCGATCTTCCAAAGCTCTGGGCGTTCAGTGGAAGTGACCTTGCTTTGCAGGAGCTCGCTGAAGGCTGCAGCCCCCTCAGCCTGTGCTGGGCTCCCACAAGGAGCCTGTGCTGAGCTGAGCCACCAGTACAAGTGCTTTTGGGAAACGAGGTCATTTCACCTCCCTATTTGCTCCTGCCCCTCTGCCCTGCCTGTCCCATCCGCTCTTGCAACAGACCCCAGAACATTTGCTGTGTATTTGGTACCGACCCATACTACGAGAGCTTTCTGGTGCTGCAGCAAAACCAACTGTTTGTAAAGACTCCTTTATTTAACCACTGCCCCTCTCCCATTCTCTGTTTCAGGATGACAGCCGGTACCATGAGGATATTTTTGGAGTCACCCTGCGTACCTATGAAGTGACTAACCGCCTTAGATCCGAGTCTATTGCATTCATTGAGGAGAGCAAAAAAGATACGGATGAGTGAGTTGACATGTTTCTGTTAACCCCTGCAATGGTCTCAAGGCACAGGGGCTGTGGGATGGGGAACCAACCTTTGATTTCTGCATGTGGGTCTTCTTGTAGCAGAGGCTGAGAGGATGGTACTCACAGTGTGGGGAGGCCTCCAGGCTGCTGCATGCCCAGTTGGGAAAGATCTGGAGTCTTTTCTTTCCATTCTTGTAAAAACAACTATAAGAAGTTAAAAAACATTGACATTTGCTGTGTTTGTTTCTGCTTCACCATATCTTGCCATTTACTCAGCTTGGTCTCAGTGGGATTTTCCCTGCCTGAGCAGAAGGATTATTTAGGATAAAGCTGCACAGATCTTGCTCCTCATCCTGGGTTTCAGCAGCATGGAGTGCAATCCCTTCCCTGTGCTCCTGGATGTGCCATGGAACATCTGGCTGACACGGAGCAGGTCTCCCAATATCCCTGAGGTTTGGTAGAAGTTTGTCTCCAATGCAACACGTATTTTGGGGTGTGCGCTGCATACAGAGCACCTCAGTGTCCCATCTCTAGGTAGGGATAAGGGCTACCTACCTGCCCACCTCACCCACCTGTAAATTCCTTTCTACAATACGGCAAGTCCTTCAGCCTAGATGTTGCTCCTAAGGCCAGCCTTTCTCCCTTTTCCCTTGCAGGGTTTTCTGCTCATAACTGGACCCTTCACCCCAAGGAGATGCCAAACCAGTCCCAGCACCTGCTGCCCCCTCCAGCTGGAGGGCACTGGGTTTTGCATTACACGGACACAGTGGCTCCTTTTCTGCGGGGAACTGCCCATGGAAAGTGCTCTGTCTCTCGTCCTGTTGTTGTGTCCTGATGATGATGATGATGATTTTTATTTCCTTTTCTTCCTCTTTCTCTTGCTCTTGTCCTGTGGGCATTTCTTTCCCTTCCCTGGATTTCCCCCCGAAGTATGATGGCTTTATAACCTGCAGTGGCTCTTAACAGAATTTCACATTTCTCCTTCTTCTCATGAGGGTGTTTTACAGCTGCATGAAATCACCACCTTTGTGATCATCTGCATTTTTGGTGTTTTGGGGGAGAGTAGAGGTGGCAGGGACTGGGCAATGGATAGGTCTTGTTGCTTGACCAGAGCTGGGCATTGCTGCCCCCAGGCTCCCCTTTTCCTCAGCTTTGGGCTCAGCTGAATCCTTGCATTTCCATGGCTTTCCTTTGGACTTGTACAGATCTGGGCACATGCCTGAGGCTGGGGGCAGATGATGTGCAATGCCTTTGTGCCTATGAACTCCATTCATTCCCAAGCAGCATGGATACAAATGTGTCTGTTTTGATCCAAAAGGTGGGATGGCTCCGATTCACATGTCATGATTTCTCTTAAATAGACTCTGCTATGTTTGTCTCCTTCTCTGCTCCCTGTTCCCCATGAGCCTCTCCTTTTGCTCAGTCTCCAGTTTTGCTGACCTGAAAGTCCTGAACACACCGGCTGTTGTATGATGAGTGAAAAACTCATGGCAATGACTGCTGCTTGGCCAGACTGTCCTCCAGAAGGCTTTACCAGAGATATGTGATCTGCAGCCATGATGCTGCTGGGAGAGATTCAAGGACTGGCTGAATCCCCGAACTCTGCATGCAGTGAATGTGTGACCCCTCTCCCAGGTGAAACTGGAAATCCATGAGGATGAGAGACCAGTAACTCCAACCCTGTCTGAACAGGCACCTCCTGGTAACAAAGCCCATTCGGGAGACAGCTCTTGGAAGGTCATGGAGGCTCCTGGTCCTTGGTGAGGATGTGCTGATTGAGGACTCCTGAAAGCCCAGAGAGCATCAGCTCCACCTTAGCACAGTCCCGCAAGCAGTTCTAGGACAG
Organism: Coccyzus lansbergi; assembly: GCA_033558105.1. NCBI lineage: Eukaryota > Metazoa > Chordata > Aves > Cuculiformes > Coccyzidae > Coccyzus > Coccyzus lansbergi. The sequence continues at coordinate 252,165 of JAUMJK010000266.1, read as the reverse complement.
CAGACCCCAGCCACTTCCACACCTTCGGGGGCAGAAAGTGCCAGCAAGGAACAACCCGTCTGCCAAAAGAAATACATGTGGCATCTCGGTGGCAAGGCCGTCCCCTCTGTAGGCTCTGCACCACCTGCAGGGACACCTCATGCGAGAAGGGAGGTGAGATCAGATGCAAAGATGCTGTGTGATTCTGGACACTGACATGCTCACACCTCAGCCCTGCTGCAAAAATCTGGCCCTAAATGCAATCTGTTAACACTATCACAGAAAGATATCAGTCGCTTTAACAGAAACAAAGCTGTCTGCAAGGTAAAACACGCATGACCTTGTGTGTCCTTCCTGCTCGTCCTCTCTTTCTCACCCTGAAGAAGGTTCATCCTCCCTCGTTGCCAGGATGAGGACAGCAGGGCATGGTTGCAGCTCCTGCTGGAGGCAGGGATACGGGATTAACATTTTGAGCTGGAAGATGATGATCCTTTCTCCTGCCCCAGCTCTGCTGCGCTGTGCACTGATGCTTGTAGGGAGCAATGCACCTGCACCAGCAACAGTAGAGGGCTTGTCCAGGAGCTATAATGCTGAGCTTTGCTTTCAGAGGACTAAGAGTAGCTGCCTTAAGACAAAGTCAGAGCAAAATGAGCTGTAGGAGGTTTGCTGCTCTCCCTGTCCATGGCACAAGCCATGCTGGCTCCCTCATCTCCAGGCTGTGCAGTTATCCCTACCCTAATCCAGCATCTGCTGCCCTTCCTTGTGGCTTGGCTGGCCACATCTCCATGGGCTGTGACTATCTTCTGCAGTTTTGACTCCCAGCAGCTCCAGCCCCAAATTCAGGAGCAAAAGACCTCCAGGCACCGGGGGAATTTGAGATCCAGGTCTCAGTTTTGCGAAGCCTCTGCCGTGGTGCACAATACGAATGAATGCTGCCACGGTGTGGCCAGAGCCGAGCTGCTAAGCAGGCAGAGCAGCTGGAGCAGGGTTTGGAGCCAGGTTTGTGTCACTGCCTGGGGACTGTGGGACCTGCTGGAGGTGAAAGCAAAAGCAAGGCAGGACAAAAAAAAAAAAAAAAAAAAAAAAAAAAAAAAAAAAAAACTGAGTGCCTTTGCTGCTGGGATGTGTAATTCTGGGCAGAGGTCTGTGGGAGCCAGCTTCCCGACTCTTAAGCTGAGAACATACAAGAAGATTTGTCCTAACCCCTGCAGAAACTAATTAAACTCATCCCCTCCTTTTGGGAAGTTTGATTCTGGCTCTAGGCTTTGTGATCTGGTCCCCCTTTAGTAGAAAGAGTGATGCAACCTGAAGAGGAGGTAGTGCTCAAAGCAATGCCCTTGTCTTTGTCCTCTTTCCAGCTCACCTTGTGTTGCTGGCAATTTTCTCCTGTTCTGCCTTCTGCCTGTATCAGTATTGCATCTTGCACCTGGAAGTTGTATTGCTGTTGCAGTCTGTGTTGGAGATGAATTGGCTTGCTTTTCCCGCACCCCAAAGGTTGCTGCCTACCATTTCCTCCTTCCACCTGGGCTGCCAATGAAAACAACAGAGAAGTGCAGCGGAGAAGGGAACAGGGTGTGTGCTTCACCTTTGGTGGGATCTCCACAGGGGTCTGCACAGGGCAGACAGCCAACAACATCTCAAGTTCAACAGGCTTTGGGTAGGTGAGTCCTTCAGAGACTCATGGAAGGGAAATGTTGATTTATGGCCAGCCTGCCTGCCTGGCCCTGGAGAAGAAGCACCCTCCCTGCCATGAAGGTCCATGAAGTTAACATGACCCCAGGGCTCCTGGCTGCCTCTCTGCTTCCCTCTGCCTGAACGGGACTGCTTGCTTCTCACAAACTCACCACTGGGAACTTTGATTTGTTAGGTATTTTTTAGTCAGTCTCTGATGTCTTAACATCTTCTCCATCCTCTTTACCTGCAGGGGCTTTGCACTCCCCTCCAGCTTAATTTTCTCCCACAGCAAAATGGGGAATAAACTTGGAGATCTGCTTTATCATTCTACAAATGCAGCTCTTCCACCAGTTGTCTAGACTCTGCTCATCTCGATGTGACATTTCTGACGTGTGGGTGTAGCCACAATATCTCCAGCATGCATAAATGGCAGAGTGAGGTAGGGTCTGCTTCAGACCCATGCCATGAGCTGCTTGGGGGCATCATGCATGGAGAGGTTGTGTCTCTTAGGCACTCGGTTTACCAGTCTGTCACCTCCATGTCCCTACTGCCTTTTCAGGCTCCTGCACAGCCCCACACAACTCCTGCAGCAAGGGGATACTGGACCTGGACACCCAGCCTGATCCAATGCCTCCTGGAGGACGGCCACCACTGCCTGTTCAGTAGCAGCTCAGCTCCTTTTTGCTCCCTGGGGTTTAAACACAGAGAGGCTTTTCTCAAAACAGGAGATGTGATTTTCAGGACACCGTGAAGTGAGGTTTTTTCCTCAAAGATTTTAATTTTTAGGTTTTTCAGATGTGTGCAGGAAGTTAGATATGAACTTGAAAACTCACGGGAACCGGTTCTCTCTTTTCCTAACCTGCTGTGTCCACTAGCAGGGAAAAATAACTTGTTCATTCAGTGCAAGGATATCTATTGCCTGTCTTGTTGATGACTTCAAAGGTTTCACTTCCCCAGAAGGACTGCCTGGGAGTTTGTTGTTCTTCAATTTATGAAAGACAGCAGGAAAATAATGAGACTTCTGCCACTGGGAGTAGACTCGCAAAGATGACACCTCCACGATTGTTGCTGGGTACGGCTGAGCTCATTGAGGAGGAACTGAGTCACTTGCTTTCATACCGGTCAGAGAAATGGGGTTGGAGTTTGGGCTGCCCATGCTACCTGTGCTGTGCCTACACATCCCCAGGGCAAGCAGGGGACTGTTCACACCCAGAGCAGTGTGCTCACACCACTCGCAGGCTTGGAATTGTGTCGTAAGCAAACATGATTACATGATATGGAAGAGATGGGAAAAGAACCTGTGCCCAGTCCATGCGTGTCTGCTCCATGAACCTGTGCCCAGTCTGTCTGTGACTTTACACGTTAGTTCCTTTACTGTTAGTATATGATGCCTCTCGCCCTGTCCTGGGCTGTAACCCGTGCTCCCTCCACTGGTTCCCTCTGGAGATCCCTGTTTTCTCCTTCTCAGCCCAGTCAAAAGGTGCAAGGAGTTGCTCAGCAAGGGTCTTGAGGGTAGCAACGGACTTACAGTGCCTTGTGCTGGGAAGAAACTATTGTACTGGGACTGCCCTCCTATTCCTGCTCTCTCCAGAGACACAGAGAATGGGAGCTGAGGGGAACAGATGGCTTCATTTTACTAGTGAAATTCTTGGTGGGCAAATTCCCCCTGGGATAACTGAGAGCATAGTTAGAGCCCTGCTTAGCCATCCTTTGCAACTGCTCTCCCTCGGATGGATTTTATAAGGTTACAGAAGCAGTGCAGAGTGAGAGTGTGGGTGCAAACTGGACACCACCTTCTGCAAGCCCCCGAAGGGCTGTGAGCACCCACCGCATGCTGGAGAGCACATTTGTATCAAGGTATCGTGGGGGAGAGGGCATGCTTGTGCTGGAGCCCCACGGACTTGCACCAAGCCCAAGCCAAAGGTGCTGCCTCCTGACTTATGACCACTGAAGCCATTCTAGTCTCTGATTTATGCCTGTGGGGAAGCTGCTGAGAGTTCCCAGTGTTTTTCAGAAGGAGAATTTTATGCTCAAAACTAAATTTTGTTCCTGCTTTCACTGGGGACCAGTTCCCAGCTTCAGAATTGCTCTGATAACTTTGCAATTGCTTTGATAGTTCCAGAGGGGAGCATGGTCCCTTTACAGAACAGATGGAGACACATTTTCAGGACCATTCAACTTTGCCATAACTCTGCCTTCGTTATAACAATTTCTTCGGCTACAACTGGAGGAGAATCATTTGGCCAGTGCTGAGCATTCTTGAAAACTCTGAACTTGGACAAAATTAGTCTAGAACCTGAGCCCTCCCAGACAGAAAATGCCTTCCACACACCACTAGCTTCTGTGGTGCTGGGGATTTCAGCAGCTTGCTGGGTCAGGCTTTCATAGCAGCAGCGTGCTGGCAGTATTTTTGCGTGTGTCGATCTGCACTTGCCTGTAATGCATGACTTTAGTAATTCATTTGAAATCTTACCCTCAACGTGGAGATCTGAGCTCTAGCTTCTTCCATTTGGCCGTGTGTGTTTAATAGGAAATCAGGGGAGCTGGAATAATCAAATGAGCTTGCTGCTTTAAAGCGCCTGGTTCCAGAAGTAAAACAGACCTCACCAGAGGTCAAAATTGGCTTGATTTATTCAGAGCAACTCATGAAATAGTTAACCGCTGTAATGTAGATATATTTATGCTGTGCCAGGAATGAAGGGGACTAGGAACTTCTGGCCTCCACCCCTACAGATGTTTGGCTGTGTTGGAAGTTTGAGCCATCGAAATCACAGGGTAAAAAACAGATTGTGAGTTCATAGCTGAGCAGCCACTGCTTGTTCAGCAGCTCAAGCGCCTCAGTGAGAGGGCTGCTGCTCTCCTGCCTTATTCACCCACGTACCCACCTGGCCAGCTTTCAGGGAGGGAGGAGAGAAGAACAACTTCAAAAACCAGAAAATCAAACCTGTGAGCTTTGTTCCTCATCTAACAAGAGCCTTAGAGGCCAAGGCTTTGCAGCTACTCCTTATTACCATGGTGGGACTTCTCTTGTACCCATGGGCCAAAGCTTGAGAAGCTGTGCTGGGAAAGCAGGAGTGGGGAGCTGGGCTGTGGGGAGGATCCTGCACCGTGGTATTTGCATCCTGTTCTCTGTAGGGCTGGTTCAGAATTCTGGTATAAATACTGCAAAGTATTTTTCTTCTGGGGGCATTCTTGATACTTCTAAAATGTAGACTAAATATTGAAATGGTTGATCTAAAAGCGCAACTGATTCAGGGCTTCTTTTTGCTGCTTTGCTTTCACGTGTTGGCTTTGGGTGGGGAAAGCAAAAAAAACCAACAAGTATACCAAATTATTTTGGACAAAATTGAATATTTTGTCCCCACAATAACTGCTAATGGAGATTTTAAAGTTTTCCAAGGGCAAAAAAACTGCCTTAATATGTGTTCAATTTCACTGAAAGACATTAGTGCTACTCACTTCTGAACCTGCTCTTTGTGTGAACGTGGCATGGAATCGTGTCTTAACAAGATACTCTTTCCAGTTCCTAGCAGGATGTGCGAAAAGAGAAGGCAGTGTTTCAGAATCTCCCTGTGCCCAGCATTGAAGTGATGGCTTTGAAGCCAAGGAAATTCAATGCAAATTTGCTGCTTTGCTAGAATTCTACAAAATACTCTGCAATTCCCAAGGTTAAACGTGCTCCGCTGCCTTGTGATGCCTTCAAAAAAAACAACCCTGGGATCTGCGTGCTGAAAAGAGCTTAAGAATAGGTTCCCTGGTCTGCAGCAACATCCCCAGCTCTTCCAGAGCGTACGCAGCTCCCCAGGCAGCAGATGAACAGAGTACGATGACTTTCCGCCAGGACTCATTGCTTTTTAGATTGCATATAGTTAGACAAGAGTGCTGCCAGCCACCCAGGGAATTTGATATTCAGTGCCAATTAATTTTTCAATAGGAACTGGGATTTATTCCCTCAATTCCCTTAGGCATCTTTGAAAAGCGTAAGCCTCAAAGGTTGGTTTGGGTGTTTTTTTCTTTCCTGGTGTCCTTTTTCCTGGAGAGCAGCTGTGCCGAAATGAGAAAGGGGACCAGTCTGTGAAGGGTGGCAGCTTCGGAGCAGGCAATTCCCAAACTTTTCACTGCAGAGGCTTTTTTAAACTCTTCAGATGTGGGTAAATTCTGCTCTGCTAGGTGGGACTCCAACCTCTTGCTGCTCTCTGGTCCTCCTGCTCCTTCCTCCCTCCCCTTAGCGCCTCCTCATGTCACTGTGCCTTCATTTGGTTTATAAAACAATGCCATGATTTAAGACCGGCACATTGTCTTTACTTTGCATCCCATAAGACACATATACGTGGAAGGGGGTAAAGCTTATTTTGTCGTTTTACGTGTGATCCTAGGTTTCTGCTGAGGAGCAAAGGGGTGGGGACAGGGATGAGCTGGTGTTGTATTCGATCATACCAGTGCTATAAGCAGTCAGAAACACAGTTTCCCCCTACCTCTGAGCTCTCAATGCTGCTAAAAATCTCTGCCATTCGTACAATGTACTCCAGCCCCCTCTCTTGGACTGACTCTGGCTCTGTTTGCAAAGTATCCACATTGTTCTAAAGCATGCACCTCTTTCTGTATAGTTCCAATCTTCTGATTTTATGGAATACTTATGCCTGTTTGCATTACAGTCAAAATAAAAAAGTGAACTAAAATCTAGCAGACCTCTTTTTCCCCCTCTTATCTCTGGTTTTAATGCTGAAAGGCCTCTCCTGGTGTCTTGCCCTCGCTCTGGGTCACTACCAAAGTGCTGTAAGGAGGAGCCTTGGGCTCTCGGGCCACCCAGCCACGGCAGACAAGGTTTGGAGGGACTGGGGGCACCAACCACAGAATCACTGAGGCTGGAAAAGCCCTTGCAGCTCATCCAGCCCAACTCCACTGTGCCTGCTAAACCGTGACCCCAAGAGCCACGTCTGCACCTCTGTAAGAGCCCCTCTAGGGATGGAGACCACCCCTGTGCTTCACTGCTTTGTCAGTGGAGGAATTTTCCCAATATTCATTATAAATCTGCCCTGGGGCAGCTTGAGGCTCTTTCCTCTTGTCCCATCACCTGTTACTTGGGAGACGAGCCCAGCACCCACCTCACCACAACCTCTTTCCAGTTGCTGCAGAGAGCCATGAGGTCTCCCCTCAGCCTCCTCCAGGCTAACTCCCAGAACCCTTGGGCTCCAGACCCTTCCCCAGCTCCGTTCCCCTTCTCTGGACACACTCCAGCCCCACAGGGTCCTTCTTGTACTGAGGGAACCCAAAGAGAACGAAACATTTGAGGTGCAAAGGGGAGACCTCATTGCTCTCTACAACTACCTGAAAGGAGGTTGTGGAGAGGAGGGAGTTGGGCTCTTCTCCCAAGTGACAGGGGACAGGACGAGAGGGAATGGCCTCAAGCTCCACCAGGGGAGATTTAGGCTGGAGATTAGGAGGAAGTTTTTCACAGAAAGGGTCATTGGGCACTGTCAGAGGCTGCCCAGGGAGAGGGTTGAGTCACCTTCCCTGGAGGTGTTTAAGGGACGGGTGGACGAGGTGCTGAGGGACATGGTTTAGTGACTGATGGGAATGGTTGGACTCGATGATCCGGTGGGTCTTTTCCAACCTGGTGATTCTGTGTGCGTGTGTGTGACCCCCTCCCCACTCCCGCTGACCACAACCTACTGCCGGTTGGGGCTCTGCGCTTTACGCGCGGTTGGCAGTTGGCAGACGCTCCCCCAAGCTCACTCCTTGCTGGCCCCGTTGGGCGCTACTAACCCCCTCCCCTATAGCGTCGGAGGGAGAGGGAGGCACGAGCAGACGCACCCTAGCGCCTTGCATTGGGAAGGCCCCGCGGGGCATTACGCTTCGTGCGCAGTCTGCACTTAGAAGACGCTCCCTGGGCCTTTCCCTCACGCTCACTCTGCGCCGGAAGCACTGGGCGCTACCAATGCCTTTCGCGGGGGAGGAGGGAGGGCAGGTAAACAGCCAAGATGGCGGCGGAGAGCGCGGCCCCGGCGAGCGAGGCCGAGGGGATGGGCCTGACCGACCTGCCGAGCGAGCTGCTGGAGCTCATCCTCTGCTGCGACGTGCTGGGAGCCGCCGACATCGGGAGGGTGTCCTGCACCTGCCGCCGGCTGCGGGAGGCGTGCCAGCCCCGCGGCAAGGTGTGGCGGGAGCGGTTCCGCCTCAGGTGGGCACGGGGCGGGAGTGGGGGGGACACGGGCCCTGTCTAACGGGCGGCTTCTCCTCCAAATCCCACGGGATGGGGCCTGGGGAAGCCCGACACTCGGGAAATCAAAGCGCACCCGCCCTCGGGAGACCGCCTCGGGCATCCAGTGCTGCTGGGAGTCTGGTAGTGGGACAGGCACCCCACACGCATCCATCTGGCCTCCCTCGTCACGCTAAGGGAGGCAGCGTTAGCTCAGACCTTCCAAAAGACTTCATTGCTTTCTTGAACTACCTGAAAGGAGGTTGTGGAGAGGAGGGAGCTGGGCTCTTCTCCCAAGTGACAGGGGACAGGACAAGAGGGAATGGCCTCAAGCTCTGCCAGGGGAGATTTAGGCTAGACATTAAGAAAAGGTTTTTCACAGAAAGGGTCATTGTGAATTGGAACAGGCTGACTAGGGAGGGTGTTGATTCACCTTCCCTAGAGGGGTTTAAGGGACAGGTAGATGAGGCACTAAGGGGCATGGTTTGGTGTTTGATAGGAATGGTTGGACTCGATGATCTGGTGGGTCTTTTCCAACCTGGTTGTTCTATGATTCTGTGAAAACACCTGCCATAGCTCGTCCTGCTGTGGGACTTGAGCCTATCGGCGTAGAGAGATATTTGTAGGGCTTCTGGGAAAGCTGTTTTTACAGCAACCCAAATAGGTTGGATCAGCTTTTACTGCTTGTGTGCGTCCTGGGCATCCGCCGGTCTTCAGGAGCGCACCCTGTGACTCCCAGTGTTGCCTGGAGTCTGGCAGTGGGGCAGACACACCCCACACGCATGCATCTGGCCTCTCTTGTCCCACTGAGGTAGGCAGTTAGCTCAGACCTTCCAAAACACTAGCCAAGACTTATCCTGTTGCAGGACTCGTGCCTCTCAGCAGAGAGAAGTATTTATAGGACTTCTGGGAGAGCTGTTTTCACAGCAACCCAAATCCTTTGGATCAACTTTTGCTGCTTGTGGGTTTAGTTTCCCCCAAAGGTAGTCAGAGAGTACCTCATATGGACCTCGCAGTCTTGGAACCCGTAGAATTGTTAATACCTTAGAGTAGGAGCTATTGTTGATATTACTTGCGCTGAAGTGGTTTCAGCAGTTCTGGGCACACCGCTGCTTCAGTGGCGCTGCCAGGCTCTCTACAATAGGGCACACTCCTCTGCTACCTGGTTTTGTCTGGGCTTTGGCACAGGCAAAGTGGTGATATTGCTTTCTCTAATTGCCAGCTGGCTTCTACAATTTACCATTGCTCAAAGGAGAGGATTATTCTCATTTCATGGATGAAAAAGGCTTCTGAACAATTGAAGCTTCCCCAATTTGCTGAGCTATGGCTTGGGATGGCTGGCCAGATACTTTCAGCAATTCAGTGGCTCTAATTTCTGAGGCAAAACTGAAGAGTTGAGGTCCAACAGCTGCAATTGAATGTGGTCGGTAATTAGCACACACAGTGATCCTCCTCTGTCTTTGATAATAGAACTTTTGGCAGGAGTTTGTACATTGACCTTGTTGTCCTGGCTGGACTCCATCATGAGTAATTGCACTTTATCTTCCTAAAATTTTCAATATCATTTCAACCCAAGGAATTATTCTTTCTTATCCCAAAATAAATGACTGTAATTGTTATTACGATGTGGCTGTATCTTGGCGGTAGACAGATGGCGAGGGATCCATTAGGAGAGAGGTGATTCTGTAATGTGACGTTCTTTGGTTAGTTTCCAATTTTATTTGGTAATTGTAGTTAGAGTGTAGTTTTATTATTAACTGGTAGTAGAATACCTTCCATGTGTGGAGAGTTGTAAGAGTGCTTTGGTCCGTTGGTAATAATTTTTATACAGAAGGTGAGATTTAAACATTTGGCATTTATTTGTAAAGGTGAAATATTTATGTGTATATAATTATATACATATAGCTGTACAATTATCTATAGACAGATATATTAATTATGTGTATGTATATATCATAGAATCGTTTGGTTGGAAATGGCCTTTGAGATCATCAAGTCCAACCATACCTGCCCTCTGTTAAACCACAGACTTGAGCACCTCATCTGCCTGTCTTTTAAACACCTTCAGGATTCTGTTTCCCTTCAGTAGATGTTGCCACCAGCAAGGGCTATAGAGGGAACCCTGTTTTGTGCATCCTCTTAATTAGACCCGTGAGGTATCAGGAAGAACACAGAAAGGGTCATTGGGCACTGGAATGGGCTACCCAGGGAGGTGGCTGAGTCACTTTTCCTGAAGGTGTTTAAGGCACAGGTGGACGAGGTGCTAAGAGACATGGTTTAGTGTTTGATAGGAATGGTTGGACTCGATGATCCAGTAGGTCTCTTCCAACCTGGTTATTCTGTGATTCTAAGTTAACTTAAATGTGATACATCTTCAAAATGGCAAACTTTGTTTTTATCATAAAACTCTGCATCTCTTCTACTAATGTGATACCTGTCTTTATCTTACAAGGTTCTAGAGGCAATCTCAAAAGTGTTCAGGATGTTTAGATATTGAAATACCTGGATAGGAACCTTTTGAAGGTTTACATTTGGCAACTTCAGGAAAACTTACTTTTAAATAACTGTTAACATGCAGATGAAATCAGTTGGAGTTATGCTTTGAGGCTTGAGTCAACTATTGGATTGATTTATCCATTCTGTTTAAATTTGTCCTGTGTGTTGGCAGTCTCAGCTCCTCAAGTCACATGGTTACAAAAAACATTTTATGGTTCTAGAGTTTCTGGTGATGTTGAAATACTAACAAAACAGTTCACTTCTGTCTTGCTGTGCAGATGGCCATCGCTGCTGAAATACTACAGCCACACAGACGGTGTTAGCTGGCTTGAAGAATACAAAGCACGGCACAATGCTGGTCTAGAAGCCCAGAGAATTGTAGCTTCATTCTCCAAAAGGTTCTTCTCAGAACATGTAAGTAATCTTCTATATGTGCGTGCAGCAGCCTGGCTCTTGTTTAGTACTTTTTATTAGTTTGTCTTTCCTTTCTCTTCACCTCTTTTTTCAACTATGCAGTCATAAATTCGCTATTTTCTCACTGTGCATGAGGGTCAAAAGGAGAGAGAGAGTTCAGCCTCTAGAGGTGCATAGAGTCTAAAGAGAGAGAGAGTTCAGCCTCTAGAGGTGCACAGAGTCTAAAGAGAGAGAGTGTTCAGCCCCCAGAGGTGCTTAGAGTCTAAAGGGCACTCTATGTATCACATCCAGCTTTTTCTGTATGGCTTTCACAGCTATTTGTTCATTGCTGCATGTTCTAACCTGGCTCTGGGACCTTCGGAAGGACCAATAGTTTGTTGACATATACCACAGCCTATGAATGTCTCTCGGTGCAGACCTTGCCCAAGGATACATTCTGTGAGTTGTCAGAAGTCATTTGCAATCAGAACGAGGCACAATAGGTTCACTGAGCTGGAAAGTATTTATTCCTTACCCAACCATGACACCGAGATGGTTTTGCCTTCTGTGTGAGAAAGGTGGAAATGCAATTTCTCAGCGAAAATTTCCTTGTGCGTGGGACAACAGTGGTTTCAGTGTCTGTTTGCATAGTTGAGGGCTGTGGATTTTGGTTAGCTGTACAATTTGCATCAACCTGAAATTCTGTGGAATAGGTGTAAATGCTGCCCGTAACCTCAGCTGGCTAATAAAGTTCACACAAGAGCCACTAAATGGCCACTCCTCTGTGGCTTCCCTGCCAATACGTTGTGGTCCAGTAGGGAATTCCTTGAAGACAGAGCTGAGATCCTGTGTTGAAATCCTGTTAGCTGGTTTTCAGAAAGGTTTGGCAGCTCAGTTTTCACCTCTGGAGAAAAAGACCATGAGGCCAGTAGGAGATATGTATCTCAGCTGTCCTTTTTGAACAGTTCCACTGCAGATGCAGCAGATACGCATTTCTCCATGGCCAAATGTGTGTCAGGGCATTAACCAGGGGCAGAACCTCCTGGATTCCTGCTGTCTTAATCACATATGCAAAGATTCCTGAGAGACTGTTCAGCAGTACCCAAAGGCCTGATAATGAGGATCATCTACTATGGGATTCAAAAAAACCAGAACAAAGTTGGTTTTGAGACTTTAAATGAAACTGTTCTTTTGGGAAGAATCTGTTGCACTCTGCATAATTTATTGTCTGGTTTGACAGGTCCCTTGTGATGGATTCAGTGACATTGAGACTCTCGGGTGCCCAAGTCATTTTTTTGAGGATGAGCTGATGTGTATCCTTAACATGGAAGGAAGGTACGAAAGAGAGGGATTAGAACTGAAAGGGGCTTTTCCTCTTAGACCATTTGAAGGAGAACAGTCTGGTGATGAATGCCTGACCTCAGCTTTTGTCCTTTTGTCATTGATAAGACAAAATCCCCAGGCTTTCCAAGCCTAGGAAATATTGGGGTGTGTTTGATTTCAGAATAAATCTAATAGTCCCAGAAGAAAACATGTAAAGTGTTCTTCAAGAAAGCGGTCCTCTAGCTTCGTGTTGCTGTTTGTTGCTTGTTTCCTTGCCAGTTCATGACCCTCTTCTCTGCGACAGTTTTCAGTTAAGGAGTTCTTTATTTAAACTCTGATCAGTTAGCTTAACTGATTTGCAGAATGAGGCTACAGCACTGGAGGGAAGCAGGAATACTCGGTGAGGAATCCCACCATTAATCCCTGTATCATGAAACTACATGTTTTTTTCTCCCCTATTCTTGTTGCTTTTCTTATCTGGAGCAAGTTGGCACAGTCTCTTCCCAAATAAGCAACTGGTTTTAATTCATCCACTGGAAAATTAGTAAAATTATTTAAATTATTCAGAGATGTGAAATGCCAAACAGGTAAATAAAACTTCTGGCTTGCATCTGCCTAGGTGTTCCCACCACCATGGTTAAGACTGAGTGAGATGAATAAGTCACTGCTCTACTTGAGGGGTTTTCTGCTGGTAGGATATAAACCATGCTGATTTTGCTGTGATACGAAGCAGCCATAGATTGGTCTTAATAGAGTCTAATAGCCTTGATTAAAGGGACTGTTAGTAGAGCTGGAAAAAACATAACTGTAACAGCAATCATCTAATTTTTGTTTTTTCACATCCATTTTATTACCTTCTCTGTTTGAACTGGAACTAAACATCGCTCATTTGAGCTTTTGAGCCTTTATACTGGCCAAATGTCTCCCCATAAAGCAGAATTGATGCTAATTGCACGCTGATTAAGCTGTAGTCATTGCAATTCAGGAGCATTAGGCTAAATCATTTCCCTGGAAGATATCCCAATAAAGCAGTTGCCCCTATTGAGTATCCCAATTTATTGGAAGAGGATAAAGTATTATGAGGTTTGATTGTTCTGACCAGTAGGATGGAGAAAGCTGATTTGACCTGCAGTCTGGAGGAGAGGAAATGTATGCAGGGAAAGAGGGTTGTTTTCTGAAGAAGGAAACAGGACTAGTTCTAAACATATGGCAAGGGCAGAGCCTGGGAATCAGTGGAATTCTCCCTTTGGGTTTTTGGGAGCCAGGGCTTTGTGCTATTCCTGACCATTTAGTGTAAAAGTGCTCAGTGACACCGAGCCAGGGCTTGCTTAGATGTGTATGATTTGAGTGCTCTGAATTGGTCTGTGGTATTTCAGGCAACCTTTTCAGACCTTACCTGGACTGTAACCAGCACTCTGCTGCTGCTTCCTGAGCCCTCTGCCTTCACTTGTGCATTTAGAAAGTGAAGGGGCTTTACTATCAAAGCTGTAAAGTTATGGATTGTGTGATCCACAGACCAAATGTTGACCTCTTCCTGCCTTTTCAAAGCGACACAGGTGATTTTTCTCTGGGGAATTTTTTTCCCCCCTTCTGAATACCATTGGACCTACGTTGATTAATTTGTTTTTAATGGTGAGAGAGTATTTTAAGTTTTATTCTGGAGGAATTCAGTCAGATGGGGGGGGGGGTACTATTTTATATATAAAACATGGGATTTTAATCTGATATTCTTGAGCTGCTTTAATTAGAATCTGTGCTGTTTTCCGTGATACCACATCTTCTCAAAATTATATATTGGAGATAAGATAAAAATTGGAGATAAGAACAATGTTTTGCCAGTATCTTACATTGTGGGTTTTTTGTTGATGAGTTTCCTTTTAAACTTTTATCTTTTTTGTTGACTTTTCGGTGATTGTGATGTTGTCAGTCCTCTTTAGAAAAGCAACAATCTCAGTTGTATACCTGTATTCACTGGAAAAATTAAATCAAATTAAAATACTTGTTTAGGGCAATACTGCTTTCTGTATTTAAATATGCAGGAAAGGTCTAACCTGGAAATACTATGCAAAGAAAATTCTGTACTTCCTACGGCAACAGAATATATTAAAAAATCTGAAGGAGTATCTGCAACGCCCAACTGATCAGCAGTCATTTTTGGAGGGTAAGTCTTTTGCAGCAGTACCACACAGCGCACCTAATGACAGCTTTCTGTTATTGATTTACTTGCTGGGAGAGTCCCTTGCTTATATTTCAGCTAGTCCTTGGACGAGTTTGGATTTTGATGTACCTGAAATCCTCAGCATCTTGCCGCAGTCAGGATTACATTAGTTTCTGGCAGTGCTGTCTGCTTGAAGAGTTGCCCATGGACAGGGGAGCTGAAAAGCAGCAGGGAAACTGTTAAAACACCTGCATTTGAATCTTGAACAGTGCATTGAAAAAAATCGGTGGTAGCTTGCCATCCTAATTAGCCGACATCACAAAAACATTTTAATTGTCTCCGGTGGCTGAATGTGGCCAGACCAAACGATCTGATTTTGAGTCAGCTGCCTACTGTCTCTTTTCAGAAGAGCCTTTCAGAGAGGGACAAGGAACGAGCAACAGGCAGGGGTAGTTGTTGTTGCAGCTCACAACCTGTGCACTGTGGCCTTTTCTCGAGAGCTGTCTGGCTGCTGGACTGTTGAATTTGTGCAGTGATTGGGAGTCCAGTCACACAGTGGGAAGTTGCGTGCACCTGCTGTGAAGAAACAGAAGGCTTTTCTGCAATTCATGACCTGAGTCTGGTGGATTATTCTCTGCTTCAGGCTTTCTATGGAGAAGATGGTCTTCTGAATGGGACAAAAATTGCTAACGTGTGTAGAAGAGTCCCTCATTCTTGATACATACCTCAAAAATGCCGTAGGAAAGGAGTCTCTGGCACCAAAACTGCTTCCTGTTAGTGGCAGTAGACTTTGAAGAAGGGCCTGTGTTAGAGCGAAAAGAGAAAGCTAAAAGTAGCTTCTTCTGGAAACCACCAGGACAGTTAATAAGGTGACTTAATCATGCAGTTCAAAAATATATGTGTTTCTCTGCCATGGAGGTGCTGTTAGACAACAGTGAGTCTTCCACAGAACTTCACCTGGTCAGCAGGGAGAGCACTAGTTCAGAGGCTTTGAAAAGAGCAGTGGTGACAAGATGACAAGGAGACAATTAGGAGAAAGTTCTGTATTTTTTTCCTGCAGATGTTTGATGGAAGAGGCATGGGCAGAAGGAAAATGGAAATCTATAATAGATGTGAAGATGGAGAGCAGGCATGGAGGGGAAAGGTGTATGTAGCAGAACAGGGAATGATGGGCAAAATGATAGCTATGGAGGATATGACAGGAGGAAATCAGAACAGAAGCCAGAGTTAATTTGAGATTGTTTCAGGCTCTGAATAAAAAAAACTAAATTGGGAGAGTGCCAGGAGATGCAGGATACCTGCTCAATATACAAATCTATTGCTTTCCTTTTCAGAATGGTGCAGAGAGGAATACTGATTCTTAATTGGCATTTATTGTGTCAGCTGCTTCTTTGCATTTTATGTGATAAATCCAGTATATTAATGCAGATTTTAGAAGGAAAGCTCTTGTGTTCTGCTTGCTGCATGCCTGGAATTTTGAGTAGATAAAACTAAGCACAGAGTAAAACTTAAGTCCTGTTTCTTATATAGTTTGTTTTTTCCAGGTGCTGTTTTAATTGACCAATACTGTAACCCACTGTCGGACATCTGCTTAAAAAGCGTCCAGGCACAGGTGGATGACATCGCAGATAAAGTGCGTGAAGTCCTGCGATCGAAAAATCCAAGGCATCCCAGCTTAGCTTCCAAGGCAGGTACTGTACAGAAACATATGTTTTACTGCAGAGCAACCCTGCAAGTCGATACAGGCAGACAGGGTGAAATGGCTGTGGAATTACTGCAGCTTAAAGAGCTGTTGTTCTTTATCCCCTGGCAGGCATATTCTGACATTTGCTTAAACAATCATTCAGGAAAAAGCCGTTTGTTCAGTTACACGAGCTCAGCCCAGTTCATCTGATGCTGTCTAACCTAAAAGGTTTGGGAGGGGAATTTTTTTTTTCCGTTTGTCCCTGAAGTCTTCAGTAGTCTTGATGTGTGTAGCAGGGCTGTAGAATAAGGGATCTACCTCTTTTCCTTTGCAAGTCTCAAAGTTGACAGCAATAGAAGAGGTACATGCTTTAACATCTCCAAAGGTCAGGCAGTGTCTTGTTCTTTGAGTTTTATAACCATTATCTAACATTTGCTGCCTTTCAAAGAGAGAATGAGTAATCTGTATGTGTGGATTCACCAAGCTGGAACTCCCAAGCAGTGAAAGTGCACTTCCCATGCCTGAGCAGTGTTGGTGTGTCCAGCTGCAGTACTGTGCTGGTACAGGGTGCTTAGGATCCAGTCCTCCAGCTGCAAAACGAAGTGGGGCAGCACTGGTACACAACCAAGGAGCTTTGGCGATCCCTTAAGCCAGGCCATGTTGTGAGTGCAGTGCTAGGGCTCTGCGGTGCTGTGATCAGCTCCAGCAGCTCTCTTGACTCTGAATTGGGATGAGTCTCTTCTGTTCTCAGTCCATATGAAGAATTTTGGTATTAGGTTCATTGCATAAAGATTAAGTACCCTTGTTTTCTTAGTCTTTATTTCTTTGCATGTCCTTTTAGGAGAGGTCCAGATTCCAGAAGTGGAGCTTCAGCGGCAGGTACTTGATGCTATGAATTGTGTCCTGTATGAACAGTTAAAGTACAAAGGAAACGAGCTGGATTACTATAACTCCCTCAATTCATACATTCACCAGGTACGTGTATGTAAGGCAAAAGCTAGGAGGCTGCAAGGCTCGAGACGTTATTTGTGGTGCTTTTTTTGTCTGAATGTAGTCAGACAAGTAATTCTCTCTGAACAATTTGCTGTAAAGTCAATATGATGTCATCTGTTAGTATATATTCTGTCAAGCTGGTGTATTTTCATTTGTGAAGTAAAACTTAAGCAGTTTGTGTTTTTCTCAATATGTTTTTGTCACATTTTTATCCCCCAGGTTTTGATCCGCAGGACAGGAATTCCCATCAGTTTGTCTGTGCTTTATTTAACGATTGCCAGGCAGCTGGGAGTCAGACTTGAACCAGTCAACTTCCCCAGCCATTTTCTGCTGCGATGGTGTCAAGGAAAGAAAGGGTGAGTGACTTGAATTTTGAAGTTGTGACTACAGTAATAAAAGCCAGAAAGCATTTACAGTTCTAGACCTATAACAGGATGTTTAGTTGTTTTCCATCTGTAATTATAATGTAAACGGAGGAAAAGATCTGACCTCTAAAATAGTTTTCCCAGAACTCAGCAGCTTTGCTGCTGCTGAATGGTAACAGTTTTCCTGAGTATGAAATAATAGTAACCTTGAGGTCATAGCTCTCTTCCTTGAGAAAATTAAGAAAAAATTAAAAGAATAAAAAAAGCACTGATTTCACTTAGCCTTTCCTAGCAAAGTTGCTAGAGACCACTGCTGTTGTTCTGTGTGCTCATTTAATTCTCTGAGTCAGTGCAGAATGCGTCTTTGCCGAGATCACCATCAATTTACAGAAACCTGTATTCTGTGAATGATGTCAGCAGTCCAATTTGGAGTGATGGTTTATCTTTATCTACCCTTTTGGCACTAGGTTGCCATATGCGTGGGTTCTGTTACACTTCCCGGTGCAGCATCATAATAAAACAAACAGAGCAAACCTGAAAATATCTGAAGGAAAGAACTAGCATGATTGAGAGAAAAATCCCCTAAATTTCTCCGTCTTTTCCCATAAATGTTTATCTGAAGAAGCAGCTAGGAGAGAGAAGGTACCAGGGAATCTCTTTGTAGAAGGTAGCTGAGGGATGAATGACGGTTGTTTTACAAACAAGCTTGAAAGTGCAGAGGGAAGGACAGAAATAAGAATCCTGCTTTACCATCAGAGCTATCATCACAAGTTTCCTTGTTGTTTCATTAGAAGCACAGATATTTTTGACTACACCTACATTGATGCCTTTGGGAAGGGGAAGCAGCTGACAGTGAAGGAGTGCGAGTACCTTATTGGCCACCATGTGACAGAGGAGTTCTATGGAGTGGTGACTTCAAAAGAGGTTTTGCAGCGTATGGTGGGAAATCTCCTAAACCTTGGCAAGCGGTGAGTTGAAGATTGATCATCTGACCTGAAAGGCCTATGTGGAACAGAACCTGGAGTATTCTGCCTGCATGTCAATACTGCTTCTTCATGCTATTTGAGACGGTGCTTTAAAAAGGTGGCAGTCACCCCAGGGATCTTGAAAATTGTCTATCATGTTGCATTGCCACCTGCAGCAGTATTGTGTGAAAACAAGAATATTTAGTACAACTAGTCCCCCTCAAGAAAATGGACAGATCGTGTTTATTTCTGTGTGAAAAGCTGATAGGGACTGTCCACCTTGAGAGCAGAGACTGTTATCATCTGGTAAGCATAACCCTCATGCTCAAAAGAGCAGTTGTAAAGGTACTGTTGGTTTTATTTTCACTTGCCCCTGATATTCACTTTCGCAAACCATAGGCAGAAGTCACAGAGTGAAAGGGTAGCTTTAAGTGTAATTAAACTAGGAGAACAAAAGCATAGAGAATGAATTCTCTATGTAGGATTATTTGACCAAATAAAATACCAGTGAAGTGGGAGGGTAGAGTCCAGTTTTCCATCATGTACCATTTTTCCCTTTGAGCAGGCTGTTGGATATGATGAGTGACAGGCAGTCCCGAACTCATTCTTATTGAATAAGCGTGCTTGTACCTGTAGCATCATATACCCTGCACGCTGGAGTACTGGGTATAGGGATTGGAAGAACTAGCCTTACAATTGAGTTTCTTTTTTGCTGGCAGAGAAAGCACTGATCAGTCTTACCAACTCTTGAGAAACTCGCTGGATCTGTACCTGGCCATGTATCCGGACAATGTGCAGCATCTAATGCTCCAGGCTAGGTTATACTTCCACCTGGGAATCTGGCCAGAAAAGGTACCTCGCCACTCGGTCCTGTGTTTTCTGATGGCTAAGCGCTGTTAACACCAGTCTATTGATTTTGGGGCTACATCAGCTTGCATTACAGTCTGCCACAAGTTGTTTCTGCAATAAACAGAATTGAACAAGTTATCATGTTTCAGAGAATCAATTTCTGCTATGGCAATCAGGGAAGGGAGGATGATTCTTGCTTGCTTGCCCTACAGGAGATTTGTGAACAGTCTCAAGTCTGAGCCATAATTTGTGATTTAATGCCCAAGTCTGACAGTTCGTCTTGCAATCAATAGTGTGGACTTGTAGCTGTAACTTATAAGAGTATTCTATTTAGTTTATGCCTAGATTATGGTGATGGTGGTAAAACTCCTGCTGGGCTCACTTTAAAGGAGAAATTACCGTACTAGAAAACTTGTAGGAAATTCTTTTTTAGAAACATGATCAAAGTTGTTCTCCAAAACCTTCACTATGCGATCAGCAGCTCTTGTGAAAAAGCAACTTTAAAAGAGCCACAAGAACAGGAGTATTGATACCACTTTCTTGTGGTTTAATCCCAACCAACAACTAAGCACCACACAGCCACTCATTCCCCCCTGATGCAGTAGTTATAGTGTCAGTGCTGGTGGACTGGTGTTCTGGGTGCGCAGGGTTTGCTGCTTTGAGAGCACCTCAAAGTTAGTGTTCTGTAATCATCCTGAGACAAGCAGGTTCTCTGTCTCCTGTTCACTGCTTAAGGATACAGACAGCATCATAGAGATTATTTGCATTTCCTTCTGTGCTGCCCTATTTTTTGTTTACAAAGGTCTGTAGTGATAGGACGAGGGGCAGATTTAGACTAGACGTAAGGAAGAATTTCTTCACTGAGAATGGTGAGGCCCTGGAACAGGTTGCCCAGGGAATTTGTGGATGCTCCATCCCTGGAGATGTTCAAGGTCAGGTTGGATGGGCCTTGGGCAGCAGTGGGATGTGACCCACTGGTGGAGGGGTTGGAACTAGATGATGTTTAAGGTCCTACCAACCCAACCTATTCTATGATTCCTCTGCCGGGCTCCCACAGACATGCTGTTTGCTTTCAAGTTCAGCAGAAGTCCTCTGGAATCACTTCACAGCAGCAGTTTGGGAGAGTAGCAACACGTTTTCTTAACATTTAGAAACTTTGAAAGTCATCATTGCCCTGTGGTTGCAAAATGCAATGTGATTAGCTTGTATGACTTAGTTTTAAGGAGCGACTGTGCTCAGCAGTGCCCTTCCTGGGAAATGGAGAGCTTTACAAGTGCGAAAGGAGAGGACTGTTTGCAATTTCTGCAGGCTAAGCAAGTGGGAAGAACTCCTTGGGAGCCTGTAGCTAGAGCAGAGGTTCTTATTTCTGTGTGGAAAACTCATGTGGTGGACTGGCACTTAGACTCAGCTCACTCAAGAGATACTGTATGTATTTGTAAGTCATGGACTGCTGTACAGACTTGTTCTGAATCTTTTCTTTTTGGTTGCTGAAGGTTCTGGACATCTTGCAGCATATTCAGGCCTTGGACCCATCCCAGCATGGGGCCGTGGGGTACTTGGTCCAGCACACTTTAGAGCACATTGAGCGCCGGAAGGAGGAGGTGGGACCTGAGGTGAAGCACCGCTCAGATGAGAAGCACAAAGAGGTCTGCTTTTCCATCGGGCTCATTATGAAACACAAGAGGTGAGCTCTTCAAAACCTTCCCCACGTTAGCAGGCTGTACTATAGCAACAAGCATGGAAATGTTTGTTCTTACAGTAATGAGATGTGATTTTATCTGCCAGGGAGGTATCTGGAGTGGAAAATGACAGGGGTATGCATCTATGCCATGTACCTCACAGAAAAATGGGAGTAGCTCTGTCCATTCTTTGAGAGCACGAGTGTATTCACTGCTGTTTGCTTGCAGAGAGAAGTCTGTGAGGTGACTTGTCTGAGTCACCATATATTGCACAGCTAAAATTTCCACTTCCCAGAGCTCTCAAAGGAAGATCAGTAATCAGTTAATGAGGGACCGTGGAATAGAACTGACTTCATAAGACTGTAAGATGCCTAAGACAGCTTAAGAATCTTCCCCAGTGCTATAATTACCCCCTTTTCCAGCACTGCACAGAGGCTTTGTGTTCTTATCTGTACTCTCTGCCAGAGTGACATGCCAGCCCTGTGCCACTTCTCCAGCTCAACAAGGCATCTGGAGCATATTTTAAGGGCACCAGCAATGACAGTTATAATACTTGGTGATTAATTGCATAAATAATCGGGAAATAACAATGATTTTGTATCTGGGAGCTCAGGATTGGGGTTGCTGCTTCGGTGTGATGGGCATTAGTTGCACAACAGTACAATGATTGACTCTATTTCTTGTTTCCTGTTCTCCTGATTGCTGACTTTCAGTCTCTTTCCCATTTTCGTTTCTTGCTTGCACTTGGTTTTCCTTTGTCTTCGGCTGTTTGTTCCTGTCTGTTTATCCAGTCACTCCTAGTCATTTCCCTCCACCTCAAAATACACACACATATGTACACAATCTTTCTGAACTAATTTTCCACCCACCCCTTGTCCTCTCCCCTTGTGCCAACAGGAGGCTGCTGCCCTGTTTGTTCTTTATTAGTTTTGAGAAGGAGCTACCTCTGGTGTTTTCAGTCTTTGGTGAAGTTTTTTTTTTTTTTAATTAGATACGGCTATAACTGCGTCATTTGTGGCTGGGATCCTGCCTGCATGATGGGGCATGAATGGATCCGGAATATGAATGTCCACAGCCTTCCAAATGGCCCCCACCAGCCTTTCTACAACGTGCTAGTGGAGGATGGCTCTTGCAGATATGCTGCTCAAGGTGAGCAGGAGTCTCCTGTGTTTACTATCTGTTTAAAAGTAGTTAGGAGAAGGGGATGCTTAAGTGATTAACTCTTAAGTATGAAACAGAAACTTCGTTAAGGTTGAGGTAGGAAAAAAAAATATCTTTAAGTCATAGACTGCATTGTTTGCTCTTCATGAAATCTGTACTGTTAAGAATGAACGTTAAGGACACTGTGTAATCTCCTTTTGACTTAGAAATGTGTTTTGGACATTGATTGGTTTTATGGTGTACACCATGATGGTTTGAAAGAGGTAATTCAGCTTTTGCTCAAGTCTGAAGTTGTGTCAGCAGCTCTCATTCTTTGAAATTACAGCTGTGCTTTGGGCAAGACCTCAAAATAGGAACTAGTGAGAGGAGAGCGTGCAAACTTTGCTTGTCAGGGCATAGTTCTGAGTAGCTTCCATCAAGAGGCTGTGTATGCCAGGATCCCAGAGGACACAGATGGCATGGCTTTTAGTGACGCTTCTGATGGGAATGGAACAAAAGCAAATGTCTCTTCCAGACTTCTTTGCATTTGGGAAATCTCGATGCCCATGCTTTATCCAATAAGGTATCCATAGGAAAAGAAATTTTTGTCTAGGATACAAGAATTGTTGAACTGAGGTTCAAAAGGAAAAAAGAACTTTATGTAGAAGTCTGTGTTGTTGTAAACAGTGTTTCTTTGCCTCATCTTTGTTCTTCCTGTGATATGGTGGCGTCCCATCCAGCTAGCTGGGCAGCTGTGCATCCCGACTTTCTTAAAACAGGACATGGAAGCTGCCAGAGGAAAAATGCTGAACAAGACATAGTTCATCTCTTTCACTGGGGGTCACTCCCCAGCATGTTTTGATCTTGTACATGTAAGCAAGAGGTGATTTTACAGGAGAGTACCCCTACCTTTTTAGATTTAAAGTACAGGTGTTTCTCAGTGTCCCAAGAGTTTCTTTATATTCGGACATCCAAAAAGATGAAGCGGGGACCGGAAATATTGCAGCTCAGCCTTTATGGCTCATATTAGGCAGCACTTGGCCTCTCAGAGAGTCTTTGAAACCAAAAACTCTGTGTGCCAGGTGTTTGTATTAAAATATGCATCCAATAATGGTCCACAGTGCTTCTGGGGCTGAGTCATCTCGCATACATTTTGTCTAATTGTTTATAAACAACTGTAATGCTGACTGGTTCCAGAACACGAAGAACTTCAGCTAAGCTGTAGGTTGTCACCATCATCTCTGTGCATCCAAGCATTTCGTATTTCTAGAGAAGACTGAAATGTTTCTTGCTACCTGACCATGAAGTATACCCTCTGAAATACATCCTCAGGTTATTTTGGAAGAGACTATTCCATAACTTACTAATGAGACTTTGGGAGGTGATGGTAGATTTATACTGAGAGAATCTTAAACCAGTCTGCACACAAAGTTTTATCTAACCAGCTCAGAAATAACACTATGTTTATGATAGTAACATGCCCCAGACTGAGTCCTTCCTTTAAATGTGTAGGTTGAGCAGTAGCTCATTCCAAAACACCTGTCTCATATAACGAGTTTGGTATTTACCTGTCCACTCTTGCCTGCCTTCTGTTTGCTTTGTAGCAGCCCAGGTCAGCTGTCTGTGCTCAGAACTGCTAGTCAGCATGTTTCTCAGGCTCTCCACCTAGTGCTGAACTTGCACGTCTCGGTCTCTTCGCCCTTGCCAGCTCCTGTTTTGTCACTGTGTTTTTCCCTTGTACACAGCTCACTGCTCAGACGTGCTTCTGCAGAGCGTATGGGAGTGTAAATTGTTTCCCGCAGTGTTGCAGTGTACAAAAAAAAGGTACTTTGGAAGCCTTTAGGACTGCACCAGCCCACTGAGGCATAGAAAGCTCTTGGGATTTCAGCTGCACGCACTTCAAGGAGCCTGTATGGATTAATATCATAGAATTGTAGAGTGGTTTGTATTGGAAGGGACCATGAAGGTCGTGCAGTCCAAGCCACGAGCAGTGAGCGGGTACATCTTCAACTGGATCAGGTTGCTCAGAGCCCCATCCAGCCTGGCCTTGAACACCTCCAGGGATGGGGCATCTATCACTAACCTGGACAACCTGTGCCAGTACTTCACCACCCTCAGTGAAAACTACGTCTTCCTAAGATCCAGTCTAAACTTCTCTTTTGGTTTGAAACCATCACCCCTTGTCCTGTTGCTACCGACGCTGCTAAAATATTTTTCCTTATCTTTCTTATCAGCCCCCTTTAAGTATTGAAAGGCTTCAGTAAGGTCTCATTGGAGTCTTCTCCGAGATGAAAAATCCCATCTCTCCTTTCTTCATAGAGGAGTTGTTCCAGGCCTTTGATCATTTTTGTGGCCTCCTCTGGACTGACTCTAGGAGGTCCGTGTCCTTGTGCTGAGAACTCCATTGCTCCTGGATGCAGGGCTCCAGATGAGGTGTCACCAGAGCAGAGAGGGAGAATCCCCTCCCTTGCCCTGCTTGCTGTGCTTCTTTTGTTGCAGCCCTGGATGTTATTGGCCTTCTGGCTGCAAGCACATATAGTTGGCTCATGTTTAGCCTCTCATCCACCAGAACCCCCAGGCCCTTCTCCACAGAGCTGCTCTCAATCTGTTCATCTCCCTGCTTGTTTCAATGTTGAGGGCTGCCTTAACCCAGATGCAGGACCTTGCATATGATATGTGTGCTTTTTGCAGTGAACCGAGTAGTTTCAGAGGCAGATTAGTTATTCCTCACTGGTGTTCTCTGCGTCCCATCTTGTTCCCACCCTGCCTTGCAGATAAGTCAGACTTTGGGGCCTGGGCAGGTTTTCTTTCTACGTATATGTCTGGTACTTTGCTGGAAAAAAATGACATCATTTGGGGACTGCCGCAGGGCACCTGGGCACGTGATTTACTGCTGGGCTGCCTCCCAGTCACACTGCCTGTACAAATACTGCGGGACCAAAGGGACCCTCAGCGTAGGTCACCTTTGCATTTTAATGCCAGCGCTTCCGTGGTGTTTAACTGTAGGGCTTAATCAGCTTATCTTTTAGGACAAAAGAGGGGTTGAGCTGCTCTGAGAAAGAATCAGCATGCTGTTCTTAGTTACTTCCTCTTATCTTCAGGGAATTTGGGTTTAGAAAAGTCAGTTTTGCTGAGGGAGTTGCTTGAAAACTAGTCTGATGACCCAACATGGTTGAACCGCAGGCTGGTGACTTAGAGCCGGAAAGAATTCTGCTTCTCTACCAGGACAGCCTTGTGCAGTCAGCCTCACCTTGGAGCGCTGGAGAAGGACCTCTCCTAGCAACCAGTCTCCCACGGGATATGGGGGATCAAAGCTCAGTGCAGTAGCTTCTCCCTGCACTTAGAACCCAAAGCTGTCACCTGCAGAGTGGGAGCAGGTTGGCATCGTTGCAAGCATAAAACAGCTTTCATGACACTAGTGAATAGGATCGGAATCACATAGGACACGAGGCTCTGTAAGCAATCGTACTGGCGTACACAGTGTGTACTTTCCTGTATTAGAGTTTTCTTTTCTTTAAAGTATCATGAGGTAGTATTTCTAGGAACAGAAGCAAGACTTGAGAGAGGCGTGGGATTTATTGCTTTGCAGCAGGCCATTTCATGTGCTGATAATGGATTCTTTTCCTTTCCTAATAGAGAACCTGGAATACAACTCCGAGCCTCGGGAGATCTCTCACCCTGACATCGGCCGCTATTTTTCAGAGTTCACCGGCTTTCACTACGTAGCAAACACCGAGCAAGAAATTCGGTACCCAGAGGATATGGAGTTCACACGTGCCACGGTTCAGAAGATCTACAGTTCAGGCAAGGAGTGAGTGCAGAAGGCATTGCGAGGACAGAAGCAGATGGAGTGTAGCTTTACCCTCTTTGCAGAACTTGCATGGAAGGCAAGATTGGTGACAATCCTTTGGCTTAATGCAATTAAAACTGCGTTGAAAATTGCGCTGAACTTTGTAATTGGTGCTATAGCATCTTCCCATTGCCTGCCTGCCCACTCTGACCCAAAGGCACAGGACACAGTCACAGCTGAGGCCAAGCGTAAGGATCTTGTAGCGATAGTCACGCTGGGAAGCGTGTTGTTCTTTGGAAGGATTTGCACATACTGCTCATTCTGTGATGATCTCGCCTAGAAGGTCTATGAACCAAGGTCTTCAGTGTGGGATGTGGAAGAACCCCCTCTACCAGAGAAGGAAATTGTGTGTCCTTGCAATATTGTGGGGTTTTTGTTTGGTTGTGTTTTGTTTAGGGTTTTTTTTTAATATATCCATCTCACGCAGGTGATAGTTTTTGAAGTCTACGTTTCACTGTTGTCTTCTCAAGTTTGAATTTCTGGTTAGATTTTGCTTTACCTCTGTTGTCTCATTGTTCATAGAGCTACTGTTCTGGTTCTGAATATCCTTATGAGCTGGGAAAGAGCCCCAGCAACACAACCAGCTGGGCTTCTACGGGTGGCAAGCACGGTGGTAACTCTGAGGTCCGTTTGGCCTAATGCAGGAGATGAGCTTCTAACCCTTTTCTGTGCCTGCCAAACACACCCATTCCTTGTTCTTTGATCTATTCATTCTGCATGTCTAAGGAAGGATCTGCAGCACAGCTGGGAGTGCTCCCAGGATGATTTTGAACCTTGTGTCACTGGTTTATGAAAGCTTTGAGCTCAGTGACAGAATGACTTTGATATATGAGGAGAGTTTCCACTCACTGCTGTCTTCAGGCTGGAGGTATTTATGCAATACAGTGGGATCGTGACTGGAAACGGGCCAAGCCTGGAGTCAGCCAGACTATCTATGGAGGAGAGATGTTAATTCCTGCAGCTTGAGACCTTCCTCGTTTTTGCCAAAAGAGAATGGATTTTGGGAGAGCGCATACTCTGCTGCCCAGGAGGGAAGAGCTTTAGCAGCTCAAGGTACATGAAATTTAACACGTCTTAAAGGCTCAGATGGAACTAATGCAGGAAAGGTTTTCCTCTGGACTCAGGTGTTATGAGGTGCAACGTGGTGGTGTTTGTGCATACACAGAGCCCGCACATGGTTGTGGTTTCTATAACATCTGTAGAGTATCTGCAGTGAGCATCCTGTCCCTGTCCAGTCGCCGTACAGTTGTTGTGTCAGAGGTGAGAAATAGGTTCTGTCCCCTGTAGCGTTAGGTAGAGGCTCTTCGTCTACTGTGGCACTTAAAATATCACCACATCAAGTCACACAGCCCTCCTCTTAAAGGAATGCTTGACCTGCATGCCCTCCTGTTAAAACATCGAGCACTGATTGAATATGAGAAATAACTACTCTAAGCAAGTGCTTTTGCTGGTGATGTGGTGCTGGTCTGCAGGAATCCTGGTGCTTTGGGAAGAGCAGCCCTGTGGTTAGTGCCAAGGAATCCAGAAGGTGCTGTACTCCAAGTAGGACTATGAAACTTGGTCCTGAAATAAATTCTTCCTTCCCTCCAAATTTATCTGGAAGCAGACTGGATCCAGTGGAAGGCAGGATAGGGAGTTGTCAGGCAAAATCTGAACACCCATCTCTTGGTTTTGAGTGTTGGAGTAGTCCCCAACGTTCCAACCCGTTCTGAGGGGTGAAAGCAGAACCCAGAAGATTCCTTGCAGGGATGCAAGGGTGGGAATGGGACTGTGGAGTCACAAGGCTGATGCTGGTGGCTGAGAACACGCATGCAGGAGCAGGGCCTGGAATTCCTATTCCTAGTGTTTGAGGCAGGCTTTGCAACAGCACAGGTACCAGTGAGTTTCCTGGGGCTTTGTGTTCCCCTCTGCCAAAGGGGTGATCTGCCGATGCCTCTCAAGAGAATTGCCACGTACTGAGCTCATACGAGTCCTCAGCAAGAAATGCAGCTTGAACACCAAGGAGAATTGTGCCATAAAAAAAGCCCCAGAAGTCAAGCTGCCCAGTTTCTCAGCTGGTGCTGGACAATCCAACCCTCTTGAAAACATGCTACGTAGCCGTTCTATCCATCTTTTTGTGGCCACTCTGCATTTACACTCTGAAGAGGATCCAGACTTAGGGGAAGTGTGGGAGCTGTTCTTCAGACAGTTCACACACACTTCCCCCACCCACAGACTCAACCATTTCCGTTTTTGCATGGGGTGCAGGAGGTGTTTCTGTGCAGTGGGACAGATGTACTGCACGTGGCTCCTGTACACAAGGCAAAGCAGCCAGCCCTGTAACTGAAACCTCTTGCCCCTTCAGCAAACATCTTGCCTGCCTGCTTCACTGTGCAGACTGCATCAGTGCATGGTCGCGTATTTGTTGGTGTCATCCAGGAATGCAGCCAAATTCAGAAGAGACTAGAGGCATTTCAGTTGACACCGCACATCATCATCAGCATGGGCTCCAGGTCTGATTTTGGTACTTCAGAAAAACCAAAGGGTTGTTCCTGCTGCTGCCTGTGAGTTGAGTCTTGGTCTGAACCAGGAGGAATTCTTATGTCAGTATTTTCAGGAGACCAATTTTCAGGAGCCCAAGCAGCCACTGAAAACATAAAAAAATACAAAGATGCCTCTGGAGGTGCACATCTGTTCCCACTGGCTAAGCAGCCGAGGTCCAGCACAGCTGGGAAGCACCTGTTGGGACAGAAAAGGTCATTGGGCATTGGAACAAACTGCGCAGGGAGGTGGTTGAGTCACTTTCCCTGGAGG
The DNA here is from genome assembly GCA_033558105.1 of Coccyzus lansbergi. NCBI lineage: Eukaryota > Metazoa > Chordata > Aves > Cuculiformes > Coccyzidae > Coccyzus > Coccyzus lansbergi. The sequence continues at coordinate 223,625 of JAUMJK010000266.1, read as the reverse complement.
GGTTTAAGGCACGGGTGGACGAGGTGCTGAGGAACATGGGTTAGTAACTGATGGGAATGGTTGGACTTCATCTGGTGGGTCTCTTCCAACCTGGTTATTCTGTGATTGGATGCTGGAGGGCACACTGGGTGTTTGCCCTGCAGCAGGCAGCTCATCTGTCCCTGTCCCGGCAGCACAAGGATCTTTGCTGTCACCGTGTACCCAAGAAGACAGCACTGGATCCCAAATGTTCCTTGTGTCTGTGAGCAACGTCTGGGTCCGTGTGAATGTACATACGTTAAAGATATACAGATGCTTAAAATATACACTGTGATTTGTCCTGTCGTGCTTGTGCAGAGTCCATTTGGGAAAAGGGATGTTTTGCTTTCTGGAGAAGACAAGTTTGCTGCCCTCTCTTACCTGACTTTGCTCACCCCATCCCGGTGAGTGGAAGGACTGTCCTCTAATACCAAAGTCCTGAGTTCCCTGTATGCAGAGGGATTGAATTCCTCTCTTTTCTCTGTCTTTCTCTGTCCTCAGCCATCCGTCCTGGGGACAGAACAGCCGAGTTTAATGGCATTCTGTAGGGTGAAGGGAAAAATACAGAGGAGGGGAAAGGCTTTAATAAAATAAACCAGCCTGACTTGCTCCCCACGGCCAGAGCTGGGGAATTTGCTCTTCCCCTCACTGGTGGAGGACAGGGGTCTCTGCCAGGGCTGGGAGCAAGGAGATGGCAAGGCCCACTCGACCAAGCAGAACATGCTGGCCCTGCACGGTCTGGGGCCCCAACTGGCACCTCTAGCCACGAGGAGAGATGGGGTTCTCTCCCTTAGAGGGATCCTGTCTTCAAAACCCATCCAGTCCCAACCCCACTGCCGTGGGCAGGGACACCTCCCACTGCATTAGGTTGCTCCAAGCCCCATCCAGCCTGGCCTGGGACTCCTCTGGGGATGGGGCAGCCACCACTTACCTGGGCCAGGGCCTCCCCATGCTCTGCTCATCGTGAAGGACTTCTTAAGATTATTCTTCCTTCTTTCAATTTGAAATTCCTTGACCTAGCTCTATAGGACCTTGTAAATAAGTCCTGTCTCCCCCAGCTTTCCTGGAGCCCCTTTCAGTGCTGGAAGCTGCTCTAAGGTCTCCTTGCAGTGTTCTCCAGGCTGACCAACTCCAGCTCTCTCAGCCTGTTCTGCACAGGAGCTGCTCCAGCCTTCAGCTCACCTCCATGGTACAATCTGGACTCTCTCCAGCACATCCACGTCCTTCAGGGAGTGAGGGTCCTTGCCAGTGTGGGGCATTCCCAGACCCTGAGCCCCAGCCAAGCTGGGCAGGGACCAGGGTGGTCCCAGTGTCAGCGACACGAGAGGCACGGGCAGGGGCTCCACGCGCCCCAGCGCCAAGGGGCTCCCGGGGCTGTTAACTCTGGAGCCTACTGACGGCAGAGCCGCGGGGAGCGCAGGGACCCGGAGCAGCCGCACCGCCTCCCTCCCCGCCCCTTTATAAAGCGTTGGCGGCGGCTGCCGGCGCAGGGCCCGGCATGGGCTCCGCGCACTCCGTGCCCGCAGAGATGCGGGAGCTGGCGGAGAGGACCGGCTGTGAGTACCGCGGGGCCCCCGCATCCCCCTGCCCGGAGCCGCCGCTGCCCTGCTGCACCCCTCCCCATCGCATCCCTCCCTCTGCATCCCTCCCCCCGCCATCGCTGCATCCCTCCATCCCCCTGCATCCCGCGCACCCCCAACCGCCGAGCCTCCTGCCCACCTCGCGAGGGGGACACAGGGCACCGCGGGGGCTGCAGGACGTGTCACTGCGGATAGGGAAATGTGTCACCTGGGGGTTGCAGGACATGGCACTGGGGAGGGCAGGATAAGTCACTGGGGAGGGGGGGGGGGGGGGGGGGGAGAGGTGAGAGGGGGGTGGGGGTGAATGTAGGTGCATGACCCAGGGGTGCCAGTGTGTCACTGAGGTGGCAGGGGATGCAGCCATGTCACCCACAGGATTCATAGAACCATAGAATCACCAGGTTGGAAAAGGCCCACTGGATCATCTAGTCCAACCATTCCCATTAACCACTAAACCATGTCCCTCAGTGTCTTGTCCACCTGTCCCTTAAACCTCTCCAAGGAAGGTGACTCAACCCCCTCCCTGGGCAGCCTCTGCCAGTGCCCAATGACCCTTTCTGTGAAGTTTTTTTTCCTAATGTCCAGCCTGAACCTCCCCTGGCAGAGCCTGATTGCACCCTGGGGTGAGCCCAGCACTCCCTGCAGCCCCTGGGTGCCTTGGGCTGGGGCTGCTACCTGTGCGGCACCTCCCAGCACCATCCCAGCACCTGCCTCACGCCCCAGTGCCCCCGTCAGTCACCCCTGGAGAAGGGTTTAAAAAGGGAAACACCCTCAAAAGTCTCACTGACACCCAAGGAAATGTGTGCGATAACCCCATGAAATGACCGGGGTGGGGGGGGTATATTGTGCTGTGGGAGGATTTGCAGGGGTCCCACAGCGCTGTGGCTGCTGATAGGAAAAAAAGTAGGGAATGCAAGGATGTTTATGAATTTTCTGCTGCTGTAACACTTCGTGGAGGGCATCGCAGCCACCCTGCGTCCCTTGGGAGAATTGTAGAATGGTTTGGGTTGGAAGAGACCTTAAAGATCACCTGAGGAGTAGAGGAGCGAGGCTCTCAGGATATGCCCATGAGGTGTTCCTCCTTCTCCCCAGAGTTTTAAACCCTGAGAGCCACAGGGGCACCTGCAGCTCAAGGCTGGGCCCAGCCCTGCAGCCTCGTACCCACGAGAAGCTGCAGCAGTGATGTTTGCCTGGGCTGAAGTGGTTCTTCCCGGGATGATGTGATCTTTTCCTGCACTCAGGCTGATCCCACAAGGCAAAACACGGCACCGGCGCAGCTCTTCCCCAGGGATGCCCTTTGCTCAAGCAGCACTAATCACCGCAGGCTGAGAAACAGCAAACCTGGCACCGTTTGGTTTAAAGACTTGTTTCCCCCCCCACCTATAGCATATATTGTCGTTCTTGGACACAGTCCTGCAGCATCATCACGCTGAGGCTGTTCCTCTGCGATAGCAGCAGCCTCATCTGCCCTTGAGCTGCTCCTTCTTGCAGGAAAGCCTTTGCCCTCTGTGCACGTTCAGCTTTGCTTCTGAAGAGCAGCCGAGCACTGCTGCCTTTCGCAGGACCTTCCCTGGAGGTGTTTCACCTTCCCTGGAGGTGTTTAAGGCACGGGTGGATGAGGTCTTGAGGGACTTGGTTTAGTGTTTGATGGGAATGGTTGGACTAGAAGATCTGATGGGTCCCTTCCAACCTGGTTGTTCTATGATTCTATGATCCTTGGAGATCTGGCTGCACCACAGCTCTGCAGCTCAGGGCTGGGCAAGGGTGACCTGGGGTTGGAGAAAGAGGGAGGAAGACCCTTTCTTTTTTGCTGTGCAGACATGAGCTGGATGGGCAGCAGGGCTGGACCAACTGCAAGCATAGAATCATAGAATGGATTGGGTTGGGTTGGAAGGGATCTCAAAGCCCATTCAGTGCCCTCCCAACCTTGGGCAAGGACACCTCCCACTGGATCAGAGGCTCTAAGCCCCATCCAAGCTGGCCTTGAACACCTCCAGGGATGGGGCAGCCACTTCACAGCAAAACATTTCTCCCTAACATCTCATCTCAATCTCCCCTTTTTCAGCTGAAAACCATTCCTCCTCATCCTATCCCTGCCCTCCCTGATCCAGAGCCCCTTCCCAGCTTTCCTGCAGCCCTTTCCACTGCTGGAAGGTGCTTTAAGCTCTCCCTGTAGCCTTTTCTTCTCCAGGCTGAACAACCCCAACTCTTTCAGCCTGTCCTCGTACAGGAGGTTCTCCAGCCCTTGGATCATCCTTATGGTCTCCTCTGGTCTCACTCCCACAGCTCCAGGTCCATGGATGCAGCCTGTGACCCCAGGTTTTTGTCATGTCAGTGTCTGGGATGCTTTTCTGAGAGACCAAAGATTTTGGTGTGCAACAAAGTCCCAGACGCTGAAGTCTATGTGGTCCAGCTGCTCCCATGGTGATGGTGTGATGATGATGTTGACAAGGGAGAGAGCGAAAGGTCACTTTTCTGTGGCCAAAATTAGAAAGCAAAGTCTAGGGAAAGTTTCTCTGTGTGTGGACAGCAGTGGAGCCCCAGCCAGAGAGGGATTAAAGGGAAAAAAAAAAAACAAAACCAATATCATATGGGTGAGTTGGTGGTGCCTGAGAGCCGAGCTTCACCACCCGAGGCCAGTGGGTTTCGGAGGGAACTCCCCAGAGTTAGACCAGCAGCTTGAGTGGTCTCATCCTGCAAAGGGTCCGGCTGCTGCCAGTGCAGACAGGGATACAGGCACAGAGCTCCACAACCAGCACAGATTGGTTTTCTGGTCCCTTAATACAGGTCGGTGAGTGCTCAGCTTCATTGATCGAGACCTTTTCCATTGCAAGGCGGTGAAACAACAGAAATAGAGCAAAAGACATTATTTAAACATCATGAGAGAGAGAGGGAGAGAGGGAGCCTGCAGCAAGCACAGGAGTGCAGTGTTGACCTGTTGCCTTTCAGCTGCAGTGGTTAAGCGTATTGAATCCCTCAATCACATTTTAACATGCTTTTATCTTATCTGTGGTGCCCAGAAAGGCTGATGTCCAGCCACCAGCCCTGCCAGGGCCGCAGGGAGCACACGGGTCAAGCTGGCGCCTGAGGAGGCGCCACCAGCTCCAGCAAAGAGAGCTGCAAGGCGCTTCCCTGGCTCCTGGGAATGGCTCCTGTCAATATTTGCACGAGAGGCAGGCTCTGCTGGTCTTCAGGGGGCTGCAGAGCTTGGTGAGCCTGTGGAGAATAGCTGGGGAAAATGAAATCACCTGCGTTGTGGGATTAAAGAGGTGAAAAGATGCTTCTGAGCCTCACGCTGTAACTTCAGCATCTGTGGGTCTCTAAGCAAGGCTGATGGGCACCCAGTGTCCAGCTCCAACTGCCCTGGGGACAACAGAGCTGCCCCGGTGGCTTGGAGCGCCCCAGTGCCACCCAAGTAGCAGCAACAATTTTAAAGCCTAGTATTGCATTTTAGATGCTGATATGTCTCCTCCATGCTCAGCCTTTCGGTGCCCCTGACTGCTGGCAGCTTTAGGGTTTTCCTTTTAGTGTTATTTTCTGTCCCTTGGCATGACTGTGGCCACAAGCACATTAATTGTAGAATGGTTTGAGTTGGAAGGGACTTAAAAGTTCTTCCAGTACCACACACCTGCCATGTGCAGGGAAACCTCCTACTGGATCAGGATGCTCCCCATCCAACCTGGCCTGGAACACCTCCAGGGATGGGGCAGCCACCGCTGCTCTGGGCAACCTCACAGGAGAACATTTCTTCCCTAGATCTCATCTCATCTCATCTCAATCTCCACCCTTTCAGCTGGAAACCATTCCCTATCCCTGCACTCCCTGATCAAGGGAAGGAGCTTTGCAGCAGGTTTTGGTGCTTACCTGTGTCCTTGGGGCAGTGGGCAGGAGCTCTGCAGACATGTTCCCCTGTAGGCTGCCTTGTGCCCAGGAACCTCACCCTGTGTCACCACCGTCTTTTCTCTTCCCCCAACAGTCACCTCTGAACAGATCGAGCACCTGCACCGGCGCTTCAAGCAGCTGAGCCGGGACCAGCTGACGATCCGGTACGACGCTTCCATTTCCACTGCTGGGGCGATACCTGTCCCGGTCAGGGCTGGCCAGAGCCCCCAGCACTCACCTTCCTCAACCTGGAGAAGGGTCCCTCGGCGAGATGCTGCCTCCCAGGGGTACAAGGATGAGCATGTCTTTCCCTGTCATCTCTTAGTGGTGCTGAGCTGCCTCTCTGCAGTGCAGGGTGAATAATAAGAGGAAATATGAACAAACAGGTGAAGCTGTGGTCGCTCCTGCCAAGCATCCCATTCCTTCCAGTTCTAAAATCAGTTTTAGGGAGGGACGTGTGAAGTCCCTAAGTAGCAGCTATGGGGGGTTTGCAGTTGTTCCCTGCAGTATCTGAGCAGGGAATTGTGCACCAAAGCCACAGCTCTGCTTCCTCAGGAAACCTCTGGCACGTCTGCCCAGCTTCCCCAGCCACACGAGGAGCCGGCACAGCCCAGGGAACCCAGCTGCCCTCTGCTTCTCTCCCCCAGGAGATTATTTCTCGGCTCATTTGCTTTATAAAAGATACACAGCAAATGACCAGCATGGCTCACCCTGGCATCTGCCCAGCACTAGCAAGGGCAAGGAGGGGTGGTAGCAGCTCCTTCCTTTGCCTCATCAAGCCCCATCCAGGACCTTCTTCTTGGGAGATCTCTCTGAAAACTGTGCAGCTCTTTTCAAAGGGGCCCAAGCCTGAACTGTTGTGTTCCAGAGCTTCCGAACACCGATTTTAGTGGGGACAAAACTCTCCTGTAGCTGCACCAAGCACAGTCTGCTAGGCAGTGCTGCTTGCTTTCAGTCTGAATTGAGGCAAAAGGGGGTTTTCGTGCAAACCCTCCTCGTATTTTCCTTTGAAAGAATGGGGTTGGGGCTTCTCTCCCTCTCCCCCAGTGACCATTGTGGCATCTCCCTCCTCTGCAGCTCCCTCATGCTTTGGACGGTCTCTGTTGTCTTTGCAGCAAGGAGAATTTTGACAGCATCCCTGACCTGGAGTTCAACCCAATTAGGGGGAAAATCGTCCATGCCTTTTTTGACAAGCGGTAAGAACATCCCCAGCATCGTGGAGAGGGGCAGAATAGAACCACAGAATTATAGAATCATTTAACTGGAAAAGATCTTTGAGATCATCGAGTCCATTAGGTAATTGTTTTATCCTCTGAAAGCTGGGTAAAGATCCCCTCCCGAAAGGCTGGGACGGAGCCAGGGTGAAAAGGACTGACATTTAAGCTAAGTCTTTGGGAAAAAAAACAGCTCTAAAGCTTTGCCAAGGGAAACACTGGGCTCTGCAGCAGGCGGGAGTGGGTGCGTGGGGTGGGTCCCACCTGCTCATAACTGGTGGCTCCACTCTTGGCAGGAACCTGCGGCAGGAGTCGGATGGGCTGGCGGATGAGATAAACTTTGAAGACTTCCTGACCATCATGTCCTACTTCAGACCCATCGAGATGAACATGGATGAGGAGCAGCTCGATCGCTTCCGGAAAGAGAAACTCAAATGTGAGGCTTGCCCGAAGCCCCAGGGTGGAAGGGGGACGGTGGGATGGGGCTGCCCTGACCCTACCACACTCCTGTCATCCCTTCCAGTCCTCTTCCACATGTATGACTCGGACTGTGATGGGAAGATCACGCTGCAGGAGTACAGAAATGTAACGTATGGTCCCTCCCACCCCATGACCACCAAATTCCCATCCCCGGCTTTGACCCACTGTCTCATAGGTGGTGGAGGAGCTGCTGTCAGGGAACCCCCACCTGGAGAAGGATTCAGCACGTTCCATCGCTGACGGGGCCATGATGGAGGCAGCCAGCATCTGTGTGGGACAAATGGTGGGAGCCTGTTCATTGCTTTACTGGGGCACAGAGGTACTGTGATGGTATAAAAAATGGGGCTGGAAGGTGTCCATCCTTCCTGGGGCTGCCACAGGCTGATTTGGATGAAGATATTTTTTTCATCCTCATTATAAGACCCCAGGGGGGCATTAGTTGTAAGATCCGAAGGGTGACAAGCAAGCAGCACTCCATAAAGCATCATTCTCAGTGCTTGGGGTTTTAGTATGTTTAGAACCAGCAGCTCCTTGCAGCCATGGTGGCTCTGAGCACCAAGTTGGGGTTGGCCATGGGGCACAGTGTGGGGCCAGCACTGTGTGGGAGACATTCCATGTCACCCAGTTCCCTAAGGCACATGTCCCATGGAGCAGACATAATGTTTTCTCTCTTGCTGCACACAGGGGCCAGACCAGGTGTACGAAGGCATCACCTTCGAAGACTTCCTTAAGGTTGGTGGCATCTCAGCTCATCTCCCGCGGAAGCACCAGGCGGTCACAGGGACCTGGGTGCCGGGCCCTGCTCACCTTCTTCCCCTTACAGATGTGGCAGGGGATCGACATCGAGACCAAGATGCACGTCCGCTTCCTCAACATGGAGACCATTGCTCACTGCTACTGACCTCCACTCCCTCCAGGGAGGAAGAGGAGGAGGAGGAAGATGAGGACTCTGCAGCAGCTCCATGTTCTTGGCACCAAGCACTTTGCACCTGCTTGAATGTCCATCCCATGGTGGGGCTGCTTTCTGCTCTCTAGAAACATAAGAGGCTTTTATCTGTAATAAAAAAGTATTTATCTTTTTACTCCTTGCTGAGAAATACGCTGTCCATCCATCACCCAGGGCCTGACTAGGTCTCTTCCTCTACAGAAACCCTCTACTAATCCTGGTCTCCCCGTAAATATGAATTTTTAGCCTCTGCCACGTGCTGTTCTGGGGAAGGAGCCGCACTGCTTGTGCTGAGCCTCTGATTTCCATGCCACATTTGCTGAGGGATGTCTCGAGCACATGAAGGGCAATCCACACGCACCTCGCACCCCAGGAGATGCTCAAGCCAGCGAAGGTGTCAACAGCAGAAGGACCAAACCTCATTTAAACCTAAAGCAGCCCCCGCAGCTGCATGTGCCAGCTAGAGGCAGGCAGGAGGAGCAGCGTGGGACTGCGCTGGGGCCCACGCTCTGCAGCCACCTACCCCCTCCCCCCTGGGGCTAGGGCGCAAGGATGTAGGGACATGGGCTCCCGGCAGCCAGGTGGCTCCCACCTCCGCATGTTCCCGCTAGAACAAGGCACCGGAGATACGGGTTTATTTACTGGTATTAATAACTGGATGGCTCGAGGCGGATTTCTGTCTCTAAGGCAGCCTGAGGTGGGAAGGGAGCGGGGGAAAAGGGCAATGGTTATTTTTAGAAAAGCTGGAAAGATTTGTTTGTTTTATCAGAAATAGCTTCCCCTGATTACGCGTATGCTCAATGGGAAAATAGTCCCTGCCACAGCACGAGTGCAGAATGCAGGGCAGGACAGATGCACGGCCGTGTACAGCCCCAGTGCCAGCCCCTCCGTCCCCAGCTTTGCAGCCAGCGCCCACCACCTCCCTGTCTCAGGGCACCAATAATTTCTCCTTCTGTTCTGCAAGAGTTGGGGTCTCTGTGCTGCCCAGGCATCTGCACTGAGGGGGCAGAAAAGGACTCATCATTGCAGGCTTTTGCAGCTAGAAACCCTGCTCTCTCCTTGCAGCTGCTGGAGAGAAGCCCCTGTGCTGGAAGAGCTCGGCTGAGCCAGCAGCAGGAGAGCGGTCATGCTAACCCAGCAAAGGACAGCCCTTCCCTGCAATGCAGTCCTGTCCTGGAGAGACCTGAGCTGCTCGGCAGCACCGAGGACATGATGGGGTTGACCCAGCTTTGGAGGGAGCCATAGGGATGGGGCCAATCCTGTCTGCTAGTGCAAGGCATGGGGACACCACCACACTGAGGCTGTAAAGCTGTGGGACAGTGCTGCCACCACTCATGGTGTCGGTTGCACCACTGTGGTGTTGCCACGTGGTGCTTGATCCGGGCTGGGGGACACGTGAGGTTCCTCCCCACGTGTATGAGAGCACAACATTCAGCTTCTCCAAACATTCCCACATTTCAGGAGCACACACCGGCTCTGCTCCCCATCTTCTCAAAGGATTTAGCATAGAGATCATACAATCATGGCATGGGTTGGGATGAACCTCAAAGCCCATCCAGTTCCAAACTCCTGCCATGGGGCAAGGACACTCTCCACTGGATCAGGTTGCTCCAAGCTCCATCCAACCAGACCTGTAACACCTCCAGGAACAGGGCAGACACCACTTCTCTGGGTAACCTGGGCCAGGGCCTGCTAGATTTTTCTACTACAGTTCTATAGATGCCTGTGTCCTACCATGTCCTCTGCAGCAGGACAGTGTTGCTATGCACCACCCATCGCTTCTTACTTAAGTCAGAGCTCTGAAGCCTGGCAGCAGCTGAAGGCTGCGATACAGGGACATCTTATCCCTTTGATCATATATTCCCTTTGAAGAGAAATAGGGAAGAACACTATATCCATGGATTCTTCTCCCAAAGACAATGAACACTTCATTTTTGCTAGTCATCACTGTCAACGTGACGATGCAGAAGTGGTTCCTGAGGTTCTTTACCTCAAACTGCTTCCTCCTTTGATGCCTTTGCACTGCACCATGCTCTCATGCAGTGTGAACCTTCCCCTTCAGTCTATCCTCTGTGTGGTCAGTGCAACACTGGTCTAACATGTCCTGATGGCAGATTTTCAACTCTAATCCCTGTCATCAGCCCTGGGCACCACCCAGCGCAGAAGAGATGACTCATTCTCCAGTGCCAACCTTGGCCTGTGGTATACATCAGGGACCTGCTGAGACAAGAGTCACAGAATGGTTTGGGTTGGAAAGGATCTTTAAAGGTCACCTAGTCCAGCCTCCCTGCAGTAAGCAGGGACATCTTCAACTCAGTCAGGTTGCTCAGAGCCCCATCCAACCCAACCTTGAATGTTTCCAGGGATGAAGCAACCACCACCTCCCTCTCAGGGCAACCTGGGCCAGTGTTTCAACAGCCTCACTGTAAAACATTCCTCCTTACAGCTAGGCTGAATGTACCCTCTTCCAGGTTAAACCCATCATCCCTCGTTCTATCAACAGTCTATCTCTGCCCTTACCCACTACAAACTGGCAGAACTACCAAGTCCCCAGATGGGAAATCCAAAAGTGGCATCTCTGGTAAAGATGGGATGGTGACTCCAGTCTTACTCTTGAAGTTATACAGAAGAAGCTCCCTTTCGAAGTCACCTAACACTGCCGAAGACGTGAACAGTCATGACTGCTTTTGCCACGCTCCAGCACCCACTTCAGTGCAGTGTTAATGACTACCCAGCAAAGTAGGACAACATCCCTTTTCATAGACAAAAAATAAACTCCCAACACAGATACTCTCCAGCAGTCCAAGTGCCCTCATTTGCATTGTGAATGCTGGTTAAATACATACACAATCTTCTGCTGCAGTACAACCTTCCTAAATGAATTCAAGTGGTAGGAAAAACAGCCCAAAAGGACCACTCTCCAACCCACATGGAACTGAAGAGTTGCATTAGGACTATGAACCAACAGAACAGTGGTGGTGGGGACAGAGAACGTCTTTCTCTGCTGGAGTTGACGCAAACCTTCTTGTATCTGGATGGGTTGGTTTGGTTCCCAGTGAAGTGAGGACTTGTAGATCTTCTCTGCACAATCCAGAGGCAGCCTTGCCGCAGACAGTGCAAAAGGAGAGGACAAGTGCAGAGCTGACTCCAGGAAAAGGGCTCGACGCACACACAAGACAAACTTATCTGCTACTTGCAGCAGGGAGATCAAGAAAGGACAAGGCTGCCCTGAGATAATGAGGCAAGATAAGAGAGTGAAGTCGGAACAATTCAAGGGTGTATGAAGCAAGACAGGGCAGCAGGTCACAGCACGGAGGAGAAGAGAACAATGACAGCAGAAGCTTTCTCTGTTCAGCCACATCAGACGACACAGGGCTGGAGCAACCCAGAAAATCACTTGTGCTATAGAAACTACTATTTACTTGGCAGGTGTTGGCTGAGCTCTTGTCCAAATTGCATGTCCGTGACACTTCTTATTCTTCCAGGAATGAAGGGAGCTGCTTTCTCAGAAGGGCGGAATAAGGTAAAATGTGTTGGTCAAACAGAATGACTTTGCCCCTCGCACTTCTTGTATCGGTCCATAAGGAGGAAAAAGTTAACTGTTCAAAACCAAACACAGATGTGAAAGCTGGCCTAGGGGTCATGGAAAACCACTCCAAGCCAAAGACCATGAAGAGCTGTGCAATAAGTCTGTCCTGGCAGCACAAAGTTCTCCCAGGTTCGGCAGCTGGTGAAGGGTGGGAGTGACAGCCCAGCCAGCCCTCTCTGCAGGTTCGGGCACATTCCTTGCACCCTTCCCCAGCACTGCACTTTTAAACTCATTTCATTAAGCCATCAAAAGGGTGTGACCTTAAAACCTAACCTCAGTGTAAACTTGATTTAAGGGGCTTTGCCTTGGCCCAATAACTTTACAAGGGAAAATCACAACCAATAAAAAAATACTTTCAAAACAGTAAAACATATCCATGCAAAACGTGAGCTCTTGTTCACCAAACTGGTTCTACCTAAATCAGTGCAATATGGGTTTAAGATAATGTCTTAGCTCCTCATTGTCCCATCAGGTTCCACTCGGATGTTTCTCCACAGCATTACTGGAACTACCCATGCAGAGGGACTGCAGCCAGTTCATCCCCTCTGCTTCAATAAACCAACCCGAACAATTCCCAGTCTGGGAAGTAAGGACAGTGTCAGAAACCCAAGTCCCAGGCACCCAGGAAAAGCCTCCAGGTGCTGTGGAAACACATGATCCAGCAAAGAACGTACCCAACAACTGACTTGAGACACAACAACCTTCTGTTTCAGCTCACAGGAGTTATTTCACTCTAACAAAACCACCACAAACACATGTAAAGATATAATTAGAAACACTTAGTCCAGACTTTTAGAGACTTATAAAAATAATTTATTTTAAAATAATTCTGATGTGTGGCCTGCTTAGTTTCTAAGCACCCAGCCTGGCCAAGGCCAGCCGTCCCCTCCCTCTCTCCATCACTCTCCCCTCTCCCAACCACCACAATCTTTCGTGCTCCTAGACACATTCCAATGCACTCTGAGGAAAAGAAGAATTAGCAGCTCATTACAAGGAAATACATTTCAATCATGTTGCTCAGACAGATGATTTTTTCCCAAGTCCTTGGTGTTTTCCTTTCCCTTTCAGGATAGGCATGAACTCCTCAACACTCTCCCACCCTCCCACCGCTCCAGCAGTTTGCCACCCGGGGTTTTCACTTCCTGATCACATCCTTTGCCAAGATGGGATCAACAGCATTTTTCCCACAAGCAGTAGGAAGGAACATTTTTGTTTACACTGAAATATACAGTTCCCCTTCAGTCTCTCTGTTCCACCACAGCTGAACTCTGAACATAGTCTAGTGTGATGTTTGTGGGCAGCCATAGTCTGTTCTGGTTCACATCCACGAGTCCTCAGCCCGTTTGATGAGCCTGCAACCAACACCAGCTTTTTGGTGCTGGTCTCACGTGGAGATCCATGCTGGTCTACTTTGGCCATGTACTTGGTAGAGGGCTGGGCCACAGAAGCCAAGTAAAGCAAGTTACCTACATGTTACCATAGGGAACTGCGAGGCCAAGGTTGTAGTTATAACCAGTCGCTTCACCATGGGAAGAGCAGCAAATAGGAAGGATGCTTTCATAAGCCAAGTAAAGTGCGTTACCTAAATGTTATCATAGGGAACTGCGAGGCCAAGGTTGTAGTTGTAACCAGTCACTTCATCGTAGGAAGAGCGGCAAATCGGAAGGACACTTTCCACAGCCAACTGGTCCACCGAGAACTCATAGGCATAAATGATTCCTCGATGCCTGCACAAAACACAACCAGGACACACCATAATTATATATTTCAATGGGGGAAATGAATAAAGTTAAAGATACCCGTAAAGGTTCAACATTTGATGGTTTAGAAGCTGAGTATAAACCGCATCCATTCTGCACAACCACTGTCTGTGCAGTTTTAGTTTTAACAGAGAAAACTCTCTCCTGCTTCCTTCCAGGGACCTCACCAAGCCCTGGAAACAAACAGTGAATCATTCGCTTCAGTACTGCAGAGACATTAGTGTCATCTGCTGAAACATTCCTCATCTGCTCAGGAAAGGGGAAGAAAAGTACATTGTAGTTTGATAGCTCAATGAGACACACTAACAGCCATCTGAGATGCAAATACCAAAACCTGGAGTTTAAAAACTAGCGGTTTTTCTTTAGAAGGAGATATCATTACTAATATTTAGAGCAAGGAAAGGGCTCCATTCCCTGTCTGGCTTCAATGGCCTTTAAGTTCCTCTGCAGAAAAGGAGTGTATTTTTTTGTGCTCAGAAGTAAATAAAGAGCCGATTCATCAATGATCTTGAAAGCCCTACCTTTAAATGCAGGGCTATTTTTAGATGCTATAACTTCTCTATTATCACTCTGAATGATGACTCAGGTACTTAGTGTGCTATTTTAAAATATATAAGAAACCAGATCTCTGCAGTGCCCAAAATCCTACTCTTCAGAGCTGGCTTACTCACTTGCGGTGCGTGGTAAGTTCATCATCCATGCTGCTGGTCCCTCGGGGAGTTTTCTCATCAGGGATGTTCGCAGTGATGAGGCTGTGAGAATTAAACCATATGTGGCGGACTGGGTGTCTGAAAAATAACCCACAGCACAGAGTGAGATGCCAACCATACTAGATTCCCAAAATCCAAGTGCAGTAAAGGATTAAACTCATTTAAATCAGGCCCTCTCTAAGGCCAGAGGCTGGGAACCTGCACCTTTGGCTTTCCTCCTCCCCTCCAGAGCAGATAAACACAGCTTTTATCCCCATCTAGTGGGCTCTTACCAGAACACACGTGGAGGACAGACTTTCATACACTTGGCAGCATGTAAAGTGCAAGGGATGCAGGCTGAGTGCTTGTTTTGCTGCTTTAAGGACACTCCTGGGAAGTGCAGGGTGCACCCCAAAGTGAAGGATGGGGCCCTCACACCCCCATCCCTAAACACTGAGCTACAGCTGACTGAGAAACGCGCTACACAGCACAAACTCTGAGGTCTGGTCTTCTTTTCTTTTCCTCTCATTGATGAACAAAGTAAACCTGAATAATTTTAACAGAATTTATTATCCAGGTAGGAATCATATAACTTCCCAGATTAAGGCAGTTCATCTCCATGACCTTAATGTGTCTCCTGCCACCAGTATCAGTTTCTGCCCCTGATTTCCATTCACGACACTGGGCTGTAGGCATGGGGAACAGCATGCACACCTTCTTATCTACAGAGGCCTTTCTGACTGAAGTGATCCCTTCTGATTCCTATATAGATTAAGCAGTATTTTAAATGTTTAATCTAACGATTTCGCTTTTAGCACAACCTCCAAAGCTCAGCAGATCTGCACTGCCTGCCCTCCTCCTTGCCACACTCGTTAGTGCTGCTCCAGAAGATAATCAATGCAATATTGTCCTTAATGCATCACAATGCGCTTTATAATCTGCAGGGTCCAAAGAGAAGGAGATATCTGCTATTAATCACTGACAACTCCAACTTGAACTCCTCTGACTGTAAATACCTCATCTAGCTCCTCTTTGGGGAAGATGCATTAAAAAAATAATCAGGATTTACTCACTCTATTAAGGGCATCCTTAATAGAAGGATATAAAGGGAGAGCTTAGAGCAGCTTCCAGCACCTGAAGGGGACTACAGGAAAGGTAGGGAGGGACTTCTTACAAGAGCATGTAGTGATAGGACAAGGAGGAATGGCTTTAAATTGGAAGGGAGGAGATTTAGATTAGACATTAGGAAGAAATTATTTGTGATGAGCATGGGGATGCCCTGGCCCAGGCTGCCCAGAGTGGTGGTGGCTGCCCCATCCCTGGAGGGGTTCAAAGCCAGGTTGGATGGAGACTTGAGCAATGTGATCCAGTGGGAGGTGGCCCTGATCATGGCAGAGGGTTGGAACAGGATGAGATTTAAGGTCCCTTCCACCCTAAACCATTCTATGATCCTTCCACCCTAAAACCATTCTATGATCCTATCACTCAGACTTACAAGGGGCCATATCCTTGAGGCCCTCATTCAGACAAAGACTCCCTTGGAATTTTGTTTTGGTCAGGAAATCATAATACGCCTGCAGCAACTAACAGTCATCTTCAGTTACAGCATACCGAGCTCTGTTTGTACCTTCCGCACAAAGTTTGCGCTTTCAGTACAAACTGGTATTTCAGTATTTAAATTAAATACCAGCCTGGCTTCTACTGTTACTGCTAAGGGAATGTAAGAACAAGGAGAACAGACACAGGCATCATGTATATATATAGCAAATGGAGACAGAACCAGTCACTCAGAAGACAACAGCCGGTATCCAGGATTTTAAATCCATGGTTTGATAAAGTAAATATTGGGTTTTGATGGAGCAGCAAGAAGAAACTTTGTGGAAATCCAGGGGAAACAATTTCCATGCTCTCTTATGCCGACTGAAGCGCTGTCTTTAACTAATGAGTAAAAATCCTACCATAGCTGAAGGGCACACACAGAAACACGCACAAGACTGCAGGTGGAGAGGCAATCTGTTCCCTAATCACATGAAAACAGAACTCTCAGAAGCTTTAGACGTAGGCATGTTATCATTTTGGTCCTGGATCATCCGATTCCCACATTCCTCCTGTCAGCCAGATCCAATAAACACCTTTGTAATGCAAAGATAAACTTACCTGGCATGCATCTCCCAGAGTTTGGTGCCCATCCGTTGGTCCCACACACAGACCAAGCCCTCTTCTCCTCCACTGACGATCTTCCAGTCATCCATCTGGACCGCAGACACTCCTAACTGGTGGGCATAGAGGGAGCATAAGGATTCGCTTTTGCGGAGATCGAATACCCTGACCCTGAAGGAAAGCAAGTAAAACACAGAGATAAAACCAGCTGTAGATCTGAAGGTTCTGAGAGCACAAGGACTTTTAGGATTGTGCAAGTATGTCTGGGACAGCAGCAGCCCCACTACAGGGACAGAAATCCAACACGGATGACACTTTTCACTGCTGAATTTTCACTCTGATTTCTCTTCGCAGAACTTTTTGAGGCAATGTTCTATCACCGTACAGGAGCTCTCTGTCTCTTTACAAATCCAAGGCTAGATACACAATGTAAATGAAATGCGGAGAACACTCCTCCATCTGTGCCACCCAAATGGTAACAAATATTAGAAGTAGGGTGTTCTGGGCATACTGGTAACTCATTCTACCCCTTGGCACATAATCCACATCAACTATGGTTGAGAGATAACACTATGAGGAACAAGGAGAAAGCTATTATTGCAGACATTTCCAAAAAGACTATATGTGTGGTAATTCACAAGTCAAGGAGATTATAAATTTAAACATCAATATTGAAATAAAGCTATCCACAAGCAGCCAGTAATTGTTATCTCTGCTGATTCAAAACCACAGCAGCTGACTGTGGGCTGCTTTCAGGTACCCCTGGTTCTCAGAATCGCTCAGACGAGTTTTTGAAGAGAAAGATATCAAAGACTCAGCTAGAAGCACAACTGTAGAAAAAGAGCTTAGAATTTCAAGTCCACAAAGCCAGTTAAAGCTAGTGGTGTTGAGTTTTAAACCAGGCACTTATCAAAAGGAGTACGGTTTTCGATAATTTTATATCAAGGTTAAGAGGTAAAGGAAAGTACATAAGTGACTAAAAATAAACGCAGCAAGTGAAAACAGAAGTAAAGGGGAAATACTGATCTCAGATTTGAAAGGAGGCCAGAGAAAGATCCTCCCAGCTGATGGCTATCACGAATGAAACCATCAGGTACACATTAACTCCAGGAAAGGCCAAAACACACTTGTTCCAACACATTTACTGTACTTTATTCCATCCCCCTGCTATGATCCTAATGGTGTAGCAAGTCTTTCCTTTCCCTTTCTCAAATGGAGATTGCATCATATGATTTTACAAATAACACGTTTCAGCAACTGAAATAAAAAGGCAACTGAACAGTCCAAAACTCCAACAGAGCAACATCCATCTGACATGCAAACATGCTGGAACAGAGCGAGGAGCACGCTTTGTGTGGCTCCGCAGTCACCCTTAGGAAAACCCCATCACAATGGTTGCTGATGGCAAAAAGGACTTCTTGCTTTCTCTGTCTCCAGCAGAGAGAAGCTTTGGCTACATATTAGAGCTGTGCTTTGGGTAAGGATGGGGTATTTTGGACGTGCTCACACTCAGCGCTCTCCCTGTCTTACTGCATGTGTTCTACACGGCCATCAAAGCTTTTCTGTTTGGTAAGCACAGTTGGAAATGAAGATCTGATCATGTCCTGGTTATTTCATTAGCAAGGGCCCAGGTTTTAGGCAGGTGTCTGTTCTGGCACACCCTTAGAAGAATTAGAGGCACACTTGAACTGTTCAGATGTGCTTTAAAAAAAAAAAAAGGAAAACCATTTTGCAAATCCAATGTGATGCTCTAACGCGGAACTGGCACAGCCTTCCTTCTCCTGCCTCAACAGCTGGGCTCACACGAGCGTATCAGATTCATCCAAGTTCAAGGGAGCTGTAAAGAAGGGATTCTCATGACCAGGCTCTGATACTCCTGTTAAATTATCCTATAAATAAGGCCACTTGCCTTTAGGAAAATGTGGAACACATGTTCTGATCCACAGTTTTCAGCAGCATTATACTCTGGCCTTGCTTGTTTGCTTTCTCAATGCTTTTCAACATCTTCAGTTCCACCAAGGAAAATGCTGCTGTCGTGCAGCACATCAGCAAACACTCCCCGTTACCAGATTTCTCGCCAGCGTGAAACACAGCTAAGGAATCAAACACGTCAGCAATGCTTCAGGAGCATTTTTTGACAGAAAAAGATTTTATAGGTCCTACAAAAAACATTTGATTTCAACAGGGCAGTCTGTACGACTTTGTAAAATCATGGCTTTGAACAAAAGAATAGCATAAAGTCACAAAATGGTGGAAGTGCTATATTTAATTCCAACAAACCAGTTTGAATTCACTTGGCAAGGGTCTTGTTGTTCCATATTGACTACAGAGGTTCGAGCCACCTCCACCTGTGAAAGCTCAGTCCCTAGTGACACCCTTCACGCAGCACCACGTTAAGGAACTGACCTCTGAGATACACACAGTCTTGTCTCCTGGAAGCCAAACTAATTTGCTGAATTACCGATTCTCAACTCCTTGCTATTTTAGTGATGGCCAACCCCTCAACTCAGCCTGAACTGAAAAACTGGAAAGCTTTCCACAGGGCAAAGGGCGCAGGCATTTACTCCAGTATGAAGGGAGTAAATTTCAATCTCGCTTAAGGGATATCAAGTTTATCTACTCTCCCGTCACTGTGCAAGACATCAAAATTGGAGGTAGTTTTACTGGGGTACTTTGGAAAAATCAAATATCTGCTTTTGGATGAAAAAGCATCCAAAGGATTCAATTACACGTCAAACTTCAGATATTTCCTTTATGCTCTTTGCTAAGAAATGGCGAGGTTTGCTCACGGTGCCTATTCACTGAGGAGGAAAAAAAGCTGTCTGACAAAATAATCATTTTTGCAAGCTGCTGCACTGGCAGGACAGAGGTCTGGGATTTGGCAAAAGGGAGTATCCGCCTTACAAGCTGATACCCACCACCACACCAGAGCACCACCTGCAGCCTGGTGTCCGGCACAGAAAGGAGGAGGGAAGGAACAGGGAGCCATTAGAGCCTGGCTCCTCGCCATCCCACATCTCCTTTGGTGCACTGGATCAGACCCCACAAATACCTAGCCAAAAAAAAGAAAATCTAAAAATTGGACTCAAAGGGTCTTTTTAAGCACTTTAATCCTTTCGCACTGTTCCCAGCGCGTCCATTCCTGGCACCAGATATTGTGCTGGGAAAATCCTACTCCCCAAGCCAAGGAGTTAAAGAGAAAGCTGCTAATCAGCTAAATAGAAGCTGGAATCTGTTCATATGGAAGTCTCTTTTTTTTTTGTCACCTGAGGGACATCACAGTGTTCCGAAATACACTCTTGACATCATTTGGCAGACGGACACATCTCATCCTACATGATTCATCCCTTAGGTTATTTTTTTAATATCAGAAAGTGAGCTTTTAAATGCCAAACTAATTTTGCGGGTGGTGGTGGGGAAGTGGAAGATATTCCAAGTGGTCTCGCTGGGCTGTACACCAACTGCGTCCACCAAATGGCTTAAAAAGAAAAGTCTTCCCATGGAGCTTTCTGAAACAAAGCAAACTGGCAGCCACGTCCAACTATTACCTAATATTTTGTTCCTGAAGTTCACTGAAGCTGCATTTGAAACATGAGAGGAGAAACGAATTCTAGCAGGTCCAGATGAAGGACAGCAGGACAGGAAGGAAGCTAATCTGAGATGGGTTACAGCTCTTGGTAGTACCCACCTTCTGTCTTTATTGCCTGCAACAAGCATGTTTGGAGGGCTGTTCTGGAGGTTGACACATGTAAAGTCACCTATTGAGTTGCCCATCTTCTTCAGACACTGACTCGTTTCCAGATTGTAAAGAAGAATCTGGCAGAAAGAGAACAGACATAGACTAATTGTAGCATGAGCACAACATTCTGCTGCATCACAAAGTAGAGCAGAGTTATTGCCTTCAGAGATGATTTGCAGGACTCATTTCTCAATATGCTAACACATACACAAGACATGGATCTATCCCTATTAAGGTCTCAAGGGCTTGTTCAGCCTGGTGGAGGCTCTGCAGAGACCTCACAGCAGCCTCCCAGTGCTGAAAGGGGCTCCAGGAAAGATGGAGAGGGGCTCTTGATCAGAGAGTGCAGGAGTAGGATGCCAGGGAATGGTTTGAAGCTGCAAGAAGGGAGATGAGATCTTAAGAAGAAGGTGTTTCGCCACCAGATTGCCCCATCCCTGGAGGTGTTCCAGGCCAAGCTGAATGGGGCTTGGAGCAACCTGATCTAGTAGGAAGCGTCCCAGCCCATGGCAGGGGGATGGAACTGGATGGGCTTTAAGGTCCCTCCGAACCCAAACCATTCTATGATTCTATGCTCACAGCTGGTCCAGCCCTGTTGCCCATCCAGCTCACGGCTGCAAGGCAAAAAAAGAAATGTCTTCCTCCATCTTTTCCCAAACCATTTCATCTTTAGGGGCTTTAAGGTCCCTTCCAATCCAACCCATTAGATTATTCTGTGATTCTATAAAGAAAGCCAACAGCATAGTCTCAAGAATAAGGAACTCCAGTTTCATAACAGAATCCATCAAGAAGCAGGCGTATAAGGCATGCCAGTCAGTATCCAATAGCTACAGCTCTCAGACAGGCAATCAAGCCATTCCTATTTCCTCCAGGTCAAATTTTTAAGGTTTATATGAATAAGCAAATAGTTTCTTCAGCAATGTGAATATTTGAAAGAGCAGTAAAAGTAAACAGAATCACCATTTAGAAGGTTTAGACAGATGGGCTGTGCGAGGAAATCTCAATCAAGTACAGCATAAACCAAAGAGCAGAACTGAGCACTGACTCAGTGCTGACAGGCCCTGCTGATCGCTGCTGCACAGATCAGGAGGCAGAAAGAGAATAAGAAATATTACATCTGACGTGGCAGTTCAGATGGGAAATGAATAAAAACAACTCTGATTTTAAGCAACATCTAAGATGACTCGACTGAAGTCTGGAAGAGAGGTACAAGTTGTTTCGAGGTTGTTTTCCCCCTCTTATTTGCGCAGCAATCAGTTTAATGATGCTCACTGTCTTTCCTGTGGGGCCAGATATTTATCTACTCAGGCCTTTCAATTTAGGAGAACAAGTATTTTTAGAAACAGAAAAACATGCTGGTCAAAGCCCAGTGGAGTGCAGCACAGCACCTGGTTTTATGTAACTTCATAAACATTATTGAATTTCATGGTGATGCTCCTTTAATTTAAAAGAAACCTATGACCATGATGAGTAACGGTAGTTAAAACATCAGAAAAACTTCTGCTTTTCTGATTATAGCCACATGCAGCTAATAAAGATTACGCTACTGGTACTCGATTATTTCAGCATGTGCCAGAGCAGCAATAGTGATGCTCCCCAGACTTTCGCTTCCCATCTATGTGATCTTGGGAAGCATCTGAAAGACCGATAAGAAGAGTGGGATGGGATCATTTTGTGATGGGTGACACTAAGCAACAAAAGTGAAGAGCTTTAAAAATCTCTAGGAACACTGCAAAGAAAGGTGGAGAATTTGCAGCCTACCTCCACTGCCATTTCTCCCAATGAAAGAGCAGGCGTGGGTTTATTCAGACCAGCTCCCTATTAGAATCAACCCATTCATACCTGACTTCTGACTTCCTCAGTTGCTTATAATATTTATAATCTCCCCTCTAGTACCCTTTCCCAGCTTTGTGAAGCTATCTGCCTCGAATACCAGTCTTTAGCATGTATTTTTTCAACCTTAAGACCTCAAAACCCAATTTTACGCAAGGAAGGTAGACTCTACGTTTACAGGGAAACTTAGGATGTAGAAGTTGTTAAAAAATAATTTAAACGTCCATATCTACAAAAAACATTGCTCCAAACTGCATGAAAATGTTGGTTTTCAAGGCAAAGAGCAATTTACAGCCTGTTCTCACTTGCAGCACAGCTTCCAGCAGCTCAGTAACCAAACCCAGAGATAATGACATTCTGGCAAAGGTCCTTCACATGGTTTTCAGTATAAAGGAAATTAATATCTGTGCCTGGCAACCAAATTTCTCCTCGGAAAGTTTTGAACAAAAGACAAAGTCAATAAATTGCTGAATTCAACTTACAAACAATAAATGATTGGGTCAACAGCAATGTATTCCAGCTCCCAGTTGAGGCCCTGAACCAGCCCTTCCCAGCTGTGTGGAGACACTGGAGAGGGCCAAACGCTGCTCTCTCAGCAGTCCCCTGGGACTAATACTTAAAGTGAACAGCCACAAACTATTAATTTATCTAAATGACCATAGCTCCCCTCTATCCTATAAACATTTGATACGTACTTGAAAATTCAGTTATGGCCATGAAAGACTAGAATGAAAAATTGCTTCCCTGTAGCATTTAAAGGTTACCCTGTTTTACATCATATTCAATATCCTCCTGTTTGGCATCTCCATTTCAGACCTGTGCCAACTCTCCTATGCAGGTAGCACCAGCTGAAATATCAGTTATTTCTCCTCAAATACCTTGCGGATGGCCACCGATTTAAGCTGTTTGCATCTAGGAAAGAGAACCTGTAAAATATAAAAGGTTCGGCTCCACAAAACTGGAAGAAAAGCTTTTGTTATACCAATTTCTCCTACATCCTCCAGTTCCTTCTCCTCTCACGGCAGTCTCCACTATTAAAGATTGTTGGTTTGGTTTTATGTTTTCTGGATTTTTATAATACCCGTGTGTATTTCTAGCCAATTAGCCCTATCACAGGAAGAAAGGCGCTCTCTGTGATTTTCTGCATTCAGGTTTCACCTGACTTTAAATTCAGCTTCTGTCTGGAGCAATTTTATGGTCTGGAAGTAAATTTCAAACCCGTATCATGACAAACCCACATATAAAGAACCAAAAGGGATTCGGAATGGGTTTTCTTAAGTCTGAATAATAATTTCTCAAGGATGGGTGTTTTAAAAGCATACTAATGACAATTTTGAAGTTGCTAGCACACTTCTGATGAGCCCTACCATAAGGTAAGAAGGATTTTTGTTACAAAGGCCAAGGAGAAAGAATGAAAATACCTGGTCAATAGGGACTTGAAATAAGGGTCTGTATGTTAAAGGGCAGATAAAGCCTAAGGTCTTTAGGAGGTTCATAATCCTATAATGCACACTGCAAAGAGATTACCCTTTTAAAGATATTTATAATCCTATAATGGACACCTAAGCCCAGTGACCTAATAGGTACCAAACCGAAGGTAAGTGAACCAAGAGCATTTGGGTGTGAAATGAAGCACGCTGGGATAACACGCTAACGAGCATCCCTTCCCCTGGTGGGACCTGGGGGGACACGAGGGAGAAAAAGCATTAAATACTCTGTGCAGATGTATCGGGATCTAAGACACAAAATAAAAAGTGTTACCTATTAACATTGTTCCAATGAAAAAGTCTAAGTTATTGGATAAGAGCCAAGCAATCTCCCAGAATGCTTAATAATTCAACAAGCCAGAAATAGCCAGAGTACCTTTACCATTATGTTTAGTTAAAGACCACAGAGATTAGAAAACACATTATCCATCTCAGAGGCGATTCTTTCCATGTTACAAGTCCCTTAACGACCTTTACCATCTCTCCCCCTCTCTCTCTCTCTTTTAATAAGGCTGAGCAAATGGGACTTCATTTTATCCGATCGCCACAGACTAGGGGTATTAATTATTCATGCCTGTACTCTCTCTTTTGTTAGGGCAGTGCATTAGACTAATTTCCCTCTTTACTGCGCGACTTGGGTGAGTCTCAACCTGTGGCCACTGTCCTCAGATAGATGCACTGAGGAGCTGGCAAACTCCCGCGAGCAAGAAAGGCAAGAAAGGAAAAGTTACTGCACTTCAGGAAACTGTGGAGCAGCGGGCAGAGGAACTCTTTAAATACTGTCCAAGAACTCGAGAAAGGAGAACTAAATTAATTCACAAAGAATTAAAGCCTCTGTAAGCCAGAACAGCTAAGCTGTGAGCTTTGTTACATCTTGTAGCTAAGTGAGGTCAAGCGTGGTCGATGTACTCTGGTTGAGATGTTTCCAAGAAAAACCAAAGAACTGATGGAAATGCTGTTGATGGAACTCTTCCATGCACGTCCAATACCTCAGCAGGTGTTTTGGGATCCTGTGTTGTTGGAGATGTCTTTTTTGGATGGAACATTAAAACAACAAATCCCCAAGCACTTGTTATCAAAGCGCCTGTGGTACTTCCAGCGAGAGCAGGGGTGTCCAACCCACCGTCCTGGATGGACGCCAGCAGACAACTGCTTTGTGAAGCAGCGTGCTTCCCGCTGAAATCATGTTTCTGCTTCTTGTCAAAACTCACCGTGTCGCACGGCTAGGAAAAACAAGCTGCCTCTGTATATTTGGTTCTTATTTAGATAGAGTATTGAATGGAGTATCATAAATACAAGCATAACGTATACTGTAAAGCCACACTCAAAACCTACATCCTAATCTTTACTGAATAACACACAAGAAACACTCAAGAACCACTTGCTCAGAAAGAATCACCTATGAGAGGCTTCCAACTATCATTTCAGACGCAGAGGATCAAAACATTAAAAAAAAAAAAAAAAAAAGAGCTGCCTAGCGATGTAGAGGAACAAGCAGCAAGGCTGGGAACAGAATTTGTATGTATTTTCAGATTATGTTTCTCCCCCTTTCCCTCTGCCAACCAGAAAAACCATTGCCTGAGTACACACACTTATTGCCAAAAGAAGAAGGGGTAGGGAAATTTTAAGTCCAGCATTTATAAAAAGGGATCTGCTTTTTTTTCTCAGGTCAAACCTATTCAATCAAAGGCTATTTCTGAAAGCGCTAAGGCTATTTCATATGCTTTTGTGGCAGGAGTCATCAAATTAAGTACAACATATGGTACACCCTGCTGCAAGTTTGAATTTTATTTCTAAAGGGATGTGGAAAAGAAAATATTTTCAAAGTTTACAAGCCTCAAGGGCACTGTTTGCCAGAGCAAATGTATTGAATTGTCTACTGTAAATATGGCACATAATGCTGCAACAACAACAACCACCAAGTTTTACTGTTAACAAACGCGAGGTCAGCATATTGATACCCACACACCGAGATAAGTGTGCTGGCTCCATAAATTTAAAGATGAGCTAAGATTTAAAAGAAGTAGCTGAGGGAGACAGATAATCAGAGAGCAAGGAAAAAAAAAGTAAATCATACACAAAACAGCCAGTAAAAAAAAAAAAAAAATAAAAAAACCAGTTAATATACATGAATAATGGATGTTTGATTTAAAAGCAGTTTACTCCAATATGATGTAATTTTTGACAATCAGCCAGAGAGACTATTTTGCATGTTCTTGCCAGATATAAGTCATTGTGTAAAGCTGGTAACACAACCGTTTCTTCGAGCATGAGGAAAATTGACTTTCATGCCATCCTAAAGGTGACTTTACGCTGGCAAACGAGCGCTCTTGATTTTCCATGCGCTGAGCTGCACTGAGCAGCCTCAAACAATGCTTAAAGACCCACACAGAAAAAACAGACTGCAAAAATAAGGGAGTCTGAACAGCTCGCAGCAAAGCCAGCCAGACCCACTCCTCCAAATATCCACACCTGCCGTAAAAGTCGCACATGAAGCTAAAAACAAGCACAGTTGGGTTTTATTCTTTAAAGTTTTCAATTGACTGGAGTCAAAAAGTAAGACTCCAAGCTGGTAGGAAGATGTAGAGCCAAGCATTGTGCAGGCAAGCAGCGCGCAAGCATCGGCAACGCGATTCTGCCAATGCACCTGCAACCCTCGCTGTTCCAGCGCTGGACACTGCCAGCGGCCAGGCCTCTGCCAGCCTCCACGGGCTTGGGATGTGGACAGATGTCTGCTAGGACCTGGAATGAGGTCACCAGGCTCATCTGACTTGTGGTTGAAGGCTGATGTACAAGTTCAGGAACCCAGAGAGGAAAAGATATTGTGTTTACACACTGAACCATTCATTCACTAAAAATGAAGCCCTAGCCCAGAAACACATTCTCCCTATAGACAGGGAAACGTAAGGCAAGGTAATTCTTAAAAACCGAATTAATACTCTTGGTTTCACAGATTACCACCTTCAGCACTCATGGCACAATCTAGCAGCTCTATCTGCAAAATTTGAGACACTTAGCTAAGCAGTTGTGCCAGTTTTGTGGGGGGAAAAAGCAGAATATCATTAACATTGGTCATTACAAAAGGGATTTTTTTTAAAACTGGTCAATTTATTTATGGTCATTTATAAACACAGAAAAAACAAGATGGATGACTGTTACATTTCAGCAAGAGAGGGGTTAACGTAAGCATCATGCAAAATGTAAGCAAGGAAAACTTCTAGTCTCTGCCAGGCTGTGTTTCTTGCAGTGCCTGACATGAAATGTTACATAGATCAGATCCTCAGAAATCCTGTCTCTCCTAGACGATACCAAAGACTTTACAAAGAAAAAGGAATTTAAAACACCTTTCAACTCCACAGATCTACTAACATTGTACAGTCCTAGAGCTCCCCAAAGGACGAGGTCTGGGCAGGTCCCAGATGCTCAAGTTCAGTAACAGCTGCCCTTCTACTGGTATGAAAATGAGAGTTTGTAAATATCAATTTATTTAAAAATGGACCATTTAGAAGGGCCACAGTGGTTATGATGACAAGAAAAACCCCATGAAAATGAGGAAAATCAAGACAAAAAAATTTGAAGGCTTTGAAACTCCACAAAGGCTGGAAACATTACAACACCAGCAAAGACAACGTAAGCTTACCAGTTACCAAAGAGGAGGATTTTAACTAAAATAAGATGCAAGAAAGATGTAATGGCTTGTATAAAGCAGCTATGACCTAAATACACCATCCAAGAGAGACTGTAAAGGATGAAATCCAATTTCAAGCATTATTTAAATTATCTTTTCGGTTAATACTGATTCAGAACAGCTATTTCGAGCGGTTAATTCTACTGGATACACTCACACTGGCAAGTAATTCAGGGACCCTGTGGAAACATAAATACAAGACAAATCTAGGCAGTATTTCAGTCACCAGTGAGGAGGGACAGGTGATGTGGAACACGATTCATCAAGTACAAGCCAATTGTCAGCTCAAAACAGATGAAAAAAGCGACAGCACAACCAACTCCCAAGACAAGTGATCTCAACAAAACCAGCCTTCTGTTTCTAGAGCTTGTGGCTCTAAAATCATCACCATCCTTCCTTTACTCCTCTGCTCCCCATCTACCTGTTACAAAATGAGTTTGTGCACAGAACAAGCAAAACCAGACAATACACCTTATAATGCACATAGCATTAAAAAAGTTCTTCAGCTGCCTAAGTTTAAAATAAAATTATCTTGCATGCTATGTGAAGCTGCTTTGGTGGAAAAAAAACCCCAAACCAACCAACTCCTTCCACATTGATTATCTCCAAGAACTGCTGAATACATTAAAATTTCAATTCAATTTTAAATATAGGAAAAAGTTGAGTTTGGTGTCATGTCCTGTGCTCGCAAGAGAATAAAGTATCTATAAATTTAATAGAAATAAGGCAAAAGCAGGAGAGCTCACCTGAAGCTACAGCAGGAGACCAGACGGTCCATTCAGGGAGAACGGATCCAACTGTGAGAAAAGCTTCGATCACATCTTACAGAGAAATAATTGCATCAGAAATCAGATGATGTTAATCCTGACAGTTCCAGCGCTACCTGTTTATGAGGTTTCTGTCCTGACATGGAGGGACCAAAGCCAGCTCGAGTTTAAATCTATGGATTTAATTTGACATGCAGCGCTCAAAGCCAGATTCAAAGGTGGATGCCAAGACTTTGCGATGCTGCTGCAGCATCGAGATCAACAGTCTCCAAGCTGCACGACGCAGGGCGATACATTATTTGCCAGACACCATCCTTTAACACACATCCACTCGATGTCACGAGCGCTGCTTTAGGTTGAAAGGGAAGCCAGGGCCAGGCTTTTCCCCACAGTTCAGTATCTGGGTATGTTATTACAAGCCTAGATGGGAACACAGATCTCACTATTTCAATGATTTAGAATATAAGGGAAATAGTACATTTCACATTGAATTAATACCTAAAATAACCCTTACTTAGGACACCTCTCTTAGCTTAATATAAAACAAAGAGTTCCAGGAGCACTAAACAGACAAACTTTCAAGAAACGGCATCATATTTGGGTTGTTGGACCCTTAATGAAGCGATAGTTGAATTTCTCACAGCTGAAGCATTTATATTCTTCCCTCTCCTGCACTGATGCCTGTCATCTAACAGTAGGCAAATCTATGCCACAGACTTGATGTTTTTCTCCTCTCTGATAGAAAAGTTTCTAGAAAATTTATGCCTCAGATCTCTACTCAGCTGTCAAATTTGGTTAAAATTAGACTGTGATTAAAAAAGAGAGATGGAAATAGATGGTTTCCTTAACGATATTTTCATCGGAAAGCAGGTCACTAGGCAGTAGCATTAGGATTGTGAGCTTACAGTAAAGCCAAAAAAATATCCCCCAAGAGAAACAAAGAAAACCCCAAACTGAGAAGAAACACAGCTTTCCCTCTACAACACAGCCAGCAGCCAATAGGGCTGGAATTCTTTATCTTTACATTCCCGAGACCAACAGCTCTTCTAAAGACAGATTGTCAACTTGTGACCAGTGTAATCAGCCAATGCGAAGTCCCTTCACGTCTGCACGAAGCGAACAATTATCATAATAGACATTAGTAATTAATTTCCGTCGTGATGTCAGCTGGTGCAGCAATGCCAAGCAAGTGTCCTTGTCAAACACACCCTAGCCGTCTGGATGACTTCGGTCCCATCACCCTGATTAGGATGCGCTCTGAGGCGCTGCTTAATATGATCTGCCATCGAATGCCAAAGAGTTCAGAACTGAATTAGGGAACACGTCTGGCTCTACGGAGTGACGCTTGGGGACCTAAGGAGATTTCTCTCCTCCTTTACGAGGCACAAAGGTGATCATCGATGTAATGCGCCTGAATGAGGCAATTTTACCTTCTAACCTCCCACCTCTGCAGGGAAAAGTAGTAGATTAGGACAGCATAGGAATTAATAAAGACAGCATGGCCTCACAGCATCCCTCAGCTGTGGTATTTATAGTGGCCTCAGTGTTCTCCCAGTGAACATTCATTTTAAGGGGAAATTAGATGCAGCTGGACGTGTTTACACAGAGGCAGTCCTAAATAAAGCTTTCTTATTCTAGTTGCTTGCCAAAGAGAGCACTGCATTTTTACACACCAGACCACAGCTGCTTTCACCTGTGTGCACACCTCCAGCTTGTTTCTCCACCTGCCTGAAGCACCCTCCTTCCCTCATTACTGACAGCCTTCCACGTGCCTGAGGTATAAGCACAAAAAAAAGAAATGAAATTAGAGAGTGGAAAAGTTAAGCAAGATGCAGGAAAGGGACAGAAATGCTTCTCAAAGCATCTGGAAATAGGTCTTTGTGCAGCTTGGTCCCCGCCCTGGAGCAAGGCAGTGTCCAGGACTAGGATGCTGCTGCCAGCTACCTGGGATCTCAGGTAGGATTCTGAGCCCCTCCAAATACAATTATTTACGCTGCCTATTTGGGTATTCAAGCCCAAAAGAGCTGCTCCTGCAAATAGAGAAGTTTGAGAAAACCTGCATTAAAAGCATGCCTCAGCTATACGTCTTCAGCAGGGTTACAGAAACAGCCTGGTTTTGATCTAATCTGCAACTATTAAGATGCACTGATAGAAGCAGTAGACTGTGTCACAGGGTGTTACAAACCTCTGATTATAATTTAACACAACAGTCACATCCTCACCAAACTGGAAGTCACTTGGTTCAAATGCTTAAAGTGCACTAAAAAATAGAAGCATTCTCCTAAGACTGCACATTTGCACACGCACACTGCTCAGGATGCCCTCTCCAGAAAGGCTGAGGGATGGTTTGGCTTTTTGGGGCAGGGGATGCTTATTGGGGCTTTGAGGTTTTGGGTGTTCTTTTGAGACGAGTTCCCCCTAGAGGACACAGCAAACAGCTGAAGGAGCAGAGCATCGGAAGTATTTACAGCAAACTCAGCAAGATGGACAATAATCCCTTACTCCAGCCCACTAGAAGAAAACTAAAAGAAGCATGTGGTAATAGGATAAGGGGGAACAGTTTGAATCTGGAAGAGGGAAGATTGAGATGAGATCTAAGGAAGTTTTGCTGTGAGGGTGGGGAGGCCCTGGCCCAGGTTGCTCAGAGCAGTAGTGGCTGACCTATCCCTGGAGGCGTCCAAGGCCAGGTTGGATGGGACTTGGAGCCCCTGATCCAGTGGGAAGTGCCCCTGCCCATGGCAGGGGGTGGAGCTGGATGGGCTTTAAGGTCCCTTCCAACTCAAACCATTCTATGATTCTACGATCGTTGCATTAAAAAGCTGCCTTTCCTCTACTGTTGAAAGCTGAATTGCAGGGGCAGAAAGGGTCAGTAGCTGAAGTCTTTTCCCTTCTTAATTATGAAGGTATAAAAAATTAATGAAAAAGAAATACCTGGTTGGGCTCATTCAATACCCAGCCATGGGTTTTGACTCCAAAGGCTGCCTCATGAGCAGACACATCCAGACATGTGACAGGCTGGCCGTAGACAGAATGGAGAATCTTGCCAGGATGTTCTGCTTTCAGGAGATAAACAATGTCTTCTGCAGCTGCTACTGCCAGGGGGCTCTGCAGCACACCTGGAACCATGTGAAGGAAGTTGACCTAAAAAGAGCAGACTTTTTATTTTTACTACAGTCAAAAAATCTTTTACATCACTATCACACATTGAATCAAATAAGTTACTAATGTGTGGCTATCTGCTACCCTCAATCGTCTCAATTAGGGATTCATTGCAGGCAAAGCTCAAGTATCACTTGTATTTCTGTTTTTAGTTTAGGTCCTATGATGAAATCCAGCTCACAGGCCTTAGAATAAGCCCGCTGACAAAAAACTTATCAGAATATATTACAACAGAACACACCAAAACATCATATCAAAGGAAAGACTCATTCAGATAAAGCCATAAGGTTAAAGCACACAAAGCAAATACCATGGCTTGAACATGAATATGATGCTCCAGAAGATTCAACACAATCATGCAACAGGTTGTTGTAATCACGAAGGTCCTCACCACAGGGAGGACATGGATCTGTGGAAGCGAGTCCAGAGGAGGCCACGGAGATAATCCAAAGGCTGGAGCATCTCCCATACGAGAGCAGGCTGAGAAATTTGGGTTTGTTCAGCCTGGAGAAAAGAAGGTTGCAGGGAGACCATAGACCAACCTTCCAGTACTGAAAGGAGCTCCAGGAAAGCTGGAGATGGGCTCTTGATCAGGGAGAACAAGGACAGGACAAGGGAGAAGAGTTTTAAGTGGGGAGACTGAGATGTGATCTTGGGAAGAAATGTTTTCCTGTGAGGGTGGGGAGGCCCTGGCACAAGTTGCCCTGAGAAGGTGTGGCTGCCCCGTTCCTGGAGGTGTTCAAGGGCAGGCTGGTTGGGGCTTTGGAGCCCCTGATCCAGGGGGAGGCATCCCTGCTCCTGGCAGGTGGATGGAAATGAATGGGCTTTAAGGTCCCTTCCAACCCAAATCATTCCATGATTCTATATACTCTAAAATTAACAGAAATTACTCTGGGACAGCCCAAGTAAGAGACCTCTCACTTCTGTCACCAGATGGGAACGATGTTGCTCTTCCCATTTCAGTATATGGTTATAAGACGCTGCTGAAACCCCCCACCACAGTAAGAGTTTAAGTTCCTTAACAGCACAGCGGACTTCTAACCCGGTCTTAGAAAATGTGGTGTCCTGAGTGTTTGTTTTCACATGCAGCCAACTGACCTTTCAGAGCAAGCAAGATGCGAGAGTAAAATGGACCCAACTACAACCCAACATTTTTCTGGAAAACCTCTTAAAATGTTTGGGGGTTCCATTTATTTAAGTATCGTAAGACTGACAACTTCGAATAAGGGAATTAATCAGGAGTGGTTTAAGTCAACATTCATGCCCAGTAGCCACACAGTCAGCTTCCTGCAATAGGAAGGAAGCTTCAAGGCTCAGTTTATTCCTATATACTTCCTTCCTCTTTCAAAGAAATGCTGATACTCTTAGACATAATAAAACTTTGGAGAATGGGCCAGCTTTTGAGTTCTAATTAAAATAGTCTCAGAACTTCAGTGACAGAAGGTGCAACCTAAAGACGCTGCACAACTAGTTACAGCTTCACAAGTGATACTATTAGCTCGTCTGCAATATCCTGCCTCAGAATTAATCAGATAGCGTTGATCTGGAATGAGACCTTGAGTTTTAGCTCCAATTGTAAGCGAGAAAACAGTTTTACGAAATGAGCCAACTTAGTTTAATGTTGACAAAAAAATAATTAAAACCAGCCAACCTCCTGCACCATATGGACTTCTCTCCATTTTCGCTTGCAGCTTAAGCCAGCTTTTCACCCTTGCTCTTCAGTGATGAAAGGTTCATCCATTAACCTGCT
Organism: Coccyzus lansbergi; assembly: GCA_033558105.1. Classification (NCBI taxonomy): domain Eukaryota; kingdom Metazoa; phylum Chordata; class Aves; order Cuculiformes; family Coccyzidae; genus Coccyzus; species Coccyzus lansbergi. The sequence continues at coordinate 190,884 of JAUMJK010000266.1, read as the reverse complement.
TCAAAAATCATAGCCTCTAGCTGATAATGCTGTTATCTAGCTCAGGCAATCCTCCTGTAAGATTTTTAGAAGATCCCTCTTGACTGTATCAAAAATAATTAGTGCATCAGGAGCTCCTGGAATGAAGCTGAGCAGCCTGGAGACTCACCAATTTCTGGATTTCAAATGTTCCTGTTGTTTGCCAGACTCCTCTGTCATCAGGGCTTTCCACTTTGACCTCGAAGCCAGATGCCGTTGCTACCGTTGCACCCTCTGAACCAAGAGCTAAAGCCTGTATCCTCTGATTGTGCTGGTAATGATGGATTGGCTCCCGCCCAAACATCAGGTTCCAAACACTAATAGTCCCTGTATACAAAAAAATAAAACAAGCACTATCCATTACCTTAGAATTTAATGGAATTTTAAGAGATGATTTCAAGACATAAGCTTAAAAGCATTCTAAAGGGAAAGTCAACACACAGAACAGTGTAGCCCAGGAAACCAGAACTTCAGGGATGCACATAACACATTCAGAGGAGACTTTCCAAAATCACATACTCTGGCATTAAAGTCTCTGCTGCTCTCTGTAATCCCTAACTTTTGAATTTCAATAACATTGGTAGCTATGAGGGAGACCCCTTGAGCTCTCTCATTTCCATGTTTGGAGAAATCAGACTTAAACAGATACTTAGGTTCTTGTTCTACCACATACTCGCCCTCCCACACACACACAGTGAGGAAGAACCTCCATTCAAATTTAAGTCATGGAGAAGCTTTGTAGTGAAGAATCTAAAGCTCTCCACACACAGCACACTCCAGTCAGATTTTAACACCATTCACAACAATTCACAACCAGCAGCAAAGCTCCTAACCCTGATACTCTGAGAAAACACAAAACATCCAAGAGTTCAAAAAGCTGAAGAATACAAATCCCAAAGAACACAGGACTCTAAGTCAAAAGATATTTGCAATCGCATTTTTCCCAGCATAGATCTCTGATATTCTTTTTTAAAAGCACGGTACATTAAAGCAATAATCTGAATAAGAGCAACCTGAAGCAATCAGGAGTGATTACAGAACAGAAGGGACAGACGGAATCAGAGACTTCTGGGCCACCTTTGCACTGAATTAATGGCGAGGCAATCTTCAGATGTGACAGACAGGGCTGGAGAAGCCTTCCTTCTCCTCGAGCATGACCATTAATGATGAAATGATTAATGATAGCTATTCCTTCAAACGGAGACATAAAAGCTCTGACAGACAGCTGTGGACGGGCACCAATGCCAGTTTGCAAACACTCCTCCCATGTCCCAGAGGAGGTGAAGCAAGAGTGTGGTAATGAAACGCACATAGTGAAATGGTATCTAAATGAGTTTAAATTGATTTATGTTTGCTTTAGTAAAGATTATTTGGTATCTGGAAAGTGCTACCGATGTGAAATAATGCAGATAATCCTTAAGATCCCCGTCTAATAGCACTCCCACTGAATATTTATATTCCTCGTCATGGGAATGAGTACCATAATGGGGACCATTTTAGTTTTATTAGGGATGCATATTTAAATTAATCTGCTATTTGCCTAAACAATTAGCTGCCACTGTTTGTTTACACAAAGCCAAAACTGCAATTAGGCTTCCATCAAAAAGATAAGTCCTGACTAAAACTGTCCCGATGGAGTCATAAGGGCTCAGAGCTGAACTTCCCAAAATTACTTCTTAGCATAATGGTAATTATGTTAATTGCTTGAAAGGTAAATAACTGATGAACTGGTTTTGAGAAAGAGAACATTGCTCACATCACACGCACTTAAGCCTAGAGCAAGTTAACAAATACAAATGGACAACACGGGCTCCAATTCCCTGTGCAGCCTGGGCTGCCCCGCGCAAAGGCTGAGCAGCCGCACTTCGCTGCCTTCACAGCGAGTCCTCGGCTCCAGACTAAAACAAAGGGAATAGGTGACGGCTCACCTCCCAGAGAGTTGATTCAAGCATGTAAATACACATCACTGATAAATTATTGCAGTGGTACCAGATCAGCGAAGTCAGAATTGGACATTTCCATCAGGTGCTGAACACTGCTGCCCAGCTCCTCTGGGCAGGAGAAGTTTCAGCCTTTCTTGCAGAATATTTATCCCAACTAAAAATGACATTTGCAAAGGGGAAAAGGGAACCTGGTTTGCTTTCAGTGAAGCCTCTCGTTTACCCACTCCTGACGAGCATTGCAGTGGTTTTAACAGAGTGTATTAGAGTTCTACAAAATACCAGAACACATCCAAAGCAAAGAACCCTCCTCTGGCCACGCAGGTAAACTGGGAAACCCTAAATTCAAAGTCTTCTGCTCTCTAAATTCGAGCAATGCAGCCACTACTATTATTGCTTCTCAAACATCACAAAAAGAGAAGACAGTGAAAACAGCTCATGCAACAGTACTACCAATCTGAGACAGGGACTTTATTTTTTTCACCAGATGTTCCAAGCAAAATCTGTCCAAAACATCTAAGAAGTTTTATCAGTCAAATACAGTATATGCATCACCTGATGCCCAATATGGTGTGAAAACAGTCCTAGTTAACAAGTTAACATCTGTTTAATGAAGATGTACAACATAGGGAATAAAAAAGAGGGGGAAAGGAACACAAAAAGCAGAAGAAATAATGTCTTCTTTCATTAGGATGAACAAGTATTTGCTTGCAAAAGACTGCTCATCCCCCTTACTTCTCCACCCCTCAAAAAGAGCATGCTATTCTGTATGTATATCCTCCAGCATCTCTTTCTTGCTGCCACAGAATCATAGAAAAACAAGGTTGGAAGAGACCTACAGGATCATCGAGTCCAACTGTTCCTATCAAACACTAACCCATGTCCCTCGGCACCTCATCCACCCGTCCCTTAAACCCCTCCAGGGAAGGTGACTCAACCCCCATCTTGGGCAGCCTCTGCCAGTGCCCAATGACCCTTTCTGTGAACCAATACATAAAGCCTTCCTCACTGCATGCAAGGAATGGTAGAAAGATGCTCCAGGGGAGGGTTAGGGTGGACATTAGGAGAAGGTTCCTCATGTAGAGGGTGGTGAAGCACTGGAACAGCTCCCAGGGAAGCAGTCACAGCACCAAACCTGACAATATTCCAGAAGCCTTTGGCCAATGGCCTTGGCCCCATGGTGTGAATGTTGGGGTTGTCCTGTGAAGGGACAGGACTTGGACCCGATGATCCTAGCGGGTCCCTCCCAACAGAGGTCAGTCTACGATTCTGTGGAAATGCACTATTGTCCAAGCAGGCATGTGCATTCATGCAGGACAGCTGGAAACCGTTACCATGTTGTACACAGAAAAAGCAAACGCTCCACTGTATTTATCAATAGTTAAAGCTATTACTTGGTCTAAAAATGCTACTGACAACACTCTGTATTCGATTGTAAAATGCATTTATTAGCGTGCAAACCTTTGTAACAGTCAACCATGTTTGTGTAAGTGTAAAATAAGCCACTATTGCATTTAAAGTTATTAGTATGGCAACATAAAAAGAACCAGGCGTAAGATTTACCAGTGCAGATGAGATCACTACTTTACATAGTCTATCTTCCTGCCTCCAGCAGCGACCAGCACTTCATTTTCAAAGCAATATACTGGCTAAGGTGAAATTGAGGTTGTAAGCACAAAGTATCTTATTTTTTTTTGTGAATACTGTAATCTTAAAAAGCATTAGAAGTCATTAAATCAAAATTATACGCAATACTTTCACAGCATGCTAAGATCCGCACCACAATTGTGATCATTTCAATTGAACTCTAAGAATAACTCCTCAGAGCAACTTTACAGCTTGTTTTTAGTTGATCTTGGCCCATGGTAATGAGTTAAGAGCAAGAAGCTGATGAAGATGGTATAACTGCTGACACATAACTGTCTCGGACATCTTGTTTACCATTTCAGCCCAGATTGTACAAGGAATTTAGGTTTGCGACTTCTAACCCGACACACTGTTGAAATGTGGCCTGATGAAAGGTCCATTTCCTGCAATTCACTCTAGACTGGAAGGTATTTGGATGACACCTAACTACGACTCGGTTATGCTGTACAAAGCAGACTGCTGACCCTGACTGTACTGATTTTAGTAAATGCATCATCATATCACAGAATCATGGAATGGATTCAGTCGAAGGAACCTTAAAGCCCATCCAGTCCCACCCCCTGTCACAGGCAGGGACACCTCTCACTAGATCACGCTGCCCTAGGGCCCATCCAACCTGGCCTTGAACACCTTAGTCATAAGAATCCTGCCTTTCCGCTACCATTAACACACTGGTGTCCAATAAATGCTGTGGGTTTCACCACTGCTACTCTCACAGAGATTCTCCAATGACACCATCCCTGTGTACAGGCCCTAAGAAAAGGCACAGATGAGAAACTCTGCCTCTTGTGTCCCCAAGTTTGGAATGAAACACAGACTTCCCTGACTGTGATGTGCAACCACACGCCACTAACTCAAGAGTTTTGCATCCACAGCCACCTGTACGTACCTGATAGGAATAAATACACTACCACCTGCAACAAGCGGCTTCCTTTACTCAAGCCAGCCTGTCTCCCTGCTCTTACTGTCTTACCAAGTATCCTGGTGCCTAGGGGAAGACTCCAACCACATTACTCCATTCCTGTCTTTGCAAGGTGGGTACAGAAGGGACAACACCCGCAAGCAGCTTTAGGGGCACCAGAATGGACAAGACAGCAGATTTCCAGTCCCAGAAAGTACTGCTGCCAAAAAGCCCTTCCTGGAGCCTGCCAACAAGCAGAAGCACTTCTGACCCCTGCAGAAACCGCCTTCCTTTGCTCCAAGTTGCTTCTCCACAGCCTGTGAGGTTCCACTAACTCCTCTCAATAGGTCTCAAGGGTCTTCCATGGATGTGAAAAGCATCTCTCACCATGCCTACACGTGTATGAAGCACAGCACTGAAAGAAAAAGTATGTTCTCTTGTTGCAGCACATTGTTTTCAAGTCAAACTATGAGACTCTGGAAGGCGGGGGGGTGATGGCTAAAGTAGACCGCTGTTTCCCAAAAGCTGTGGCTCACAGCCAAAGTCAGGCAAGCATGGAGCAGATGGAGTCCTGGCAAGACCTCCACTGTCCCTGCATTAGCAGCATCTGCTCATTACCCAGAACCCTCGCCTGCTTTATCTAATGCTCCAGGAAAAGCATTTTGATTTGATTCATTTCAGTTCGGTAACGTGCAACACAATTAGTGGTAAAATCAAACTGGACGACTGCCAGTGCTGACAATAGGAAACAAGGCAGAAGAAATATGAGGCCAGTGGGTTGGAATTCAAAAATCACAACTGTGGATCAAGTTGCCAAGTCCCGTTACCCCAGGTGTACATACAGTGCCCCCACTGAGTGTTGGCATGGGCAGAGGGAACTTCATTTTCTCCCCATACATTTTCTCTCATTTTCCTCTCCTTGCGGCTTGTTTCTCAGAGGCTGACACCATCAGAAACATTCACTAGAAGTCACAATTCAATTTTTCTTCAGGGTCTTCCTGGAGATACAACTCACTTTGGATGCAGGCATCCCGGTAAGACAAATCTTTCTCCTTCCTACACTTCATATGCCTTCGGAAGTGTTGGCTACTACCGAATCAGCAAAGCAGTGCTGAAGGCAGGCACGGCATGAGCAGAATCTGCCTGTTAGCTCTTCCCTGTGATCGGATGCCAAGGACATCGCTGCGTGAGCTCTGTTGAACTGGGAGAAACTGATGTTATCTGAACGAGTCTGCTAGCCAGGGATTCGACAGAGAAGTCTAGACTCTTTGCCTGACAGCACCACCTCCAACACTAGCAGATGGTTTCTCTGTGTTAGTCAAACTTACAAACAAAGAGAAAAAGGGAACTGGAAAAGTACAACAAAGAACAATCAATAACATTATCTTCAAAGCTGTCCCTCCCCAAGTTTAAATAATTCTCTCCATCACACTAAATAAAACATACGCTTTCAGATTCCAGTTAGTAAACATTTCTGAAAATCAGTCTCTGCAATTCCCTGTTCACACAGAAACTAATCTATTCCAGCCAGGCTTCTCAAATCAGAATAACTGCCATATCACAGAGCCCATGAAAATTTTGACCCAAAAGAATAAAAGACGGCAAGCTTTATGCAAACCAGTGCAGTCACAGCACTCACAGGGCTGATGACAAGCAACATGACAGGAAAAAATGCAGACAAATTAATAGATGAGTCAGTGGAAGGCTAGAAAACAAAGAACCTCTGCTAGTCATCGTTTGGTACACTGGACAGAAAGCCAACACTTAAAACTCTCATCGTGTTATAATTTCCTGTGACCTGAGTAAATAATATTACTGTAATACCAGACTTGTTGATGTTGGAAGTTGTCGCTATCAAGAATTTTTAGTCACTGAAAACCATTCCAGCATGATCAATTCCAGTTTCCAGGCCAGAACAACAGCTAAGGACATTGATGTCTTAGAACAATTTTTTTCCCCATTTAAAGCATTTAATTTACTTCTAAAATAAAATAAAATAAACGGATTCAAGATTTTGTTTGGATTACCCATCCCTGGTTTTGCTTTCACAGGCAGAAATGCCAGGATCAAAGATAGCATACGCACAAAGCTCACAAACGTTAAAAATACTCTATACTCATAACCAAAAGGAGATTTTTACGTGAGAAATCAAACATTTTAAAGAAAGATGATAGGAGTTGAGCTCTCCCTGAACAACTCAGACTAGGACCCCAACTGTCTAGTTCTGTTCCAACCTGTCTTCTTAATTGCCACTTCCACATCCAGGAGATGTACAGTTGGCCTCTAGCTCTTGTTGCCTGTTAAATAAACATTTAAGCCTATTTAAAACAAAGCATATAATCAAGATTTTATTACAGTTTCATTAAGTATTAGCTCACAGCTTTTACTTCTCTCTATCAAAGCACATAATATCCCACCATTGCAAGCAGATACTTCGGTTAAGACAATGTGCATCCACACTCTATGCCAAGAGCCAGAGAGGATGTGGATTAATCAGACATGCAAGTTTACCAGTATTCCCACAACAAAGCCTCACAGCACCCCAAGGGAGTTTTGGACAGAGGAGAAGGTTGGTGGAAGAATATTTAATATTTTTCTAGCAAAACAAGTTATTTGCTTAAGATAGTTTGGCTAGACTACAGCCTGGCACTCAAGCTTTGTGCAGCAGTTCCAGTAGGAATTAAACATTAGATTTAATTGGTGCTATGTTCCAATGCCTCCTAATGCATTTAGGGTTATTGGCCAACTTTCTCACATAAAAGCAAGTGTGTGCGTGTGTGTGTATACACAGGATTACAGGCACACAAAAAGCTGAGCACAGCTGCTTCATTTTTGTAAAGCCTTGGTTTTTTTCAAATAGGGAGGAGAGTTGTGGTTACTTACCATCCTCGTAAGCTGCTACAGCCAGAGAGCTGTTTATCCTCACAAAGGAGACATGTGGCTGAGGTCCAGCATCCCCAGGACCGTGCACTGGTTCCAGGATGGGGGCTGTGTAATCCCAGGTGCGAGCATCCCACAACCTCACTTCTCCTGATGTGTATCTGGAAGAGAAGGCTATTATTCATCCCAAAAGCATTTGAGAAAAGGTAGATGCAGAGGAAGAGAAGAAGAAACAAGAAGCACCTCAAAACTGAACACCTTTTTCACCTTCTAGACAGATTCTCCTGTTTGCCCTCTGTGTACAAGCCTATCAACTCTGTTCATCATATTCTCATTTACGGAACGCAGCATAAAGTCTAAGATAGGCAGGAAAACTAGAACTACAAGAACAACATGACTGAGCTACCACAGGCTACCCCAAATATCAATATTACCTTTACAGAGAGGATGCAAGGAGAGCTGGGCTCAAGGGAAAAAGGGCAATCAGTAACAAATCTAAATTAGAGCATGGCAAAACTTCAAACTGTTTCCTTTTGGTTTTTAAAAATCTGTGACTGTGGTTGTGCCAAGGAGCCGCTGTTTAATCAAAGTATTTATGTACATACATACAAGCACACACATGCATACGTGCACCCAGCCCACTGCTCTTCATTGAAAGAAGCTTCTTAATGCTTCATCAATGGATCAGATTTGCCCACACCTCTGAAGACTAATTGATTTATTAATACAATTCAGTGTTGTCTTTAGAAGGCAATGCCACTTTCATGGCAGAAGGCTCTCAGTGAAAAATTATAAAAACTACGTTTAATATCAAAATAGAGTTTGCTAAAGAGGAAAAAAAAAACCAGAACTAAACTTCTCAGAAAATCCTGAATATATCTAAATGAGCGAAGGCTGTTACACAGCAAAGCAGAAACTGTTCTGTGCCATCTACGCCACGGAACACAAAATACTGCTAAGGAAAAAAGTACTGCAGGCAAAGCAGAGGTGAAGCTCTCTCTGTGACCGGTCAAAGAGCACAGTTCAGGGCATTATGTACAGTTCAATAATTATTCAAGGTAATCCTGACAGTACTATGGTAATTAGCACCATCAGTCTCAGATGTCTTTCTCTGTCATATCCAAGACCTGAATTCTGTTGGAAAATGAAGGATGCTTCCTGCTCTGTCAGCTTTGCTGTTATATCCTGACTTTTGGGAGGAAAATAGTTCAAAAGAATGATTCTAAGAAGCCTTACAAGTCTACAGGTCAAAAATGTGGCTGTCCTATGTGCCTGAGGAAAACAAGACAATAGATATTTTTAAAGGAGATTAAGGAAGGCACTAAATACAGGTTTGGAAGGTGTTGCAACTTCAACTCAGGTTGCCCCAGTCTTTGGGGAGCCCTAAGCAACTGGGTGACAGTTACACAGGAGCAGGTTACTTCAATGTCTGAGAGAAAATGCTCCCCTGTACACAACTAACTGAAGCGCTTGAGGGGGCGGTGAAATCTGTCTTAGGAAAAAGAGAAGCACATCAGTTCTCTGCACTGAATTGGAAGAGGAAAAGCATATCCTTGTCACCAGGCTTCCTCTTAAACACTTGGCATGGCCAGAAAGAAGAAAATGAGAGAATGAGGTGGGACAGTACTTCTGTCTTCTCCTGTAAACGAGGGCCAGATTCACTATGAATCCTGCTCTCATTCCCAATTTGTAGCAGCACTACTTAAAAAGGAAAGATCAAAAAAGAAGCTTCTCTAAAACAAAACATAATATTTCAGTTTGGACTGAACAAGCAGTCTGGATTAGTCCACAATCAATGGTACAGACACTACAGAAGAAATCATATGGGGATCCTGGCCACAGCAGTCACTCCAGTCCTGACTTAGACAGGAGCACCGTGTGTACCACCAGAACCCTGCAAGCACCCACCAAACCCAACCTTCATTTGAATCTGTGTAGAATTCCCACCACTGCACTGCAAGATAGGACAAGACTTTTATGTTTATCAGGAAGAGGAGGGAGTAGGCTTGCAAGTTATCTTTGTCCCCATCCCTCCCTGGATCCTTTGTATCCCAGTTTCTCACTCAGCACCGCCACTCACAGATGCAGCGTGACAGCATCTCAGGCCCATGCGGCAAACCGAAAGGACTTGGAGAGACCTTGCTGGAAGCATAAGAGGAGGTCCAGGTTTGGGCATTGAACCAGCATGGGGAAATGGGAGATATAAACCATCTCCTCGGCTGACAACACACTCCGCTGGCCGCCACCACCATGGCGTGCCCAGTTCCAGAATACACTGGGACCGTACCAGAACTGAACTGGAAGAGTTTCAAACACCGATGAAGCCAATTCAGAACTAAAAAATTTAATGGTTCAATTCCTCGCTTTTAATGTTGTTGTAAAGAGCAACACACTTTCAATTTGTAACCACAACAAAAGGCTTTTAAACTATTAAAGCATTGCCTTGTTGTAAAAAAAATAAAAAGGCTGCTTTATTGCAGATAATTGGCAAATCTGCTGTATCTATATAGATGGGAAAAAAAACACGCAGCACTGTACAGAATCTATTTCTAGATAATTTCACTATTTCTCTTCATTTTCAACCACAACAGCCCTTATTCTTAGCCACACAAATTTGTTTGGGTTACCAGCTCTGAATGAAAGAATCCAAGATTTAAGTTTCTGCCCCAGAACAGGCAGAGTCCTCCAAACTCATCCAGTTACTGAATTTTCCATTGAGATGGCTATGAAAAAACCCACATGAAAATCTGCTGGAGCAAAGAATACACTACCAACACTCAACAGAGACCCTCCACCCAAGGAATTGTGGGATCCCACCTGGAATTCAGTTCTGGAGCCCTCACCACAGGATAGACATGGATCTATTGGAGCAAGTCTAGAGGAATCCACAAAGATGATCCTAGGACTGAATCACCTTCCATACAAAGACAGCCTGAGAGAGTTAGGGTTGTTCAGCCTGGAGAAGAAAAGTCTCCAGGGAGACCTTGGAGCAGCTTCCAGTACCTATAGGGGTTCTTGATCAGGGAGGGCAGAGATAGGACAAGGGGGAATGGTTTTCATCTGAAAGAGGAGAGATTGCAACAAGATCTTAGGAAGAAGTGTTAATCTGTGAGGATGGGGAGGCCCAGAGAAGTCGTGACTGCTCCATCCCTGGAGGTATTCAAAACCAGGTTGGATGGGGCTTAGAGCAACGTGGTCCAGTGAAAGGTGTCCCTGCCCGTGGCAGGGGTTGGAACTGGAAGGGCTTTAAGGTCTCCTCCAACCCAAACCATCCTATGATTGTATGAACTCAGTTTCTTTGACAGATCTGCATTTTACTTGGCTCTCGTTCTGCTGAACATCTCGGTACACTGACATGAGAAGTAGCAGCAGGAGAAAGACAAGAACTATATTTTTCCAACTATATTTCTTCTCCCTGGCAAGCCAGTTCTGTAATTCTGGACAGATACATACACATCTGCAAAAACTAGTCTGCAAATTTAGCTTAAGCTTTAAAAATACACATGAAAGACTTGATGAAATGGAGCTACAATATTTGGAATGTAAATGGAATGGAGAAACTGAAAACGATTAAATTCATATGCTATCTACAGACATCCTATAATAAAAATATCTACTCGCTAATCTAAAGCGTTTCATCTACTTTTTATTGGCAGTAAAGCCATAATGAGATGAACCGTTTCCTTCTGCCCTTGCACAACGAGTGCAAGCAGAAGGCTGCAAGAGAAGGAGCCGGGGGTTAAAAGCTGCTGCTGTCCCGCGATGGCTGGGAAGCAGGTGGTGAAGTGCAGAGCACATGTGGGAGGGAAGCAGAGATGGAGGCTGGGCACCGCGCTAATGAAGTGGTGCTGAAGAGGCAGACGATTTCATAAGGAGAAAAACATCAGGAAACTGGTCAAAACACAGGATCTCATCTGAAAGAGCTCAACTGTGTTGGATAGCAATAGCCAGAACAAATCTGGGGAAAAGGAGGAGGGGGAGGCTGATCTCCCTCCAGAGCCCCAGATGTCTTTATCGTTGCCTAATGACAATTATACTCAACCAATTAAGACACTGCTATCACAGTTGCATTGTTAGTAAGCCTTTGGCCCTGAGTGTTGATGGCTGTCTAATTAGTGTTTGTGCAAAGTACAACTGCAACTAATATATAAGCTGACAAACACACAAAAGAAAAACTGTTAACAGGAACATTTTCAAAACAGTCAAGGCTCTACTCAGGCAGTCCATGGCAGCAGCAAAGACAAACTGCTTTCCTTCATGGCTTGCTTACTGCTGGCACTGCAGAAATCTACTTCAAACAAGCAGGTCAACTAGGCTGTTGCTGGGTTTCTGTTGTAACGGGATGCTGGTGTCAGTCCATTCTGTACACTGCCTCGAGCACGGCACTCCAGGGCCAGCCTCGCTACACGAAGCTGGTCTGAACACCAAAGACTCTGGATAAGACACTTGAAAAAAAAAAAAACCAGTTTACACTTTCCATATTTTCTCTAAAGATTTTGTTGCAAGAAAATAAAAAGGAAGACGAAAAAAAACCCCTTTGTTTCACAGTCAGGTTTGATTTCCAGAAGGCAAAGTCAGTTCAGTTTCCAGATACCTGTGGTGATCAACAAAACAAAAAAAAAAAACCCAACAACTTTGTTTCAGGCAGTCAGCGACCATCTGTTAATACTCAAAAGATCTTATTATGAAGTCCTTACAACGTCAAGGCATTTTACTGAAGTCAGTAGGAATTTCGCTCAAGTAACCATCTCTAGCTGTCGCTCTGTTTAACGGATGCCTGTTGATAAGCAAGTAAAATAATGAGTATTTTGCACTGCCTTGCTGCAACAAGTATCTCACACCTTTCATCCTTATTTCACCGAAAGCAACTAACCCATCCTTCATGTGGTTAATTAAGGTACCTCGTCAGCGAGCCCTCAGTAGGTGTTAGGATAAGGTCCAATTAAATACACAAACCCAAGCCGAAACATTTTTTTTTAAGTTTGTTCAAATTGCTCCTAAAACTTCACCTTATTTCTATAAGCTCAAATTAGACAGGAGTAATTAATAATGTTCAATTCAAAACTCCTCTTAAAACCACTGAAAGGCAGAAGACACCTCAGGCATGGTATACGCTACTGAAATTATTAAATGGATTCCTTTGCATTCTTCACACTCAATGTTAAGACCCATAAGACTATCTAATCTCAATCTCCTTTAGTGCAACCTGAGACCATTTCCTCTTGTCCTGTCATTTTTTACTCGGGAGAAGAGACCATCATTCAACTCATCACAACCTTCTTTCAGGCAGTTACAGACAGTCATAGTCTCCTCTCTCCTCTTTTTTAACCCAGCTAAACAACCCTGGTTCCCTCAGCTGCCTTTCAGAAAGCTGCTTATCCAGCTCCTTCTCCATATATAAGCTTTAAAAGAAAGACAGACTAACTTGTACCAAAATGGATCCGGAACCACTCCAAGATTTAACACGTAGGAAATCTCTATAATCCATTCCCAAACTCTTCTGTTGGGAACCTGACTTTCCAGTTTGTTGACCCATGTCTATCTGTGGACCCCAGTCACACAAACTGAGCTGTGGAAAGCTTCTGTCTTCCTTTTTTCAGGTCTCATTTAGGAAATCGTAGCTCTAGGAAGTGGGTTAAGCTGCTCCAGGTTGCATGCAGTTCTTGGGCAGCTTATCATTGTTATCTGTAACAAAATTAACATTTCACCAGCCTAAGTGCTTCAGCAAGCCTCACTTTCTTATTAAGTGCATGCAAATGTCACACCAAGGGAACAGAAACAAGCCAAAGGGTTATATGGTAGGCAAAACATTTTAATGAACATTTACAAAAGTAGAAGTCAGAGAAAGCCAAACTGCCTCTACTAATTTCATTTTTAAGGCAAAAAATCTCCCATCATTTACTTCAAGGTTCCAGTGGTTTGCATCAGCCCAGGTCCATTAATGACACCAGCTGCTCTGGCCAAGGAAACACATTACTGTGGGTACTGCCTAAGGCTACGGCTGTGGCAGGAGAAACAGAAATTAAGCTTTTTCAAGAGAATTCAAGAGGAATCATTTTGCAATTTGGGAAGGTTCTGGTCTATCAGCCCTTTTATTTCACAAAAAGCAAACAACACAACAAATAAAACAGTGGCTCCAGTTTCAGACACAGGCAACAAAACATTTGAAGAGGATGTAAATCGATATGTTTACATGTTGGAAAGAACACAAACTGCAGCACACTCCAAACAGAAGAGAGAAAACCACCACCTGAACTCTAGGCTGGTAGGATGTGAAAACAGCAAAAAACACAGAATTACAGTGTGGTTTAGGTCACAAGATCTCAACCTCCCCTCTTGCAGCGTAAAAATGTTCCCCCTCATCCTAACCCTGCCCTCCCCGATCAAGAGCCCCTCCCCAGTTTTCCTGGAGCCCCTTTCAGTCCTGGAAGCTGCTCTAGGGTTTTCTCAGAGCCTTCTCTTCTCCAGGCTTAACAACCCCAGCTGTCTCAGTCTGTCCTCATTCAGCAGGCACTACGATCATCTCCATGGCCTCCTCAGGACTCACTCAAACAGCCCCATGATCTTCCTGTGCTGAGGACTCCAGAACTGGACAAAGGACTCCAGGTGAGGTCTCAACAACAGAGCAGAGAGGCAGAATCACCTCCCTCAAACTGCTACTCACACTTCTTTTGATAAAGAAGGATGAAGGGGTTTTGTCATCAGCTAAAAATTAAGCTTTAGAAGCTCAAAAGAAACCACTGTGACCTCATTACCACACACAGCGCAACTCACTGCAGCAACATATTCCTCTGCATCCACGGCAAAACCTACCAGTAAACCAATAGCTTAATGGCAGGCGAGCTGGAAAACCACCTTTCACAGACAGTCAGTATCAAGCTTCTACTATCAGTTTCACCTGAAAGTCTCTTTTTTGCAAGATGACAGAAGCAACGTGTTTGACACACAACACACCCTGACATACCCTCCTGTTGTTTGTCATCCGACCCCTCTGAACTCATGATGTCATCCTGTTTTCAACTCTCCTAAAGGTGACTCACTTGAGAAAAAGAGGGTCTGACACTTATTACTTCTTGACAATGATGAGAACGAGTGAAGAGAACACAAAAGGTCTGGGGAAGGTGGAAGGGAAAAGGCAAGTATTTTTGCCTTCTACCTCACTACTTTGTTTTACTCAGTAACCAAGACGGGAGGGAGAAACCCATCAACGTTGTGCCACTACACAAATGAAATTTAAGCAATTAAATAAAGCAGGAGTCTATTCAGGCTGTTTAAGACTTTGGTTTGTTAACTTCTACTCATTTTTCAATACTAATTAATATTTTGGTTTCCTCGGGTCTGCACACTGAATTAAGATGCAAGAGCTAATAAATACCTTGAGAATAGCCCACAAGCCCTATAGCAAAGAAACCAAATTAGATGAGAGTTGATGTGAAGTTTTAAAGAGTGTAGCAAAGTGTTTTCAAGCCTTTCGGGCTAGTTTCACACATCATTATAGAGCTAAAAAGAGTGGCAAACCCATTTTTTTAAAAAAAGTCATTTGCAGGTCACCTTTGAGCAAGAGAAAAAGCAATGTGGGAGGTGATCTCGAGGAACAAAGAAACCTACCATATTGTAGCAGTTGCTTGTATGTCTGTATGTTGCTCATGACCTAAACCGAAAAGCCCACATTGTTCAGAAGTACTGCAGTGTTCAAACTGTAACTTCCCATAAGGCTCCTTCAGAACGAAAACTGTATGAAAATTACTTCAGTTTATTTAGTTTCTCAGTATGAGAGAATCAAAAAGTATCGCTACCTCTAAAACAGGATGTTTAGAAAGTTCTTCTATTGCTTGTCATTGCCATTCTCAGGCATCACTCGGAGAAATTCCACCTGGCCAGGTATCCTCCACACAGAAAGGATGTGTTAACCTGCAGATTTACCAAGGCACTCAAAGCAGATGACTCTCACTCATCCTAACTCCAGAAAATAAAACACCTCGGAAAGAAGACAGTACTTACTGAGGAAAGGCAAAAACCTCTGAAGCCAAAACTTGAAGAGAAGAGCCAAGAGGCAACTCCCTAAGTGGTGCAGGACGCCAGGCAGCATCTACTAGACTGGTCTCCATGGTATAGCAGAAGCATGCCCTAAAATCTCCATTTATGCAAGCTCTGAACTACCACTCCTCCTTCCATTAAAGAAAGCTCAAGAAAGAAAAAACATCAGATACCTTTATATGGGGTTCTGACTCTGGATCTCCTCTGTTTATTGTCATTTGGGAAGCTTTCAGAGCTACAAACAGCAGAAATAAAGCCATAGTGCCCTTTCCACAGGTATAAAGAAGTAACACAATGCATAATAAAACACTGCCCTGACTCCCAGCAGACTCGGTGTAGCTTTATGTGATGAACTGGGGGACAAGCTGATCACCACTGACAAAAGGCAGGTTTACAGCCCAGTTTCAACAACAGCCACACGTTAAATATTTCACACAGAGCCACTCAAGCAGCAAAACAGTCACATAACATGTCACGGACATGTTACACCACAGGATCCACGGTGTAATGACAGCACAGTTCAAATAAGGACCAGGCACACGGTCTGAGATCAGTATCACCAGGATGACCCAACCTCTGAACAAAAATGCCCACCTGGGAAGGTGTCAACACTGCCAAGAGAGAAAAAAGTACCAATTTTACTGTCTGAACACATGCATACTTAAAAAAAAAAAAAAAAAAAAAGATCCGTTTAAGATTTTATTGACGGAAAGTGAAGAAACGCAGGAATTCTGTATTGAAACCAAATAAGTGATAGGTACAGTGAACCTAATCATCAGTAGTGATTTATAAAAGCCAAGTGAGTAGACGTATAATTGCTTTAAGTAAACCCTGACATAAAGAAGAAACTACATTTGAATTGAATATGGAGCCAGGGGAGGACAATAGCCCTTTAAAGAAGATCCTTCGAGACATGTAACTGTAGAAAGGCTGGCGAATACAACATTGATTGGGAGTGAGGTAACCACAAACACCGCTGTCTCAAATGAAAAGGGATTCAAGGTCTGACCCAGAAAACAAGCATCGTAACCACTGGGATGAAATTTTAATGATAAACACAAGATGCTCTGCACGCAGGCCAGATTGAATTATCTGATGTCAGCCAGTAAATGCAAGGCGCTGGGAGAAAGAGGAGCTGCGAGCAGCCACCTTCCACTCTCAGCTCAGGTTGCATTTAATCAATCCTTGATATTCTGCCATCTTCTGGCTTGAGCTTTGGCAGCAGTGCGAAAAAACAGCGGAGCGCATGGAATAGGTACACTTCTCCACAGGAGAGCCAACGTTATATAGTTTATCTTTGCTTCTTTACACAGGGTTAACAGAGATCTGCTCCTGATCCAGTTCAAGCAAACTACGCCTCCATGTATTGCACCTGTAGCCACTGTTCTGAGTCATTCTGCCCACTGCCTGCACTAATTCCTATTCAGAAAGGTTAAAAAGCAGCTCTACA
Source organism: Coccyzus lansbergi (assembly GCA_033558105.1). NCBI lineage: Eukaryota > Metazoa > Chordata > Aves > Cuculiformes > Coccyzidae > Coccyzus > Coccyzus lansbergi. The sequence continues at coordinate 174,011 of JAUMJK010000266.1, read as the reverse complement.
GCAACTGAAATAAAAATTATTCTACTTCCCAGCAGAGTATAAAGAAGCATGCTAGATTAGGTCTATCACAGCACAGGTTGAAATCAAATAAGAGAGCTCCCAGGTTTGCTCCAAGACCCTGAATAAACAATAGCCCCAGCACTTCTGCTCGAGAACCTCCCTCTCCACCTCTTCTGAAATTTTTATAACCGTTCCCAGATTTCCCAAGATCCTGAGTTGAATCTCCTGAAACCAGGGAGCAGCTGCTTTACACTGCCACAGTTTCCAACCATAAAGACAGAGCATAATGCCTGGCTGGGCTGACCAAGTGGAGCCAGAGCACCGCAGCTGCTCCCCAAAGTCAGGCATCAAAAAACCTGCTAAAAACCAAGTGGTCCTATTTTCTCCAGCACAGCAACCCCATTAGAGGAGAAAGATAGGTAAAGGATGCCACAAGCCACGGTTTAGAAAACCCTGGGAAATGCGGCAAATAAATTAGCTTTAAAATCGTCACCAACTGATCTGAGGGTTGGAGGACCTCCTGTACAAAGACAGGCCGAGAGAGTCAGGGTTGTTCAGCTTGGAGAAGAGAAGGCTGTGGGGAGACCTTAGAGCAGCTTCCAGGACTGAAAGGGGCACCAGGAAAGCCGGGGGAGGAGCTCTTGATCAGGGAGGGCAAAGAACAGTTCACAGTTGAAAGAGGGAAGATCAAGGTAAGATCTTTGGAAGAAATGTTGTGCTGTGAGGGTGGCGAGACCCTGGCCCAGGCTGCCCAGAAGAGTCACAGCTGTCCTGTCCCTGGAGGTGTTCAAGGCCAGGTTGAATGGGGCTTTGAGCAACCTGATCCAGTGGGAGGTTTCCCTGCCCACAACAGAGGTGAGGAACTGGATGGGTTTTAAAGTCCCTTCCAACTCAAACCATTCTGTGATTCTCAAGCGTTGCCAAATTGCACATAGCAAGTATCATTGTATTCTATGATTATTCACATGTAAAGCTAAGCACATAAGTGTTGGCGAAATTGGAGAGATAATCATTAAATGTAACATAATTGATATTTATGCTGAGAAGAAAATTGACTTCTGTTAACCTCAGCTATTAAATTACTTCTTCAGTACTGAAAGAATGCAATAGCCAGCTATTGATCACCAGATTCATTACACTTTTATGACAAATTTGAAAGCACAATGCCATTAAGTACAACGCCATAAGCTAGGAAAGAAAGGGGAGGGCTATGTTTGGATTTAGATATTACAAGCAATAAAATGAAGCCCCAACAAATTCCTCAGTCTGTGCACATTCCCAAAGGCAAATAACGACCAATGCCTTTCCCTGTACAAACTACTGATCACAGAATCATGGAATATTTTAGGTTGGAAGGGACCTCAAAGCCCACCCAGTTCCAACCCCCCATGATAGGCAGGGACACCTCCCACTGGCTCAGGATGCGGACCTACTCCTCGGAAGTTTCAGCTATAACTTGAAGTCTGTCTTGTTTGGTATTTACCATGAGCTATTACTAGTGGGACGACAACGTGCTGCTGTCTTGCAGGTTTCAATCACCACTGGCAGAACAACAAATTCATCTTTTTTTGGGTAAGACTCACAAAACAGTTTCCTGCTTGTAGCGACTGAAGAGATGCTTTCAGAGAGCTCAAGCTACCAGAGCTACCATTAAATCGAAGTCCCGACAAAGCTTTATATTAGGAAAGGAGAAGTATGAGTTTCTCTGGTTTTTAGATGAGTTCTTTCCTCATATTTCCTTTTAAATGAGAATGGAGAGAACTTCTTTGTGAAGTTATTTGCCACAGCACACAAAACCATCCTTGTAATTAAGAGATTTTTAGGGAAAATAATATGCAAAAGAGCATTTTTCAGTAACTGTGTGCAGTATTTAATACATTCTGGGTGCTTCCACAGCAAATGGAGTTCATTAGAAAGTAGTATTGTCTTTACAGACTAAACACATGGGAAATAGCTTTTTGAATAGCACAATAAAAACATGCACTGCTGACATGACTCACAGATAACCATCATTACAAGTCACTTTAAGGACAATCTACCTCATCTGCAAAGGAACCACAGCCAGAAAAATTCCTTTTTGTTGCCTCAAACGGATGCTTCTTTTGCATGTGTTAAAAAGCAGTACATGAGATTTCAAACAGTGAAGATTAAGCAAGCATTACGCAACCTCATACTCACCCAGCAATAACAACTCCATCGCAAGAATGTACATCACACAGGACTTTTCCCAGCTCGTATCCCAGCTGGCTCACAGCACCGATGCGGTTCTGCACACAAAAACAAGACACGGTGCTGGGATTGCAATATATTCAGTTCCTGCTTCGTGGAAAACTCTGAGGTCTGCTATTGCTACTGACGAGTCACAGTGCAGCTGAGAGAGAAGACACATGGACTTTATGCTCGCCTCCTGCAATTTTTACAGGGGAAAGAAGCTATTACTCTTCATTATCGTTCATAATCTTAAGGTAGAGAAATAATTATCCCAACAACAACAAAAGAGGCAGCTTTCTTGTAGTCAAGATATGTAACAAGCCTTCATCTTGAAGGCTGACTCTCATTATCAAGGGATGGCTGAAGTATAAACACTTCCCTATCACCAAAATCAACAGAGTAACACAGCAAACAAAGACTCACTCCCAAAAGTAATCAGTCATTGGAAAAAAAAAAAAAAGAGCATTACAGCTCCGGCTGTGTCTCATAAATCCTTCAGCAGGTTTCTCCCTTTAACTGGCAAAAAGAAGCTGCAATAGGAAAGACCAACTTTCCACTACCACTTGCTTGAACCAGGCTCCCATTTTAATACAGCATCTGGATCCCATTTAAGAAATTCTCTTTTACCTTCCAGTTGGTTTTCAAAGTGCGCTCTCTGGCACGGCAGTTCTTGAGGGCGAGCTTCCAGCAGGAACGATCAGAGATGCTTGTATCTAAGAGATATCCTTCCTGTTGGCACAGCCGGTACCACAACACTTCATCTTCTGCAAGTACTTTCCATGTCCTGCTCACCTGGAAATCAAATTTATATATATAGCATTAAGTTACAAAGAAAAACTTGGCATCATATAAAAGTTACTGAAATAAAAACTGAAATATACTGGTATAGAGCAATATAGGCCTGCAGCAACACTAAATTCTTATCTAAACAAATGTGCTGCTGACATGATGGGAAAAAAACTACTAACAAAATCCTCTGGATTCTTTTGAAAATAAGGGTGTTTCTACTTCATTAAAACTCACACAACATGGACACCAGCGTTTAGCCCTCATGCTGCCAACGTGAAATATCAGTATCTCAGGAAATTTTAAAGGAAAAATTAAAAAAAAAAAAAAAATTAAGACAGCATTGTAAGTTTAGAGCAAAAGTGAATTTATTTTGATATTTGCAGCTAAGGAAACCTCTCAGATCACTCAAGCATCTCTCTAAAGCCCTGCTGACAATACCTGATTAGGTATATGACATAGGTGATTTATAACCTATTGCACTACAGTATGCATAAACAGGAATGAATTATTAAGTTTTTCAAGCAGCCTCAAGTTGCTGTCCATACCAGAGAGAAGAGCTTCATCATAATCAACTGCGGGCTCTGAATTAAAGATTCAAGAGGTAAGAGCCAACTTAAGTAGCATTTGTCTCTGTAATTCTTAGTTTAAAGAAACAGATGTAACCAATGAAAATTGCTACTGGTTAAAGCAGTCATTAATCATACACTATTTCCAAAACACAAAAAACCTGCTCAGACTGACATCATCAAAGAAAACAACCTGGATAGGGCAATCATATCTGTCTTAAAAATTACAGAAACAGTACCCGGTCTTCTCTAGCTCGATCACAGAATCACATAGAATGATGGAATGGTTTGGGTTGGAAAGAAACTCAAAGCCCATCCAGTTCTACCCCCTGGATCAGGGTGTTCGAGCCCCATCCAACCTGGCCCTGAACCCCTCCAGGGATGAGGCAGACACCACTGCTCTGGGCAACCTGGGTCAGGGCTTCTCCACCCTCCAAGGAAAACATTTCTTCCTAAAATCTCATCTCAATCTCCCCTTTTTCACCTGAAAACTGTTCCCCCTGTCCTATCCCTGCACTCCCTGATCAAGAGCTCCTCCTCAGCTTTGCTGGAGCCCTTTCAGTGCTGGAAACTGCTCTAAGGTCTCCGCAGAGCCTTCTCTTCTCCAGGCTGATTATACACCACTCTGCAACAGCACTCAATGCTCCTGTCCCTATAAGGACACACTCTGGAATTTCAAGAGCAAAAAAACAAAGGCAACCCAAATTTTGATCTGGTACAATTTAGAGGGGAATTTGCTCTCAATTTGATTTTAAAGTAATATAAATCCATATATTATTGCTCAATAAAGAAAACCCACCCAGCTTTTTGCTGACATGTTCCTGCTGACATTGAGAGGACAGACTAATACACAAGCAGAAGCAAACAAAGCCCAACTACGCCAACTTTTGCTTGGCTTTAAAAAAAGAAAACATACACAAACCTTCGGATTCTGCCAAAGTAGACAATGTTGCACAGCCCTTTCGAGTTTCCAGATCATAAAAGTGTGTTACAAAGATAGCAAAAAAGAAAGGAGGGGGGGAACTACATAAAATTTAGGCTGTCTTTTCAACTTGCAGGCACAAACATTCAAGGCGAATAAAGATCCTATCCTATTATGATTTTTTTTAAATCAAATTAGATTGAATCCTGCTGCTTTACAGGCACGAATTTCCAAAGGGTCCCTAACGCAGCCTTTTCTTAATGCACCAAAACTGGCATGACAATCCCTTGTAAAAACCCCACTGAGTGAGCCTCAGCTGCAAGAAAGCTCTAATAAAAGTGTCTCAAGCATTTCACTTTACAGCACCACTGTGGGCTGCCGCATTAAAACCGGCCGTTGGCCTCAAGTCAGCTTTATTAGATCTGCTTGACTTCGAGTTTCAGGTGAGGCCCCAAAAGCCAGAGCATTCCGGCTTTATTTATAGGCACCCAGACTTCCTGCTCATTGGAGAGCAGCACAGATGCACAAAGCTCTTATTGAACTATAAACATTATTATTTCCAACTCTGTACTACACAGAAGCCCCAACAACGATCAATAATAACATCTTACAGAGCTGTTTATGGATTTAAAGTCCCCAGTTTCCTTGGGGAAATCTCCTTTATCCACCTGTATCAACCTGTAACATCATGATGCTGAGTTTCTTTGTAATCCCAACTTTCTGACACACGCCTTAGCTTCCTGGAAGGTCAAGGTTCATTTTCTCCATTTCTGAATGGTGCTTTTCCCTTGGAAATTGAGTGCTGTTTCGTAGCAAATACTTTTGTCAGCCACCTGGATTTTAGAAGTAAGAAATGAAACAGAAGCTAAAGAGAATCCATTTTAATTCCTCAGAAAAGCTTGGCTATAGAAAGAGGCCCATGACAAGGTGTTACCCTTATGGTTTCTTATCTGTTAGAGATGAGCAGGTCACACAGGAGAAAAACATTGCTGAGTGCTGATGACTGTTAAAAAGAACACCCCCGTCACATAGTCCAGAGCAATATATTAATGCCACAGCTGCAGCTTGAGACATGACTGACTTCCAGGGGCTCTTACGGCGATTTTCAAGAACTAAGACATCCTCACAGTGAGTGTCTCTGACATCAGAGACTCATTCAACGGTTCCTTGCCTTACTGGTCTGTTTTATGGGTTTGTTTTTTTTCTATTCCTGGTCTCGCATGCATGTATGTTTACCTGCAATTATCAGCACAGCTTGTTTAGCAATGTGCTGTGTGTTAGTGCCTCTTGCCTGTGCTACAGTGGGTGTGAAAAGCAGGAGATGTGAGGGTATCTGTCCTGTTATCACTGTGGGGAACAGATATAAACATGATCTTAGTAGAGCTGTGGAAGTGCCACCTTTGAAAGGGTTCAAGGCAAGGCTGGTTGAGGCTTTGAGCAATCTGAAAACAGCCCTACCCATAAGAGAGTGGTGGACTGGATGTGTTTTAAGGTCGCTTCTACCCAAACCATTTCAATGATTCTGTGATTAATTCTGTCTAAAATGTTCCCAGTATCTTTTTGCTACAGTTCTCAACAGTTCTCAGCAAAGAAACTTCGGTTTCCCTTGAGCTCCACACAAGAACATTTTATATCTTATAGTTCAGCAAGTAATAATGTCCTGAAGGACTTCAAAGGTTTTTGCTGACACGACTTTTGCAATTTGGTTTTGCCTTTAGGGGATTTTCTCCCCCCTGCAGAAAAAAAATAACTTAAAACCCCACCTCTTCTATCAAATCCTACATTTCTCCTAATCCTGTCTAAATGAACTGGCTCAAATCCTAATGAAGGGTTATTCATTCATCTCCATCTGATAACTGTCCTTGTTTCATTAGGTTTATTTTCTTCCCTAGTCACACAAAGACACATTCAAGGTTCAGTCGCTGAAGCCAGGGGCCTCAATTAGAAATATCTGGACTTCCAATTCAGCACAATACCTAACGCCAAACAGCATTTAATCCAAAGCCATTTAGATGCACATTTACCAGGTGGAAGCTACTCATCTTTTCAATTCACAGCCATAATGTTATTTTAAGTCTCATCTTGAGCACAGGATATCCTTACCCATCCGCTTCTCTGCTCTCTCTCTAAACTACAAGGATGGATGATGACTTTCCCTGTATACAACCCTGGTGCAAAAGTATGGTCACAAAATACACAAGGTTTTCTTTTTAGAATGCTAAAAGCCTAACAGAGTGACAATTTCAGAAGCTGCAGAGGAAAGCATCTGAAACTCTTGATCTAAGCAGATCAATTAATTCTTAAATTCCTAGAAGCAGACTCCCCTGTCCTAGATGCATACACAATTGTGTGCTAGTAAACATTTCTAAACCATCTCTTGGATGAAAATGCCCGTAGTTCAAGGCACTGTCCTTTTAAGAAATAAACCTGCCTTAGCATTGCCAAAACTCAGTACATAACATTGAGGAGTATTTCACACCATGTGGTCTCTGATATTTACTAGAAAGCAGTAATGACTGTCCATGTATGAAGGTCACAGATGAGACATCATCTTATCACAAAGCTGAGAGTTTAAAGGCTCAGTCCCAAAGCCACAAGTGAGGCTAATTGTAGATACCTGTAGATATCAGCCCCAAATAACGCAAGGACTTCTCATGCGTGTGAATTTGTCATACTTGTGGTGTCTGAAGTGATCGTTTTTCTTTTCCCTTGGCACTGGGAAGGAGGAGAGACTGTTCTCAGACCCATTCACCACACAAGTCACAAGAGTCACTGCATGGGTATTTCTTTCAGTGGTCAATCAAAAGGTGCTCAAACGGCTGCCACAACACGGAGAGAACAATTTGCTATTGCTCCAGACTGTTCTATTGACACATTAATTCCTGGATACCTTTCTCCAGGAATTATCAAGACGGATTATCAAGAGGAACTTCTCTGCTGAATATCGCGCAACTACAACAAACCCATCGGAGCTCAGGAACCGATGACACCTTTAACTTACAAAGCTACACATTGCTTCCTCAATTCAAGTGCCATTCAAATAGTTTGTTTCATAGCAGGGATTTAAAAATCCACCCAACAACTTCTTCCTAAGATCTCCTCTCGATCTCACCTCTTTCAGCTTAAAAACATTACCCCTCATCCTAACCCCTACACTCCCTGAAACAGCACTTGCTTGCTTTGAAGAGTCATTCAGACAGGAGGTTCATCATTCAAGGTGTGAAGAAAAGAGGCTGAAAGGCTAAACAGTGTGGGCAGAACCACTCTTAGCACAGTCAGGTGTGTGCGAGCACTTCAGTCAGTAAAGCTACTTGAAAAGACAGGCAGTTTACAGCCACACAAACTGTGGACCACATCCAAGTACAGACTGGTAAAAGCATGACCTTACAGTATCACCACAGGAAGATATCAACCCCTTGCAGGAGACAGCGAGAAAATCAGTGACATTTAAGAACTTAGCCTCACATGTAATTACTAGAGGGAAATTAATTCTATGGTTCAAACCAGATACTGAAAACTGAAGGGGAACAGATTTGTTGCTGTGTCCATAGCTCTCTCAAGAAATGGGTTCTAAATATTGCAGCAAGACTCGCACTTTATTACTACACTCACTTCTTTGTAACTACACTCACTTGAGTAGAAAAGATCTTTGCGAGCAGTTATTTTAAATTTCAAGGCTTCGCTTTTGTCCAAGCCACAAATGCTTTTTTTAACTGCTCACCCACAAGCTATAAATTCAGCTCATTTACTATTATTTGTTCAACAGTCAGCTTTGAAAGCACTTCCAATAACTAAGAGCACAATAAGCTGAGCTACCAGGGCTACCACACATCTCTCCTGCTGCAAGGTGCTGTTTCTTGGATATTTCTGCCAATTTTAAGGGCTATAAGAGAAGCAAACTGTCAGCAGCGCTTACCTGAGCACACCTGCCCAGTTCAGTCTTGTTCAAGTACTGAAATATCTTCAGTGCCAATTCATAAGGCAGCTGGACATCAAAGAAAGGAACCTCATTTATTTCGTTCTGAAAAGAAAGAAGAGGAAATAATTTGTTAGGCTTCTGTAAGGCACAGCCAGACAGCAGCAAAGTTACCACTGCACAAAACCACAATGTTGTTTCTTCAGTGCAAAAACCCATAAAAAAGGTAGAAAGGTGGAAGCAATTGTGACTCTCCATCCCGTACCGGTACAACATTGGACAGATCACGCTGGGGCAAAGGTACCCAAACCACTCTTCGTCCTCTCCAAGTCATTTTAGGTGAAGGATGTAGATGGCAAAGTAGAGTGGGAAGCAAGTTTCACTTACAAGGTTTGAAATACAGTTGATAGAAAATGAACAAATATTTCAATATAAAACTGAATGGAAGTGACATTATGGCTTGCCTTTCATTCCATCCAGTACTAAAAGTGGCTAAAAGGAAGCTGGAAGGGGCTCCTCAACAGTAACGGCAGAAATAGGATGAAAAGGGCTAGATATAAGCTGAAAGAGGAGAGATTGAGATGAAATCTTAGGCAGAAATGTTTTCCTGTGAGGGTGGGGAGGCCCTGGCCCAGGGGTCCCTGCTCATGGCAGGAGGGGTAGAACTGGATGGGCTTTAAGATCCCTTACACTCCAAACCATTCTATGATTAGTAAAATATAAATGGCTTTTTAATACAAAATGTGCTGTGAGAGTTGCTTCTTTAACTGACTATCTATCTCAAAATAAAATTTAGATCACAATGAAGGATCTCTTGGGTTTAACAGCTAAATGCGGCACCTACATTTTTCCTAATGCAGCTTAACTACAGAATCATTCCTGCAGTTATTGCATCAAGATTTGTCTTCGCCCTCATTTTTGTCCGATATTCTAAATTTTTTATGCTCTACAACAGAGAGTGCAAACCCAGCCCATCCTGACCATTCTGTGAAGTTTTGCTCTCCAGTGCTGGTCCTGGTCCCTGCCCCAGCACTCCACAGGTGCTTCCAAACACCTGATTCCTCCTCATCAATCCTCATGCACAGAGTCAGCTGCTCAGCTGAAACCTATGTCCATTGTTTGCTACCACAAAGTCAGGCAGATCCCCAGTCAGGATCATCTCCTGCCTCTTACCTCTTCTCCGGCCCCAACGCCTTGGTTTTTTTGAGGGTCTCTCCTACAACCACTCCTTGCTCAGCTAAACCTGGAGCTCTGCAGGATCAAGTGGCAAAACCAGGCTATGCTGGGTTTATTTCATGTACGGTTACAGGGGAAAATGGTCATACAACATGGTTGTGTGAAAGTTTTCAATGCAAAAGATATTCTGTTCTAGGGAAGTGCTTAGATAGCACAAATATGGGCAACATTCCAAACAGGTCTATTTAGCACACAGCCCCAGTTTAAAAACACTGGAACCCTGCACTTGTTCCAAAGGTCCTTAAACTAGCCCTGCAGACAACATCCCTGCTCCTCTCCCTCCCTGTCCACACCTTTGCTCTACAAACAGCTCCTCTTCCCTTCCCTCTGCATCAGGAGCAGGGGCTCTACTCCCTGCAGCGGATTTGCAAGAAGATTATTGGCTTTCATGTGATTTAAACTGCATCTATTGCCAAAACGGACACCAAAAATAACAGGAACTCTAAGCGCATCCCCACGGCCACACGCAGGCAGACCTCGAGCTGGCCAGATGTGAACCAGCTCAGCTCCAGAAGCCACACAACCATTTGAGAGCAACGCGCTGCCCAAACAAATAAGAGAAGCCATTGGGCCAGGCTTATTAGCTCCAGGCTTATGAGCTCAGGCACAGCACCACTACACATAGATCGTTTCCAAATTGGAGTTGACTCGTGTCCAACCAGCAGGACCTGGTCTGTCTGTACGCACCCAGAGATTTCATGGGAAGGACAGGCTGCCTACAGCCAGAACAGTACAGACACAGCAGTCAGGACTGACGCTCTCTCACAAAAAAGGGAAAAGATACAACAGTTGTACAGATCTTATTTTTAACAATATTTAGAGTCAAACTAGTGAGCTTGTGACAAAGCACAAGCAACAGCCCACACTGGTTCCATTCTAATGCAACCTTAGCATTAGATGTAGACCAAGCTCTTCTCTCCCTACATCCCAAAAATCCACACAGCCTGTCTTCTGCAGAGAGCTCACCCCCACAAATGAAGCAGTAACTTTCAGCCAGCACTAGCCTGTCTAAAACTCTTATTGGAATGACTCCAAAACTCCAATCCTGCTACCCCCTCTGAGACAGAGTCAGGCTCCTGTGGGCTAACGAAGCACTGATTCGGTAAATGGATTAATTTGTGCCTTGCAGACAGAAATTTAATCTGCGCCTTTTAATTTTTTAAGCAAAGAATAATTAGTCACAGCGAGGTGAGCGAGAAGCAAGAAAATGGGTTTCCCCTTTAGTCTTCCTATGATGTAAATAAAATCTCTATTGCATTTAGAGGACTTAGAAAAGAACTTTTACCTGGTTCAGAACTGTATTTAAAACCGCTTCCAAATTAACTCCTTTACTCAACGAATCAATACCTGTATTCTTACTACACTGCCGCATCAGGAGGTGGGACAGCATCAGTTACTGCACCTGCATCAAATGGCCTGACTAACACTAAATCATAAAATGTCCTGAGTTGGCAGGGACCTACAAGAATCCTTGAGTCCAACTCCTGTCACTGCACAGGACACCCCAACATTCACACCGTGAGGCTAAGGGCAGTGGCCAAATACTTCTGCAACACTGTCAGGCTTGGTGCTGTGACTGCTTCCCTGGGAGCTGCTCCAGTGCTCTACCACCCTCTGGGGGAAGAACCTGCTCCTAATGTCCAACCTAACCCTCCCCTGGCATCTTCCTGCCATTCCCTCATGCCCAGAGAGAAGAACCAAGCACCTGCTCTTCCTCCACTTCCCATGTGAGGAAGCTGCAGAGACCTCACCTCAGTTTCCTTCAAGCTGAACAAACCAAGTGACTTCAGCTGCTCCACACTCTTCCCCTTTAAACCCTTCCCCAACTCCATGTTCTCCTCTGGATGCTCTCTAGCACCTTTAGATCATTTTTATCTTGTGACCCTAGAACTACCCCCAGGGCTCAAGGCAGGACAACTCTTTCCTCGCCCAGCTGGCAATGCCATGCTGGATGAAAACAAATTTATTGCAGCCTTTCAACACTTAAAAGGGCCTTACAGGAAAGATATGGAAAAATGTTTTTAGCAGGATCCATAGCTGTACAATAAGAGGGGTTGTTTTCAACTAAAAGCTAAGAAGTATAGACTGGATCTTAGAAAGAAATGTTTTCCTGTGAGGGTGGGGAGGCACTGGCCCAGGTTGCCCAGAGAAATCATCACAGATAAACCATCCTAGAGGTATCAGGTTACAGAAAAAAAAGAAATCAGAAGAGTTGAGGTTGAAGGAGACCTTAAAGCCCATCTGGTTCCGGCCCCTACCATGGGCAGGGACACCTCCCACTGGATCAGAGGCTCCAAGCCCCATCCAGCCTGTTGTTGAACACCTCCAGGGATGGGGCAGCAATGGCTCCTCTGGGCCAGGAGCGTGGGCCAGGGTCTCCCCACCCTCACAGCAAAACATTTCTGCTAAGATCTCATCTCAATCTCCCCTCTTGCAGCTGAAAAACATTCCCTCTCCTCCTGTCCCATATCATGAGCCCTGCCTCAGCTTTCCCGCAGCCCTTTCAGTAGTGGAAGCTGCTCTAAGGTCTCCCCACAGCCTGCTCTTCTCCAGGCTGAACAACCCCAACTCTCCCAGCCTGTCCTCACAGGCTGGATGGGGCTTTGAGCAACCGGACCCAGTGGGAGGTGTCCTTGCCCATGGAAAGGGGTTGGAAGCGGATGGGCTTTGCGGTCCCTTCCAACACAAATCAGTCTGTCATTCTATAAAGAACACCTCCCAGAAATAAATAAATAATTTGGAGAGATAAGATCACAACCTATTGAGCAGCTGAGGTTCCAAACCAGCTCGGAGGGACCCCAAAGCCCTTCGCCACGGGCCCCGCGCCCCCATCCCTACCAGGTCTCGGATGAGCAGCCCCAGCAGGTCGTCCCCGCCGTCCCCCGGGGCCGGGCTGGGGGTACCGTGCCTGCCCAGGGTCCCGCGGGGCCCCGCCGCCTCCCCTCGCCGCCGCTTCGCTCCCCCCGCCGCCTCCTCCCGCCGGCGGTGCCGCAGCCGCTGGGGAGCGGCCGGGCCCTCGGCCATGGCGGCGCCCCGGAAACCGCACCGGCCGCCGCCAGAGCGGTCCGCCGAGAAAAGGGCCCGCGGAGTAAAGGTTCCTCAGCCAAAAGGTTCCGCGGAGTAAAGGTTCCGCGGCCAAAGGGTTCCGCGGGGCCGGGGCTGCCCCGTCTCTCGGGGCGCGGCCTGGGGAAGCCGCCGGGGATCCTGGGGCGAGGGCAGGGCCCAGTCTGGGCCTGGGGAATCCAACCTCGAGCCTCCCCACCGCCACCCCTCCAGGGCAGGGTCCTGCTTGGGGCTGGGTCCCATCACATCCTACACTTGGGGCACAACAACCCTGTGCAGCTACAGACTAGGAGAAGTCTGGCTGGAAATTGCCTGGAGGAGAGGGACCTGGGGGTGTTGGTTGACAATGACTGAACGTGAGCCAGCAGTGTGCTCAGGTGGCCAAGAAGGCCAATGGCATCTTGGCTTGGATCAGAAACGGTGTGGCCAGCAGGTCCAGGGAGGTGATTCTCCCTCTGTACTCAGCACCAGAGGAAAAGCTGCAAGTATGCAAGTCTTCAACATAACTTTCATGGAAAATAAACCAGGTAAGTGATACTTGTTCACTTTCAAGTCAGAGAGCTGATGAACACGCTAAACTGCGTGGCCCTTGCTCTTGGCAGCGGCAAATGTACCTCCTCCCTCACGGCGGCCTCCAGCCGCTGCCATTCAGCATCCTCAGTGGCCACTTGCTACTTTTCTCCTGTGTGGTTTACAAAACCCAACTTAATGAACACAAACACACATTTTGGAGTCCAAAAAAAAAAAAAAAAAAACAAAACAAAAAAAAAAAACACGAAACCACCTACTTCGGTAGAGAAATTATGTAGAACCTCCATGTAAGGTTTGTTTTCCCCACAAAACAATCATTTGGACTGGGTGGGATGCTGTGCGCTCCTCCTTCGGCCACCTGAAATGTGAGCTGAATCGGTAATGCTCTGGGTGATGAAATCCCCTCCAGCTCTGCGTAATCACCTCACTGTCCCCTCCATCCCCCACTATTCCCTCCATCCCACACTGTGGCCCCTGTCCCCACACTGTCCCCTGCATCCCAGACTGTCACCTGCAGCCCCACAGCACCCCCATCCCCACACCGCCCCCCATCCCGCAGTCACCTGCATTCCCCACCATGTCCCCTCCATCCTTCTCTGTTACCTGCAGCCCCACACTGTCCCATCAAACTCCTGCACATCCCTACATAACAAATGTCCCACCACACACTGTCCCCTCCATCCCCCCATATCTCCTCCATCCCCATTCAGTATCCTCCATCCCCACACACTCCCCTCATCCCATACAGTCCTCGCCATTTCCCCATTTTCCCCCTCCCACACTGCCCTTCAATGTCCCCTGCATTCCCTGCCGTATCTCCCCCACCCCACACTCTGCCCCACCCTGCACTGTCCCTCCATTCCATTCTGTCCCCCTTCCCACAATGTTCCCCCACTGTCACATCCATTACCCTCGTGTCTCCCCCTCCTACACTATCACCTGCATCCTCGCACTGTCCTCACTCTCCTGCTTCCCCTCTCCCCCTTCTCCCACACCCCCTCTATCCCCTGTTCCCTTAGTGCTCCTCTCATCCCACTCTGCCCTCCTCCCCACTGTCCCCCTTCCAGCTGTCATAGAATCACAGAATCATAGAACACCCAGGTTGGAAGAGACCCATCGGACCATTCCTATCAAACACTAACCCATGTCCCTCAGCACCTCATCTACCCTATCCCCCCGTCCCCCCACTCTACCTCTCCCACTCTGCCCCATCCCACTCCCCATCCCTTCCATTCCTCCATTCTATCCCCCCACCCCTCATCCCACTCTGCACCCCTACTCTGCCCTATCCCCCTACTGCGCCCCTCCCACTCTGCCCCCTCCCACCCCCCGTGCTCCCACCCCTCCTTTTACCCCTTGCTCTCTGCCCCCTCCCACTCACCGCCTCCCTCCCTTCCCCTCCATTCTGCCCTCGACCCACTCTCTCCCCCAATCTCACCCTCTGCCCCCTCCTACCCTTCACCCCCCAACTCTGCCCCCATTCTGACCCTTCTCGCACTCTCTGCCCCTCTGCCCCCCGGCTGTGCCCCTTCCCACTCTGCCCCCTCCACTTCCCCCTCCCACTCTATCCCCCCATCCCACTCTGTGCCCCTGCCCTGCCCGATCCCCCAGCCCCCCTCCTGCCCCCCGCCACTCTGTCCTCTCCCCGCTCTGCCCCCTCCCACTCTATACCCCTCATCCCACTCTGCCTGCCCCTCTCACTACTGCCCCCCTCCCACTCTGCCCTCCCCACCGCTCTGCCCCATCCCGCTCTCTGCCCCCTCCCACCCCCCGTGCTCCCACCCCTCCTTTTGCCCCCCTGCTCTCTGCCCCCTCCCACTCACCGCCTCCCTCCCTTCCCCTCCATTCTGCCCTCGACCCACTCTCTCCCCCAATCTCACCCTCTGCCCCCTCCTACCCCTCACCCCCCAAGTCTTACCCCCACTCTTACCCCTCTCGCACTCTCTGCCCCTCCGCCCCCCGACTCTGTACCCCCAAGCTGTGCCCCCTCCCACTCTGCCCCCTCCACTCCCTTCTCCCACTCTATCCCCCATCCCACTCTGTCCCCCTGCCCTGCCCGATCCCCCCAGCCCCCTATTACCCCCCTGCCACTCTGTCCTCTCCCCGCTCTGCCCCCTCCCACTCTATCCGCCATCCCACTCTGTCTCCCTGCCCTGCCCGGTCCCCCCAGCCCTCCCAGCCCCCCTGCCACTCTGTGCTCTCCCCGCTCTGCCCCCTCCCGCTCTATCCCCCCTCATCCCCCTCTGCCCGCCCCTCTCACTACTGCCCTCCTCCCGTTCCGTCCCCCCCCCCCCGCTCTGCCCCATCCCCCTTTCTGCCCCCTCCCACCCCTCGTTCCCCCTCCCACTCCGTCCCCTCTCCGTTCTCCCCCTCCCGCTCTATCCCCCGTCTCCCCCCGCCACCCCGCCCCGTCCCCCCGCGCCCAGCGCCGCCCCGCGGGGATGATGTAAGGGCCGGCCGCGCGGTGGCCGCACTCGCTCCGCTCCCGGCCGGCTCCGCCATGTGCCCGTGCTCGCAGCGCGGCCGCCCCGCGCCCTGCCCGCGCAGCCCCGGCCGCTCCCCGCGGCCCCCGGCCGCCGCCCGCCTGCTGGCCGCCCGCCTGCGCCGCCTGGGCGACGAGCTGGAGCTGCGAGCCGCTCGCCGCAAGCCCCGGGGCCGCGGCGCCGCCCGCCGCCTGGCCGCGCTCTGCCTGCTCTGCGCCGCGGCGCCCGCGGCCGCGCTGGCCTGGCTGAGCCGCGCCGGCGGCTCCTAGGACGGCCGGCGGCACGGAGCGGCGAGCGGGCGGCCAGCGCAACAGGTCTGCTCCGCGCGGGGAGCCGGGGGGGGGGGGGGTGGCGGCGGGGGAGCCCGGATCGGGGGCCCGCGGCGGGAGGAGGCGGGGGGGGGGGGCTCGGCGGGGTCCGGGGCGGCCGCGAGTCCCGGGGGGGGGGGGGGGCGGCGCTGTCCGCGGTACCGATCGCCTCGCCGGCCGCGGGGAGCCCCGCGCTGCGGGGTCGGCACTGCCAGAGCGCACCGACACGTCCTCTGCTTCTTCTCCCTCTGCTTCTTCTCCCTCTGCTTCATCGCCCTCTCCTTCTTCTTCATCTCCTTCTTCTCTCTCTCTTCTCCCTCTCTGCTCCCTCTCTTCTCCCTCTCTTCTCCTTCCTTCTCCCTCTCTGCTCCCTCTCTTCTCCTTCCTTCTCCCTCTCTTCTCCCTCTCTTCTCCCTCTCTTCTCCTTCCTTCTCCTTCTCTTCTCCTTCCTTCTCCTTCCTTCTCCCTCTCTTCTCCTTCCTTCTCCCTCTCTTCTCCCTGTCTTCTCCCTCTCTTCTCCTTCCTTCTCCCTCTCTTCTCCCTCTCTTCTCCCTCTCTTCTCCTTCCTTCTCCTTCTCTTCTCCTTCCTTCTCCTTCCTTCTCCCTCTCTTCTCCTTCCTTCTCCCTCTCTTCTCCTTCCTTCTCCCTCTCTTCTCCCTCTCTTCTCCTTCCTTCTCCCTCTCTTCTCCTTCCTTCTCCTTCCTTCTCCCTCTCTTCTCCTTCCTTCTCCCTCTCTTCTCCCTCTCTTGTCTCTCCTTCCTCCTTCTCCTTCTCCCTCTCCCTCTCCTCTCCTCTCTCTCCCTCAGCCCCCCAAACACCCCAAACTTTCCCAGCTCCATGCCCGGTGCCTCCCCACCATCTCAGGTCACCATGCCCAGTGCCTGCCAAGCCTCTGTCCCTCTTGCCACTGGAGGAACTTCACCTGTGTCCCGTCATCTCCCAGACCCAGGGGTGCTGTGCTCGTTGCTGCGGTCCTGGCAGGGCGGGATGTCACCAAAGGGCCGTCCAGCAGTTCAGCCCAGGACTCTGGCTGGCGGCGCCTGGCTCTGTGTTTGCATAATGCAGTGCCCAGCGCTCAGGCTTTCCCCACGGGGATCCCAAGCTACCAGCCAGGAAAAAGTGTCCAAGCTTAGTTATTGCTGGTTTCCAGAGCCCCACCTGCGCTCCACTGAGCAAACCAGCAGCAGGGAAGCGGGACGTTCATGGTCCTGTAATCCTCTTTCTTTCTGGTGATGCCTCCTGGGCTGGTGGGGACAGCATTGCATCCTCAGCCCTGGAAGCACCACGGATCTGACAGGGAGCAAGGCTCAGGGGGTTGGTAATTGTCCCAAGTACCTTCAAATGTAAGGCATCAGCTTAGGGCAGTATCTGAGCATATGGGGGGGTCACCTCAGAGGTTTTGGGTCCTCTGAAGTGCTCTTTGGGACACAAATTTCTACACAGACGTGCGGAGCAAGGGCTGCTGTTTTGGGTGCTTTAAATTCCATTTTTGAGAGCCCTCAGTGCCTGTGTATGTTCAGGAGAGACCTTAGGTGAACATCTGCCTATCAGCATGCACTAGTATCCGAGCGGCTCAGTAGAGTTTGGACAAGAACATAAAAGCAGTTGACAAATGCCACCAATGCTGTGGTTGCCCTCCGACTATTCCAGTTTAAGTGAGCTGTTTGTAGCTTTTGGGCCAGACCTTGGCTGTCAGGAATAAGCCTTAGATTGAAAAATGTCTTTCATGCTTTTTAGGTGCACAGAATATTATTCAATAACTTGGGGGGGGGGGAAAGCATGGTTATTGAGAGAGTTTAAAAGTGCTGCCTCTGTTGGCTGGGCACCTTTGGAAAACTCTCACTGAAAACAAAAAAACAGAACAGAACTGTTTTTTCATGAATTGAAGCCTCAGGTTCAACAGAATCACTCGGGATGGGGTCTGCAGAGCTGTGCCCAGCAGAGCCCTCAGAGGGGCAGTGTCGGTGGTGTGGGCGCTGGTCAGAGATGTGGGACTGGGGTCGGGAGCAAAGCTTGGAGATCTGCTTTGCCTTCCCAGCAGTTTGTGGCACATTTGGTTCCGATGTTTGGAAGCAAACCCACCTGTCGGACTTGCTTGCCTGCTCAGCAAGTTGAAATCCAAGGAGGGCTGCAGTGATCTCCTTTATCTGTCCCTTATCAAGTGTCTCAAGTGTCCATTTCTTTCTGACAAGCTGGTGAAATCCCTCCCTGCGCAGTGTGGGATTTTGTCCCGTGTAGAGGAGGTGGCAGGTGAGAAGGACTAGCAGGGAGAGCTTGTTTGCTGGCTCCGGGCACACACGCAGCCCAGACTCCCTGGCAATCCCACAAGGCCAAAGCTGTTTGAATTTTCAGGTTTCGTGAGGGGTTGCTTACCTTTCTTTAGGCAGATAGTATTTTTTCCCCCCTAGTCTTTGCTACTCTTGCCTTTGTGGAGCACTCAACTCCGCTTGGCTTTCTGCGCTTCGGGTCTAGCAATAACCAGTTGCTTATAAATTGCTTTGATAAAGACACTACAGAAAAGCAAAGTATTATCCTCGACACAACTGAGGGGAGCTCCTTCAGCATGCACAGTCCTTCCTCGCAGCTTCAAAGGCTACCACAGACAGGACGTGCTGAGCTGCCTCCAAATGCTCTGGGGCTTCGTGGACACAAATATAAATGTAATCTTGTGGAAAAAAAAAAGAAGAACCTTACGTGTGCTGTGAAGCAGTTTCAGGGACAGAGATGCCAGATGTGGGAGAATAACAAGCTGGTAACGCTCTCCTGGTTGCCTCTGTGCGCAGCTGACTGACCTGCCTGCCTCCCAGCAGACTTCTAAGGCACAGCCACCAAGCTGTGAAAATACAGTGCAATCCCAGAATTATTAAATATATCATCTACACCTCAGTTTCAGGGTTATTTTTGCCATTAAGAATCTTTTCTGTTCTCCCCGGATAGTATTTTGCTCACACAAGTGGCATTACCTGATCATCTGCAGGATCTCAGAGCCCAAGTGAGTGCAGTGAGCTGGGTTCGAGAAGCAGTAAGGCAGCAGTGATTTATTAACTCAGCAGAGTATTCTGAGCAAAATGTGTGTTTTTCTGCTGTCCTCTGAGGCAGAGACACTCTGTGGCGATAATAACATCCTTCTGCAACAAGATGGGAAGTCCAGGCACCTGTGATCTTGGGATTTCATGGAACAGCTCATAAGAGGAGAGCAACTTGTAGACTTAATGTGCTGCAAAGTCAGCATTTGTCTTGTGATCTGATGGTTGCAGAAAGAACACAGAAATTACAGGAGAAGGCCAGTTTTGGCTTGGCTTAGTACTGGAGTTTCTCTCCTGCTTTTTCAAGTGGTAACTGTGTTTAGTGTTGGCTGCCGAGAGTGTAGCTGCTGTCTCTGAGGGAGAAGGCTGTTAGTTGTTCCCTCAGGCCCGTGTGGCTACACAACAGTGCAGCTCAGGGAATAATCCTGTGCAGCAGGGAACATCTCCTGCTCTCACAGCCCCCAGGTGATGCTGGTGAAAGCAGGATTAGGGCTGCTGCATGCAGCCAGCTTCTTGTGCCTGTGGACAGTGCTTGAGATTTGGGGATGAATGCTTTGCAAATGGCAGTTTTATAATATAAAATCTGACATCACCTTAAAACACCCAGCCAGGGCATGAAGTGTAGTTGTCATGTGCCAGTTTGGCAGACAATGCCCCTTGTATTTCGCTCTATTAGTTCAGAAGTGGCAGTGTATTAAAATCAAACCCTACTTGTCCCTGCCAGCCTCACCAGCCTGGTTCTGTGCCCACTGTGTTGCCAGTAATTCCCCCCACTGTTTGCTGTGAGGTTCATGCAGAGCCACTCTGTCCAAAGTCTCAGTGCAGTTAATTATCTGCATTAAAATTGGGTTGGTAAGATTTCTGGAGATGTCACACTGAGCTGCGCAGGAGTGCAAAGAAAATGAAGGACCAGAGGCAGTAGAGCTAGCGCAGGACTAAGCCGATGAGCTCAGCAGCGAGCTGCGGTCTTGCACGAGGGCAAACATTCAGCATGTTGCACCCTATATGCCTTCATGGCACAAAGAGGCAAGCACTGTTGTTTATCCTCCTGGATAACTAAGAAAGAAGGAGCTTGTTCTTCCTAGTAGCAAGCATCCTACTCAAAACTGCCAGTGGTCCCTACTGCCCTCACTTCGCAGTTGAATTGCTCAAGGAAAACTTCAACATTCATGATAAACAAGCACCAAATAAAATAAACAGCAGTCCAGTCCTCTTTCCGCAGGTGGACTACGGCCAAGCAGGCCACTTCTTTGTAGAAAGACTGGAGCCCAAATGTATTTCTTTACCCCGTCTAGGTTCCTTGATCTTCCTGCGCTAAGATCTCTGAGACACACCATTCTTCCAAGTTCTTCCCTTCTAGTTCTACTCCCCCGGTTCTCTTAGCTCTCAACCCCCCTCCTAATTGTTTTTAGGTCTTCCAAGTTCCCCTTCGGTCTCCCACAGAGATGCTAATGAAGTGTGAGTGTACATGGATGCAGGCTGCTTGGGAATTTGACAGGGCTCTTGCCCAGCCCTTGTTTTCTCATTAACCTGCTGCTGTGTGAGGAAGGAAGTGACAGTGCCTCATTTTGTCCCTGCCTCAAGCTTTCCCTTAGCGATCCAAGCCCTTGAATACTATTTTTTTCTCCTTTTAAATATATCAATAACTGTTATTTTGTTTATTAGGAATGGAACATGTGCCAGCCAAATTGACTGGCTAATCAATTTAAATCAAGAAGCTCCACGCTGACATGTTAGCTGTGAGCAAAACTCCTTTTGCCAGTTGCTTTAGGGGGCATGAGCTCTGATTCTCCTATGGCTTTATGCCGGTGGTACCCAAGCATGGCTTTGCGCCCTCTCTCTGAATAAAGATTAGTCAAAGAAATGCTGAGACAAGGCTGGAGACCCCCTGCCTGAGTCATTTCATGCCCATCCTACTCAGCATGCTGGGGAAAAGCAGCTTTCTCTTTCTGCTAAGAACCAGCTCAGCAAGCGGTGTGATCCAGCAAGGCAGGAGAGGTCAAAGTAATTGAGTGGTTGAGGTGTCCATATCTGCTAGGAGCAGTGGGATGCGTCGAGGCTGGCTGAGATGTGTTTGCAAATACCAGCCAGTGTCATTTATCACCTCACAACCTTATTGCTTACTAGATGCGATAAATAAGAGCAACTTTCTGAGCAGAACTGGCACCTCCCTGAATGACCAGGCAGAGAGGGATGCAGCACCAAAAGCGGTGCTTGTTCCCAAGAACAACTTCAAAGCAAGTCATTCTTTAGTTTACCATAGCAATCCATGTTTTAAAATAGGAACTCAGCTATAATGCCTTCTTTTTATAGAAGTTAATGAAAAATATTGATAGTAGTGGACAACCCACCCTAAAGTGCCAACATTATGACACGTGAAATAAACCACATTTCAGCAGCTGGGATAGGCTGGCTCTCTTTCCAAATGGGATGGAGTTTGGCTTTCCTCAGCCTTTTTTTAGACCCCAAATACTACATTTTGATCTATCTGCCGAGCGTCTATTGTGGGAAATTTGGAGTAACTCCACTGGAGTCAATTGGGTTGCCCTGGATTTACAGTGCTGTAAATGAGATCAGAGTTTGGCTCAAAGTATATTCCATTAATGAGTCAGATACTGGCAATGAAGCTGATATGCACCCAGAAATGGCTTTAACACAGCCTAGGATATTCAAAATTGTTTTATTGAGAGATGGGCTGAAGGCCAGGATTCTGAGGTTCTCTCTTTTATTCTTTCCATGAAATTCACCTTCGCGCGCAAGGCCAGCGTGAGGCTGCTGCAAAGCTGAAGAGCCATTTAAGCTCTTAGAATAGGGCTTGGGAGATGCATCAATGTTGTGCTGAGCTCTTTGCCTGCCCCAAAGCAGATTTATCACTTGGAGTTCAAGACGTTCTAGGATTTATCAACTTTTACAGGGTTTTAAAGATTTTCTATACATTAAGTGACACAGAGGGACAGTTTGTAAAATATAATGACACCAGAGCTCATCTGTTGCAGCTGTAGGTGGCATGATGGAACCCGGGTTCATAACAGGGATTTGGAAGTGCTACTGCACGAGAAACAATAAATAAGGATTAAATGTGTTTGCTTCGGAGGAAATCCATTAATCAACTCCTGATGTCTTTATTCCAATGTAACTTGACTAAGTATCTCACCTCTTGGAGGGCAAGGGACTGCACCGCAGGCTCTGTCTCCATGTTGCCTGTGCTGTTTCTCAGTAGCTGGCACGCAGCTCCAGTTGTGCCCTGTTTCTCCCCAGCACAGCAACAGGCTGAGATGGGAAAACCTCTCCATGAAGGGATCTTGTGGCAGAAACGCAGGTGTCTAGAATATCCTCGTTGTGATGTTTCACAAGCCTAGAGCAAGTCGTGGGGCTGTCTGTCCATGCTCAGCATTGGCCTAGGCCCGAGCGTGGTGCTGCGTGAGATCTCAGGAGCCTGCGAGGCTGCAGGAAAGGCTCTCTGTCCCATGCAGGCAGCAGGCTGAACAGGAAGGCATTTCAAGCTCTGGGCTCCTCATTGACAGTTGTTTATTGCTGCTCTATGCTCTGCTGGCTGGTTTTGTGCAGCCAGCATTATCATGTCCGTGCTTACTTAAGTAGGAACACTTTTTCTATTTAACTTCTGTCAAAAGAGCTGAGTAGCTCTGCAAAAATCTGTTAAATTGTGTCTGTACTTCGGAGCATGGTGATGTGAGGCAGTCTGTGTGGGTGCAGGCACAGAAGCAGTAGGAGCTGTGTGGGTAGGTGGTAGCCTCGGTCACAGCAAGAGAAGTGACCCTGTGCTTCACTCTAGAGATGGTTCAGTCTGGCTTTGATCCTTCAAGCTGTTTCCACTGTTGCTTCAGATGCTTCAAACTAGAGCGGACAATTGTAGACTGGGAAGGAGAGGTTGTGATAGAAACGTACTGTGCACAGCAGCCGCTGGGACAGCTGACAGTAACTGGCATAAAGCAGATATAGATTCACCTCATGAGGCTGAACCAGAGGTCTTCTAGCTTGCTCAGAGTCCGTTGCAGCACTAGAGTCTTCCCTCTTGCCTTTCACTGGAGGTTTCAGTTTGTCTCGGAAGCTGTTGGAGGTTCCACTTTGTCTCCGAGGCAGTGCCAAGAAATCATGGTAACCTTCACGCTGGCATAGACAGGGCAGTGCTGCAGAAGGGAGAGAAGTGATTGTGAGTTTACACCAGAGTAATACCGATCAGAATCTGCCCCAAAGCTGTTTGCCAGCCCTAATTACACTCTGACTTCATAGCTGATGCAGTTGCACAGTCAGCTACTCCCCCCTCCTTTCTCCCACCCGGATGAAATCACCTCATCCAGGAGGCCAGCAGAGATGTCTCCACGGAGGTTTCTGTAAGATCGCTCATTGTCACAGCCTCTGCAAGCCAGACAACACTGCCTGAAAGGTGGGACCTGCCCCCACAACCGCTGGTGTCAACACACCAAGGGAAAACGCGGGAGATGGGAATTTCATTGGAGATGCCCCTTGGGCACCTCTCCTGCTAATTTGCACTTAGATGGGTGCCTTTCTCTGAGCACTTTATTAATTAAGGCTTGCAGTCCACCTATGAGGCAAATAAGTTATTACTGCCCTCATTTTACAGCAGCGACTGAAAGAAGTGGTTTGCTTAAGGCCACAAATCTAATCAGAGGCAGAACAGGGAAGGAGCGAGTCCTTCCAGTCTCCTGTGACACTCAGTGCACCTCGTTGCCTACCTGTAACAGAATTAATGGCTTCCCTAAAAGTTAGTGTTTTTATTAACATGATGTAAATGAAGATGCAGCACCCACAAGAATGAGCCTTGTGGAATGAGAGCTTGTCAGAAATCCAGTAGTAGCAAAGGGATAAAGGCATAATCTTTTGTGTTAAATCATGAAACCAGCATCCCCATAAATTATATCCCGCTTCTCGTTGGTAAATTGAGCAGGAGGGTTCAAGCATAAATTTAAAAGAAGTTTTTATTGTAACCAATGCATCAATATAATTAAACCCAAACACAATTCTTTTGCTTTCTTAGGCTGGAGAAAACCCTGTGCCCTTGGAGAAAATCGTCTCCCCTTTTCCTAGAGGGAATCCAGAGCCTGAGCAGCAGCTGTGAAGAGTGGAGATAAAGAAAGAAGTGGAAGATGTTGGACGTGCTTTGGGCAACGTGAAGAAGGATTTGCACGGAAGGAGCTGTTCAAGGGCCCAGCAGCAAAACAGAGACACATACATGCTTATATATAGAAGAATGTAAACCCTCCTGTATGCATACGTTAAAACGTGCATGCCTTGTTGAGAACGTAAGCAACATTCCTTGTAGATGATGGTGGTCTGAGCATTCATGCTCCTGCAGTCTGAGTCAAAACGTTAGTGATGTCCTTGCTGTAACACTAGCATTTTCTCCACTGCGCCTCGTTTATGGCAACATAAACGTCCCTTTCAATGCAGCAGGGTGAAAAATAATGTGCACATCCAGAGTTAAGGAATATCTTGAGACCAAACTTGCTGCAAAAGGGGCACGTCCAGGCCTCAGTGGTGGGGGAAGAGGTGCTCTGCAGCTTGGACAAGAGACAGTTTGTGTGTGTATATATTAAGCGCTATAGCACCAAGCGAGATAAACTTTTGTTCTGACTTTAGTTTCTCTGGTGCTACATTTAATATTTGTCTGGGGCTAAATTGCCTCTCTGTGGTGCTACAGTTTCCCCAAGAGGATGTTCTGAAACATGGGGCAAGGAGAAATCTATTTTGGTTATTGATATTTATACACAAGATAGCAAAAATTACTACTTGTTGAGAAGGTGCTATTTTTTTTCTTTCTTTTGATCTCTGCGTAAATTAAGACAAAATAAATAATCTAGCCCAGAACTTTATTATAAACTAACTTTCTTTGGGACAGTTCTTTTCCTTTTGATGGTTTGGAACTTGGGAAGCAGGTTCACTGAGGTGGCAAAGATACACCAGCTCTTTCCACTGCAGTATATGTGTCTGCTAGCACAGCACCTCCTCCAGCTCCAGAGCTGGGTGTTCTCTTAGATGGTGATTTAAGTAGTCTCAAATCTGGTGAACCAGGGAAGAGAACTATATCTAGGCTAATCGAGGCACTAAGGAATAACAGGAGAACTTGTCCTTAGAAGTCAAAGGGCTTTTTTTCAGTCTAGTACTGAGCACTTTTGCACTTGCAGCCAAAACTACCTGTCAGGTTCAGGATACCTTCCAGAGAATTGACCCTCCCCATCATGGCAGGGGGGATTTTCAAAGGCATAAAAGAATGGTAAGAACCCAGTTTCCAGAGGAGGTTTGGCTCCTTGTCTTATCAAAGTACTTTCCCAGCCCTCGCCCAGCCAAGGACCAAGCCAAGTGGCCACTATGTCCCAGTCAGACCTTTCGGTTTTCACTGCTGCAGGAGAAATGTTTCTAAGTGATCTAAAAGCTAAATTCTCACTTTATCAAATATTCACCCATACGTTTTGGGCCCCTGCACGCATATTCATGGGTGTTATTGATCCAAATCAATTCACAAACAGCAGAAAGAGCAGTGCTGGAAGAGCAAATTGTTCCTAATGATTAACCTTGCCCTGCTGTATATTATGTGCAGTGTCGGGAGGGATCATGTAGCTAAGCGTAGTTTGTCTATTGATAGAGCTTAGATGGTCTGAGAACCACAGGAACTGAAAAGAACATTTTCCTACCATTTTTGGCCTGATGCTTAGTAATACTCAGCATCCTGTACTCCTTCCCAGCTCAGTCTCCTGCTGAAGTAAGTAAGAATTCTGGCAAAAGGAGGAGCCTCAGCTGACTTCAGCAGTGTTGCAAGTGCTGGATTAGTGACTGCTGAACCCGGGCATGGTCTTAAAAATACAACTTTTTGCACATCACTCAAACAAGGAAGTGAAATTGTGCGTATGGTATCACACAAGACAAATTTGAACGGCAAATAATTGACTGGGAAGACTGGATGTGTCACTTTGCTGTGTGGGACACTGTCTTCCTTCCATCCGGTGTGCATTCCCCACATACGCAGAGGCAGCCTTGTGACAACATAGAAGCTGCCTTACATTTCTCAGTGCAAGAGAGAGGGCTCTCTTGCATATTCCTCACCTTTTACAGTTATTAGCTCCTGAGTTCTGAATGTTTAATTAACTTCTCACCTGGAATATGCATTATTCCATTTTCCCTTGCGTCTGCTGTGCATAGTCTGCATTGCTGTGGGTTTTCCTGCCACCCCAGCTGTTTGGGACAGCAGCCTTGAGACTTCTTGTGGCATCTTTCCCAAACAGGCAATGCTCTGCAACATTACAGAACAGCAAAGGAAAAGTAAAGTTTTGTTCTTTCCAAGGCATCCCTGCCTTGGGAAAGCCCCTTAATCGCGTGATTAACCTGGGTAGCAAACTGACTGGCTCAGTCCTAACCAACTTTCTGTAAAACCCCAAACCCCACAACAGCCAGAGGATCAGTCTCCTCCTCGGCAGTTCCCAACATTCAGCACAAACATTAGCAGACATGTGCTGCTGTTGTTATTCCCATGAAACAACAACCAAATCTATAGTGCTTCTCAAGTGCAAACGAAAAAAGGGCCAGTACCCCAAATCCTGCTTCGATCTGGATTTGCTTCACTTTTTTCGTTCTAATTTGAATGTTTAATGTGAACCAAGGGATTAGTTTTGGAGACTTTATTAGTTTTGCTGGGTTGAGCAAGCTTTGCTAGAGAGACAGCTTCCCAGCACTTTATAGCCAGCGTTCACTGTACAGAAAGCAAATTACTTACTAGAGGGTATGTATTTGTCAAAGCCTTACATTTTCTGGTATAATTGTTATTGAATGCCTCCATTTTTTTTGACAAGGGGTGTTTTTATCCTTTTTTAAAGTATCTGATTTTACCCTGGTTGAGGTTTGTATTGGAAAAGAAAGCATGCCGTGTACTCCCCTAGTGCTGTTCTTACTGTATTGCAGCAGCTGTGTGAGGTGGTGGGGTTCTGTACAGTACTGATGGGTAGGAAACCAGCACAGTTCCTCTTTGCCACTCCTCTTTTGTGTTTTTTACAGCAGCCCAGAAGTCATTGATTTTGATTAGCTTCACAGTTGCGCCTCGGTGAAGACTGGGGAGTGCTCTCTAAATGAAAAAAAAAAAAAGACCTCATCTTAGGTTTCAGCAGACGGTGCGTGTGCAAGCCAGAGGAGGAGGCTATGAGATCATAGTCTATATTGAATGCTGCATAATGCGGCTGTGAGGAAAGTCTTTATTAATTTTTAAAGCAGCACTCCACCAAGATAGCTCCCATCACATTAGAACTTCATATTTCAAGTTAAAAAAGCAGCCTAGTTGGACTACTAATCAGCTCCTCTCCCCCTGCCTGTTAAAATAAGTTCTTTGGTCAAATTAATTCTGTGATAGCACTGTTGCCTGCTTGCAGACAGCTGGGTTACACCCAGGACAGAATTTAGCCCATTAACTCCCGATTCCTTTATCTTCTGTCATAGAATTATTTTCAGCAGGTAAACTATTACAGAATGGGACCAGGCCTCTTGTCGTACATTTTCACGTGCCCAGGAGAGGCATCATCCAATAAAAACATAGAGCAAGCCACCAAAATCAATGAGTTGTCAGTGATGAGGAATGTGAAACCCATCATACTGCTGGTTTAGAGCACGTAGGCATGCAGAAATTACCCTAATTTAGCTAAGCCCATTACTGAAGCAATTTACTTAGATCAGAAACGCTTTGTAAATCAGTTTAATCTGATTTGTGAGTTTGCCTTGTTTCTACGTTACTCTAGAATTAGAAGAGTCTAAACTCCACTGCAAAAGCAGCAGCAGCACCTTCTTATGAAGTGGATTACAAACAAGTTCAGTTAAATCGGTGCATTTTCTATGTCCACATGCACCTTGGAATCAGGCACTTTTCCCTGCTGCCTCATGCGATGAAACAATTTGGTTAAATAAATACTGCTCTTGTTGTAGTTCTTGTACGTTGAGCAGGCAGAGGAAAATCTCACTTAGGGGTGGCTGAAGGAGATCTTTCCCTGCTGACAAACTGCACTGTCACGTACAAAATGGTTCATGGTGAGGATAGCATGAGACAGATATCTTGAAATTGTCATTTTCCTACAAATGGTTTTAAGACATCTGTCCATGATCTTGACACAAGTCTGATGAGATATAACAAACTATCTGTGGCTCCAAATTAAATCCTGGATCTATGTATTTGTTCATGTCAGAACCTCCTGGCTATATTCTTCCTCCACAACAGCTAAACAATATCTTCACAACTTTCCTTAGAGCAAATCTGTTGATTTTGAATCTCTGCTTCAAAATCAACCTCGTTTTTGTATAACACTAGGCAAGGCACTACTTGCTGTATGCCAAGCTAAACGTGTTCATCTCTTAGTATAGAAGTTTAGGAGACCCTGGCCATCTTAATTCAAAATCCAAAAATAAATAAGTTGGGAGCTGACCTTCCTTAGGAAAACACCAATGTACCAGTTAGCCTGAATGGAGGAGAGGAAGCTTCATGATGCTCCTACCTTGGTCTCCTAATTCTGTCCTGGTCCGAAGCCCTTTTTGTTCCGAAGGCTGTCTTTGCTCACAGTACAGGTACTTGTTACACTTCTGTGCTTCTTCCCTCTGCCAATCCTACTGGCTTGGATCACGTGCCATCTGCATAGCAAGAATCTCCATCAGCACATGCAACGCACTCCTGAACTCGGGTCTTCCAAACAACAGCTCTGCCCTCTGCAGCTGTGGGAAAAAGCAGACTGACTGTTCCAGTCAAAGCTGCCAAACTTCCATTCCCCATCTGCAAGGGAAATAAAAAACTACAAAGTACAAAACAGATGAATATTTTTTTCTGACAACATTTATTAGAAAACCAGAGTGACTTTTCACATAACTCTGATCAGAATTCACTCTGCATGAATACTTGAGTACCTGAATGTCACAGGATTTTTAATACTTACAGAAAGTGACTGTGTAGCTTGACCAAAATTCACTGAAAGCATCTGGTCTGGAACTGCCATTATTAGTTACATCCATTATTAGTTACAGATGCCACCTACGCAGAAAGCAAAACCAACTACAATGGGATTTGATTTTCATGGTTATTCATATCATAACCTTTCCAATCAATTTGAAGACCACATTTTATCACAATAAAAAATCTTCACATCATCTTTGGTCCTTAGGACATTTTCCAGTCTGCTCCCAGGTGTATGGCTGACTGAATAAACCAGAAGGAATGCAGTGAACACACAATTCCTTGCACATTCCTGATTTGGTACTATTTGGATGTAAACTCTTGCAGAGTCACTGTGCAAGTTTCCACCCTGACCAAAGCAAGAGCAAAGCATATGCTCACTGCTGATATGAGTTCATGAAGGCTCCTGTTTATGGTTGGATGTAGCTTCTCTCTTTTGTAAAAGGAATTTCATATGCTGAGACTCTTTGTACATATTTATAATGACTTTATTAAAAAAAAAAAAAAGAAAAATAACTGTTCAATGGCAAAAAAGGCTCCTGTGTTTATTTCCTCTCTGAATTCTGAAAGCATAATTTCTTTCCACAATGTAACTGTTTTCCCATGGAAGTCAAGACAGGTTCCTCACCAATTATGATGTTACAATGTTAGATAGGAATGGTTGGACTAGAAGATCTGATGGGTCCCTTCCAACCTGGTTGTTCTGTGATTCTGTGATTCTGTAATTGTCATTAGAGCCAAAGTTTCCCCTGTGTGTTTTCTGGTCCAAATAGCATGCTCTAAGAGAGTGTAGAATTGTCCTGCCTTACAAAACCATCACTGTAAAGTACCCAAGGAGGCAGGGTTTGACACACTGTGAGCAGCACAGAGCTGTCTCTGCCACAGCATCCAGGACAGGCCAACAGGGACTGAAGGATGTAGTTTCAGCTGTGGCCACCAGCGAACTCCTTATCTTTTAATCATAGAATGATTTGGGTAGGAAGGGACCTTAAAGACCAACCAGTTCTAAACCCCCCTGCCATGGGGTGAGGAATTCTTGCAAGAATTAAGATTATCTTTATTTTGCTCCCAGAAGAATAAATATCCACAGTGTAGAGTTTCCCCTTCTGTTTAGCACTAATTGGTTTTCATAGACCAGTGGAGGGTCCTCTCAGATACAGGGCCTGCCATAATGAGGGTCTCGCAAAGAGATCAGTGCTGCGTTCTGTCACTGAGGGGTGTGAATAGCAGCAGAAACCCTCTGTCTCAAAGGTAACCCAGAAAACAACTTCCCTGGATGTCTGTAAAGACAAAGGAGAATTACCTGTGCACAGGTGTCAGATGCCACCAAAGCTCATCACTAGAGCACCAGAGGTCTGTACCAGGACCAGAATGCTGCCTTGGAATAGTGAGGGACAGCAAAAATCAAGACGGGATCACCGAGATGAAGCAAAGGAAAAAATAATCATTAGAAGTTCTTGAAAATTAGGATGCCGGTGCAGAGGGTTTAACACATGTACCTAAACCTCCCAAGGTAATGTCACAGTTCCACTGAGTGCTGGTATGAAGTTCAGCTGTGCGATTTTTACAAGTCCTTGGTGCACAGCAAAATGTTTCAAGTATACAATGATGACAGCCCTCTCTTTCTTACACTGCCAACTAGGAAAATCTCTCATTAAAGTAAAAAAACAGTAAAGAAAAAGGACATAAGAATGGCAAAAGGTATATCCCATACTTTCCTTCTGCCTCCCTTCCTTATCACCAAATGAAAAATACACCTTTGAAACAGCACATCAAATGTTGCTTGTTGTGTGAAGCTCATACTGACCTTTCCATACACTTCTCCAAATACATTTTCCAAGAATAAAACCAGAATTAGAAGTGGCTTTTCAAATATTTTGAAAGCAAATACCACTAACCCATTAATTAATTGGCACTGCACTGAAAACTGATCCTGAAACCTTTCATAAGTTGCCTGCCCACAGAATGAGTCATTTTCCTTTTTCCTAGGGAATATACCAGGCGACTGTACATAACAGCATTTTGTGCCCACTGAAAACTTTGCTTCCTTTCTTCCTGAACTCTCTGCCTCCATCCCCAAATGGCTATTCCCATTGGAATTCCTTGGCTTAGTTCTCCATTTCATAGGATCTGTTTGACAAGAATCAATTCACTCTTGTAAAGTAAAGGTTTTCCTCCTCTATTTCCCTGTATCTCTCAAGCCAGATCCGGACTATCTTCCCTGCTCAGGCTTTGCCTCTCACAATTTCTCCTCTAGCCATACTGAACTATTACTTCCAACGAAATGTTGAGCCTTAATCCTGTTACTATTAGCTCCTGTTTGCTTTAATTCTTCTCCCTGTGGAGTTTCGCAGCAGGAAGGGAAGGTGACAGTCAGTACATACACACAGGTTCATTTCCCCCAGGTACAGTTCTTCCTGATTATCCACTCAAGTGGGATTGTAACCTTACTGCCATTTCCATAGTAATGAGCATGGAAGATGCCACAATTGCCTAATGAGGCACTTCCTCTGGGCATGGAGCAAAAAGCAGAAGTTGTTTAGTAAAAAAGAAAGCTCCAGTGAACAAACAGCAACTCCATTTGCATGCAAGTGCCACTGCAGCATCCTCAGCAGAGATGGAAATCGCAGCCATATAACGTATGCTAATCCACCTGCTAACAACACAAGGTATCTCCTCCAAGAGCCTGTTCTGAAGCCGAGGTGTTAGAATCAAGTCCCCACCATCACAGGTGGATTATCCAGCTTGTGTATAAACCTGGATGGCTCCTAAAGCAATGCAGCTGTGTCCCTGTCATTCTGCCCTCAAGCCTGATTTGCCAAGGCCGGTCTCTCCAGTATTTCTGGTATCAACAGAGCTGTGTGAGCACATTTTTGCTGGTTTTGGACCCAGGCAGTTTCTGGATGCTGAGTGGCACTGGATGTGAAAGCAAGTAAAAGCCTTGCCTTAAGTGGCTGTGCTGAGGAGTATAAACTCATAGGATGTTTGGGTTGGAAGGGTCCTTAAAGATCATCCAGTTCCAACCTCCCACTATGGGAAGGGACACCTCCCACTGGATGAGGGTGCACAAAGCCCCATCCAGCCTGGCCTTGAACACCTCCAGGGACAGGGCAGCCACCACTGCTCTGAGCTACCTGGGCCAGGGCCTCCCCAGCCCACAGCAAAATGTATCTCCCTAAGATCTCATCTCAGTCTCCCCTCTTTCAGTTGAAATCTGTTCCCCCTTACCCTATCCCTACACTCTCGGATCAAGAGCCCCTCAGCTTTCCTGGAGACCCTTTCAGTACCTGAAGCTGCTCTAAAGTCTCCACAGAGACCAAATTGCAGATACACCTGGAGTTGTGAGATACTCCTGGTTAAGACCTTAACATTTCACCTAGAAAAATCAAATCTGACTTTAATTTTTTCCCCTGCCTCCCACTGTTCTCTCCATATGCTAGGAAATCAGAAAGCCTGACCATATAAACTAAAGAGGAAAACCATTCCCAAGAAGTGCAAGTGTCATTTCCAGCTTCACTAGCATAGCCTTCGCAAGCTCCTTGAGATCTCATTTGGATTGTAGCACGTGCAATTGGTAGAATCAATTGCAAAAACATGGATGCTGGGAAATGATGTTTCTCCAACCCCAAACAAATTTTGGGCATGTGGTTCTGAAGCTCTGTTTTGGAAGAGATACTAAAGGTAACACAATAGCAACAGTGTAATTCTATGAAGTTACAGATTCAGGTAAGCTGAGGCCATTTAATGTGAAAAATCTCACTAGTGGTTTGAGCCAGAAGAAAACGGCTATTTTTTCCAGTATACCAGGTTACACACATGCAATTCACAGTACATTCACTTTATACAGGCAATATTTATCTGTACTAAAAGGACAGAAAAGAAGAAAACATCCCAAGCAGTTTACAATCATGTAAGTTCCAGAAGAAATCTTGGCTGTAGCTTAGCCATGGAGTTTGCCATAACAGAAATCAAACCTTTTTTGCCTTTGAGGAAAAAATTCTGGGTAGTAATAATTTTTCTGTTGGCTCCTGGAGAAACAGAGCAGGAAGGAAGACTAAGACAACAAATCCACAGGCAACTGAAGAGGGGCATGGGTCCACCAGGCTTTCCAGAGTTTTATTCTCTCTACACATGTCATTCCATTGTTGGTATGTATCGGTTTTAATACACCTGGAAGTGAGCAGAGGTGGTGCCATCTTTCCAGCAACGCAGGGTTTCTACTGTGACAGAACGACAAAGGGGACAGGTTTTCTCCCTGTCGAACCAGAGGCAGAGGCATTCTTCACAAAACACATGCTGTGGAGACAAAAGGGCATCATTACAACAAGGGCAGGAGGTCCAGTCTTAGCACCAAGTTTGCAAACTCAATAGGACAGCAATGGGAGCAAGCAACGATTTGAGTGTAGGTGGACAATGCAGCTGACGAGCAGCACTCACATAATATGAAAACCAAACCCCACCTCCACCAGTACATCAGCTTGCCAAAGTTAGTGACACAGTACTGTTTCTTAATACAGCAATAAAAAGAAACATTATGAAGGCCTATGACATTCGGGCTAACAGTAGTTGAGAAGGTTTTCTCTACCCTGTTTCTCTCCTGTGTTATTTAACAAGTCTTTACTTAGCTCAAACAACCTCCTTTCTTTCCCCTAGTCCTTATTGCATTTGTTTGTTTTGCTCACACCATCCATTCCTAGTCAGTAGCTTAGCAGTCCCTGTCTCCCCTTCTCTATAAATGTCAGGCACTCCTTGCCTTCTCCTCTCACTTCTACACTGAGCTACAACAGTGTTTTCCCTCGGACTGCCCTGGGTACTAACAGGACACAACCCCATCTACCTGAGACTGGAAGAGTGGGAATAGGGCAAGAAGGAAGTACTAGAAGCTGTTAAGAGGCTGAGAGTTCCCGAACTCATGTAGAGTCAGCAGAAATGTTATTCATCAAAACCTCAACTCTAATAAATGCATCCAAAACAGCTTCTCTGGGGCTTACAGCTTGACAACACTTGCCCAGATGTTCGCAGGAATAGCAAGAGGCACTTTTGATGCACAGGAGATCTGCTTGCTTCAATTTGATAACCCTGTTACAAAGCACGGGAATGTTAAAATTCTTCAGGAACAGGCTCTTGAGCTCTAGTTTGATACCACAAGGGAGCATATATCCCATCAATTCTATTCCCAGAAAGGGCTGAACCATTCTTTCTAAGGTCTTTCTGCATGTACCCACACAGCAGCCAGAGCTAGCCTCTGGGATGCAGAATTTCAACTCCAGCAGACAAAGCTTGACCAATTATAAGCAACTGAAGAGAAAATCTTGCATAAGCATCATCAGTTTTGCCACAAAGCAACGCCTTCAGCTGGCCTCTAATATATTAACAGAAACTATGGTAGCATGGTGTGTTCAGAGGGGTTTACCAGTGCCAGACTATGAGTACCGCATTGCTCAGAGCATGCCATTCTTAAGCTCTCTTGCAAGACCCAGAAAATCATTTTAGAAGTACCAAGGTTAACTGTGCCTCTCTCCAACTGCATAAGTTAACCAAATGAACTCCAGCGGGGAAACCTGACAGGGGAAGCTCGGGGTCTTACCTGGCACATGAGGATCAAAGGTTCCCTGAATTCTGCTTGGCAAATTGCACAGATGTCACCTGCCTCACTGCACTGCTGGCTGGTAGCACGAACTCCATAGTTCTGTTAGGGAGAAGTGGAAAAAAATCCCAGTGTCAAAGGGTTTGAAGAGAACCTGATGTGTGGCTAAGCATACACACAGACAGTTTTTCACACTCAGATTCCTGCATGACCTGGCAAGGACATCGACAGACATAGTTCTGTTGCTATGTGTGGGGAAGGGGGATTTAGGCACCAGCAAACAGAACACAGGGAGTCTGGAGCTCTGTGTCCTCTGTTTTGTTTTCCCCCCGAGCTGGCTCCATCTTTTAGTGCCTCCACTTGTGGAGCAATGATAATGAAATTTAATGAGCTCAACAGGGAGCTGAAAGGATTAATTCAGCATCATTTGCAGAGGTGTTTAGATAGTGGGAGGTATTATTATTAGCAAGTTAGACAATAGAAGAAAGAATAACAGCAGTATCACCCACAGGCTTCCCACTTTTCTTTTTAAATATGTGGAAGGTAAATGTTGCTTCTCCCATCATAACAGTAATAGGGTAAATGGAAACATGCTGAGGAAAAATGACCAGTCCAACCCCACAGAATAAGCAAGGTAAGCTCTAACAAACTTCTATGATGTTCGGTACCTTTTCTCTACAGCCTTTGATGTTACTGTTTTAAAATATCAGTCACAGTATTTCACCACAACAGATCTGAATGTCAGTGTATAACGTGATGCCTGGGATAATTTCTCTGCACTGTAGGATCTCTTATAATGTCACTGTGTGTTAGGCACCACATTCTTCTATTTAAGGTCTTTCTCACACTCTGCACTATGAAGTTCTGTAAGCGTCTCGCAGCTTTGGCCTCAATGGATTAATCCATATTACACAGGGCTTCTAATCAAGACAAAAGAGGCCAGATTAGCAACAACCTCCTACCACAGCTGTTCATGAGAGATATTGTAAAAGGTCCTAAAATCCATGACAACAGATACCAGCTTACCCAGCCACGGAACAACAAAGGTTTTTATTCTATGATCCTGATAGACTGAGCAGTTTTCAACTCCATCACTGAATAGTAATAAGGCTCCACCTATGAGCCTGTTGTAATGCGTATGATTACTCACCTGTGGAGTGCAAAGGACCTTCAGTGCCTTCCGGACACTTCCCAGACGACCACAGATGTCAAAGGACTGCAATAAAGACATTCCATTTTAGATACTTGTTACAAAATATGTGTGGTTTTAAGTCCAGGAACTCAGAAAACTGTGTCTCCAAATGGATATTCAGAAGGAATAAAGATCCTAAGTAACAATAGTGCCAAAACAACATTTAATGGTGATCATGAATTATGTAATAAATGTGAATTGATAGTGCAGAAGGGTGGCCAAAAATGCTTTGGTAACTATGGACTGCAAATCAGGGACTTCAAGGGACAGAAAGAGGTGCAGCATCAGGAATCTGTGGGAGGGTAGATTTCTCAGCCCCAGGAGGTAGGAAAGGGCTAAAATGGACCCATTCCCACCCTGAGAACTGAGGACCTGAGAAGCCCAGAAGGGCAGTTAGAAAACACTGCAGTTAGCTTGAAAAAGAGGGAAGGAAGGGCAGTCTTCACATGAAGGAGGCAGAAAACAGCCTTCTTCAGCCTCTGGAGAAAATGGAGATTTCCAGAGCCACACAGCTCTGCCCACAGCCTGACATTTCAGAGGCTAGGTGATATTGTGAAAGAAGAAGTGGGAATTGCCTCTCTGGCTGCAGAGAGTGATTCTGTGGAGTGCAGCAACTAAATGCTACCAAGAGAAGTATAGTCTGAGGAGTGAGAAGCAGGACTGAGACTGAGGTGCTCCCAACCACTTAAGGAGTGAGAAACTTCATATGCCAGGAAGGTAGTGGTTTTCCAGCACCTTGGTACTTTACAGATTCCCAAAGATGGCCAACAGCAGGGGCAACACCAGGTCCTTCTCTTCCCCCCTCCCTCCATTGCCCAGCAAACATGATGTAACTGCATCTGGAGAGCAGCACTCGTTCTGGGCTCCTCATTAAAGACTAAAAGCAGTTCAGAGAAGGGCAGAATATAAGCCTGCAGAAAATGATTTCTGAAAAGAGACTTAAAGACATAAATATTTACAGCTTGGCTGAGCAGTACAAAAACAGAGGGAAAAGATGATAAACTGCCTACAAATATCAGGGGGCTGAGCAAGAGAGGAGACGCTCAGCATTCTTAAAGTGAAGACACAGTATTTCTAATAAAAGGGAAAAACAGTTTGAATACCTAATCTGGTTCACCTTTCCTACCTGCTGGCAGAACACAGGGAAAAAGACACTA
The DNA here is from genome assembly GCA_033558105.1 of Coccyzus lansbergi. Taxonomy (NCBI): domain Eukaryota; kingdom Metazoa; phylum Chordata; class Aves; order Cuculiformes; family Coccyzidae; genus Coccyzus; species Coccyzus lansbergi. The sequence continues at coordinate 137,072 of JAUMJK010000266.1, read as the reverse complement.
TGAACTAGAGAAGATATGTAGAAATCATCATGCAAAGGGAAAACCTACACTAGTTGGGAGAAGTGCCAGATGACACAACAGGACCACCCCGTTTCTAACCTGCCTGAGTGAGAAGTGGCTGGGAGGGCAGGGGAATACACAGAGCTGTAGTAGACCAGCACTACAAAGGCACCAGAATGCCTGGAGTTGGCTTTCTATTTTTTTTTTTTTTTTTTTGGTTAGTATGATTAAATGGACTTACTGCAGGGAATGCCAATGAGATCATCGCACAATAGATATGGAATCAAATGAAGGCACCAATAATGCTTCCAGTCAGCACGTAAAAAGGCTCCCAGGGTCCTTCCAGTAATGTTTCCAGTCAGCAACTAGCACTTGAGGCTCTGACTACTACAGACGTTTTATCTACTAACAAGGATAGGCATCAGCTCTTTGCCACAGTTCAATTCACGGCTTTTTTCTGGTTGTTTTGCTTACAGTGTAACTTCTAATGTCTTTGCTCTGGCCTGATGTTTCCTATTCTCCCAGCCCACTTCCCCACTTCATCTTTTTCCCTCTAGAGCTTCCTATACCCCCCAAAACCTCACGTTTCAGTAGTCTCTTAAACATTCATTTATCACTCTATGCACTGAGGTCTATGTTACATCAGTCATCTTTCTAGCAATAGGACTGCAATAACTGGGTCCGCAGCTAGTGCTTCTGTTCAGGACAGGCTAAAAACATGGCCTGGATGCTATTATTGATAATTTTATTGATGAATATCATGGATTTCTTCCCCAAAATCATATCTTCTCAGTGAGACACCAAGATTGCTCCCATCAGCTGCACTATAAACAACCTGCTTAAAGTGGAGCCTGCCCTCTGTGCAGGGAAAGGGGCTGCAGCCCTAGCTGAGCCCTGGATTTTTGCCAGGAGCACAGAAGGTCTGAGTGCCAAATTGGCTTCTGTGGTTTTTCTAATGCGGTTTGTGGCTTTGCTAATGTGGACTCCTTTGGGTATATTTTCAGTTTCTCAAGCAAGGAATTAGACCTGCAACTCTTGTGATTGTAAATGGAATGCACGTATCTAGTGTTCCGTGATCGGTAGTGGAAGAGCGTGCTCCCACTTTTCGTTCACTTCCAAGCAAAGCCTCTAGCATGCAGAGGTTTAATCTTAACCTGGACACATCTATGGTACTAAGTAGTTGCCACACAATGACCTGGGATACATTCCTGGAGACACCACCCTTCAGCTGGCCTATCATCCATTTTCACCTCTGACGAAGTAGATGAATTAAAGGAAGAAATACACACTTAAAGGCCTAGGCTGTAGTCAAGGTTCTTTCACACAAGTGTGCCCCACAGACCTGGTCCTAAGTTACAGCCAAGGCCAGTACATAGCTGTCCTTCTTTTCTCACAGAAAAGAAGCAATAGATCAGCAGAACTTTTCAAAATGAGGTTGCTTTTCCAAATCAGATTATCACACACCACAATCTATAAAGGCTTCATATCAGAGAAACGTCAAGCTAACCCATAAAGCACTCCTTATACCTATGTGCCAGGGCTTTGAGTGCATTAATAGGCCTTCACAGCTATGATGAGACTCACCTGGGGTCCCCACCCACAGCCCCTGCCCATGGGCCAGGAGCACTATTTAAGCTCTGCCCTCGAGGCCTCAGTTCTTGCCTAAACTGTGTTGTCTTTGTAACGACAATCAATATTCCTGACCTCACAGGCCAGAAGGGCACAGAAAGTTTGGATACTCTCGTCTAGAGGGGATCCAGACAATGGCATCTTTGAAAAGGACAACAATCCTGTTGCGCAGCAGAGAGTAAAAGGCAGGACACACAGAGCTGAGAGAATGAATGGGTGTGCAGGGAACTGCACTGGTCCTACGTGCCTCCTATTCCTCTGTGTTGCTGCTGCGTTTAGTACCATGAGTGATGGAGCACCTACCTGCCTGCAAAGACAGAGGAAGGCTTGGAAATAAACATTTAACTGTCTGCAACCTTCCTTTCAGTGCTGCATCCAGAAGGCTGGTAATGGCTAACCTCTTCTAGTACCAGTTCCCCAGGACTCCCCTCCCATTCTCTTCCAGCCTTTTTAGAAAGGGATTAGAAAGCAGCAATGACCTCATCAGCCTGATGCAACCCCAGACAAGCAATCACAGAGCCTTCTCTAGCCCACCAATGCCCATACACCAGAGAAACAAAATGCTTTAGGTAGCTAAAGCATGTCGTGTTTTCAGGTGCTTTCCTTTCCTGGGTAGCGACAGTAACAAAAGGTGTATTTGTTCCCCTCAGCTATGCTTCTTTCTATGCTCTTGCTACAGTTCCCATGGAGGTTAGTAAAGAGGTGGTGCTCACCTTGCAAAGGCTGTACAGGATGATCAGGATCCCACCTAGGAAGTAGCTGCTGGATGGATCATCTCCCATGATGTATTTATACCATAGCTGGATGGGGACAAGGGAGCGGAATAGCTGGCTCAGCTCCTCAATAATCAGATAAAACTTCCCCTGTAAAACAAACAAGTGATATGTGATTACTGTAGACACTCAAAAGAGCTGCACTTTACAGATATGGGGCTTGACGCTTCTAAGACTTGTGTTCACCATCCACCTATGCAATGTTACATGATGCAAAGACCAATATTCATGAGATGCAAGTTTCTTTACAGCCAGTTAACTTAGTGCCTAGAAAGGATAATTATTAATTTTTTAATTAGTGTTTCTCTTGCTCTGTCATTTATTCAGCTATTCTGCACTTCTGAATTTTAAACTTTTAATTCAGGTTATGGATATACACACTGCAAATCTGGACATGGCTACAGAATGGCATCAGCAGAGGTTAAGACTTGCAGGGATGACTACAATGTAAATTAGAAAAAAGGAATGCAAGGTAAAGTCTCTTTGATCCAATACCCCCTTCTGACGGTACAAAAATTTAAATATAAGGTGACATCAGTCTTTCTGACAAATTTCTAGGTCATCCTAAAGAACCAAATTAATTAACTGTGCCAGTACTATTCCAATCAGGTGTGTGTTGAACCTATACAATACACCACTAAAAAGAGTGGCTCTGACAAAAACCTTCAAGGCATTTAAACTTCCAAACCTTCCCAAGGACCTTAAAAAAGAAAAGGGGGTGGGCGAAACATGCTGGTTAGAACACTCGTCTCATAAGACTTGTAGAATTAGCAGCGTTCTTGGTAAACCTTCACCAAAGCTGTCCTTACTCTTCTGGCGTTTACTCCAATTAGGAAGCATTCCTTCCTTGAAGGACACCTGCAAGGTAACAAACTCCCTCCTGGCTTACTGCAGCTGTAATGTGCAGTATCTGAAATGCATTTTTCTTCGTGTGTAATTTCTATTTTAAAGCACCTAAGATGAGGGCTGAGAAGCTGGCTAAATGAGGCTACCTAATTAAACACACCCTGAATCCCCTCCTCCCTTCTGAGGACTTCTTTACATTCTGTTTAACAACTGGCAGCAAGGCATTAGGTCAGGGCAAGCTGTGAGCCCAGGACTATGCTTAATCTGCAGTGACATTATCTGGATAGAAAGATTTGTTTTCGACATGTCAAAATTCTTTTCTTTGATAAGATCAGGGAGAAGGGGGAAATTCCCTTGGAATTTTGCTGCGCTGTCCCAGTTAGCCTTGTCATCAGTGATGTCATCCCAGGTCAGTCATTAATTGGTGAGATTTGGAGTGGGGATTAAGCCTGCTGCAGCCCGCAGGGTAGCAGCAGCTAGAGCCCTTCCCCAGGGTCTCAGAGATGAGATCACTCGGCAGGCCATCCTGCTGCATCGAACAAATAAGAGTCCTTCAGAGAGCTCTGGCATTCTCATGATCTCATATTCCCCCTGGGACAAGGAGTGAGGTCACACCAGCGGTTGCTAACGGACCTGGGCTGCCTTCCTCCTCTCCCCACCATTCCCTCCTCCTTGCTAATCCCAGGTGGCATCACATAGCAAAAATCTAACAGCAACAATCTGGAGTCCTAAATGCAAGCAATTTATTAAATTAGCAGAGAGGTCTCTATCCAGTCTCATGCCTCAATACAATCATCATTTATTTTAGGAGCCCTTGTGACAGAGGGTCGCAGTTTGCTAATGACTGTGCTGTCAATTCCTTCCCTTCACACTGGCTGCTCTTTGCCTCCCCCTCTTCAGCCAGCTCTGATGAAAGCTACCCGCAAGCTAAAGGCAGCAAACTGTTTGCTTTTTCTGACTTGTTCCTCCCACCAGGCTGTCACTCATCAGCTTTTATTTAGCCGCACTTCCCCAGCAGGCTGAGCTGGGACAGGTCACTGCTTACTTTCTCATTGCATCAGACAGAACTTCTGGATCCAGCATTTGGCCATCAAATCTGAGATTCTTCTACAGTAGATGTTTTTGAGGCACTAAAACCCTAGAGCCTGCAGCAAGGTGTAAGGAAAGATGGGTCTGAGGCTGCCCTCAAGGTGTAGACAGGCTATGGAATTGCAAACGGCAGAGCTCAGCTCTCAAATGAACACAGAGCAAGTGCCAAATCTCAGTTTTTGAACCACTAGATTGCCATCCCTCACAAAGCTTTTATAATTTCTTTATCTAATGCAGATCTTCAGTTTTCAGTGATAACTGCAGGGTATCAGGACTTCCTATCACTTCAGCGCTTATTAACCCCGCACAAGAGTGCAGTTAAGTCTTAAATGGATGCATGTCTCCATCCAGCCCATTAACACCACCCACCTGAGTATTTAAGAGAGGTCTGTTGATAAGCTCAGAGTGATTACAGCTAGGAGGACGGAAGCAATGCAAGGACATCTGAGCATCCTTTAGAAGAGACCTAGTGCTATAGGAATTGCTTACAGAAATGTAAAGCTTGTCAGGCATCTCTGCAGTGCATCAGACCTGTTCTAAACTAGAAAATCAGAAGTAATTTTAGGGACCTGTGGCAGAACTGGTGTCTTTCTTCCAAGCCAGCAGGTTAGAAAACAATGGTTGTTTCCTGTAATTTTAGCAGCAAAACTTAGCCTTCTGATAGCAAACTTATTGCAGACAACACCAATCATGTGTAAGTTCATACAATATACCTTTCTTTTCTGCTTTTCAGCTCTTATCACTTGCTATCTAGGTTGAATTTTCAAAGCCAAATCATAGAATCATTATAGTCGCAAAAGTCCTCTAAGCTCATCCTGTCCAACTGTCAGCCCAACCCCACCATGCCTGCTAAACCACGTCCCAAAGTGCCACAGCCACACTCTCTGAACCCCTTCAGGGATGGAGACCCCCACCACCACCACTGCCCCAGGAAGCCTCTGCCAGGGCTTCACCACTCCTTTGGTAAATATTTTTTTCCCAATATCTAATCTAAACCTCCCATCCCTTCTTACTTGGGAGAAGAGCCCAGCACACACCTTTGAAGTAAAACAAGGCCTTCCCGTTTCATGTAAATCTGGGCTTCTGCTCTGGCACACACTCCTAGAGACCAAATACCTCTCTGAGATCAGGGAAAGCTGTGTTTGCTGAGCCTATGGCCCGGTCTCAGTGCATGAGTGGACTATGCAGGCCTTGCACATGGCCTTGCTGGACCACAAAGACTAAACAGGATATTACTCAAAATTACAGCTCCTGGTTAGGATAGTCAGGAGAAAAGAGTCTTTGCTCTGTTCCCATCAAGCCGTTGCAACAGGTTGGATTTAGGCCTGACTAAAAAGTAAGTACAGTGCTTATTTTGCTTCCTCTGTGGAACCAGTTGCTGCCAAAGCTGACAGTCTGCTATGCCTGTTATCAAACACATCATTAGCACAAGTAGCAAAAACTGTGCTGCAAATCTAATTATAGCAACTCTGCCGATGAGTCTGGTGATACCACACAGTGAAATCTTGATTCCTGTTTGTTTTTTTTTTTTTCAGACTGCTTTGTGAAAAACTAAGTCAACAACTCGTGTATAGCCCTCCATTTTCCTCTACCTCCTTCACCACATAAAAAGACCATTTCAGTACTTGAAATTAAGCAGTTATTATGGAAAAGCAGAATTCAGGATACAATTTTGATACAATTGCACTTTTCCTTTGGTACAGGCAGTATTGTTCGGTCTGTAATGATGTGCACACATACCACACCTGTGCACTCACAGTATTTCTTAACAGCCTCATTACTTGATGGCAGAACTGCATCCTATCACTTCATGTTATTCGAGCTCTATTGAGACTAGAGAATTAATAACAATTCTTCAGTCTTTTTATGATATCACCACTACAGTAAAAGATTAAAACCCACCAACTTATTTTCATGTTGTCGGCTGACATGAAGGACAGCTCTTTTCTGCATTTTCTAAATGAAAACTTGAGACATGAGAAGACTGAGGGTTAAGCTAAGATTATTTTGGTGTCCAAGCTAAGATGGCTGGGATTAGACTTTTTATAAAGCACTTAATTTTATAGATCACATTACCATTAAAAGCTAAACCACTGACTTCAGTCTGCAGCTGTACGTAGCTTTTCTAGAATCGCATAGGAATTATCTGGCAAAGAAAAGGATGGAATTGAATTCTCCAGTGTATTGTTCAACTTTAACTTGTAGAATGCTCTTCTTCCAATGCTCTTTGTTCTGTATGTTTTCCAGCTTCTACAACAGCTTCTTTTAATAACTCACCTTGCTTTATCTGTGGGGCACAGTATACGCTGTTGATGGATGGAAGAAGTCTTCCAGAAAAATAACATGGAATCACATAATTAAAAGTTGAATCATAATATATATACAGCAAAAGGGGGAATATTACAGCTGCAGAAGCAATGCCAATTCCCACATAGCCTAACCGTGCATTGAATTTGCAGTCTCTTTTGACATAAGGCTTTGCATAAGCGTGCATGTGTGTCTCCACAGAAGGAAACAGAGAAGCACGCTAAGGTTTTACACAGCGGAATTAAAATGGGATGCAAAAAAAGTGAGACAAGTTGCAATGAGGCAACTGTAAGTTGTGATTAGCACTCAGAGGAAGTTCCAAGTCTCACTTATTCTGTTGCCAGCAGCATTAGGACATATTCTGAAACAGGAAGATGCTAGAAAAAGCTTTTGAATCCTGCTGACAATTTGGATCAGAGGAGAGCAAGCTCTGCTGAGATTTCAGGTCATATTGCCAATATAAGGAAGTGTCGGGTAGAAGTGGCAAACAGGATTGTGGCACAGAGGATGCTGGTGAAAATCCATCCATGACTAATGAGGAGTAATTCCAAGGTAGAACTAGAAGGGAAAATGAGACTTTTCGTTAGTGCATAGCACTTCTGAAAGCCACATAGTGTTATCTTGAACTGGAAAGTTAAGCTTGCAAGACACCTAAGAGCAATGATTCCTTTAAGAAGTTTAGCAGCAGTGACTTTCAAAGTGTGTTAGGGAGAGGGACAGAAGAGTCCCAATTCCTCTGTACCTTATCTTATGTTTCAGGAAGTCGTCTTCTTTTATCAGTAATAAATCCCACATTTCTGACTCTAGGACACTACCTCTGTTCCAGACTGCAACACAGAAAAGACTTTGCAGAACCACCATGTCATTCCTGGGTCTCTACAGGATGAAAGCTCAGTTTGTTGTCCAGAAGAGTGGATCTATTTCTGACTGAGTTCCCCCAAAGGGTATCCAAGATCATCAGGGAAGAGGGTAACAGGAGCATAGGCTGTCACCTACCTGGTAACAGCACTTCAGCCACACTGCTCAAGCAAACTAGGATTAACTTGCGTATCACACAGTACAAGACAGTACAGAAACAGAACTGGAGGATCTGTACCCATGTATTTTTTGCAACGTATCACCTATGTGCCCACTCCCAGTGCTTGTTTTAATGCTTCTGTACTTTTTTTTCCCTAGAGGACTCAAATGCTCTAAAAGACCTTGTTTTTCTCAGGATGAAAGAAATTGTACATGAGCTTTATGTTAAATGATTGATAAATATATGTCCCCATGAATGAATGAGAGGCTGCAGGGACATTAGAATTAATCACAACTAATATAACTTCTCTTTGGCATTTTTTCTCCTCATGTAGGCCTTCTGGAAGGGGCTCTGGCCTAGGAAAAGTGCTTTGGCAGCAGCGAACTGCCCCAGATTGCCCTCTTTCCCCTGGTGAAGGATGGACTTCGTTCTATGTCATGAGTTGCTCTATATGAACACCTAGTGCAAGAAGAGTGTGCTCCTGAAGAAGCATAAAACTTTTGTACATGTAAATCATTTGTGCAACTAGTGACGTGATGGAGGAAGGGTCAGTGCTGAGTGAGAAAGGCTGGGAAGCAGGACTGCGGGCCATGGACCCCATGGAGCTCAGCTCTGACACAAGATGGAGTCAGGCTGCAGAACAATTCTCATCAACATAAAGCAAGTACTCTTCTCCTTACAATAACTGTTCAATTACACATGGTTGTGTGCAGTGACAGAAACAGGTGGTGACACGGTAACCAAAGCAACTGTGGACATGCTTCTGCTAATGGAGAACACAGAAGAGCACTAGGGCTACCCAAAACCAAGTCTTGATAGCTTCAGGCTCACAGAACATACAGTTACCACACAACAGCTGACAACGTAATACGTTGCTTTGAAACAATTTGCTTCAGCTGAATGATCCAAACCATACTACTTGTACAAAAGACATTCTGAGATTTCTTTCACATCCAAGGTGCAGCTCCAGGAGGAATACAGAAAGTTTAATGTGCCAGGTTACACAGCAGGGCCATCACCACCTATACTGGAAAATATGGTATGCACCTGAAAAAGGCATCTGGTCCAAAGTCCAAATGCAAAACTGTGTAGAAAATGGCTCCCACAAACAGACTGAGTTTTCTTCAAACATATTTGATGAGCTGGTACTTCAAGAAAAAACAGCAACAACCACCAAACCTCAGGCATGTATTTTCACAGACACAGTGAGAAGTTCACAGTGCCAGCATGCACTAGTACTTGCACATTGGTCCCTGACACCATTTGAACAGCTGAAATAAAAATCTTCCCATGAGTAATGCCAGTCTTGCCTCAAAAATCTCATTTGCAAAAATGTCATTTGCAAAAAAATCCAGCTTTCCAACAAAACTGATGAGTTTTGTTTATTTATTCAACAGCAACTTTAAACTACGTTTTCAATAAACAACTGTTAGATGTTTCCTTGTGAAATTTCAGTCTTCTGGGAACTAGTTTGGATGCACATCTGTATTAAGCATGCAAAGAAAAGCCTTACTTAGGGGCTTCGCTTATGTACCAGTCATTGAGACTGTTGGAAAAATGTGTCCTTGGAATCTTTCTCCCTGTAGAGACAGGCACGTACATAAAGAGAAAAGAACATGGGACATTGGTTTCTTACAGTTCTTTTGGTTTAGTTTTCTGTCTCTTGCCTCTCCCCCCTGCTTCATTCCATTCTCTGGGATATCAGCTTAGCCTGCTGACAAGAGCATGAGGAAGGGATGGGAGACTTGCAGGCACTTGGGATTTCCTAAAGAAAATCTTTGGCAACTGTGTTTTTTTATTATTTATTTCCTTATTTTTAATTCCACCCCCCTCAAGCTGTCATTCCTTAGCAGTGAAAATGAAAAGCTGCCATTTATGACTGTACAACAATGGAGGCTTCTGCAGGCCACATGGCTCCTGCAGTTTAATTTACTTTAATGCATTTTATATTGAACCAAATGATCTTATTTGCCTTTTTTAATGGAGAGCCTTCAGCATGCAGGGTGGGAGCCAAACCCCCCTTCCAAAGAAATGATGAGCCCAGCTGCTATTAAAACTTGTGCTCAGTTTGATGTGGCATCACAGCTGACAGGGGAGGAAGAGGATCTTCAGCCAGGTATGCTTCCTCTCCCACTAATTCCCACTGATTACACAGCTGTAAGACTGGGGTCTGATGTTTGGGTTACCTTCCATTTTCTGTTTTTCTCCCCTGTACCCAAACTCTTCTTTCCCTGCCTTCCAGTCCAACTGTAGTCTCTCAGCCTCTCTTGGCACCTCTGTTTTGTGGGCTGGCTTGAAAGTCGGGAAAGTCTGGGATTATTTTGTCAAATTTCCAATCTTCCTTCATCCTTTTGAGGGACTGCTTGCAGAGATATTCCATTTCTGAGGTATTCAAGCTTGGAGAACTCTGGCTTGTTGTATCCCCAAAATACATCAGTCTTAACGCTTTCATCAAGTTTACTGTTCTCTGTATTTAGACTACAAAGATAAACCTCTCCTGCCTTTCAATTTCAGTTTGCACTTCCTCTGTTATTAAAGTATGAACTGATGCTACAAACCTAGGCTGGTTCCTGATGTCATCTTAAAACAAATGCTGCCCCCTCTGTGCTGGGGCCGTACTGGGAATACATGGCCCAGGTACCTTAGACCGGGAGAACTGAGTGCCGCAGCCCAATTTTTTCATGTGTTCACTGTCAAAATGAAAAGATGCAACTGAGGTTAGAAGAGTTTAGTACTATTCACTGTTTTCATTAGTGATCTTAGAATCATAGAATGGTTTGGGTTGCAAGAGTCCTTAAAGATCATCAAGTTCCAACTCACCTGCCATTGATGGAACAAAGCAGGTTTTATCACATGTGCAGTCGATGCTAAACTGGTAAAGGCTGTAAATACACCAAGAAGAAAGATTATAATCCAAACTTATCTTGACAGACTGAAGAAATGGTCTGGAAAGCAAAGGGAACTGAAAAGGGTCCAGAAGAGAACAATAAGATACAGAATTAATGATCTCTGAGAAAAGACTCAAAACCTTGGTGGTGTTCAGTCTACAGAGAAAACTGACAGGAGAAACAAAGAAAGTGATCTTGCTCCGATCACAATGGATACAGAGAGGTAAGAGACTTGAAAAAGATATTTGAAGGAGGTGTCTTTTACTAGAAAGGCTACGCCATCATCAGTGAAAACCACACAGTATTCAGAGAACAGCAGACTCTCATGGAGCAGTGTGAAAAGTCACACTAGCTTTCAAAGTGCCTTTGAACCTCCAAAATGAGGAAAATATGAAGAGCTGGTCAGGGTTTGATGCCAAAATGATCAAAGCCCCCGATATCCTGTCCATGGGCAAGTTTTATCATCTATCACCGACTACCAGCAAGAGGTACTGCAAGGAAGCTCAAGACTAAATACCTTTATGCCATTGACAGCTGTGCTGAACTCTATACCAGACACTTTAGCAGTCTCCGCTTCAGGTCCTATATTATGGGGTGCTAGAAGCTTCAAGTAACACCACTTACAAGCAGATGGGGAGGAAGAGAATAATTTTGTATCTGATAAGTATTAAGATAGCAACTAACTTCTTGATGAGAATTTGGTCAAAGTTAATGTGACTAAAGTGCAACAGAACTGTTTTAACTCAGAAAAAGTTTACATTAAAAAAAACTCATCTGAAGAATAAAATGCATAGCTTTGAGCTGACCTGTAGATACAAGCTGGGCCATCAGGCTCAGGGAAAGAGCTCAGCTATGAGGTTACCAGTTACAATTTCTATGGCAACCTGGGGTTCTCTTCGAGTTCTCCCGTCCCAGTTTGTTCTTGCATAATTTGTTACACCGGATCTCACCCCTGCTTGGCTTAGTGGATGCAGTGTAGAGAAGGGGATAAAAATAAATCCAGGTCCATAGTGGTAGGTAACAGCAGCCTCAGATGTCAGGGGACAGTGAGGCTATCAGCAACATCCTAAGACAAAAAGAGACTTAAAAAAAGTGAGGAATACTGCTATCCAGAAAAAGGTATTAAAAATGAAGCATCTGTGCTCCAAGTCATTATAGGCCCTTGACAGATGTGATCTTACCAGCCTCCCACTGTAGCTGCAAATAAAGACCCCTTCTCTTTCTTCTCTCCCGACAAGGATTAATGAGTACTTGGGATAGCTCTCAGACAAGCAAGCAAAGGCTGTGAACCTCTTCCAACACTGCAATTTATCTTGGGAAGACTATTCACATCAGTTTTCCCTCCTTCCCCAGGCTGGATTATGCTCTGACCTAGCACATTAATCTCCCAAAATAAAATAATAATAATAATAGAAGAAGAAGGGGGAAAAAAACCAGCTGGACAATTGCCAGAAATAAATTAATAACTATCTTGAATAGCCCTGCTGTGCAGGAACAAACTGCTCAACTCCCCTGCCACCTATGTCATTTGTAAGCAAAACTATTCCCAGTTTAGATAGCCCCTTAAGTGCCCTGCCTGAGACTTTCAGTGATTAAATCTTGCATCTATACAGCATTTTTCATCCCAACAGCTGCCAGAAAGTTCCTTCACCCAATGAAAATAACACCTATTGCCCCATTTGCCACTGAAATGTAGACACTACTAAGTGGAAGAAGGGACAGCATGAGCAATCTGTAAGAGCAAACAAATATGAGAAGGCATTTGAAGAGAGAGAACATAGTAAGTTTCTAAAGTTAGTCTACATGTGACTTTATATACATTTAACCATTTTGTTAAAATGTTTCCTCATCCATGGTCAGAACTTTTTCTGCCTTTTATGGCATCAGTACCTTCAATTTAATACTGTTACATCTTTGACCCCAGTGCAGAGCCGAAGAGACAAGTTGACTTGCAATTGATTTGCATTAAATGAAGATAGTTGTGCTTGAGACATATCATAATCAGAAAACAAGTCTTGGAACAAAATCAACCAGAATAGCAGTTACCTTACTGCTTGTACCCATTCCTTCTCAAGCAACGCTTACCTCTGTCTCTGGGCTTGCGGGCAACACCAAACCCTTGCTGAGGTCTGTGATGGCTCAAAAGCCAATGCTCACTACCCAGATGACTTCCTGCCAACGTTTCATCACAGATTTTATTATTTTTATTCTTCCACCTACATTTTCTGCACTAAACATGTTGTAAAGCTGTCAAAGACAAACATCTGCATATCAAGAAGAAAAGACTCTTACCTTTGACTTGACAGCCAGAATGATCTTGGGCAGGGCCACAATTAGGCATTTCAAAGCAATGGTGAGGTACTTCAGTATGAAGTCTGCAATTCCCACTATCCACATCAGGTCAAAAAAGTCCAGCCTCTCAAGGTTGGGTTTCAGAAATATAAGGCTGAAAGGCATAAGAACAAGGCTCAAGTACCAACAAGAACCTCATTTAAGTTTATTGATACCAGTTGTGTCCACTGCTGCCTAGAGAAAGCCTAGAAACTCCCCTGAACTTTAGTGAAATTCTTAAGGGCAACAGCAATAAGACACACAAATTAGACCCATGGTTCTCCTTGGACTCTTGATTTTGCCTATTCTTGCCCATTTCTACCAAGGTCAGTAGGTTTGCTGATGAAGACAGGACTCAAACATTACAATATCTGTTTCTAATTACTGCAGTCTCCTTAACTTGCAATCCATGCTGTGAAAGAGCCTTTGGTCTAATGGTAATGCCTTTCACCAATAGGCCTGCTCTGGCTGTAAAAGCTTACCCTTGGAGACCCAAGTCATCAGTAGTTAGGGTTCCTTGGGGAAGTCACGTCCCAGTCAGCCACACTATATCTTGCTCTTGTGAGGCTGGCTTGTCACAAGGCAGAACAACATCAGGGGCAGCAGCCTCTAAAGCTACTTGAGTACGTGAAAACAAACTGGTGACTAAGGAAGCACTGTATTAGACGTGGCAGAAAGGTCAGAACTTCAGGTGTGTCATGCTCTGACAGCAGCTTTCCGCTCTCTGCAGTCCAGCACCTGGGCTGTGTTAATTAGCAACTCATACCTGAACCAAAGATCCAGAAAGGTTGTGCCCCTTACATAATGTTATTGACCGGGCTGAACATTTGCTTGTTAAAGAACAGGAGTCCTGGACAGCAGAATTTCACACAGCAATGGGCAGGAACTATTGATCTGAACAACAGTGAGAACTGAACCCTACTCAGACTAAAAAAACAGGATTCTTCTTCAGTATATTTACCTACTAAAGCCTCATGGTAGAAAGCAAAAAAACATAACACAAAAATGGCAAAAGTAAAATGACCAACCCAGAATTAAAAGCCTGAACATGAATTTAAAATACTCACAACACTGGCACAGCACAAGAGGTAAAATTACATCCTAAAAACAGAAACAGAATCAGAGACTTTACTACTATTTACATGCACTAAAAACACGCAGGAGTAAATAAATCAGGAAATGAAAAACAAGACAGAAAGAAACAAAACTTGAGCAGCTATTTCTAATCTGACAGGCCAGCCTCATGAATAGCCACTGCTTCCCACACCTGCTCTTTATGTTCAGTCACGGTGGCCAAATTGGAAATTCAGAAGTCCCACCATAAAAAGTATTCACCTTGGTTCCATACATAAGAAAACTGCCAAGTGTACGTGTTTCAAGCAGCGATGCTGTAGCAGATCATCACACTCTGGCCCACTTAGACCCCAGTTATATCATTTATTGACAGGAACATAGTCCACTGGTGGAAGCGATGCACACATTCTTTGCCTCCAATGACAGGTATCACAAAGATGTAACCAAGATGCCCTCAGTACATACACTTCCTCTCAAAGTGTGGGGAGAATCAGGCTTCCCTCTTGTCCTCCCTGGCTTTTACCACCTGCTTCCACCATGGAAAAGACAGAATTTGCTTACCTGTTGTACAGCTGCTGAGAGCTGAATGTGTAAAGCAAGTACAGGGTGTTTCCAGTGAGAAAGGCTAGGATCCAGAAGACAACCAACACTGATCTCTTCTCCTGACCAAGAACAAGAAGCAAAGATAAATTCAAAGCCTCATGGCTGCACCGAGACTTTAACTGCTGAAAAAAATGCAAGGCCAGCGCAGGGGACACAAATATACAACTAAGTGTGCAGTAACTAGTTTATTTACATTGGACTAAGACTCAGAAATAGGCTGTTAGACAAAGACATGTATAAACACAAGCAGAAACGGCTCTCAGTACCTTTACAAAGTTACTTCAAAGAAATAAATCAAAATACACTGGTGGAAATGATAGCCTTATGGGCAGAACAAAGTTTTCAAAGTTGGGATCTTTCTTGGGACATCTGAAATCTCCTGATATTTAAAGTGCAGTTTGACAAGCAGATCAAAAAACCAATCAGTTTCATATATTGTACTACAACTCCGAGCTGCCACCTGCCTGGGACAACACTTCATGAAAGGTGTTTTACAAACAGACCCAAAGTCAATTACAAGCAGGCTTAGTTAAATCAAATATAACATAACCCATCCCCACATGCAGTGGAGATGTTATCTGAACATATGTCAGTTCTAGAACACACATTTTTTCTATTTAAGAAATAATTAAAGGCCAAATGAAGTGCAAATTTTGCATCTGAAAAGACAGGAACATTATAAACAGAAGCTGCGCGGCAGGAGACCTTGTCTTCAGTCTTGACTCAGTGCAGTTTTGGAGAGTAAATTTTACTCCTGGGAGGGAAAAAACACCCAGCAATTTTCTTGTGAGCTGATTTATTAAGGAAATAGGTCTTCAACAGCCAGGGAGGTTAGGTTGAGATTTAAAGCAGGCAGATTAAGGGGCATGCTGCTAGAAAGACAGAGGTGCAAAGTGCAAGGCCACATCAATCTATTACATGATTGTGCAATTTATCTGTTCATTCAGTATTGTATCACATTTATTCCACTGCTGCTGGTAGATACAAGTATACACTTGTGCCACCGCTGTCAGTTTTATGAAAAAGCAGTTCTAGTCTTGTGCTTCTAGTGGTGTTGAAGCATTCTGCCAACACTGGCAATCATAAAGTCTGAAAACATCTGCTGGTTTCTTTATATTCTAAGCATATTATCAACAGAGCATTAAGATACTAAAGAGCAATACATCTACAAAATCCTTTGGCTGAACATCCCAAAACAGAATCCAAATGCTAACAAATTAAATCTCATCATTAACTAGTGAAATAGGTGTCAGCATCTCTATGAAATAGGTTTCAGCACTTCTGCTGTAAATGGGAAACTAAGGCACAAAAAAGCACTCGCAGATGCACTGCCAATCAGTGGCAGAACCAGAGGAAGATTACAATACCCCTGACTTCTCATCTCTTTGTTCTACTATGCCACACTTCCACAAAAGAGCATGATGGAAACTGTGGGAGAACATCAATGGGGAGAAGTAGGAAGAGGAAGCGAGGATTACAGCACAGTGTTCTCATTCTGACAGATCTGTATCCATATAGTGGCATTCACTCCTACACTGCAAAAGAAGGTTCAACGTAGACATCGTTTTGTGTACAAAGAGCAATGCTGACTGGGAACATAAGAGAGTAAGATGCTGTCCTCACCTTCAGAGCAACTTGCTCTCGGAGCGTTGAGTTGGCATAGGCGAATGTGCTGGCCATACCGATACACACGGCAATTCCTGCAGGGAAAGACACTGTCACAAGACGTAAGGCTTGGCAGGAGCACCTTCAGTCCTAAACCACTTGATGTCAGCATTTCAAGCTTAGAAAACAATTTATTGGCTGATTTTTTGAATGCGTTTGGAGTTAAAATATATAGGCAACTAAACCAGGGCGGTCTGGACTCATGTAATAAGTTAAAATTCAAGCTAAGGGCAAATAAAGCTACTGCAGTGAGCATTTGCCACCCAGCTGAATACAGACACTATCCCAATGTCAGGCTCTGTGCTGAAGTAGAACAGAAGTGCTGCAAGTTGTAGCTGCAAACAGAACACAGCTAGATGACAGTATTACAACTGAAGTTCAGTAGCTCATAGAAGACAGGGTACGCTATCAAAACCATACAGCATACCAGGCGCAAAGAGCAAGATGTTGCAGACATGAAACAATGGCTGTTTGGGGGGATACTGGCAGAGCTGTAATTAGCTCCCAGAATGAAAGAGGATCCTCAGATTTGTCACACATACGGCTTCAAAAAGGAGTATTAGAGGAGCAGATTTTACATGACCACTGAGGGGATGAAATACTCAGGTGCCATTAAGAATCCTGGATAGATATATTCTTTAGGGAACTCTGAAGATCTCAGCTGTGAGATGTAACTGCTGATGCTGTTTGGCTTGATTTGACAACTATCAGCTTTCCATCGGTACAGTGTCTCCTCCCTCTGAACCCTTCAGTGCTACAAGAAGTCGGTCACTAATTTAAGGTATCTCCATCTCTCCTAGAGAGAATTCTTAGTCAGAAGCCATGGTAATATCCTCAGGCTCTGAAGTAACGTCAAGAAGACATAAGGAAAACGTACAGGACTGATCTCCCACAGGTCAGGGCAGGGAACAGATGGCACTGATACAGAGGAAAACAACTTTGATTGAAAGTAGGGTGAATTTATCAAATGCATTATCCCATGCATTTGATTATGTCCCCTCCATGCTAGACTACCTCTAGACACTGTCACCTGGATAAATATATCAGCCACCACAGTATGATAAAGCTTCCTAACCATCCTCTAATACACTTACAATCCAGAAAGGACAAAGACTTACCAAGCTTATGCTGGAAGCAAACTTTAGCCAGGAGGATCAATATGAAGGGAAGACCCTTCTGCAGCCAACCGATCACAGCTTTTAACTCCGAAAGAGCTGGGGCTGGAGTCCCAGCCTGTTCATCGCTGCCTTCCTCAGCATGCCCATGGCGATCTCCTCCTGCCATGTGCAGTAGAGATGAACCTCGGTGATGGCCATGGTGGAAATGATGGGACGACTGCCGGTGGTGAAATGGGGCTCCTTCTGTACGACCAGTCCCTTCCTCCCTCGGGGCTGGCATCTGAATGAAGACTTCTCCACCTCCTGGTGAGGAGCCCAGAACCAAACCTGCCTGGAACGGCGCAGCTGTGATGGTGCCTGATGGGATACCTGCCAGGCCTGAGAATAACTGCTGTGGTGAGGAAGCTTCAGCCTTCAAACTTTCAAAAACTCCACTTTCATCCACACTGGTTTCAGAACTGACTGTTTGGCTCCGGTTTCTGCGGTGGACGGAGATCAGAGAAAAGTGATTAATCAAAATGAGTGCCTCAGAACTTCACAGTCTTTAAGCCCAGCCCTGACTGTAGTCATTCAAGGGTTCCTCACGCACTATCAGAATACACTGGTCTTCAAATGACAGATATTTTTTCCTCTGTTTGCTGTTGGAAAGTCACAGCTGCAGAACTAACTGCTGTAACCAGACTCCTAAGATAAGATCAGAGCATTTCTAAAGATCTGATCAAAACATACCAGTTCCTTTGTCAAGAAACTGAGTTCCCAAACCTACCCTTCTCTTTCAGGGGAACCAAAGAAATAACATAGCTTATACCAAATTCATCATCTTCTAGAATGATTTTTAATATTTAAAGAGAAACATATCAACCCACATGTAACTTTAGACAGCACAGCCAAGGCAGGCCACATTATATACAAACAAATTAATCAAGCTAACTTAAAGAAATGCCCTGCCCTCAAAATCTTCCATCTTTATTTAGGGATGATTGCTACTAGCCTACAGACGCATGATGCAAATGGAAGACAGAGCCAACTGGATAAAAGAAGCGTTGAGAGCTGCTTGTGTGTCCCTAACGCAACAAATATTGTAAGTGAAAGATGTGCTCACAGATCAAGAGAAATTGTTTTATTTTTATATTCTTGGCAAACTGGGCATGGATGTACCTGAATTACTGGGAAGAATGTGTTCTGGCACTGATTCTTTCCTGAGTTGTTAGATTACAGCCACATTCCAAAAAGAAAGCCTTAAATATCTTTATCTTAATACCAAAAGAAAAAGACAATAGGCCTAATACCAAAAGAAAATGGGCTTTCTTCACCCAAACTCTATACTGTGGCACTGAAATGAATACCCGGGAAGTTCAGGTGACAGGGAACAACAGAGGTAACAAACACAACAATCACCAGGCAGTAAATGCCTGGCAGACAGCAAATACTCTGTAACTTGCAAAACGAGAGTAAAGAAAAAAATACAGCCAGCAAGAGGCAAAGCCCACAAATAAGGCAAGTTGCAGAGCTTCAGTCTCTCTGGATTTTAATCCTCAGAGATCTCCAGCTTCAGAGGTAGCTGAGACAGCACATGCAGGGACATACAGGGCCCTTAACCCTCTCTCTCCCATGGGTTCAAAAGCCTTCCCAGGTGTCTTACAAGGCACAGAGCACTGCCTTTCACATCACTCTAGAGACAGCTTCAAACCTCACTGGGCACACCTCCCCCACAGTAAACTCCTAATAAGGCTTTTTATAGCTACACCTTGATCCCAATGTCTCTCCACAGGCTCCAGCAAGGAATGAAGTCAACAAGACACTGCACACCTCTTTTTGGTGCAAAATACTCATAAACTAAATCTTGAATTTTACACCTAACATTACAATTCAGGGATATACGCACAAGACAGGGACATAATGTGACAGTATTTACATCCGAGAACACAAAAACTCAACTGGGTGGAACTCAGTGTTACAGATAAAGATAAAAGCATTGTTTGGAACAATACTACTGGGATACATGACTATGCTTTCAGCAGGAAGGAATTAATCAGGGACATATTTAAAAACAAATAAACACGGATGGAATTCTGAGTCTGCTGACATTAACAGAAGTGAAGACCAGTGGCAGAAGCATTTCATGCTACAGTTAGGAAACCTTCAGCCTAAGTTACTGACAACACGTATTTACCCTGATAAAAACAGAAGCATTTATAAAAAACAGTTAAGATTAATGCGCTTATCTTTTACGTTCCATAATGAATACCTATCCTGAATATACTTTAATAACTCAAACAGATCTGAAACCCCTTACACTTTTGTACAGACTCAGAGCTCTACACTGCAGATGGGAGGGCCCATACAATATCTTACAGACCCCTCAAGCCCCAGACTTGTCTGCTGATACAAAACCCACAGAATGCATTGAGGCTTGTGACTGACACAGGTTATAACAGCTTGGACCATGCAGAAAAAGCTGAAGATGGTTCTCTTTTTTCCCCCAAAATTAAAGAATGGTACTAAGCTAGAAGTTGTCATGACATCACGCTTTATTCTGCTTACAAAACCACTACAAAATATTTAGCGACCTCTCATGATCAGAGATCATGATCTCTGAGTAAGTCTTTCACTTACTCAGAGAAATGAGATTTGTTAGTCCCATCTTTATCTTACAGTAATTAGATTAGTTTCTTCTTTAAAAAAAAAAAAAAAAAAAAAAGTCAAGCTCTAACCCTGAGAAAGCACAAGGGAATATTTAGTGCCAGAACAACAACAGTGGCAAGCCTCCCTTGCTCCTGCTGTAATTACAGAAATGAATCAGAGGTATTCTACATCTAAATATTCACGTACACAAAGCCAGATACCAACTCTGGGATGCTGTAAAGGATCATCCACAAGCTTTATAAAATACTAAGTCTTAGTAGGTGGGAATTTCAGTCTAGCAGAATTTTTAAACACGTCAATACTAGCAAAAATAGCCTGTGTTGATACAGCTTGATCTGTTCAGACTGAGAGCATTCAGGATCCCCATGTGACTGTACCAAGAATCGCTCTTCCAGAGTTCCAAAACATCCTGCCTATACAAAGCCAATTGTCTCCATGTGTGGATCACCAAACCTCAAACACTACAGTTGGTAGCAGTCAGCAATTGACTTGAAGGCGAATAGTCGATCTGTCTCCAAACTCTCTAAACTGGAGCAGAAAGCCTGGCCACAGAACATGCACAGGAAGCATATGCCTTTCTCAGTTTTGAGCTTTTGTCTTCCAAAACATAACCTACACTTAAATCAAAACATGAGGAAAATGACAGAAAAAAAGGAGAAAGATTTACCTTTCAGGAGGAACGTTGTCAGTGTTG
This sequence comes from Coccyzus lansbergi, assembly GCA_033558105.1. Lineage (NCBI taxonomy): Eukaryota > Metazoa > Chordata > Aves > Cuculiformes > Coccyzidae > Coccyzus > Coccyzus lansbergi. Next base: position 116,391 of record JAUMJK010000266.1, on the reverse strand, counting down.
CTGCTATGCCGTCTCTGCATTTTCCTCAAAACCTTGAAACACAACACGCTCAACATTAACGTTGTAGGCCAGCGATTCCCAGCGTGACTGCTAACAATGACTTGCAGAGTCCAAGGGCTGTGACACCTGCTCAGCTGGCAACATGGCTGGCATGAACCATTTGCTTCTCTGAAACAACTTTCAAAGATGTAAATTGTTTTCTGTGCAGGGCAGGAACTATTCAGATCCCCCTGTGCAGTGTGTGGCAGTCATGAGAAGCGTACAGCTCTGAGATGACATCTTCTGACGAAGGACTTGAGGACAACCAACGGGGTCGCTCTTGATATGATAGCAGAATTGACAAATGCTTTCTGGAAATGAAATCCCTTCTTCCTCTTCTGAAGAAACTTGCTTTGTAAAGCAGAACTGAGAGGAAATAGAGAACATGTACAATTTTTTAATGCAAAAATACCATCAGGTCATGACACCATTCTTTTAAATAAGCAACCCATCCCTTTTAAACCACACGAATGCCATTAGCAAACTCTGCACAATAGTCATAAATAACACACACATATGCAAAAGATCATGTGTTCCTGCTCCACTAAGGAATTGGCAATATAAATAAAGTACCGAACAAGAAATGAAAAGTCACTGAAATTGTATTAACTTTGGGAATTCCTTCGAGAACAAGGGCAAGTTCTTTATTTAGTTATTATGTGCTTTCAAGTGCTGAATTATAAGGGAACAGCCTGAAATACATTAGACCTTTTAAAAATAAAGATAATTCAAAAGCAATGAAGCACACAGAATCATCATCATGAAGGCACAGCACACAGCACCTGGCAAACAGTCTTAGACTGTTTAATGTTACATTAGTTATATAAAATCTGAGGAATGAGTGATTTTTGCAAGTGGTTTGTCCAGGTCCCCACAGGCATTTAGTAGAAAATTTAGAGTGATTTCCTTGAAATATTCAAGCCTGATCTTACTCAGCCCTAAACTACAGTAGCTATGGAGTAAAACGTAAAAGGTTCTAAATACTTCTGAATATCAAAAGCGACACCATTATTTATAACATTTCAAATAGAATTGAGTGTCTGTAAATAAATGTGCAACCCTGTATCTGTATTCTGTAAAGGCACAATGGCTCTGAGAACACTGCCTCACTGTCCGTAAGCAGAGGAATGGAAACTGAGAAGTAGCCAATCTGGAATATTTCTTTCCCCCCCTCCATATTTTGACCTTTACAGTCATATTCTTCCTTTCAGATGACCCATTAACCCATGCAAAACTGCATTAAATTCAACTTTTATCCCTTAATAAAGCCCAAATTGTGCAGCCCACAGCAGACAAGCAGAGAGTTACGTTTACCACATGTACCTGCAGTAAAGGTACACATAGTTCACTCAGCCCTATGTTACAAACCAGTGAAAGAAGAAAGGGTATTTCAGTTAAATCACACAGGTAACTACTGAATTTGTGACAGGATGAGAAAAAAAAAGTTAAAATTTACAAAAAAGAGAAAGACTCTTGGTTTATAACGTCCCATCTCATGGGCAGAATCGTGACTCAACCCCAGTGTTGCCATTGCTGACAGAGAACACAGGTTTTAATATGCGGTGCCAACCCTGCACAGCCCCTTGACAGGTCAGGAGTGGGATTTGACGATTTGCCCCTACCCGCACCTCCATCCCTGCCCCTACCCGCACTTCCATTCCTCACATCCCGCTCCTAACCTCCCCTTTCCCCTTTACACCCTCTTCCCCATCACATCCCGCACCTCTTCCCCTCACACCCCTCTCGTACCCGCCCCTCCATCTCCCTCCTACCCGCACCTCCCGCCCACTTCCCCTTCACATATCTCGCCTCTCTCCCTCCTCACACCCTGCTCCTACTCGCCCTTCACATCCCTCTCCCCATCACACCCTGCCCCTACCCGCCCCTCACATCCCTCTCCCCATCACATCCCTCTCCCCATCACATCCCTCTCCTACCCGCCCCTCACATCCCTCTGCCCCTCACATCCCTCTGCCCCTCACATCCCTCTGCCCCTCACATCCTGCTCCTACCCGGCCCCCACATCCCACTCCCCGCTCCTACCCGCCCCCCACATCCCACTCCCCGCTCCTACCCGCCCGTCCCGCCCCTCGGCGCCGCTTCCGCCGTCCGCCCCGCCCCAGGAAGCGCGGCCCCGTCTGCGCGGCCATGGTGCCGTGCGGGGCTGTGCTGTGGCGGCGGCTGCTCAGGAAGCGCTGGGTTCTCGGCGTCGTCTTCGGGCTGTCCCTCGTCTACTTCCTCAGCAGCACCCTCGGGCGGGTCAGTGCCTCCGCCGGGCTGCCCCGGGCAGGGCGTCGGAGCTGGGAGCGAGCTGGAGCCGCCGGGGCTGCCGCTGCCTTTGACAGCGAGAACGCTTGGAACTGCCTCGAAGGGGCTCGGTCTTTCTGCTCTAATACTTCTTGTGGACCGTAGTTCCCCTAGCGAAGGACTCGGAAAGGAGAAACACCTGTGCCCGCAGTCCTTTAGAATCGTGGTTGGTCTGGATGATCCAGTGGGTCTTTTCCAACCTGGTGATTCTGTGATTCTATGGGATAGTTTGGGTTGGAAGGGACCTTAAAGATCATCCAGTTCCAACCCCTCTGCCGCGGGCAGGGACACCTCCCGCTGGAACATGGATGTATTTAACATACTCTCTGCTCTTTATGTGATTGTAGTGACTGAGTCTGGCTGCATTAGCGGAGCTGGTGCAGGGCTCGCACACCCCTGTTTTATGGGATTGTGTTGCTTTCCAGCTGTGGGCAGCGAAAAGAAAGGTGCTACCAGGTCTCAAGCTCCACTAGGGGTGGTTCAGATTGGACATCAGGAAAAAATATTTCACAGAAGGGGTCGTTGGGTGCTGGCAGAGGCTGCCCAGATAGGGGGTTGAGTCACCTTCCCTGGAGGGGTTTAAGGGACAGGTGGATGAGGTGCTGAGGGACATGGGTTAGTGACTGATGGGAATGGTTGGACTCGATGATCCAGTGGATCCTTTCCAACCTGGTGATTCTATGACTCTTATGATTCTAGGTCCCATGTTGCGTACTCCATCCACATTCCAGTTTACAACTACCGCGCATTTTTAAATGTATGTCAAAACTATGTGTATAAAAAGCAATGGGACGAGGAGGGCAATGGAGGAGATTGTCCCCTCTGCCTCGCTCTCATGAGACCCCATCTGAAGTCCTGCATCCAGCTCTGGAGTCCTTAGCATGGGAAGGACACGGAGCTGCTGTAGTGAGTCCAGAGGAGGCCCCAAAAATGCTCAAAGGCCCAGAATACTTCACCTATGAGCAGAAGCCAAGAGAATTGGGTTGTTCAGCCTGGGGAAGACTCTGAGGACACCTTATTACAGCCTTTCAATACTTAAAGGGGCTGATCAGAAAGATGGGGCAATACTTTTTAGCAGGACCTATATCAATAGGGCAACGGGTAATACTTATAGACTAAAAGAGAAGTTTAAATTAGATATTTGGAAGAAGGAGGTTTTTGTGTGGGTGGGGAGGCCCTGGCCAAAGTTGCCAAGAGAAGTCGTGACTACCCAGTCCCTGGAGGTGTTCAAGGTTGGGTTGGATGGGGCTTGGAGCAACCTGGTCCAGTGGGAGGTGTCCCTGCCTGTGGCAGGGGTTTGGAATTGGATAGTCATTTAAGGTCCCTTCCAATCCAAACCATTCTATGACTGTGTAATGATTCTACAATTGCCATGATAAGAAGGAATGTTTGGGTGCATTGGTACCTCTCTTTGCAGGAAGAACGGACAGTGAGAGATCGGAATCTCCTCCAAGTGCAAGAACATGAGCAGCCAATCCTGTGGAAGGTGAAGTTCAGTTCGGGTAACAACAGTCAGCTGAGTAACCAGTGCAGGAACTCTGTGCAGGGGAAGCTCCTCATTACGGATGAACTGGGTATATTCGATACTAAGAACTTATTCTGTGTATCGCTGTGTCAGATGATGCTTTGTGTGTCTGTTGTAGATGACGCTTCTTAGGAACAACTCCCCCTCATTAAGGCCTTTTTACTTCAGAACCTCAGCTCTTGGCATTTCGGCCTCAGACCGGGTTAATGATGCTGTGGCTGCAGAAGCTGCTGCTGTGATTCTGCGCCTGGCAGGCTGGGGTCCAGCTGGGCTTGACTCAGTACCTAACTCAGCTCTATGTCCAAGTGTTAATTTAAAAAATTTCTAGTGAGGACTTAAGTCAGATGGAGGGGGATCATCATCTACTAAGTGATAAATAAACCTGTTCTTAAGTCACATGATTCTTACTTTAGATATCTATAGAACATGGAAAGGCATACATCTTACCAGTTGTTCTTACTATTTTTTTTAGGCTACATCTGTGAGAGAAAGGACCTGCTGGTCAATGGCTGTTGTAACGTCAATGTGCCCAGTACGAAGCTGTACAGCTGTGAGAGCTGCCTTCCCAACGGCTGCTGCAGCATCTACGAGTACTGTGTTTCCTGCTGCCTCCAGCCCAGTAAGGTGTGTTGACTCTCCTGCTTTTCAGATGTTCTCAGCTGCTCAGGTCCCTCTGTGGCTAAAAGTGATTGTTTGTGAGGAGCTTTTTCCTTAGGGGGGACAGTTCCTTTTCTTGGAAAGATGAGGAAAGCCTGCAAGGACTGCATGGCAAGCAGTAAATAAAGCTTTAAAAAATGTATTCTTCTTACTTTTCAGAGGAAATACCGTGAGCCTTGTGAAGTGTTTCTGGTTTCAGGGAATGGCTTTTGCTGAAGGGAAATGATTGCAGCAAAGCTATTCCAGCCAGCATCAGTTTTGCAATTAGCACTTGCCTGTTTTCTGTTAGATTCTCCTCCTGCTGCTGGGGGTTTTGTGATGTACTTCCCTATCAGTCCTTGTTGGAAGTTCTACGTTGAGATGCTTACTGTTCCTTTGCTCCTTGAGCTGTGTAGGTTAAGGTGGGCTTTGATTTCTCCTTATTGAAGTACGATGTTTGTGGTTTTTCTTTTGTCTTCTTTTTGGCTAACCACTTCAGCAACATCTTCTGGAACGTTTCTTGAACCGGGCAGCTATAGCTTTCCAAAACCTCTTCATGGCGGTGGAAGATCGTTTTGAGTTGTGTCTGGCAAAATGTAGGACTTCGTCACAGGTAAGACACAGGTACATGTCCAGGGCTCAAAAATGGAAAAAAAAATCCTAAAACTGCCCTTTGAAAATGGGGCTTGGTTGTGTTAGTGGTTGGTCTGTTGTACTTGCATGCACACAGGTGTTTTCATAGACACAGAAACTATCACTGAGAGTTCTCTGAAGGCAATCCTCTGATTTGCAAGGTGAAGTAGTAACATCAGCAGTAAATAAAGGGTAAAGTGCGTATTTGGGGCAAGGTGAGTTGTACACTCTCTTTAGAAAGGAGGAACTTGACTAGAAACATACTGGCCAAGCTCAGTGGCCAGTGAAGATCTTGGATGAGTTCTGGGGAAGATCTTGTAAGGATGAAAACAGTGAGAGTTGTTCCAGCAGCTTCAGAATGCTGTTTACTTTAGGGTTCATGTTTAGAGATGCCATATGCAGGCGATCATGTGTATAGTAACTCAAAGGATGTTGTCACTCTTTTGCTTTTTAAGATTAGAGGGGGACTATTCTTACCCATGTGATTTTACTGGAAGTTTTGGTCTAAGCAAGCATTGACTGTCTCACAAAGTGCTGTTGGAGATGTCCTGCAGGTTGAGTATTTAATATAGCAAAGCAAAGAACGTAATTCCAAATGTCTTTTAAAATGTTTGGGGTTTTTTTTCCACCCATGTTGTCTGAACTCTAGTTTTATCAAGAAAAATGCACGCCTCTCAAGTAGCAACTTAATTATGCCTGTCTTGCTTAGGATGCTTGACAATGCTGCCTAAGCATATATAACTTTTTTGAATATTGAATCTGTTCCCAGCTACCTGCGTAGTCTGAAAAGGAGGTTATGGATATGGTTCAACATTAAAGTACTGTAACAAAGCAAATGTCTTTTATGCATTGGGAGTGCAGGGTTGTTTGGCTCTGGATCATACACTTATGTATAGAAAAATTTGGGAAATATTTTGCATACCTGTGAGCGCTCTGAGGTTTGGCCCTTGGTGAAGAGATGTATTGTTTCAATATGTGCATGTTGTTAAAGCTTCTCCTCTTTCTGACAGAGCGTGCAGCATGAAAACACCTATAGAGACCCAATTGCAAAATACTGCTATGGCGAATATCCCCCAGAGCTTCTGCCTGTTTGAAAGCTGCATGTTCTAAACAACAAAGGGAAGGAACTGGAGACAAGAATTCAAAAGAGCAAGACAAGAGCTGTTTCTTTAGAAGAGCTTCAGCGTAAAAGACTTGTGTGGTGTTTCTGGGAGCAAACCCAGAGATGTGAAGTGTAAACAAGAGACTTAAGTTCTCTGGGACTGTATCTCACGTTCTTCAGTTTTTTACACATGTGCTTTCAAGTACCAGTACTAGTACACTAGTACTAGTGCTTTCTTGGAATACTTCCTTTAAATTTCAGGAATCATGGAGTCGATCTAGGCTATAAAACATCATAGGGAAAATACCTAATGAAGCTTTGCAGCTGTACATGGAGGTTCAATTGTGTCTCTGCAGTCCAGAGGCTTTCTGGAGTGCTGGTAATTGGAGGATTTTAGCTTTTAGAGTGTAAAGCATGTCTGTTGTGCTTTTCTCTCTGGAACACTTCTTGACATGCATGGTGTATACTGCATATGTAATTATGAATTATTTATTCATTTTTTATGGATTGCTAGCTGAAAATATTGATGCTTCACATAGCTTGTTGTTGATGCTTTTCAGTCCCTGTTTTATTATGTCAAATACAAAAGGATATTTTAGATCCTCACTAAAATTGATTTGGTTTCTTTTCCTCTTTAGTCTAAAAGAATTGTATTGGGATCGATCACTACAGTGTTTATGTTCTTCATGGTGAGTTTAAAGCATTCAGAACTCCAATGGAGTTGTTACTCTAAGTCCTGTTGTGCAAAAGAAGAGCAGGGATCTGCCAAGAATGGGATGTTTATTGTAAACGCTTCCATTTTTACTCTGCAACGGTTTCCTCAAAGAGGAGTCTTAGTCGTATGAAGAGCTCCCTGCTAGTCCATTTTCTGGCAGGGAACACTGAAGGCTTGTCTGCTTGAACTTGTTAGAGCCTTGGTAGTTCAAATAGACTTTACTCCTGCTTGTGCAGGAGGCTAAAGGTTGGGGTTGTTCTAGGATTTCAGTTTAATGATGTCCTTGTGCATGAAGTAATTAGAGTGTGAGAACATGGCACAAGCTCTCCTCTGAGGACAGCTGTGTTGCATGAGCTCAGTTAAACTGCCATGATGTTTTTTGATTTTCTGTTTGATACACTTGCTACTCTAGAACTTCCATCTGATCAGATTGGCGCTACAACAGAGTTGGTTCTCCCACAATTTCTCTCAGCTCTATGAAGTTGCTATTTAAACTGCCTCCTTCTTAAGGCCACTCAGCACAGAAAAGATGAGTAGACAATCTATAAAATGCTGAATAAATTTGTTCTCCTACTGCAAGTCACTGAGTGAATCCAAGTGCTAGAAAAATTGGGCTGTTTTTTTGTATGCAGAACCTTGTTTCTTTTGTTTTTACCCCATCCATCTCCTCCATGACTTTGAGTTTATATCTGCTTGTTTAAACTAGCACTTCCTATTCCCTCTCAGAAATAAAGCAATCTACAGAGGCTTAAAAAAAAAAGTGCCGTGGTAGAGTATTCTTCTGTAAAAGATCTGTAGAATGCTGTTGCAATTACATGTGATGTAAACAAGAAGTAGTGTTGCCAGCCATCTGATAAAATCCACTTGCATTGTTTTCATTCTTCTTTCCCAGAAGTCATCAAGTGAAATAATGGTTCTGTCAGCAGATTCTCTTGAAAATCTTGTTTTTCCAAAAGCTTAAAAGCTTTAGCGCTAGAAGTTTACCCAGCTGAAAATTTCTCCCCTTTGCTGCCATCCTATGGCAACTTGCTGCAGCAGAAAGGATGTGGTGTGGAGATTTAGTGTGAAATGCTGTCTCCAGAGGGTAGCAGAGGTTACTTCTCAGTGTTAAACAAATTCTTCACCCGTGTTCAGTTCTTCCTGACTTTTCCTCAGGGAAGGCCATCAGATTGGTCTATTATATCGTTCCTGCTGAGATGTCTTCGAGCACTTCATGTTTTTGCACCATGACTGATGAGGTCAAGAGACTGATGGTTTGCTCCTGATTTCTCATCCAATGTGGTATTATTTCCCTAGCAGCTCTTACCACCACTTGAAATGGTAATTGTAAAAAAAATCATCTAACTGAATTTGGACAACATTAGTGGGAATTCCTGTTCCCTTTCTCTCCTAGAAAAAAACAAGATGTGATCTGAAGTGTATTGTGACCATTGTCCATTCAATGAAACAGAAATTGCATCCTCCCTCCCTAGTTGTTGAGCTGTTCAATGAGTGTCTGTTCTATATGTTGAATCATTAAAAATGTATCTATGTTCCAAAATACTACTTGTTCTTGTGTCTTTCTTTGAACTACAAGGCAACTGTACCAAAATGTAAGTTTGAAAAATGCAGTGAAGAGGGACAATAATTTGAATATGTATAATAAAGGCAAGAAAGTAGAGGCAAAAAAGAAATCTATTTAATTTCAGCCTAAGAAAAGAGCGTGCTTCTTTTGGTGGTGCACAGAAAGGTCTGGCCCTTTGCACAAGTAGATTGGGCAGGGAAAGGAAGTCAATGATTGCTTCAGGTTGTGAAGATACAGTGAGAAACGTTGAATCTGTGCTTTCTGGTAATATGTCTCTGTGGTTTAAGTGATTGCAAAAAAAAAAACCTGGTGATTCTGTGGTTATCAGTGTCTGTCTGACACGACCTGTTTGTCATCTAAGAGACTCAGGTTGTTGACTTGTGTTTGGCAACAGATGTAGTGACAGTGCTTGATGGAGCAACTAGCTCTGTTTATCTGCACTCAGGTCAACACTGGGGATAATTGAATGTGTTTTGTACTCCTTGTTTTCTGTGGTTTGCCAGAATATTAATGCTAGTAAGAAACAGCAGCAGCTGATATCTAATGAGGAACAGGTATAGTATTTGGCTGTACCAACTTGGAAACAGTAATTTATGGCAGAAGGGCAAAACAGTAACTGCCACCTTCAATGAATTTAAACTTGAGCCTTTGGCCTTGAAAGAACCTGCTGTACTGCTGTACTGGGATGGACTGGAGAAGTGCATAAAGATTGTTATTGTGGTGGGCTGGAGTTCTGAAACGGCAAAAAGCTTCTGGCTGGAGGCTAACCCTAAACAGCTGATGAGTTGGGATCATGGTTTCTGTTTTCTCACGATCTCATTCATTGCTGTGGCAATTCTTTACTCCGTCTCCTGTTTATGTTCAGGCTCTAATTGCATGGCGAGCTTTTAAACAAACTGTTAGGACTCAATTTTGCAATATAAAACACTAAGCACAGCAAATCCTGAACATGAGTCTTCATTCCAATGTGCTTTTAAAAAGCAAATGCCTTTTTTACTTCCCTTGTCATTTAGCTGGACAGGCTTGAGCTCTTGGATTTGTTCTGTCTTGCGCTAGTCACTTAAGCTGCAAAGATGCTAGATCCTTTAACCTAGCACCATAAAGTGGTATTTGTTCTTCGGTTATTCTAGTCAAGGAGAGCTGGGGGGGAGGTGAAAAGGAATTTTCTAACTCAGCAAGTTCCACAAAAGATGGAGTTCAGCGAATTATTGTTGCTTTAATAAGAGCCCTCTGCATTTCTTTATGACCCGAGGCAAACAACTAACTATATGCAGAGAGGGAAAAATGCCAACTTCAAAACCTGCAGGGAATGATGGGTAAGTACTTAGTTCTTAATTTCTGATCCGTGTCTAATTAAACAGGCAGTTCTATCCAATATTTTTTGTCAAATAAGGCTGACTGGTAGCAACATGCATATTGTCTATGTGTTGTTTCCCATTTTCAAGGCAGTCTCATGGCCACAAATTTTTCTTAGAAATCATGGTCCTCAGTAGATTAGTCATATAGGTCTTAAGCAAGAATTCTCAGGACGCCTTCAGACTGAAGCATGTTTGTTGCTGTGGTCTGCTGTTTCGCCTGTGGTAAAATAGCATAAAGTTGCAGAGTAGAGAAAATTAAGAAATTAATTCTGGCTGAAAAGCTTGCCTCATAGAAGCTTTTCCAGTATGCTTTTCAATTAAGGGGATAGAAGGCCACAAGCTATAGCTGCAAATGGAATGGGAGGCAAGTCTCAGATTTTCTAGAGATGAGATAAGAGTACAAACAAATAAATTGTAAGCAGTTGAAATGAGGACTAGCACCTGATTGCCTACTGATTTAATGATGTCTTCCAATAAAATCCAGCTGTCATTTATCCTGTATGTTTTCAGCCTCTCTGCATGCACCTACAAACTAAGGCACACTAACAGGAATCGAGGTGAATAGAAGCCTTTTGTCAATTGTCTGCATTCTTTTCCTGTCCTGCACAAAATCTGTCTAGATTTTAAACTGCTCAGAGCAAAAAGACATCTCTACATTTGTAGTTCTTATGACTTCTGACTGTGGTCTCACCCTGAGCTTTTAATGTACCTATTGATATGAATAATACATATCTTACACAGATATGAAATATCACTATTTGAAGAAGTAGGATAAGGTTGGATATGTCACGGATGTGACACCTTTGTTTTAGAACATAAACACACAAAATAGTGTCCTAATTTACATAATTTTATGTATAAAAATGCATTCATCAGCTGTGTAAGGTGACACTGGCTGTGCTGTATCCACATCTTCAAACTGAAAATAATCTCCCAAGTAACAAGCGATAAGACAAGAGGAACTGGCCTCAAGTTGCGCTGGCAAGGTTTACCTTGAATATTAGGAATAATTTCTTTACTGACAGAGTGGTGAAGCACTGGCAGAGGCTGCCTGGGGCAGTGGTGGAGTCTCTGTCCCTGGAGGGGTTCAAAAAGCATGTGGCCGTGGTACTTTGGGACATGGTTTAGCAGGCACAGCAGCGTTGGGCTGATGGTTGAACTGGATGAGCTTAGAGGGCTTTTTCAACCTTAATCATTCTATGAAGAATGTAGATTATTTGCAAACTACAATTACAGAGCTGCTTTGTAATAAAAGCCGTGCTATTGGAGGAAATAAACATACTCATACAGAGATGAACAAGGCCTTGTTTAAAAAACTGCAATCCTTTGTAGCAGCAAAAGCAGACAAAAGTACATGTAGGGAAATGTAATCTACTTCTAGGCCTTTTTGTCTGCTCAGCTCCTAGCAGTGTGTCTCAGCCGGTGTAGCAGTCAGGCTCAGCCAGCAGAGGTTACCACAGCACTTGGATAGAAGCTAGAGGGGCTGGCAGATGGCCCTCAGCTCAATTTCGCTTGGCAAAAGGTAGGCGAACTTACACATACAGAACACAAGTCAGTGCACTGCTCCAGGAATGTGTGTGTATGTAGAGTACCCGATATTCCTCTGCACCTTTGGCCTGGCTGCCCAAACCCACAGAATCAACCGACTACAAGGGCTGCCTGGGGTTTTAACCTTTTGGGAGGTTGTGGGTGCTGAGGTGGGGAATAGCCACGGTGCTGGGGCAACTTCTTTAGGCCTCAGGTTGTGCCGGGGTAGTTCATATTGGACTTGAGGAAAAATTTCTTCACCAAAAGGGTTCTTAGGCCCTGGCAGAGGCTACCCAGGGAGGTGGAGGAGTCCCTGTACCTGGAGTTGTTTAAAAGATAAGCAGACAAGGTGCTCAGGGGTCTGGTTTAGTAGAAGACAGGTACAATTGGACTTGATGATCTCAAAGCTCTTTTCCAGTCTTTCTAGGGAAAAGAGAGGCCTTTCTTTCCAGCTCTTTTCTAAGGATTCTATGAACGTGATTGGCAACTGTTGCACTCGGGGAAAAGTAGTAATAAACACCTGAGCCTCTCATTAGGGGAGAAAGGGGATCCAGCAGCTGTCTGGATCTGCCACGGCTGCTCTCCCTCACAGGGCAGCGGAAAAAGCTCTGAGGATGTGAAAGAAGCTGCTAATGGCTCATAGGCCAAAGGCAGGGCTCCTGCAGAGCTGTGTGTCCCTTCAGAGGCTGGCACTGGGGTGCAGGCTGAGGCATCTGCTGCCTCCCCATCCAGCCCCATTTCCTGCCTTTTTCCTCTCGTGCTGCTCAGGGAGCCCTGAGGCAGCCGGTATGATAGCGAACCAAATGGAGGCTTTTGGAGGTGAACCAAGTCCTAAGGAGGCAGGACAGAGCATTGTGGCTCTCAGACCACTCTCCCGCCATCGATGAAGCTTCATAACCCCGTCCAGAGAACACCCTCTCCGCTGCCTGGTGGATCCTCAGGGATGGCCCCATGTGGCTCCAACAGGGACAGATGAGGTAAGGTGGCATCTCTGCAAGCAAGGCTTTTGGTTAACCCAGATATCCATAAGGCTTCATTTTAACAAATAACTGCCTGCCTGGTCTCAATCTTTCATGGTGAAAACTTTAAATTTAGGATTCATTGTAATGGCAAAAGATCACCAGCGATGTAACTGATGGCACTTTTATTTTGGAGTAGTTGCTTAAAATTTTGTTTTTATCTCAAAATGCAATAATATTACCTCATTAATTTACCAAAAATGAGATAATATTATCTCATTAAAATTATGATATTATAATATTATGGTATTATTTAAAAATAAGCCCAGATGAGTTGCACTCATGAACCTTCACCTCAGGGTATGCAAACATAACCCTATGCTGAAAAGCAATTCTAAAAAAAAAAAAAAAAAAAACATAAACAAAGATCTCCTCCTTTGCTTATAGACACCAAAAAAGCCTGGTTCTTAGTGTATGACATGCTTTTTTTTCCTGTCCTGCCAGTTCGTAAATCCAAGTTGGGTTCTATCTGTATCATGCTTGTTCCTATTTATAAAATCTTTGCAGTTGAAGTGAGAAAAATTACTAGTAATAAGTGAACCCAAACGGTCGCATTGAAAGCTGAGATTTCTAAGTGTTCAGAAATCAGCATCCAGGTCCTCTCCTAACACCATAAGAAAGTTAAAAAGAACTGTACCTGTTTATTGCCTGAGGATGGACTAATGACTTTTCAAGGGTCTGAGTTTTGCTCTACAGCTGTAGAGGTTTAATTTTTTCTTTCCTGTGTAAAAACTGAGGTTTCTATGTGGCCACCCCATTCTAGGAGCTGCAACTGGGGAAAAAAACCTAACAAATATTAAGAGGCACATGAAAACACTGTCGAAGTTGTGGAATAACAGCCCTATTTTTCCTGCAACTGAACGAAAAAAAAAAATTATCAAACTTCATCCTATAAAGGCCTAATTGCTTCTGTATATAAACTGGAAATTAATTCAAGGTTTTCTGGTAGACAAGTAATACTCAACTATAGAATGACTGTTAAGGTGCTGTTTTTATAAAGTCAAATTTTCTGTTCCTGAGTGCTGCAGCTAAAAAAAAAGATGAAAGGGAGGTTAAATTCCTTTAGAATTTATTAAGGGCTTTGACCTCCTCAGGATTCTCCCTGGCTTCCTGCCAGCTGGCTTTCAGGTAGGTTCTATGTGAAGAGCTGATATATTCTGTCCTCAAAACCAGAGTTTGCAGGGGAAATGCTGAAAGGGCCAGGCTATTAAAACAAATTAAGCTATCCATTTGTGACCACCAGTGAAACATTTTGTGATGTTACAGTCTATGCACTTGTCACAGTTGTGCCACATCAAGGTTAGAGGGGGAAGGTGACTTAGCTGGCAGTCGCTTAATCAAATGGAGATGTTGATTTCTCAGGTAACCCAGGCAGGGTGAGGCTTGCATGCTCCGTTGCTTTTAACAGCCAGATAATGAATATGCTTTCCAGAATTCATGTTTCTCATAGCAGAAGCAGCAGCTGCGTGTGATCTGTGTCGCTGTCAAAGGAAAGTGAGATGTAGTTAATTCAGGTCTACACACAAAGATGTATTGATCAAGATAGTCCTTGCTATGGCTGGATATCTGCAATAACAATGGCTAGAACAATGCAGCAAGCCAGGACGGCAAACCCAAATATGCTTTGTTTTAACCCAAAAAGTGAGAAGGCTTCCCACGTAGCTTCACTGTGGACCACCAGTGATTTTAGAGTAATTCTGCTTCAGTCTTCAAAGGGTCAGTAACTTGGTACTGCAAGCAAGTGAAAAGGGCACATCTTGTTCATGTCATTATAAATATGCTGCATATGTAGCTATAAGGTTAAAATCACAGATTCAGTACAAACAGCTTGCAGTGGATCAGTTCCACACGGTTTAAAAAAATCCCTAAGTTTATGGTATCTGTATAAAGTTATACTGTGTGGCTTACAGACGTACTGAATGTTGCAAGAATTATATGGAGTGGATGTACACGTTATGTTTCCTGTGTTCCTTCTCTGCTGGTAGTGCTTGGATGTGGATGATTACGTCTTATATATATAGCAGTGTTGAGACTGCAGTGTATTTTTTTTTATTGCAAAGCTAAAAATCCTCATGTACTGGTTTTGTAATAAACAATTTCATTATTATTTTTATTTCTGTAGTGATACCCATCTCATTGTCTTCCCACTTTTCCTTCCTGTCATTTTCTCTTAATAGCTGTGCCTGCTCTTCTTTTCTGTGCCTGCTCTTTTCTTTATCTGTTGTGCAGAAGAAAAATGGGCACTAACAGGTTTGCTAATTACTGTAAAATTCTTCCCAGCCTTGTTCTGTTCAGATCATTCTATTAGCTAAAGTAATGGAGTGCAGTGGCTTGATGGCTCTCACACTTTCCATTATATAAGATCTTCCTGGTGCAATATATTACTGGGATCCTCTTCTGGGGCTGTCACCAGTCACTTTTGATTTTTTACTCCTGCTGTTTTCTTTTATCTCACCTTTCCTTTTTTTGCTACTATGTTGATTCTCCTTGTCTTTCCTAAATGATTTTTGAGGGTACAGGACTGTTTGCCCCCTGCTTCCTCAGTTTTTGCTAGGACCTAGGAAAGCTGGGTCTTGGCATGCTGAGGGTCTTGACAGCGAGTCCTCTGACCAGTGTCAGCATATTCACATCAGTGCAGCAGTTCCTGTCAGTTTTAACTTTTGCCACTATACCCAAAGGCAAAGTCTTCACCCTCACTGCATCGCTTTACTACTGACATCTATTTTTCCTTACCTATGAGTATTGTCAATGTGATCTCCTCCAGCAGCATTTACGGCAGCAGACTTTTGTCTCATTGCTCTGATTACATTAGCTCCAGTGATTGTACTTCCACCTCATTACTGAAATAAAGTTAACATTAATGAGAGTCATGCAGCTAAGCCTCTGCTCACCTCTCTGGAAATTTATTCTAATGATGAAAAGGAGATGCATGTGGATCAATTTAAAAGCAAGCTGGCATTTTTTTCCTGACCTCCTGAATTTAGTGTTAAGCAAAGCCTTTTGTTATTAAGAGCTGATGGTGCAAAAAAATCCAAATGCATCATACAATATTAACAAGGACAAATTATATTGGTTAAACACTGATCTATGTACTGATCTGCTACCCAAATTTCCGTGTCGCTCCTGCTTCTGGAGAGGGTTTCCTGTGTCTAACTCCCACAGTAAATTCAACATAAAGTGTTTGGAGGTCCTAAGGGTATGCTAGGAAAATTCAAGATATTATCAAGTATAATAGCAATCACACCTATAAATGAAGTGAAACATTGAGAGAAAGGTGGAAATTGTTTATAGAAGACACAGCAAGGCTTTGAGCCAAAAGAAGAAGTATAATTTAGATAAGCAGAAGTTAATGAGATAAGACAAATGTACAAGGTGCATGTGCCAAGCAAAGAGGCTCAGGAGATCTTGCACTGATCAAAATTTGAAATTACAATAAGACCATTCAGTTTGCTGCTGGTCACTGCACTGGTGGTTTGTTTGCTTGGTTTTGAGTCAAAGGTTAGAAAACAAAAATTCTCTTTTTATTAAGTCTTTTCAGAAGCAGCTATCATGACATCGTCTCCATCCTGTCTGAAGACACTGTCTGCTGTACCCACACAGGTTAGCTAGAAAAACAATAATACTGACTAAAAAGAACGCATCATCTCCGCCCACCTTATTGTTTGATGTTTTCCTTAAGGTTTCCCCCTTTGTGTATGAAACTAGATTGAGTCTGGTGTAGTTTAAGAGGTCCAAATGTTTTTTCCTAAAAATGTGCATATATTTTAAAGAGTTTTTTTTATACTTAAAAAAAAATGTTAGCCCCTTCCCTCCAACGTTGTGAGCAAACAAACATCCTCTATGTTCAAAATTGTAAAGATACATCTTACTTTACAAGCTGGTGGTATTTTATAGTAAGAGAAGTGCTTTAGACCCTAAGTGTTCTAAAATGCTTGCTTGAGGCTTTGAAAAAAAAAAAGTAATCCAAGAATTATTAAAGCATGGTTGACTCAGAAGAGGGAGTGAAATATTACTGTAATGATAATCATGCATTGACCTAGTTTTGATTCCAGAGTGTAGAAGTATTTTCTGCCTTGTGCAGGTTTGTGATTTTGGCCACAGAGTTCACAAGGGAGAATATGTGGACTTGTCACTGAAAGAGCAGCTTTCTAATAGGAAGGCTCCTTAAGTTAGCCTTTTCAAATGTCAACCCCCTAAACAGAATAGATAAAGCTTGATAAAGATAACCCTTTACAAAGGTTGGTGAAATAACATTATCGCCCTTTGGCAGAGGGAGAAACTGTAACACCATGTTTAGGAGACATCAGTCATGTCAGATGATACAGCAGGGGTGGGCTGGGGCACCGCATCTAAAACTGGCCCTGGATGGCTGTCCTGCTCTGCCTTCTGGAGAGGGCAGCCTTCTCGTTCTGAGCCTGCTGCTGTTGTGCCTGAGGACAGTTCTGACTCATGTCTATAGTCACAAGCTGAGCATGTCAGGTTGAAATATGCCTTATGGAGTAGTTCGTATTATGTTTAATTTGAGAGATTTTTACAAGACTCTGTCCTAAAGCAGCTTTTCTTATAGGTACAGACAAAATGAAATATTCTTTCTATAAGCAGTGTGAATGAAACAATTTTCAGCTCATGTTTCATGGTCATTCCTACTGCTCCTGCAAGCACTCTTTTTTGAAAATAATCTCCCTTGGCTGAGGGTATTTACTTCATAGTTTGTTCTTTTTCCTTTATGTGCACATTCCCCTCTTCTCCCACCTGCTTCACAGCTTGGCTTTTCCTCCTCTTGGTGCCCAGGAAGTGCCAGTGTCTAGTTGAATGAGCTCTGCTATAAATCAAAGTGTCATCACTTAGCTGGTTGAAGTGATTTAATTAATGCATCGTACCATCCCCAGAGCCTCTCCCCACCTGACTGCTAATCAACCTGCAGCAGCAGGAGGAAAACGCAGTCCTCCTTGGAGTCATGCAGGAAAGACAGTTGACTGCAGCAGCAGAGATCAGCCTTGTCACTTGTCTCTTATCTGTTGTCTGCTTCTTGAAACACTGCTGTCCTGGTCTCTTACAAGCCATGCTTAACTCCGTTGATACATAAATTATCTACTATTATATCAGCAATCACTTTCTGTCAGAAAATGTTTTTGGCAGATGACATATTTAAAGGCATCTCATAGTGCATATGAGTATTCTTTTAGCTGGAAGGGGGACTTTATACACTCACGCTTTCTGCGTGCTGTGGATGCACTTCATTGGTGGTGCTGTGCAGTTAACGCTGCAGATCACTGAGCCAAAAATGATCAAGCCAGTATGGAATTATCAGGCAGATGTTGTTAGCAAGTGGTACCCTTTTTTCAGCTGCTGAATGAATAGGTCATGATTTTCTCTCAGGTATGTGTGTGTCCATGTCCTTGTGTCTATGCAAGCCAGAGCACTTGTTCATTTCAGTTTGGTGAATTCTACTTCTTAGAGCAGGACCTGCGGTAAATGGAATCTCAGCCTCCATCTATTGGATAGCATGATCCTAAGAAGAACTTTGGGAGTGTTGTATTTGTGACTGTTCATAGAGACAGGAAATCAAGATCAATATGAGCATAGCCCTTGTGGGAAGCAATGTTTGTCCTGATGGAACAGAAAACTGGGAGTAAATATTCCTGCTTTCTGGATTTGACCACTCCAGGTTGCTAGATAAACATGAGAAAGACACTCAACTAGTTTTTATCTATTCTTGTCGCAACTGTAACACCTGCTAGAGAAAGACAGCATTGTGCTTATGATAGGACACACTGCTCTCTCTTCATCTAACCAGCTGGGCGTGCACCATTCTCTGCGGAGATCAGTGAGACCCATCAGTGAGATGAACAGTAGCACACCAGAACTGCCTTCAGGTCCACAAGTCTGTTGGGATGACAGGAATGCCATAATGATAATTTTGGCCTTAATACTGCAGGTATTAGGGAGTACATCTCTGCTTTTGCAGACCAAGATGACGTCTCAGCTTGCCCCCCACTAACTTTTAGTGTAGGTAAAAAATTGACACAAACTGTAGGACGTGTAATCTGAGTCTCAACATGTCACTTCCCAGTGTCTCATCCCACTTTATGATGGTGCTGTCAAGCAGAATTTCAGCCTTTAATCCTTTCTGGGAGGACCCACCACACAGTCAGCCAAACATGCTGCTCCATCCTGCTCCTCCTGTTCTGTGACAAACAGCACAAATGAGTCAGCTGCATGCTCAGTGCGGTGACACTGGTTCGATTCCATGGCTGTGGCGTTGGGTGTTGCAGGAGATGGATGCCCTGAGCCACAGCCTCAAGGCTGGGTGCTCTGCAGTCTGACCAGGGTAATTACCGTTATGGTGAAGCAGCTGTTTCCTTTGTAAGTCCATAATTTTGAGGGTTTATTACATGGACATAAAAATCCTCTCCAGGCAGAGATTTGGCAGGCAAAGCCCAGCCAGGGAGCTGTTTCATCATTTGTTAGTTTGTATATTTTTGCATCTGTTGGGCAATTATTTTGGTATTTGTATATAAGGCAGCAAAAGACACGCTGCAATCCTTTTCAGTTGCTTACCATTAGGGTCTTCATTGATCTTTATTTCACTATTGGGCACTTACGATTTATTTGCAGGAACAAACATATATTACTATACTAAAAGTGTTTACTTTGTAAACAAATGTAGTATTTAAATAGCAGCTTTTTCTGACACTTCACTGATTTTCTTGTGCAGTCAGTGTGCTTCATTTTACTTAACTCCCACAAACTCTGCTGCTCTGCAGTGGCTCATTGCTAGTTCTGTTGTTTCATACTCTGTGGAGTAGTAGACAAAGACAGTCCTCACTGCACAGCTTTGCGGCTATTTTTATTCTTCTCCCAGTATTTTTTTGACTGAACTGAAAATCTGGAACCAACAAACTGCATAAATTTCTATCTTTTTGGTGATTTAAATTCTGAAGAACTTTTAAGGTAGTGGAATTACTGCAATTTTCTCCCAATGTAACTGGTAACAGAGCTTGTGCCTATTGAGGATTTCTTTTTTTTTCAGGAAATGCTCTGAATATAATGTCTGTATGTTTGATCTCTGAAGGGAACTGTGTCCTCAGGCTTTCTAAAATTCCACAACATCCCTTATTTCTACTGTTTAAACTACACCTGAGCTAATTTAAAAGCAAGATGCACTGATACCCATAGCAACCGATTCCAAATAAAATTGTCTGCCTTTGTAGTGTTTTGCTTAGGGCACAGGACTGACTGGCTGGCCTCTCTGTATGGATTGCGCTGCAGGCGAGTGAACCGAATCATTCTATAGCAGGTAGTTTGATACCAGATGCAGAGCCTGTAAGTGCCACACCTGTGCTTTTGTGCTCTTAAGAAGCCTTGGAAGTATCTGATGACCTAAATCTGAGTTGTCATCTGGCCAGTTCTCATCTTTTATTGAAAAATATTGTAATGAGTGTCTTCACAGAGGGGAAAGGAGCTGTGGGTATTTTTTCATCTCACGCTACTACTTCACTTTATCACTAACAGCTTTCACAAAGGGGAAAGGAGCTGTAGGTATGTTTTTACCTCACACTACTACTTCACTTTATCAACAGCCACTGTCTGTGCACTGAGCAGGTCACACCAACCAGAGATAGGTACTGCATGAACTGTGCTACCCTCCTTACTAGCTATGTCATCTTCTGCGAGCATGGACAATGTCATAAGAAAAGGCTGTACTTTCTGTCCAAATGCGAGGTCCTGAGAAGAGGAGAAGTTAATAATTTCTTATACGCTGTTACCTTTACTGCCCTTGGAGGGGAACAGCGTGACTGGACCTGTGTGACCAAGACAGTGTGTAACGGAGCTCTGAGCTCTGGGTGCGCACAGCTCAGCCCTCAGCGTGCTGTCAGACCTGTGCAGCCGTGTCTGCTCCTCCTCTGCCAACACCTCTTGAAAATGCTGTGACACAGGAAAGCAAAGCTTGTGTATGTAGAACAGATAGACCAAAGCTCTGTTATTGCAATTGTTACATGTGCAATGTAAGCCAGGAGATATGTAAGGGCTTGCTAATTAATTTGTTTTATATAAAAAAGTCTCATCAAAATCTTTCTAGCCTTTTTATTCAGGATAAATTGTTTGGGTTTTTTTTTGATTAAATGAAAATTCTAAAAGAATAAGTCAGTTTTGGTTTCATAATATTAATTTGTGAGGGCAAGAATGATAGCCAGGTGTTTCCATTTCAACTTAATTAGAAACTTAAACCTTTAGAATATCTGGTATTTTTTTCTTAAAATGTTTATATGACAAAATTTTTTTAACTTACTCTGGATAAAAAACATGCATAAAAGAATAAATAATTTTCAATTAATAAAATTGAGTTGAATGAGTAAATGCAACTGACCAGAGGGTTGGACTGGGGGCCTGGTGAGGAATCTACCTCTTTAGTGGGGAAGGGAGAGGAAGGAGACTGTTGTTCCTGAAGGTATCAGAAATGCAGATTTTTTATTCTTTTCTGTGTTCTGCCTCTCATGCTCAGTTTTGTGTGTGTATTAAGTGGCTCTTGGTGAGCCTTGTGTCGAGATGTGTCATTGTGATAAATCACTTTTACTGGAGATTATATTTTTCCTCCAAATGAAGCTGCCAGCAAGACACATTTTAACATTTACGAGTGACTGCAGCATTTTCAGTCACCTTTCCCTCCGTTCCTCCCCCACCTCCTATCTCAAAATATTATTCAATAAATCCTTTCTAAATTCTGTTAAGGACCCTGTTTTCTAATGGGAGGGGAAAAATAACAGAGGTAGAAATTAACAGCCGTCAGCACTAATAATTGATCTTTATTCATGGAAGTAAACCTGTTTTTCTTCCAACTTGCTTATGTTTGAGGAGTCTTAGCCTGCTTATAGTAGTATCCAATGAAGCTCTCTAAGTTCCCTACGAAACAGGGGACTCTTCAGAAGATAAGTGAGTTACCCAAGGTCAAGTATCAGACCCATGGTGTGGCTGTAAAGAAAAATCATCAAGTATTTGCTCTAGTCTAGTGAACCCACATCAAGTCCAGGCACATGATGTCAAGGTCATGCAGCGTCTTCAGTAAATTTATCTACTTTGAACAAGCAGTTGTGCCATTGTGCCATCAGTGTTGAACTGGAAAGCTGTCAGAGAACCTCATCTGACTGATGGGGTTGGGAACCTTTTCCCAATTTCTCTCTTCTGTTCCCGACTGGTTCCCGCGTAGTTGTTGTCTTGCTGATGTTGTCACTATTCTTAGGCCTGAAAAAATTAAAAATTAATGCAGGAAATAGTATGCCATATTTGTAGCAAGAAAAGAGTAAAAGAACTTCACTACAATAAAAATAAATTCTCGACTTTTGCTATTTTCAAAGTGTTGGCAACCGGGAGATGATATATGTGGAAAACGTTGACTGAAATAATTTCTTGGAAAATCTTTATCAGGGTTATCAAAAACATTACTGAATTTGTTTTGGTTTTGGCAAATTGTTAATTCGTTTTGATGTTTCTGAGAAAATGGCTTTGATGAACTTCAGGGGTGCCAGCTTAAATGCAGTCCAAACCACAAGGTTTTGCACTCTGGTAGATTTTTGGTGTGTTTGGCAGTCACTTGGTAGGATAGAGTTTTATTCCCCAGGAAACAGCTGGTTGAATCTCAGCTGGAACCTTAAGGCTAAGCAAAGAAACAGGAATTAGTTCTTCATAGACAGGTAAAGTAAAGCATCATTGCCTGCCAAAGGTGGCTGGTTACTCAAGTAGAAGATTAAATCACTCCACTGGTGGAATGAATGGTGTTACCACCCAGGCTGCACAGGGAATATGGACAAATGGGATATACATTTTCCAGTCTCTACAGCTGGTTTCCCTCTTTCAGGACTCTTCTGCTTGTCAACCTCCTTTAGTTTCTTTGCTCTAAAATTGCTGAACTCACTCTCATTTTTTGTTTCTGTCCAATTTTTCATTTTAGATGAATTCTACACCATTTTGCCCTTTGATTCCATTAATGGAAGGTGGTTATGAGAGAAAAATCCATGATGGCTTTATTCCTATGTGAACGTCAAACAAGTTCAGAGTTTATTTAGTACTTCGCTCTGTTCTCCCTTCCTTTTAAACTTCACATTGCTGGTGAATACTCAAAAGCCATCTTGATTTATGATTTTCTGTGGGGTTTTGTCATTTCTCTTGAAACAGATCTGAGAAAACACCAATGTGACCTCATGTCCCATAGAAACAACTTCTCTGCATACAACCTTTAATTTCTGTCTAAAGTTCTCATCTTTCAAAAGTGATTTCTTTAGAAAAAGAGGCAGAAATAGGGTGGATTTTCAAAGCTAATTTCCAGATGTTAAATGCCAATTCACAGATGCCAGATTTTGTCAGCATCCTATGAAAATCAGTCACCTCCTGGAAAAATAATGATGTAAGTCAGTGTCTTGTGTAACTAGAAAGACAATTGCAGCAAAGATAATGGATAGGCTCATTATATAGTCCCACAGTGATGAGGAGTGCAGCTTGGTCATGGAGGAGAGCCCTGTTCCTCTGTGGTTACTTGATAAACACTTTTAATTATCAGCATTGTCGTTTGCATAATGGAATGGTACAGCTGGCCACATACAGTGAATGGAGTTACCACGTGTCAGTACACGAGAAGAACTGGTGGAAAAATGTGAGCTCTGAGCATGGGGAAGTAAACTATGGCACATTACAGCATAGGGACTGCATGTGTAGGAAGAGTTAACTGTGGATTATGGAACTCCTTGGCATCTTGAGCAGTACTTGGCAAGGCAGCTATTTGCTGGCCTGTATCAAGAACCACTCTGTGTTGGCTGCAGGAAGCTACTTTAGGGTAAACTCTCTTTCTTTTTTTTTTTTTCATGGTTCAAAGCTGTAAGTCTAGAGAATGGCTGTCTGACAGAGATCCAAGAATCTTAATGCAATGGTCAGCTGCACTTTGGTATCCTGCAATTTTGGTTTTGGCTTCTGCTTGACTGTAGCTGCTTGACACTGTATTTCATACTCTCCTGTACCAGCATAGACAGAAATCGGAGCAGACTGTGAGAAAAGATGGATGACTGCTTTACCTTGAAGGCTATAAACACAGCTGTGCAGATCAGCAGATGGCGGACTACTGCTAGCAATGGGCCACAAACAATATGAACTGTTCCTCTTCTCTGTACAGTTCCAGATGGGAGGCCTCTAAAGGGAAAATGGAATATGCTTGATTTACAGTGGTCTCTCTGGTTCTGCCTTCCACACATTTGGTTTGTTCTTCCCTTTTGTGGGATGCTTTTCCTCTAGTGATTCAAGATGAGCACAGCCAGCCTCGTTTATTGTATGTACTGTTTTATGAATCTCTCTGACCTTGTAAAAGATATAACCCTACTCTTGAAGCTATCACCCATCTTAAACATAAAATGAGGATAAATATCATCATTTCTGTTATTTGATAGAGTAACAAATGAAGGTTTTGGGCTGCAAAGCCGTGATCAGTGAATGACATTCAGAGAGGAGGAATGTATCAAAATTAATCTGCTCCATCTGGGGCAATTGGAGCTTGGCTGCCAATGCAGTATGAGTGAACAGGATTGTGTCTTTCAGAATGACATGGTATTTGGCACAAATAAGTTTTCATTATGTCCCATTGCTGATGTAGTTAACTGTTCATCAGCAAGAACTGTACCTTCGATTCTGCTCTTCTGTATGAGTGAGTGGTTGTAGAGTACCTGTGCATGGGGCAGCACCGGCATATTATGATGATGGTGTGTAAGAGAAATAAATCATTTTTTTGGTTATAAAGATTGATCATTTACTTGTATCTACATGGCATTAGGTATCAAGAGTTTCCTAGTGGAATCTCTTTCTTCATGATGTGAAGAAAGAGAAGTGAAATACTGTCTACCAGCATCTGCTGACCTCTACCATCAACAGACCAAGAGTGCTCTGTGAAACACGTTGGTAATAACCTGTTAGTAGTGTACAAGTAATGCAACAAGTTGTCCGAATTACTCCAGTTTCTGGCTGAACGCTTACAGATATGAATCATGAACTCTGAGGAAGGATTTGGGAAGTCAATCATCTCAACAACAAATCCCTTTCCTAAAGAGCTGCTGTTATTTTCCAGATAGAGCATTTTTCTAGGGCTATCGGAGCATTCTACAGAAAAAAAATTCCTCTCTTGCACATGAAATATTAGGAATTGGTTTTGGTTTACATTTTTTCTCTCCTTCCCAAGTGCTTAGTAAATGAAACAAGCAGCAGAAAATAAATACTCCCATCCGTCATCTTTTGTTTGTATATGCTACTCAAGAAATAAAAATCCTCTTGGACAGAAGAGGGAAAAACTCTAGAGGCTTTCCTTTATGTTACTACAAAAGTAACTACTTCCAGTTAAAGCCCTGAACCCCACAAAGTCACTTTGTCAACTGACTGCATGGTAGCATAAACCCAAGAAAGTCTGATGGTCCGGAACTTTGTCTCTTCAGCGGCTGACTCGGCCCATAGCTCTGACATGGCAGCGTGGGCTGACCCCAGCAGACATCCAGTTCAGGGCTCCCTTACAAGTTCCAGAGGCAACAATAAGCAGCCACTGAGATCCATTTAGAGTTTTCATGTCACATAAGCAATCACAAGTATCCTCTTTCTAACCACATTCAATGAAGGCAGTCTAATGTAAGAATGCCACAGCACACCACTCAATATATTATTTTCCATAGAAAATTTCCTGCCACTGCTGCCGTATTAGATAAAACCCCAGTATTCCAGGGTTTTCTTTTCCTTGAATGATTTTCAAGTCCAACCAGAAGTATTATTTTTTGTGAGCACACCTTCAGATGACCTCTGGGAACCAGAACCTCAACAAATACTGAGAAGGACTGTGTAATGTGAATTTACAAGATGTGGGGAATCTTCACTGTCTGACACAAACATAACACCCATATGAAAGCATGTAGAACACAAAGTTAAATGTGTGGTTTCAACACAAAATGCAGTATTAAGGAGCATAGTTGTTGGAAATGATTGCATCTTACAGTGAAACAAAAATGATAATTGAGAATTCTAGGATTTGCTGTTGAAATTAACATCTTAAATTTATTAATGGTCTGGAAAAACTGGACCATAAACTTTCAAAATTTGTGGATAAAATCTATGGAGCGTCTAATGTCCATGCAAAGATAAGAAAATCCCTGGGACAATCATTGTTACAGTAGATATACTTTCATTTGGCTATGTGACAAGTACTATGTGGAGGTAAAAATAATGGTGTTTTCACTGCAGTATCCTGATGCACTTTAAACTTCCCATATCCTCTAAGGAAATACTCAGCTGCCAGTTAAAAAATCTGTCTACCCAATGCACAGATATTGTAGCAAAATAGTTAGCGCACCTCAGAGCACTATACATCCAACAGGGTGAAAGAGATCAGGTGGATGCCGAATTGCCACGTCAGGTGTTCATTTTCATCCTCTGTGACCTGCAGTTTCCCAGGAGTTTGGAGTTGGTCTCTGCCTTACTCAGCCTGTGTATTAGGGTATTATTGCTCTGCCTAGTATCTCATCTTTTACATTACCAGTGCGTTTGAATAGCTATAAATGCCACAAAAATTTAAGTTGCAAGTGAGCAAAGGATGTATCACAGCAAATGGAGCTTTGACATGTGCATTTGTGACCTTCAGTTCCTGCCTTGTGTATAAAACGCATCCATTTATCTGCTGATGCAGCATCTCACTGCCTTGCTATGTTGATTTCCCAGGTCCGCTAGCAGAGCTCAAGGTCTCTTCCTTATATACAACATGGCTGATGTTATACCTTATCCACTGGCCATCATCTTTATAAGATCACAGAATCTCTCTGTCCCAGTGGTGCACAGCTGTTCTAGAATTAGATAGGAAAGCCAGCTTTTCCAGGAGCTGAAAACCAGATTGGTTCCAGTGAGTCAATGACCCTGAACTTTCCTTTTTTTCAGAACAGAGTAAAAAACGGATTCACATTGCTCAATTTGTCATCAGTTACTCATTCAGACCGTCACATCTACATTAACTCTTCTTTTTTCTCTGATACACTGCTGAAACCCTGCATTTTACCCTTTTAGGGACATGAGAATTGTGAAAGACGCACCTTTAAGTTGGTTAACACTGCATTCAATACAAGCTTGCATCACAGTGGGTGTTCTATGGACAGTCAGTATAAATCTTCTAGTGAGCACAGTGTCCTTCCCTATTGTATGATAACTTTCCTTTTCCTGCAGTGGTATTCTGAGGTTACTTTGTCATGGGTGATGAAATAGATTTTTCAAAAAATGTATTTGGGTGCCAATATCTGAGACCACTAAGGCTTTATAATCAGTGATCCAAGTCCTGTGAGTACATATTAAGCAAAGTTCTCAAAACACCATAAAAGAACTTGTGGCTTCCTCATTCCCATCACTTTGTGCCATGCTGGCTTAAAGCATTTTAAAGCAGGTTGTCTTTTTTGGAGTATCTCAGCTGAGCGGTGTTAACAGAAGCCCCAATGTAACAGGCAGTGAGGTACACTGAGGCTGTAAGCATAGGAAGGGCTCAAATCACCAAACAGCTATGATTGATGCCATCTAGAGAAGCAAACTCCAGAATATCTCCAGGCCCTCTCAAATTCCTTAGAAGAGAAAAAATACAAGTCCTTCTATGACCATTTTGAAAACAAGCTTAGGTCACAAAAAGGAACTCATAAGAATGGATTTGCACATGTGTAAAGATATTGCTGTACCCGTTTAGGAGTGGATGGTGGAAGAAAAGTAAAGGACATGGTTGCACTTCAATACTGTTTCATCTTGCAAAGATGACATCAAACAAATTTGACAGCAGAAGATTAAGAAAGGGATTCAAACTGGACCACACATTCTTATCGCTAAACTCGTATTGCAATAAGCATGGCAATGGTAGTTCTGTAAATTCAGACTCACTATTTGCTGTAAGCCCACATTTTAACACTTAGAAAGAAATCCTTCAAATGGTGAGATTCAGAAATACTTGTAAAAACTAGCATGCAATTCACTAGTAAAACCTGCCAGTGCTGCCAAGTGTACCAGACAATACCTCTTAAAAGCACTGAGCTGACTAATGATGGCATAACACAGCGTGTAACAGCAAGAGTGAGGCATTCCGAGTACAGAGACTGCTTTAAAGGTATATAGCTGTTCTTAACAAAAACTGAGCTTGTTCTGCAATGCCCACAGCTTGACCACTCATTTTCAGGACCCAGAAATGTAATATAAAATAGAATTATTTTTAATTTCTGTAAACAAACTAACTTTGGAAAGTAATTGAGTGGCTTGGTTTGAAGTTTTATGGCTGCCCTTCACCTAAAGGAAACGAGCTACTTAGAGCCAACCAGATGTGGTTTAGGCATCTGGAGATCTGTAGCTGTAAGTTTAGCTATAGGCTTATTGATTCTGAGGAAGATCCCCAGTGAGTTCATAGCTGTAGGGGTTCCGGCTCAGGCCATGGCTCATGGCAGGGAATCATCCAAAAGTTTCCTACCAGCTGGCAGCCTGAAGATGAAACAGCTCCTCTATTGAGCAGACAGCTGAAAGCAGCCAGAAAGGAGGACTTTCTCGCTAGCATGAGAAGTAGCATGTTGTGCAACGAGCTCTGCTCTCATTATCAATTAGCACTTGGGATGCTCAGACTATTAGTCCCTGCAAACAACTGGAACTTCTCCTAGTTAAAACGCCTTCCTGTAGAAATCCCTATCCAGCCACTGTGTGAGAACTAGTATTTCTGTAAGTTTATTACAAACCTGAGGCTTAGCTTCCTAAGCAATCTCCCCCTCCCCTGTTCACTCCACAGGGAAGCACATAATTTCTCCATACAGAATCTTACACCACCTAATCCAATGTCCTGTGTTTTTTTATGCTGCTTGACTTCAAGTGCTCTCAGCTTTACTGAAACGTGTCTATAACATTTTAAGTGTCTGCATAGTACGGAGGCTAAATTCCAAAAGCTGTTTTGCTGTGCCTGCTGCAAATGCTTGGATATGTTCCAAGTCCTAGTCTGGCATTTAAAAGGGATTTTCCAGGGTGTTACAATTCACCCAGCACTAGAACTGTGCCAATCCTAAAGCTTTGCTGCCTTCAAAGACACACTGCTGTATGTAGCAAAAGCATGTTCCAAGGCATACAAAGCATTAAATGGAGGCCAGCTCCACCAATGGCTTCATTGGCAGAGACATTAAACTACCCCAAAATGCCTTCTCTGTGACACTTTCAGGCTGTGTGAACCATTCAAAGTCTCAGTGCTGATATATGTATAGAAATGCATGTGATAAATTATGTTCTTGTGTCTGTTCCTAAATGTATGCAGCCTGTCAGGGGCTTTTCATGCAAAGGAGGAGCGTCCACTTTTTTCCCAGTAAGTCACAGCATCCAGCCACAAACATACAGATCCTCCCTTTGCTTCCTCGATGCTTCCTTGGAAGAGAGAGGCATAGAAAATGTGGCATTGCAGGCAGCAGCGCTTCAAGCAAAGGATGGGTCTGTTCCTGATGAAAATGGAAAAGTGGGGTTTCCATAGTGGCAGTGACATGACATTGTTAAAATGGAAATCACTGCATGTTTAAACAAAAGAGTGGATGGGAAAATATATTTAGCAATTAATAATCTAAGTAGCTCTGCCCTGGACTGAGTGCTTCACTGTGTCTAATTTAAAATGAACAATTTATGATAGACAGAGTGACAATATCTCTTCATATAATACAAAACTCTGCTGAAAGTGAAGTAAGATATTTACTGCTGAAAAATTAAAACAAACCAAACCAGAATAATTCTGCAAAATGGCACATAAGTTTTAAAATGCAGAGTTGCAGTGACTGAAAATTGAACATTGCTCAAATGAAGTCGCCTCGTACTGATTCTCAAGGTCCCAAAGCTGGCACTTTGTTATGAATCTGAACTACAAACTTTTAGCTAAACACAAGTTACTGGGATCAAATATGTAAGGTAAGCACCTGAAACATAACTGCCTGATTTTAAAAGGTCTGATAAATCTACTTAAATGTACGTACTGGCCTTAAACTACAAGAATTTTGGTGAGAGTGACTGTTTTAAGCATGAGAGCATACAGATACTAGTTCCTGCACGTATACAGGTCCCAGCCTGACAGTCAGTGGGTGAGTGTGCCTGGCTAGCTGAGTAGTTGCTTAAACCCACAGTTCAGGCCTCCACTGCTGCTGCTACTCCAGAACACCAAAGCTCACAAATCAAACCTCACACTTCATTTCTATGGGACAGCTCTGACTTGTAGGAGGCTGCAGTCCATCCTGAGTTGATTTGCTCTTGCACTCCCGATTATCTAACATTAAGGTACAAGTGTTCCATGTCCTAATAAGAACAGGAACATGGAGAGTAGTAGTTTGTCAGGACAGATGAGGGAATTCTCTAGGATATAATTAAGTGCTGACAAGCTCAGACGTAAGACACATGTAATAAATTAGTTATAGTACCTGAGTAAGAAGGATGAACTCTGTGGCAAAGGCAATTATGCAGAATTTCAGCCGTGGGACCACTTCTACATGTTCAGATGTGTTGGGAAATCACATATAAATTTTATGTCTTTAGCAAAACGGAGAGATTATTAATATACTATTAACATAAACAGATATAATTTTCTAAGTCCAGTTGAAATCTAGAAAGTTTGTTGCAATAGTACATATTTTTGAGAGTGTTGTCATTCTTCTGGCTTTAGAATTAAAGCAGCATGGAAATGCCCTTGACCCGCTCCTAAATAAAACAAATGGACTTTTAATTACTGAACCGATATTTAAAAACCTCATCAATATGCTGTTAAAACACTACCAGAACTGAGTTTCACAAGATTGGTTCTTCAGAGGTGATAAACATTCTGGCTGTATTCGAGTGTTTTCAAGCCCTGCAGTCACCACAAGATCTTTTTTAAAAGTTCTATTTATTAGTTTCCCGTTTTCCCATTTGCTTTCTTTTTTTAGTTCTTTCTTTGTTATTCATCTCTTCTGTCCACATTCATCTTGGTTTTAGTGTATCTGTGTGCTTATATTGGAAGATCATTTTACTCATACAAGGAAGGCAAATTATTGGATTTTTATGTCTCCTGGTTTAAAATCCATTTCACTGAGAGTGGAGAGGGATGGAAAGGGCCCTAAAAGAGCTGCTGACCCTTGAAGAGAAGTTATCATTTCCCTAGCAATAACCTGCAACTTGTCTCTTGAAAGGGATTGCCTGCTATGCTTCATATAATGAGGAAATTGTTTTATTTGCTTTCATACAGGCTGCTGAACAGCCAAGACATCAAATCATTTTTTTTTTCTTCTCATAAAGGCTCTGAAGTTATTTTCTCTACTGTTTTGCACTCTAGTTAACTGGGATTATTTGTGCTAAAGCAAGGAAGCTATGTAAATGATAGAGGTGAAAGCTGAAAACAAAGATCTGAAAGAACAAGAATGGAAGGTGTGTCAAGAACAGCAGTATTTCATATTTGATAGTGTCACTGAAGTGCACTGATGTCTAGGGGAAAGAAGGAGCCAATGGAACTGGCATGCTGTGAAATACTATTATCCGTGGGCTGAATCTTAAGCAAGAATCTGGGGCAAATGGCTACTCAAAATTAAATGTACTGTCAGATCTTCAGTTCCAAAGCAGACGGGGCTTTAGCTTTTCAAATCTCAGCCAAACAATAAGCTAAGGAAAAGTGTAAATGCTGAAGAAGATACAAGATGGAGAAAGTCAATATCAAATAGAAAGCAGTTATTTGTAAACCAGAACCGTGCAGAATTCAACCGAGACAAAACAATGATGTAATCAGAATTAAGTGGAGTCCAGGACATTATTAGTATTACGTTCGCCCTTGATTAAATGAGTTGCTGACAGCAGCAGCAGCAGTGTTGCTGGGTTATCAGTCTTGCACTCCTGTTTGACATTTTAAAAGAAAATGATGAATGTCATCAAGTGTTTTTGCCGTTATTTGTATGATGTAAGCGTTTGCTTTATGGATTTCAGGTATCCTTGTTTAGTGGGATCCTGAGCACATCGAAATATTTACTACTTACCTTTCTTGGAGTCAAACTTAATTTGTATCTTCTACTGTGGTTCCAAATACAAGGTCTTGTTTCCTTACACCTGGAACTAAATTAGCAAGAATCTTTTTTGATTTGTTCTGACAATTATTCCAATCCAGGTCCATGTGTACCTATCTACTTTGGCTGTAGTTTGTTAAAACGGACTTAATCTTAGTTAGAATGTAGATGAGATTTAGTTGCCATCTTGCACAGAGCCTTTCTGATGCTACGTGCTTTTCATGCATTTTGAAGGTAATGCAGCGGGACACTTGGCTATTGCTCGCTTTTCAGGAAGTGATCTTCTGGTTTATGTCTGGCAATGTGAGGCTTCTTCTGGTGCCAAAGAGGAGGCAGTGACCGCTCTCTGCTGTGTCCTGGCAGAGGTGCAGGGCACAGTTTGTTAATGACCTCTTGTGGAATCAAATAATTACGATGGAGCTGATCCATCCATACAAAGGCACAATCCATCCCTCTTGATCTTGGCTCTAAAACCTCTTGAAAAGGCAGTATTCAGCTGAACAAGAAGATAGGTACATTAACTCTGATTTGGCCAGGCTTGCCTGAGTAAATACCTCCAGTATGGTAAGTACCTGTGATCCTTAACAACTGGAAGGAATTAGGATTTACTGAAGTTGGTACTGACAGCAACAGTTCCGTTGGGAGTGCCTTAGTATCCTTAGGGCGTCTGTTGAAGAATACCTGCTTAGCTGCTGGGAAATGACAGCATCCTCACAGATGGTAGTAGGCTGCAAGAAGCCTCTGGAGTATGCTTCATACTCGCCTTCCTTTATATATCAATGTCGCTTGCATTCTGTGTGTGCAGAATGATGAAAGCCTTGTCCTAATTGCCACTGCTTTTCCAGGCTCAGGTGGAGAGTTTGATCAGGGGTTTCAACGTGGGACAAGTCCTGAGACTGGCAGTTGTCAGTGTGTGTAAATATCCGCTGCTTGATGTAAGTTAGAGGCAGTATAAGCAAATAGAGATTACTGCCTTGTGTACACATATTCCCCAACAACTAAAGACTTATTTGAAGTTGGAGCCTGTGCCTAATGACCGCTCAAGCACCGGGTCACTGCTTCCTTTCTCTTGTAATGTTGTCTACAGCCTTCTTACCTGTTCATAATTCTTCTGCTTTTACATTCGTGCCCATTAGAGGCCCATCTTTAAATTCCACCTTCCCAGAAAAGGCTTTCTGCCAGAGAAAGTCACCCTTCCCTCAGCCTCCTTCTTCCTGCTGGCTAGCCACTGCAGAACCATTCATTCTGGCAGAGGTGCTCTGTAAAGTGCCATCTGCAACCTGCCAGTCCCAGTCCACGCAGTCCTGTCAGTGCAGCAGGACTTGCAACAGCCAAATGACACACACGTTGTGCCTCTTTTCCCCTGCAGCTGAGGACGTGGTGGTATTGTCGTTAATGCTTTTAACTGCTTTGCCTTGTTTAGGCCACAAGCTGCTGTTTTGTCCTGAGACCTCAAAAGCCACACGGGAAGCAGAAATGTATTTCCGAAGATGGGAACATTGCATCACTAGAGGGCATCCCACGCCTCATCACAGCCAGCAGCAAATCCCAGGGTGTCGGAGAGGCAGGCGAGCAGGGTTCCTCAGCCCCATTCTGCTCCCTTGGCTTTTGTCTGCTTGGAGGTTCCCTGTGTGTAAAGTTGATTGGACAGAGGTGTGATTTTCCTTGTGAAACAGCAATACATGTATCCAGAGCGTACTGTAAATGCTGCTGTACTGGTACTGAGCTATAACAGACTGTTGCTGTTCAGGAACAGTTGCTAATATAAACCTTCGGTGCTCTGTGTACAAGTACACATGAATTGGTGGTTAGGAATGTTACCATTTTAACGAGACTAGAATAAATGAAGCAGTATAATATTTGGTATGTACAGAAGATTACACAAAATAAAAGCATTCAGATCAGCAGGGGTTTTCTCCCCTGCATTTAACTCAGTTTGCTAAGACTTAAAAGACTGAAAATTATAAGTCAAGGAGAATTCCTTTCTGATTCCAGCTTTTCCTGAAAGAAGTCAGGTTCTCACTGCCTGCATCCTGAGCACAGAGCTCTCAAATACTGTGGCTAAGAACGCAGTGAAATGTTCTAAGTAGAACGCTTAAAAAAAACCCAACCAAAAATAGACACCAGTAATGCAGCAAGAGAAGGGGGAGGGTGAAGACAGCTTCATTTTACAAATGGCTTTGTTGAGACAGTAACTGGATACAGAAATCCAAGCCACAGTGGGATTCCAAGAGTGCGCATCTGCCTCACAGCCCTCGTGTTTCCCAGAGCAGTGCTGGGTAGCTGAGATCTTTAGAAGGTGGTTCTGTGTCTGTCTTTGAGGGCAGATTGTAATGTCCAGTTTTGGGTGCCCAAAAGGTAATGAATGTAATGTTGGTTCATGATATTGGGCAGACTACCCCTCACTATGGATGTAGTTCTATATCTCATTGTTCTCCTAGAAAAAAGATGGGAAATTAACTTGTACCACTTAATTTGACTAAGGCCTGCTCTACAAAGAAGCAGTCAGTGTACAGCTCTGGCTCCATTGGGACAGACAGGGGGGCAGTGGTGGGGCACTGGCTGTGACAGCAAATACAAAAAGTATTGTAAAAATAGTGGATCTTAAGCAGATATTCACGAAACAACATAGCTTATGTGTCTCACTGAGGCCCAGTGAACTGATCCTGGACTGGAATCTGTCAGTTGAGTAACCAACCTGGTTGTGAGAAACCACTGGCACTGATGCCTTGGTCTCTCCAGGGTTGTTTTTTTCTGCTGTAAATCCCTGTGAAGTCTGATTCTTCTATTTCCTACCATGTAACCCTATGCTATACCTCAAGTCTTCCTTCAGGTAGAAGTTACATTTCACAAGATTTAGCCGACCAGCAAGGCTGGTTTCTAATAGTCTTATACGGTCACAAACATGTTTTCATGTGAACTTTCACACAGGTTTGGCTTTCACATGAAGCCTCATCACAACCATGTTTGCTTTCTTCCTTTTCTGTCTTCACCATCCTCACATTAGGGTCAAAGGACTGTCCTGAAGGGGTCTAGAGATCTTTTACTTTTCCATCCTGTTAATTGACTCTGTATCCATTGTGTGCCCTCTCCACTATGTAACCTCTTCATTCATACTGTGCTCGTCAGGGCTTCTATTAACAAACAGGGGCCAGAACTACCTCTGCATAGCTGAGCATCAAGGGATCTATCTTGGAATCTACTGCTTTTGCATCCTCTGTTATACTGTTCTGCAGATCAACTCTGTTTATTTCAAGAGCCACAGGAAGCCTTGGTGAAGGCAAAGGCTGGGGCTCTGTGGCAGTTCTTGGCAGGAAGCTCTTTGCATAAGTCCCATTAGGGCAGCTACAGCTGAGCTTCCTCCTTAACAACTTGCAGAAGCAGATTGGAACAAATTGTTCTTGTGGTTTGGGTTTTTTTTAAAAAATACATATTTTGAGAGTAAACTTTAGTGCACACACACACTCACTACTGAATTACTTTAAAACGGGAACAGAAAAAAAATTATTGAAATAGGGGCTAAACAAACACTAAAGAAGGGACTGTTCTGTTTGATGATTCTAAGTGCAAGGGAGAGCAGGCAATGCCTACATTCAGAAAAATCAGTGGTTTTTCCTAATCCAGTGTTAAAGCTTCATGGTTCAAAACGGATTCTGGGAGATTTTAAACATGCAGAGAGGAGGAAAGCACTCATGTTGTCTTTTCAAACTCAGCAGGATTTGAGTTCTTTCAGCTCTCACTTATGTCTCTGAAAGTCTTCTTCATGTTTGTAGTAAGTAATGGTATTATAAGAAAAACTTTTGGAGATACAGGGATTATTAGACAAGGATGTTTCTGAAGCAGTGCTGGTACCACACAAGGCATCCTGTCACATGTCTGTCCCTCTCCCCTGGTTAACAGAAATACGTGCAAAGCTGAGTCCTGAGATGCACGAATATCCTGCACTCAGAGATATTTTCTCTTTAATTACATGACTTTTTTATTTACCTTGCTACTTTCCCACTTTATGGATGTTGAAATGGAAAGATCTTTAAAGATTTCTTGCATATAAAGGCAGATAAGTCATTGGCATAGGCCAGAGTTCAGGCATGCTAGATATTTGCTATATGTCTGAGAAGGTGTTCTGTTTCATAGATTGCATATGTCAGTGGTAAGATTTCTTGCTTCTTTAATGATTTAGAAGTGCAGATAAATGTACTCAGACTCTCTGGCTTTCTAGCAGGCTGCCTGCACAGTCCTGTTAATGTGAGTGGGGAGATCAGCACAATAAACGTGAAAGGCATTTGAAACAAAGGCCTTGTGTAAATGATTGTATAAACCAGCATATCCCACTAGGACCAAGAAATCCAGAATGTGACATGTTCTGATGTAGTGGCTAAGGGCTTCAGAGAAGTTAACTGCTTCCATGCAAGGAAGGTGGAAGGCTGTATCCAAGGAATGTATTATAACTAATGCAGCAACAAGCAGTATGGGGTAATAAACACGTTCTGCTGTCCAGATGCTTGTGTACACACTGCATCAAAAGGGTTAAATAGAGTTGTTCTCAACAGTGTTTGGCCTGGCTGAGGATTAGAGCTTATTTTAGCTGTTCTTCCTAAACATAGCAAAGGTCACCAGGGAACAGGCTTTGTTGCTGAGTCTTATTGGCCTTGTTCCTTGTAGGGGTTTTGCAGGAGGACAAGATTGTCTCACTTACAAGGATAATAGATGACAAGCCTAGTGCTGATTAACCTCATTTTAATTGATAATTAATTTTAAACCCTGTTTACTTTCCCTAGAACAGCTGAGACTTCAAGGGAATCACAACAAAGGTGAACAAGAACAGAAATTTTCCCCAAGGAAATGATACAGGCGGGAAGGAGAAAAGATGAAGGCAGATGCATATTTAGATTATTGGTTTGGATCTTCATTACATTTATTGCCTCTGAAAAGGGAGGCCTCTCACCTTTTGCTAGCTCTTACACACAATTCCCCTACTAAGGCATCCCAGTCTTGTTCTGCAAAGACCTCTCTGCTCAAAATTCTGGGTCCTTCCTTAGCCCTGCTTGTCAGTTAGCCTGCTTTTTGCTTTATTAGAACATCTTTTCCCTCATTTCTGAGCTTGGCAAAATGATGGGGTGGCCTACTTGAATATTCCTCTTACACTCGAAATATGTGTGACGCTCCATAGTGTTGTAGTTGTAAGAGCTTGAGAATGTGTGTTAAAGGTCATTTTTATTCACAGCCCAAGTCTCTGCACATTCTCGATTTAGTTCTGCAAAACAGAGCCTTCCAGGATTAACAGCTGTGTTAAGTTTCCTAGCAGTGCATTCCTACAGCTTTCCTTATCACAGCTGAAATCTATTGAAAGCCATAATCACTGCAGTAATCAGTGTGCCCCTCTACATCACCATTAAAAGAGGGGTCTCAAATCATTTTACAAACATTGAGGAGTTAATTCTTTAAACACCTTTGAGGTGCTTGTCATCCTTATGTTATAGGCTGATAAACTGGAAGTCTGTGTAATTTATTCAGGATCATATAACACCTGCAGCAGAGCAGCAACTCCTTGTGGCATAAGGAACTGCTAAAAACTTATTTCCAGGACAGTGTTACAACAGTTTGTCTCTCTGTACTAGTTATGGCATTGCAGAATCTCTGCTCAGTGGAATTAATTATGGGGCCTTGGGTAACCTGATCTAGTGGGATGTCCCTACCCATGGGAGGGGGGTTGGAACTAGATGATCTTTAAGGTCCCTTCCAACCCTAACCATTCTATGATTCTATGATTCAAATTCCATTTACTTGGTTATGTTTTTAGCCTAGTAATTCAGTGCTGTCATCCTACATCAGGGACCTTTTAAAATGATGCAGATAATTTAGTCTGAATTTATATAGTCTCATTTGATCGTTAGGTATTATCAAGGCCTATTCTCACAGCATCATTCTGAGATATTCACATACATTGACTATGAAATGCCTGTGACACCCCTCCTGACTTTTCTGATCAGAGCACCTTACGTATGGGTAACAGGAAAAAAGGGCTTTTCTAAGACCCATCCTGAGAACCCAGAGTGATTGAGGTCTTACACTGGGAAGTTCTAGAAGAAAGATTCCTTGGGGCAGATTCATGCTGTGTCAGCATTAGAGCAAGAAGGTTAGAAAATGTAGATCCTATTTAATCAAATGGAACTAGAAATGCTTTCTAAAGGGCATCACCACATACAGTTGTTCCCATGAAGAGTTGAGCATGGAAAATTGTCCTAGGCTCATTTGAAAATGTGGCCACCATTTTAATAGCCATTTTGAAGTGCTTGCCTTCATAAATTCTTTGGGGTTTTTCTTCTCAGTAACATATTCAGACTGTGAGTTTCATCAAAATGCTAGGAGTTCATGGGAGGACCACAACGTGACAAAACACAAGCTAGCAGACCTAGTTACATGTTCTAACCCAAACACTGTAAGACTCTTGCATGTGTCACACCTTAAAAAAACAGGGATTTTTTTCTGCTGTCAGTTCTTATGGTAAAGCTCAATGTTTGTTTATAGAGGACATAAGGATACATGCACAGAAGGAATGTGGAAATTCTGTTAATGAAAGCAATTTAGTTTTAATAGCTGCTATGTGAGTGCTGGATCTGCTCAAGCAGAGACAAGTTATTAAAGGTGATAGGACAATGATGATTAGAGGAAGCCCCTGGCTACAGTCTTTCCCTCATTTAAAGGCATTTCAAGCATCAGGATCTGCCTGCTACAACTGGCAGCCCAGGTGGCTTCACCTGTTTACCTATGCACATGGAGGATTTCCCCAAGCTAGGTGTTCCATGTGTTTCTGATAATGCCTGCCTTCCTTCCTTACTCCATTGCCCCTTTATACTGGAAAGAGGAAGATATTTCCCTTTTGCTTTGTTCGTTAAAGGCTGCTATGTATTTTTAGCTGTTCAGGATGTCTCCAAATAACATACTGACTCTGAACTTGCATTGTCAGCCTTCCCTGTAAAGCCCCTCCTGGGAGGTTTATGGCTCACTCTCTACAGCTTTGCTGATACAGCGTGTAATGTTTATACCTGCAATCAAGCATTGGCTGAGTTGCAGCTCAACGCTGGCAGCTTCTTTCTTTCTCTCTGTTGTCCCCCACTCTTGCAACTGTGCTCCGGTGATACCGTATTGATGTAGTACACACAGTGGTGATTGCCTATATAAAAGTAAAAAAAACCTGGCATTACTCAATAGCCAGAAAATAACTTGTATGTGCTCTGCCCAGCAAGAACAAGATGGACTCTAGCCTATTTTTCTTCTAGATGATTTATAACACCTTCCTCCCCTGTGCTGCTATTTCCCAAGCTAATTCATGGATTTTGAGATTTACCAGATAAAAGGTTAGTTTATAAACTGATTTTCTTTTAAACAGAACATAAAATTGAGTTTCTTTTTTAGGGTACTTAACAGATCTTTTCCTCAAAGTATCTCACGGCCTGCAGTTGTCTCGGAACTGCTCAACAACAGAGATTTTTACCAAGCCACAAAACAACCTTGCACATGACAGAGAAAAAGAGCGGGGCCCCACCAAGACAGGAAAATGAGTCTAATTCCCTTGGAGAAGAATTTTAAACCGGCTTTATTTAAGCATTCACAATGCAGACAACTTTATTTCAGTTTAAGAGGGTCTTACTCATATTTAGCTTTGGTACAGTGTGTATTCCCGGTCTGTGTTAGTTGAACCAAGATAAACATATCTTACAGACCTTTGCCAGCATTTGATTAAGTGGGTTTGAAGTCACTCTTTACTTAAATCAGTGCAGCTGTGGGTGAAAGTGAGGCCAAATGCATTCAGTTATCTTTAAGACAGTGCCAAGAAAATGCATGAAGAAAGGCATCATGCACATTTTTTGCGGTTAATGTCTCTGCAAGTTCTCAGTTGTGTGCACAGGGGCATAAGCTGAGTTTCGGATGCTATGGAATTAAGGATGTCATTGTTGTGTGCATTCGTGTTTATTTTAATAGTCTCCCTGAAGTACACACCACTTTGTGTGGATGGTGTTAGGTCATATCTTGCCTATGTTCAGTGTAAACAGGATGCTGTAGTTGCCATGCAGCTGTACATTCAGATCTTTGGGAGTCTTCTCTCAGCTACACAAAATGAAAATATGAGAAAGACTTCATCTAGGAATTCAGGTTCTGCTGACAGGTGGTGCTATGTGATGCTTTGTGTATGGGCCTGCGCTTGAAGACATCCTTCAGGTCTATATGAATCTCTTGGAAGAGCTCGAGAACCTCTTCTGACCAAGGCTGTGATGCCACCAAGAACCCCTCTGCAACTATCTCCCTAGGGATAAGGAGATGTCTCACCTGTCAATGGTGTTCGTTATATAGCTATAAAGCTCCTCCAAACTGAACTAAGTTTGTTCATTTAACCTTGAGAATTCTTGCTTAATCAAAATGGGCCTGAGGGAAGTATGACTGTCTTAATTTTGCTTTCCACCAGCAAAAATGTTTGAAGTCCGTGATTTATGCAGATCCAGGATTTGTTTGTATTAACAGAAGAAACTATTGGTTACCCAAATCTTTTTTAGGCTGATAGCTGAGACTCGTCTGTCGCTTTGTTAAATCTACAGAGCAGCTGTAGAGGTGCTGAGTTGAATGGGCATCACTGGTAACACTGCAAAGAAGAGAAAAATAGTTTATATTCATAACAGAGATCAATCAGACTTCTGTTTTTAAGCTTCAAAGCCCATATACCTGCTGTTTCTAGAGCTTAAATGAACATACAAAGGAGTTTTTTCACCCTTATTCGCTCACAGAAGTTTCTGTCTCATCTCTGACTTGGGCTTCTACAGTACAGTGAGCTTCTTAAGTTTCCATTTATTATTTATTGCAATAACTCCACCGAAATATGATTTTCCTCTATGAACACTTTAGTTTCTT
Source organism: Coccyzus lansbergi (assembly GCA_033558105.1). Taxonomy (NCBI): domain Eukaryota; kingdom Metazoa; phylum Chordata; class Aves; order Cuculiformes; family Coccyzidae; genus Coccyzus; species Coccyzus lansbergi. Next base: position 76,001 of record JAUMJK010000266.1, on the reverse strand, counting down.
GGCTCTAAAACCTGCTATTTAGCTGCGTTTAACTAGGATAGATCATTAAATGATTACTGCTTCACAAATTTAGGAAGCAAGTCCACTACCTTGCTATTATCTCTCTTCTATGTTTCATCCCCCTTAAAATTAAACCTCCTAACAGTCTCATGGTACTTGGTGACTAAATCCCATCATCCACTTCAACTGAGCTCAGAGTACATCTTTACACAGTAAAGAGAATATTATTATGGTGTTTCTTAACTTAAACATAGTATTGGGGCAAGTTTCCCAGAAGTGCTGGAGCAATTGTTTTTGTCACTGAATTTGCTTTGCAGTGTGGTGAGTGTTGTTTATCAGTTGCTCTATTTTAAATATCCAAAGGACAGACACATGGTTTTAATTCAGAAATAATTTTTAAAAAGCTTCCTTCTAATCTAAGGTTAAATAGTAGTAAAGCTCCCAAGGGAGGGTTCAGTGGATGTGTGTCTTAAAAGAGGCTTTAACAGCTGTGAAAATGAAATAGCTACTTCTCTTAGCAGACTGTTAGAGCAAAATTAGCCCTAAGGCACAGAAGTAAGGTGGTAGGTTGTTTTTTTACTCATCAACATCAGAATAATGAATTAGTAGCTTACATTAATATGTTTGAAAAGCGAGGCCTTGAAGAAGAAAGAACTTTTCTCTCCCAAACTACTACCTTCAGGTAAGAGAGCTGTCATACAGCAACTTATATTTTCGGCACATTTGCAAACAATTACTTTATGTGATTTTTTTTGTTTGTCCTTATTCCATCTTTCAGGAATATGGCCTATATATCTTGAAAGATATTTTAATTACAATAAGATTTGTGCCTAATGCTGCAAAGCTTCCTCAGAACTGGCAATTTTGGGAAGAAACTTGAAGGTGAAGGGTGGTTGCAGACAGGGATTTGCCATCAGGGAATGGAGGGGATGTGTTATTTGGGTACAGGCTGTTGCACATACTGTATTGGTGCATCGGGAAGTTATGGCTATCTTTCTAGCTGTGTTACTACAACCAGTGATGATTTGGAGTGAGGAGCAGAGAGATGCAGGCAAAATGTCAAAGGTGTGGCTGGCTGCACCCTCCTTTGCCTTCAAGCACTGAGGCTTCATTATGTGAGTCACTAGTTATGTGCTGTTCACATCAAAACCGCTTACAGAAACCACACAGCACTGACTAAAACTCCCAGTTCCTGGCAAACTCACTGTCGGCTTGCATGAGAGACCTGTTCTGAAGGGATCTTTATTTTAGTGAGGCAGTTCTATACGGAAGTCCAGAAATTTGATCTTAAACTTCATCCAGAATAGAAGGTGCTGCTGAAGAGAGATCCTTTCAAACCCTTGCTTTGTAGAAGTAAGGCTGGGAGTGTTAGCTGTAGGAGCCTAAGTCATATTTAACCCTATCTATGTGTCAGAGGGGACACACTTTGGGACACTGCATCGCATTGTCTCATGATCACCTCTTTTCTTGCTTTCATCAAACTTCAGTCAGTTAAAAGAGGAAAACACGTGGCACTCAGAAAAATTTACAAAATTAATCTTCTGTGAGCTGTTGCAGAAATGCAAACAGTGAGATAAGTTGTTCCCATTCCTGTTCATATTTTAAAACAATGTGGACACTCTGATTAGTGCCAAGATTCACTTCCTTCCCAGGACTGGGCTTTAGCAAAACACAGAGTGAACAAACAAACTCCTCTTGTAACACATGGGCCGGTGGCACAAAACCACATGGCAGTCAGATTCCCTCCACACGGACTGGCTACGTCTGCACACCCACTGTGTGGCTGGAGTTCAAAAACAGCTCAGCAAACAACATGCTGATGGGCTCTTACGTGCAAGGTTGTTTATACGTGGGAGCTGAGCTGCTTTAAAAACTGTCCGTAGCTGTCAGGATTCAGACATGTGGATGATTCCAGCCTCTTCTCCCACAGCCTCGTGTCTACATTACTGGTCTTTGCCTAGATGAGTGAATAAGCTGACTGAAGTCTGCAGACTTCCTTCAGGAAGAACTAGCTTGCAGTGCAATTGGGCCCATTTGTATTGCAAAATGTCGATAGCTTTCTTCTAAAGTAGAAAAGCTTTGTTAAAATGAGAAAAGGAATTCTTTAGCTGACGGCAATAATCACAAAGCTGATGGACCTTGCAGGTGCAGCCTCAGCAGAGACTGACCATATCTCTGTGGATCTTCCACTTCTTTGATTTTTTTGTTGAAAAAATGTACTCAAATATCTGTGTCTTTGTGGAGGGAGTAATGCAATGAAGTTAAATAATGTTTTAATAGTGTTTGCTTCTGTGGCTTTATGAATGTGTATATGTCGACTTGGCTGAGAGATGTGAGGGCAGGTTATGCACTCAAACTACTTTCAATTAAAATCTTTCTGCTGAACCCACAAGTGACTCCAGATTTGCCTCACTCTAAGTTATGCACACACCCCCTGCAGTGCTTTAAGAATTAACTAGGCTAAGACAAAGTAAAAAACCTAAAATAACAAAATGCTTACTATATATTTTAAGTCCCAGACTCAGCCCTGACTACACCCAACCAGCCCAGCCTGCGTAACTGTATCACAGGTGCCACATCTTGCGTTTTGGTCCCCAAGATACTTCACCATAGTAAGGACAAAGCCCATTAATCCAAAGACAGTGCAGTGTCAAACCAAAACAAAGCCGAGCTGTAATCCTGCAGATTATCATTTCAGGAGAAAGGTTTAATGTCAGCTAAAGTTGAGGGGGGAGGGTTGCTTTTTTTTTTTTTTCTTTTTTTTTATTCTGTTTTGTTTTCAGGCAAACTTCAAAGCGCCTCATTAGATGCCTTCAGAAGTCATGAAGATGAAATGAATAAGAAGCGATTCAGGCAAATTGTTGACTCTGGAGAAGGGTTTTAAAAAACAACACCACAAAAGACAACCCCCTGGGGGTGACTGTAATTGCATATCTGAAGAGGATTCCTGCACTGGTCTGCCAGCCCCACTTAGCTGAAGCACCTTTCCTTAGTCCTGAGAAGGGCTGATCCTTTCTGTCCTGGCTTTGCAAACATCAGTCTGAATTTTCCTTGACTATATAAATTTCCCTTGACTGTGTCACAGTGGCTGAGCCTCACAGACTTCCTGTGGGGAATGTTTAATGCTAGGGACTAAATCTATTGAGGAGAGATATATTCAATATCTGGTTTTTAACATTGGTTGAAATCCGGACAGTTTGATAGCTACTGAGGAAAAATGATTATTATTTCTAATTATTCATTTAAACAATGCTGGGATAGGATGAGAGAAAGAAAAGGAACAGCAGAGAGATTCCCTCTGATAGATGGTTTCCATATTGTCAGCAGTTAAACCCTTAGGTCATGTTGAATGCTGTCCTGCTGTCCTTGGGGAGTACGTGCTCTTTCAGGTTTAGCTGAGCTCCTTGGCACACCTATTCTTTTGTAAAACCACAGATACCACAGAGTCTCCGCTGTATGACCCTACTGCTTGAAACAAGTGTGGACACATGCTTGCTGTGTCAGCAGGGAAGATCTGGCTGCCCTGCTCGCTGCTGAGTTGAGACTAGAGGGGAAGGAGGAGTTCCTGAGCCAGGATTTTTGGGACATGGCACTTGGCAATACAGGAGTGCTACTCCAGGCGTCCTTCAAACGTCTGGATGCTGCTGTTCTCAGCAGAGCAGGGACAGGGACACCAAAGGTGGAGTGAGATGCATTTCATGGCTCTCACCAGCATTTTCTGGCTTTGTATGTCTCTCTCCCAATGGAGTGAGAAGGGAGGTGGTGGAAATAAGGGGACATACGAGTGCCTCCTCCTTTTCTTGTCTTGGTTAAACTGGCATCCAGCTGTGTATCTCTTTCCTGACTACCTTGGCTACTGCGGTGAGAGCTCCCTCTTTTTCTTTTTTATCTACTGTCTCACCAGTGCCTTGGAGTCCTTGCAACACAATGAGCAAAAGAAAAATAGGGAAGCTGGTAGGGTTGGGTTTATGTTATTGGGTTTTTTTCTTTTGTTTTATCCTTGTGCAGTCCTCTTTACATAGGTGCAAGGAGGACATGGAATTTAACATTGTCTGAGGTCTAAAGTTCTGCAGGTCACACACATACACAGAAGCTTTTCTAAATTTAATTTTTTTTAGTAGACAACAACTGTACTTCAGTTACACTGATCAATGGGAATAAAGAAAGGCAAGTGCAATAGGGACAGTTATTTTATTATGGCAACTGATACAGCTGGAAAACGCCAGACATGTTTTCAGGCAGAGTCCCTTGCCGGTTGCTCGCTCCGTCTCGTGCCAGTCGTGGTGTGCCAGTTATGGTACATCAGAGCAGTGCTGCTACCAGCGGCAGCCAGACGGTGCTGCTCTGGCCCTTGTCTTATAGGGGAAAGAGCAGGAGAGAAACAGTGGAAAACAGGCGCTAGGGAAAGCACGATTTGTTCCAAAACATTTGCTTTGTAACAGGGTCATCTATAAATTCTGGGATTTCCTGTTTGCTGAATGGCAGGCTTTCTCTGTTCAGGTTACAGACTGGAATGATTTTATTACAGCTCATTGTAAGCTGCTTTCCTTTCCAAGCCCAGATTTGCAGCCTTTGCGCAGAAATTTCCCAGCTTTCTTGGGTTTTAAGTTGTATCCTTCAGTGCCATCCTCCTGAGCTGTGTTTTAATTTCCTTTGGGCTTTGGAAGCTGTGAGATCATGGTAGTTTATAGGGGAAAGCATTAGACGTATTAATGGGTTCTTCTCATGCTGATGTGTGTTTGTTCTGGATACTGGGGAAGTAAAACTTAAATAAAGAAAATGGGGAAAATTGTAATTTTAAGCAGCAGGAGCCTGATCCCATGTCTTGTACATCTTGTGAATTCACTGACTTCATTGGGAATTGTCAGTGTTCAGGAAAAATAGATTTCAGGCTAAAGTGAGGATTGTTCTTTTTTAAAACTTTTTTTAAACTTTTTTTTTTTTTTTTTTTTTTTTCTCAGAGGATGCCCATTACTGTGGCAACTTTGTCAAGAATGTGGTTGAGGAACACTGTCAGGGCGGTCCCTCAGGTCCAGACCCTTCCAGATAAAACAAGGGAGACCTGTCCTGGAATATTATCTCACAGTGATAACAGCTTCACACTGGGAGAATTCACCTGCACTGTTACAGATCTAGGTCAGGTCACAGGCCTGGAGCAGGCAGCAACCATTTTCCACACGAGTGCTTCGAATACCTGGATATCTCAGTCTCCTGTTTCATGGAGAAACTCACAAAATACATCCTTTGAGAGCTGATGATAAATGGAGAAAGAAAGAGAAAGGTAATTGCAAGTTTTGTGAGATAAGAAAGCTGTTTTCTGCCTGCCTATAGCAGGAGATTCACTGACACGGACAGTGGAGAGACGAGCCACTAAAGCACACTAGTGGCTTTAGGCTGTTGTGTATGACTGACACTGTCCTGCACAGGACCTCAAGCAGCAAGAGATCCTCTTCTCTGGTCTGGGGAGTGCTTTCTGACTACATTTATAATGAGGGAAAATTAATTTGTCATAACAAGGAAGTGAATCTTCCACTAATTCAGCTGGAATTTTTATCAACAGTACAAGGTTTTAGAAGCTGTTAAAGTGTGATTTTAAAGACGTTTGGTTTTGAACATGCTGGGAGCATCTTGTCTTTATGTTGAGTTCTTGACTGGCATTATTAGGCACTATTGTAACAATAATGAAAAGAAATTGATTAAAACCTGCTTAATGGGAGCTGGTGTTACTCTGTAGTGATAAAATTAAGATGGCATTCTGATTTTCTTGCATATATTTAAAAAAATATCTCTCTGTTGTAAGGTAAAATGGAATTTTCAGAAAGGGCAAAGTATGTAATTGTTTTTATTTTAACCATTGAAATAGTTCACTCATTTGCACATGGAAGATGCTTTCCAGGGAAATTTTGACTGTGTCAACTTTGGTCAAAGCTTCAGACTATTTTTGGCCGCAATTAAAAGCATTCAAGAGATGCCTGTCACTTCAGCTCATGTAACTTGACAGGGTATTTTATTTGTGTTTTATGAAAGAAATAGAGAACACAGCAATACTCCTTCTGCTTAACTTTAACCATCTTACATCTTGAGTCAGCAAGCGACAAGCAATTTTTCTTCATTGGAAGCTGTTCTTCTGGGTATCACAGCATGGAGTTGCTGATAAGATGTTCACAGGAAGAATAACAGCACCAAGCATTCCCTGGCACCTGCTGCCCAGCAATCTGAAAGTGCTTTTGAGAAATATCCACTAGGAATGGAATTTTTTTTCTGAACTGGGTGTACAAATTAGAAAGCTGTACGTTGTGTCTCTAATCCTCAAAAGCAACACTGATTCCAAGTAACAGCATTTTTGAAGGCTTAATCTGAAGGAACCGGGTCCTGAAGTTGAGAGTTCGGTTCCCACTCTCTTCCAATAGGCTTAAATGATCAGAAATTGAAGACTTGGGCCCACAGGTTTCCAAAATTAAGTGAGAAGACACCTCTCCAGAAAATTTATGTCTAGTACTTGTTCAAAGGGACAACAGATTTGTATAGTATGAAGCTGAGAATAAAATTTGGATCTATTTTATCTGCAGGATACTCTTCTCATTCAAATATTTATAAAGCTGGTTAAGTACATCTCTGTGTGGATTATGTGGGAATAAGTATGCAATGTATGTGTGGTATCTGTGATAAAATTTAGCTTGCTGTGTGGGTATACTCTAAAAAAAAAATAAGATCAAGGGTACAGCTCTGATGAGCTCATCTGATGTATGATGTACTCAGCTTCTAAAGGGATTGTACTGGAACAACTAATGCTGTGAGTTTCCACCACAATACTCCCTACCTCTGCATTCTGAATTTTAAGATCTGTGATGTAGTTACGTGCAAACACTCTCTAATTAATATGGTACTAAGCCACCTGAAGGCACAGAAGCAGCAGTTCTCCTGGCACACTGCAGAGCTCCTTCTGAGCAATCAGCACTGATTGCATGCAGCATCCCCATCACGCTTGCACACACATAGCCCGTGTCTATGACTGCAATTCTTGTTGGAATTCAAAGTCACTAAATATAATACACAGCCATGTTTTCAACCAGGCACAACTGTGTTGTTCCCTATTGTGCACTACTGGAAAATACAGGGGGCAGAAATGTGGGGTGAGTTTTAGGAAGGCCTTGTCAACATTGAGTTAACATGTCCATGTGTACAGCAGCCAAACTGGCACCCAGGCTGTGTGGCTGCTGTTCAGGTGCAACTGTACCGGCTGTAGGTGGTCACAGCAGTAGCAGAAACTGAGAAGAGAACCTTGTGATGTGAATATAGATGGAACACTGACTCACGAGCTTATTTCCTTACAGTTCAGGAAATACAGTTCTATCTGGGACTGTGCAACCTGGGCAGCTTATCTGAAAGTCCAGTTAAGTCTGTTCTGTGGAAGAATGAGTCAGATGCTGGGATTATACTTCTACCATCCTTAGAGCCTCTAGTTTTGTGTTCATGGTGCTGGGACTATGCTTGTGTTGGGCAGCGTATCATTAAAATTGGTGTATATCCAGGCCCTGTGTTACTACAGGGCTCCCTGGTGCTTGGTTGTGGAAAGCTGTACGACTCCTGTGGGTGGCTGCTGTCAATATTATATTAGGTGTATTGCACAGACCAGACCAAGTTTCCCTGGACACTGTACAAACAGGTAAAAAAAACTCCTCAAGACAATTCTTATCTTCAGTTCTTTCCGGTTCTTTGCATTCACATTGCTACTGGTCCAGAGTGTGGGAAGGATTAAAATCCCAAGAGGAAGCAGTTCATCTCTGAGCAGGGAAATTCTTTTAAATACAATTACAAGTGGATGCCAGAGTTTAGAACAAGGTCTCCTGCAAGGCAAGGCTCTGTGCCAGTTTTTGTAAAATATGTAAGTGTAATTTATGCAGTATTTCTGTTAATCATGCTCTCTTCTTAAGATATCCATTAAAGCCCATCATGTGAATGTAATTGAAAAATTCTGTGGGAATTGTATTGGATTTTTTCCCATTAAATTAATATTACAGCCTTCAAATGGGATTTCTGGGCACCTTTGTTATTCATAGAACTGTAAAACTTTAACTTTTTTTCCTTTTGCCCCCTGCCTACTGCCTCCTCCTCAGCTTATGTTTAATTATCCTTTTCCTTTTGATTTCTGGGGTCATTACCATGATGCTCTATTGGGCTTGTCACAGGACATTTGTTGTTTGTCTGTCAGTTTGGGTCTCTCTGAATTAATCTGTTAGTTAATTAAGGTACGGAGACTGCAAAGTGTAATTCCCTGGGTAAAGGTTCAGCTGTATGGTGAGGGAAAGACCAACTCCCTTCTCCTGTTGGTGTCTGGGAAGAGGTGGAATGGGATGAAGGTTGTTAAGGACTGACCTTTACTAAGCCAGTTTGGAAGCAAAGCAAGCACCGTGCCCAGGGCTTGAGTGGTGACTTTGCTGTGTAGAAAACAAACTGAGGTTACTGCCTGAAATGGCTTTTGAAGACACAGGGAGCCGCTGTCCTTCCCCTCTGCTCCAAGCCGAATGATGAGGGGGCCATGTCCTTCCATATAGACTGCTATGCTTTGTGGGACTGAGGGCACCTTGGTAAATGTTGTCATGTAGTGGATGCCTCAGTGCAAGTTATATTCAAGATCAGTAAACCTTTGCAGTTCTTCTGCAGGTTACCTAAGTAAGACAATTCCTTTTTCACCCATGGGCTTTCTGCTTCCCCCCTTTTCTGTTGTTGTGTTGTGCTTTTTGTCTTTCCCCAGCCTTCAGCTTTTGCTGGAGCTGTTTCTGTGCAGGGTGATACTATGCAGCAGCAATGGAGCTGGAGCCCTTTAAGGAGTTGGGGTATTATCCAAGTAGCTGCTGAATCTGAGAGCTGTGACTCGCATGTGCTAGAGTGCCAAGGGAACAGCTTGTGCTCACGTTCAGAGGAACAGGTGCCACTGCACAACTGGGGACGCCATGGACGCAGGCGCACGGGAACAGCAACGTGTGCAGCACTGGTTTGGTATTGTTCCATAACCTGATCCCGGCAATGGGCTGCAGCATGGGGCTGTGCTTATTAGCTGTCCACCTGCTGACACCCTCCTCCGTCCTTTCCTAATTAAACAGTGAGCTCAGGTTTCCCAGTCTGGGTCAACAAAATCAGAAGGAGAGATAGCTCTGGCTCCCTTCCTGTCCTCCAGACACAGCCTAAAAGGAGCAGCACAGCACTCAGCACAGACTCTGACCCACAATAAGAGAAGTGCCTGAAGTAGGATTGTATCAAATCAAATAGTTTAAGGAATCTGCTGTTGAGTTTGCAGGTTAATGTGTTTTTCTCTTTGTTTTCTCTAAAACAGCTCTAGTCCTTGTGTTCATGGTTATTTTTGTGTAACAGCTGTGTTTCCGTAGAGCAGCTGGGGGAGCTGCCTGACTCAGCACATCTCCTGCCTTAACTGTCAAAAAGTGCATTCAAGCAAAACCGGGAATGCTGTGGGCAAAGTAGTCCATCCCCTCCACTACCTCTTGCAACCAGTAAAAAGAGAGGTGCTCGTTCACATGCATGAGGTGTTTAGATTCAAGTGACATGGATCATTCATGCCAGGGAGTGCACCCACAAAGGAGGAACAGACATGTGGTCTTTATTTCAGAAATATATTGTGTCCCTAAGTTATGAATGTCTGTAAAAGTGCTCAGTCATGAAGAAAACATCTGCTACAAGGCTGGGGTGTAGTTGGGAGTGAAATCCTCTTTTCATATAAGCAGAGAACATTCAAGGTTTGCCAGATCAGCCCCACAAAGCAAACTGAGCCATTTTTTACACTCCAGTCTCATGACAATATGTGATGTCTCATGAGTATCTTGAGTCACTTTTTCCAGACAGGTTCATCACGTCCTTTGCACAGGGTAGCATTTGACCTCTCCACACATGTTACTGGTTTGTAGGATGTTTACATGCTGTAGCGTTCAGGGACCTTTAGAGGGTGGATGAGAATTGGTGAGAGGATGCTAGGAAGACACTTCTGTCTAGTGGTTTCAGTAATGGAATAAGAATAGGAAGATTGTATTACCAGATCTGCTTTTGATCTTGGACAAGTAAACTTTCTCCGCCTCCTCAGTTTTCTGGCCTTCTTGTCTGTCTTCATGGGATTGCATAGTGCCTAACCTCCAAAAACCGAGTTGATGGAGAGCTTTTCAGTACTACCAGGCTGCAAGTAGGTAACAAAACCAATGTAAAAATTAACTTGTTTTGTAAAACACAGTGGGACCTGCATGAACAGCAAAATACTGGTAGAGTAAGGAGGAGTTAAATGTCTGGTGTAATTTGAGCACACTGTACTAAACAAACTAAAATTCAAGTTACAGCAAGGTTGGTGGCAGCAGCAGGAAAGGAACTTTCCTTGTAAGCATGAGAATTTAACTGTATCATAGGGTAATAGTTTTATCATTTGCCTGTTTAGGAGGAAAAGGTTCTTTAATTGATTGGATTTTCTGGCAGCAGTTTCATTTGCAATTGAGTTTCATGGCAGGTCTGTAGTTTGTAATTGATGGAGAAGAGTGAGAAAACTCTTCTCTCCCAGCAGAACACAAACCTTCCTGAACTGTGTGACTGTGTTTGCTTTTAGGTATCCTGCCTGTCATAGAAGCAAGGTGTACTTCCCATTCCAGGCAGAACAGACCAAATTATGAATCTGGCAGAGAAGGACCATTGCATTTCTAATGGAAGCACTGATGCTGATATGGTGTCTTCCCTTGCTTTGCCTCAGAACTAGGTAGAGGAGCTATAAGGGCTGTCTGCCCGGTTTGTGAAGTCTTGCAGGTGTTCAAGCCAGCCTGTGGTTAACACTGGGCTTGGGAAGTGCTGCATCTTCACCAGAAGCGTCCCAGAACATGACTTGCTTTACAGGGTCTGTGTTGGCATCTCACTTCCCTGGGTGCCTGGAGACAGCTTATGCTACTTTGATCCTCACAGCCCTGCTGTTATACCAGGTCAGGCAGTGGTGATGATGCAGTAAGCCCTCAGAAAGCTTCAGCACACCTTCCTATCTCACATATAACACAACAGAGGTAGCCTTCCTTAATTCTAGACTGACTGACTGATCCAATTAGGATTTCATAGCAAGAAAAGCTAATACTTGTTTACTTCTCTGCCTGATTGTAACTAATGCATCTTTCTAAGACAGAAGCAGAAAGGAAAAACAAAAAAGAGGTTGAGGGTTCAGTGTGATTCACTTCAGCCAGCTTCAGAATAACATTTCCCTCTGTGGGCAGCAGTGACTCCTTACACACTTGATTGCTCCATTTCCTTCCTGTCCCCTCAGCAAACTTTTTTTAATGCCAACTCATACAGAACTCACAGGAGCACAGGAAGCCTTTTGCTGTGTAAGAAGGACTTGAGCTCTTTCACATGCTCTTGTGTCATGTGTGAAATTAGATGCATATGTAGTCTCACTACAATGTGTGCTGATGCTCTGTTTAAAAACAGGTTCTTTAAAAAAAACCCACCATAGTCAATCCATAAGTGTGCGTATGCTTGTGTGTATATATATGTGTGTGTGTGTGTATATATGTGTGTGTGTGTGTATATATATATGCAGAAAATGAGAGCACTTTGTCATGATTTGAGTTCTCATAGTGCTGCTGAGACAGAGATTTTTAACACATGAATAAATAACCAATGCGATCTGGTGCACATACACCTCCTGAACCCTATCCCATGGATATACAAATAGTATCATTAAGAAGAAAGGTTTCTGAAGGTCTTCCCAATAAATCTGCTCCAGTCCTCTGCTGTTACAGGAAACTAGATCTCATATGTGTGTTCGTATAGGGAACATATCTCTCATCTGAAATCTAAATACTTTCTTTAACCTTTATTTTGTGAGAAAGAGTAAAGGGCCTCTTCTCTGACCTCATGTGCCCACAGAACCAAGAAAACACTGGTAGGTGGTTTGTAAGATCTTAAAAAGCATCATCAGTGCTACCTCATTTCACTACTTGTCTTCCACCTTGATAACTATTCTGAACAGCAGGCCATCCCTCTTTAAGGCTAGTCCTGTTTACTGAAGGAGTAGTAACTTGTTTAATCTAGGATTCGATTTTGTATGTCATGAATGTCACGGCTTTTCTGCTTAAATGCTAATATTTTGGGGGTCAGAGGTCTCTTTATTAACCATTTAGATGTTGAGTGCTTAAAAATATTTTTAACTAAGTAAAGCAGTGAATCTAGCTGTATTGAAAGAGTTTACTGGTAACTGGTAAGTTTTCTATCCATCTTGCGCTTGAGTCTTCCAGGAATGACTGGTGTGTGGGTGCATTACAGCATAGGCAATTAAGGTGCAGAGCCCAAACCAGTTTGTCTGGATTGAGCAGAAAGAGGTGGAGGGAAGGCACTGAGTTCTGTGTGAGAGAATGGTAGTTCAAAGTCAGCAAGGTGGTTTAATGGGGCAACTCCTGTGTTCTTCTTTCCCATTAATAGGAATATGTCAGAAACTTGGCTTATAGTCAAGAAAGGTATCTTCCTTCCCCTGCTAAGGGAGAGGAAACTTCCTTTACATCTTATATATGTTTGAATCTGTATGTGTCTCTGTGCACCACAGGGCATATAGGATTTCTGAAACCTGTATGTTTTTAACCTTCTCATAAACACAGTCAATGTGAAATTTAAATCCTCCCTCCTTTTCCTGAAGGTCTGGCTGCTTCAGATCAAACTGTTCTCAGGATGGACTTCTCAGTCCATATTCTACATCCTGATCCATCTGGATCTCCTGTCTTCTTTCTACCTAGGTGGAGTAATGAACACTGCCACTCAATTAGTTGGTAAAATGCACGTAATCCTTTCCCAGTGGGTTCAGCGCTTACTACTGTGTAGCATTTCAGCTACACACTTAAAAACTCTTTTCCTTTTCCCACTTGTCTCATTTTTTTCTGCAATCCTTTTCTTATTACATTACTTTCTGTCCTGGGATTATTTAACTGCAGGGACAGCATTTCCCCCTGCCTCTCAATACAAGAGCTCTCCAGCCTTTTAATGCAAGGCAGTAATCCATAAAAGAAAAGAAGCTAGGCATGCTACAAGGATTGACACCAGTGGAAACAAAGGCAGGTGATAGGTGCTGAAGATGTGTGCCTGCTGTGTGAGCTACCTTGCTCTCCTGCCTTGAGTGCAGTGGCTCCCACAACATCTTTGTCCTCTGACAGCCTTGCCCTGTGCTACACAATAAATAATGGCTCAGAGCAATGTGACCTGTGGCAAGCAGTAAGTGATGACATTGTCAGCCATACACAACTGTTGAAAGAACCAGACTGTAATCATCAGGCTGTACCCAGGCTAAGACATTTGGCAAATGAGATTCCATTTTCACATTGGTCTGTGCCGAGCATGTAAATTCCCGTGGGACAGCCAGCATTAGGGATGTGTAATTGATTGTCTGAATTATAATAAACAGGCTGTGACAGGTGATCATCCATCATCTTCCCGCGGCGTGTTCCAGCACCATTGTGAGAGAGGGAGGGAGAGCTGGAACACAAATGAGGGAAATGGAAAGTCAGATTTTTACAGAAACAGAGAAGAGGGGGGAATAGAAAAAAGGATCATGGTGGAAGAGAGAGGAGACTGCAGCCATGAGGAAAAAAACATGGGTGGAAAAAACTAATTAATTTCTGTGATTTGTTAGAGATGTTATTGAATGAAAAATTCCCTTCTGCTGTTACCGCTGCAGAGAGCAGGAGGATTTGCTGCAGTTGCTGGTATTTGGAGCAAGGCATGCTAAGAGATAAATACAGTGAAGAAGAAAGAGTAAAGGAGGAAAGGAGGAGCTGGGATCAGAACAGAGGCAATTACAAAGAAACGTGTGTGTGTGTGAGAGAGAGAGAGAGAGAATGAGGACTCCCAGCCCAGCTGCCTTCTTCAGTCTTAGACACTTCAGTCCATGAGTGGATGGTCAAGAATAGTGTCAGGTTTTTATGATCACGCTGAAGAGAATGATTTCCCAGGTGCCTTAGCACTGTAAAAGCCTGTGATTTGGAGAGATGTTGTTTCAGAATCCAAGTGATCTGGATGATGGTTCTTCCCTAAGGAAGGAGGACAGAAGTCTAGAGCAGCTCAACTCTTGTTTCTCAGAGCAGCCTGTCCAGGAAGGAAATTGTGGGTCTAGTGTGAAGACTTGTTGAAAAAAAAATGGGGGGAAATATCATCCCTGGATGGATTGGACTGTAGTAATTTCCTGAATATTTACCTCATGCTGGAGCTTGGGCCTTCCTCACCCTCTGTGCTGAGATGGCCAGGCAACTCTGGAAATGATCTACCCCTTTAAACTCGCCAGCTTCCACTACTTTCCTTGCTCCCTAGGCACTATGAGTGATCAGACTTGGGGTTTTTTCCAAATCTGTGAAATTTTTAATCTCTCAGTCTTGCATCTGGGCAGTTTTATACCATTATTTGACAATCACCCACACTGTAATTTTCATGGAATTTTTTGTGTTTGCTGTTTGATCAAATGTTTGGCAGGCTTTTGCCCATACGATTGAAATTCACTCTCTGCAAACATGACAGTCACCAGAATTTCTGGTATAATGCTTATGTATAATGGATGTGACACAACAGTTGCAATTTCACCCAAATCATGTAGAAGAATGAAGTGAACATGGTGAAAATTCTTAAAATTATTGTGAAATTTATGAGAAAATAATGGGGTTGCTCAACCTGGAGAAGAGAAAGTTCCAGGGAGACATTAGAGCATCTTCCAGTACTGAAAGGGGCTGCAGGGAAGTTGAGGAGGGGCTTCTTACAAGAGCGTATAGTGATAAGATGAGGGGGAATGGGTTTAAATTGGAAAGGGGAATATTTAGCTTAGGCATTAGGAAGAAATTCTTACAGTGAGGGTTGGGAGATCCTGGCCCAGGCTACCCAGAGCAGTGGTGGCTACCACAGCCCTTGAGGTGTTCAAGGCCAGGTTGGATGGGGCTTGGAGCCCCTGATCATGTAGGAGGTGTCCCTTCCCATGGCAGGGGATGGAACTGCATGGGCTTTGAGGTCCCTTCTATTCCAACCATTCCATGATTCTATGATAAAAATCTTTGAAGTTGGAAGAACTTTTAATTGATCAAATAGCCATTGAAACATGTTTCTTGCTGTGGCTTGAGCTTTAAGATTCAGCTTCTTTTCAAAAGGTAAAAGTAATTCCATCCTTTTTGTGTAATGACTGGCTTCAGTGACACAGCTCTTGCTGAGACTTCTCTGCCCAGATGTCAAATTTTGTTCCTGTCTCACCAAAATCCTGAGATCAGTGAAGCAGCAGCTATTTGTTCCTTGAATTCTTTAGCAGTAATCTGATTTAGGAATCCAAGTTGTCTGTGTGAACAGATGTGGTGGAGGGCAAGCCCAGTATAAACCACTGGTTTCTGAAAGTGGGAACATATCCTTTCCTGAGAACAAGAAATGAGGGTGGGAATGGAAAAGTCTTGTAGAGAAGCAGGATGCATTCTGGGCAGAGACTTTCTGGATCCAGGACAGAATATTTACCTTCTCACCATTTTCTTTTCTGATGGTTATTTTATGACTCAAGGAAAACATGGGAAGGGGTGCAGTTGAAGGCAAAGTGGGAAATCTCTGAGGACGGTTTATCTATTAAGGGAAAAGGGAGATGGTCAGGCTGGGAGGCTCAGTGCTGCGATGCCGAGTGTTGGACTGTAAGTAACTGTTGCTGGCACAGCAGGGGTTTGTTTTGGCCCAGACCTGCCCTGGGAACAGCAGAGAAGCTAATGCTCTTGGAATTCTCTCCTTTTACGATTCACTCAGTAACTTGGCTTCAAAAGAGTACTTAAAAAAAAAAAAAAAAAAGAAAGAAAGGCAGGAAATATATCCAAATACTGAAGCCAAGGGTTGTATGTGAAACTGTGAGTGGAAGATTAAAGACCCAAGAACTCTGATCTCCTTGAGTAGGAAATTTAAAGGGGACTGGAAGGGTAGGCTCTTGTTCAGCTTGGGGGAGATGCACAACTGGGGACTGGCCTTCCATTCCGAAGAGTTAGTTCAGCTCCAGGTGAAAAATGTGCTTGTGATCTCTGGAAAGAGAGGAACCTGCTTCCCAAGCGAGCACATGGAATTTGTGCTGTCTGTGGCAGGGAGAGGAAAGGCCTGGGAGGCTGTGGGGAAGGAAGCAACCAAAGCTTTTTTGGTCCGTTTTTTTCTGATCATGCAGATTGTTGTTGCTTCCTTTAGTGCTGCTGCTCTTTCCCCTGGGCTGCCCTCTTGCTTCCCCTTCCAGAGCCTGTGGTGTCCATGGTCTTAATGTTCATCTGACACGTGGGAGGTGAGCCACAGCGCACTGAGATAGCAGTGAATCCAGCAACAGGGTGAACAAAGCACAATTAGGGTGGAAATAAACCCAGTGCATAATGATAAAAACTGGTTTAGGTGAAAATATTGCATCCAGGATTTTTTCTCTTTTTCTAAATGACTGCAAAGCTCTTCTGTCAGTTCACATGGGTAGCAGCTTAGTCCATATGAAAAGAATGTACAATACGATTTTCAGTATGAGTAATATTTGTTGCATTGTGTATTTTTAGCCAGGAGGATGAATTATGTCTCTTAAATACCTGTTTCAGCACAGAGCCAACTAATTTACAAACCTGTGGCAAGGGCTGGAGTCTGCAGGTTATGTACAAACCCAGCTGGATAGACTTTGATACTGGTGTAATGGTTTGTGAAAGGGCAACATAACTGCTACCATCAAAGAATATTGATAAATAATCAGTACTATTTGCAATTCTAGACTTGCTTGCAAATATGGTCTTCTCCTCTTTTTCTTTTCTTTTGTGCCATGCCCAATCATGTGTTAAGCTGGACATGACAATATTTTTTTCCTTTTTTTTTTATGTAAACAAAACTGAACAAAGAGTAAAAATTCTCTGCAGCTCTAAGATATCCAATTTTTCATTTGACCTTTATAAAAAGTCGATTTGTGCTTTGTTTCTTTAACATGAAATCTAAAATGCCCCCCAGTCAATTCCTTGCCTTATTCGTTTTTGACCATAAGGAAAGCAATTCCGTGTTTGCTCTTTTCAGGAACTACTAATGCTCAGGAGACAGGGGATTCATTCCTGCTTTTTGTTTGTACTGGAGAGTTCAGGTTGCAAAGATCTGGTGTCACCACCATAAAGTCACTCACTTTGTAGTTACCTCTGTATTGCAAAATGTCAGTGTGAACTCGATGTGAGAGAGAGAATGAGATAACTGTAGACAAACAGGGAATGAAGACCCAGAGCTATGTTTTTGTGTCTGTTGCTGACAAACACATGAAAATGGGCCTACAAGAAAGCTGGAGAGGGACTATTCATAAAGACTTGTGGTGATAGAATGAGGGGGAATGGGTATAAACTGGAGGGGGGCACATTTGGACTAGACACTAGGAAGAATTTCTTCACCATGTGAGCGGTGAGAGACTAGAACAGGTTGCCAAGAGAAGTCATGGCTGCCCCATCACTAGAGGTGTTCAAGACCAGTTTGGATGAGGCTTTGGATAACCTGATCTAGTGGGATGTCCCTGCCCATGCCAGGGGGCTTGGAACTAGGTGATCTTTAAGGTGCCTTCAAACCCAAA
Organism: Coccyzus lansbergi; assembly: GCA_033558105.1. Taxonomy (NCBI): domain Eukaryota; kingdom Metazoa; phylum Chordata; class Aves; order Cuculiformes; family Coccyzidae; genus Coccyzus; species Coccyzus lansbergi. Next base: position 58,423 of record JAUMJK010000266.1, on the reverse strand, counting down.
CTATTCTGATTCTAAAATTAGTCAGGCTAAGTCAGGCAAGTTCCATAGGCCAAAAGTGGCAGATCTGTTACAGTTAGTCATGCTTTGGAGATCCCCCACCAAGGCACAGTGAACCTAAATTTGTAGAAAAGGGAAATACCAATATTCCCAGATGGTGGTCACAGAGCTATTGTGGATCTGCAGAACTTCTTTGTTACATGGGACACGTTTAGGAGGATTGTACATGGAGTGGCCTCCTGATTAATTTGCTTATGTCTCACAAAAAAATCACTGAGGGTTTTTTCATAGCATTGTGGGTGGTCTGGCTCTAAAGGTTCAGTGGGAGACTCATATCTAGTCATTTTTGTGTTTAAAAAACCTGTATCTACATAAAATCTCACTAACCCCTTTGGAAGTCTCTCAGTGACTTCTGAAGTCATGTAATATGAAAAACCCCTTTAGAAGAGTGCTGCCTCACTGGGTTCCTCCGCGTAAACGTTTCTGCACCATGAGGGCACTTCCCTGCTGATATCCAGGCTTGAAGGCACACATCCCTTGCCCTGGTTCCTTGTACCACGCCCAGAGTGTATATTCTTGGACACGAACATACATGCCTTATCATGCCACTTGTTGCTTAAGAATTCACATGAAACTCAGCGTTTCCAAAGAAGATGCTTCAGTCTATAAATGTTGGCAAAGAATCACAATATCAGGCATCCAGTTTATTGCTAAATTGAATTTAAATACAATTACTTCAGTAGTTCATGGCAACAGGTTGAAAACCGCATCACGGTGTGGTTGATCATACCAGTGACATTTATTTTCTGGCTGAACCACTGTTTGCAACTTATTTGCTTATTGGGTGCCTTAGAAAGACTGGAAGGTCAGCATAACTACATGAATTGAACTTTGACTTGCACAGACATTTTTCACATAATCATGATTTAATCAAGGATGATGTTTTGGAAAATTAAAATACATAGTTACCCTTAATTGTCCAGTGATATAGAAATGAAGTTAACATGAAGAATCAGCCACACAGAATAAATTTTGTATCTCCTGTTTTCAAATTTGTAATCTGTGATAGTAAAAATTCTGTTTATAAAGTATTTTATGTATTTTGTGAGAGTATGAGGCTTTTAAATTAAGACCTCAAAGTGCTTCATGAATATAGACTTGTTAAGTCTTCTAAGACTCTGTGGAAGAATATGAGTGTTATTGCACTGGGCATCTGCAATATAGTCAGAAGGATTAAAAAAACCTAGGTTTCTGGATCCTATGAATCTTTTACTTTTACTTTAATCACAAGACCTTCCTTTCGCGTCTGTGACTCAAAAAAAAAAGAAGTGATTTTTCTTCATTGTAATGAGATGGAGTAATTAGAATATGGAAACAATCTGTGTCCTCTGAAACTGTACAGATGTCACTGCATTTTATAGTCACCTTGGGCTTTGTGGTTAACTGGAGATAGAATTTGAACCGTCCCATTCCAAAAGCAAAGGATCTCAACATTTAAGCTAAAAAAAAAGGATCTGCAGTGGCTCTTTGCTATAAAGAGCTTATGATGTTCACATGTGATAAGCCAAAATTCCGACCACTTAAAACAGTAATGTGCCGTTTGTGTGTGCATATGAAGGGTGCAACAATAAGAGTTCCTGAGCAGTTTTTAGTAGCTCTTGATGCCTGATTTAGTAATCAGTCAATTTATTTAATGCAGCTTTGTGTGCAGAGTAATGTGGCTCCACGTTGTATAATTTATTTCCCTCATGCAAAAGACTCATTGTCCTGGTTTGCCAATGGGGCCTTGTAAATGTGTGTCTGTTGCTCAAGCAACAATTCTGCTTTGGATGATGGAACCAATCTTCCTAGCCTTGTCCCCATGGAAACTTCTGCTGGACTACCTACCCACAGAGGTGCCATTCCAATGCCCGAGCTATCCCGGCATATCTTACCACGTGGATATACTTATTCCAACATAAAAATATTCACCCAGGGAGCTATGTTATTACAGCAGTAAGTCTATGTCATTGGTATCCTAGAGAATACAAGGTCTTCATGTGCTGAGATCTTCAAGAAAGAAGCAGCGGTGACCAGTGAAGGGAAATAAGAAGGAAAATTCCTTTAGACTTCGCCTAAGCTAAAGAGTACCTGGAGTTTTACCTCCCCATATTAAGTAAACCGAATATGCGTGTCATCTTGGCTATGTTGTGTCTGCTCCCCACTCCAAATATATTATTTGGATGATATTTGAGGATTTTATCCATTTGCCTGGATTTGGAGCTGTCAAGAAGCCTGATCAGAACCATGAGTACTGCTGCAAGACATCTGACATATCACAGACATATTCAACTTACTGTGTACATATTACAGAGCACAGAAGCATGTTATTTTCACTCAGGATTTCTCCAAAGTAAATACAGCTTCCTATCCTTCCTGAGACCCAAATGAACTTCACTCATGTCCAGAGACTGCAGCCACAGCTAAAACCAAGTGGTGATGTTCATAGGTGGAAAAAGCAACAGTCCTGAGTTTCTCAGTAATTATGTGAGCAGGAAGTTTTGTGGTGAAAAGGAAGGGGTTCGTCACTGCTTTGTCTCTCCTTTCTGGAGAATTGTGCCTTTCCCTGGACTTGTCACCAATGGGCCAGCTTGTTTACGGCATCTGTATCCAGCCTTTAAGATCTTAAGCAATAGACCTTTAAACTTAACACTAATGCAGGAGTTGTTGCTTGCACTTTGGACCTGTATAACTAAAGGGAGAGAAAAGAAAACAGTCTTCTGGCAATTTTCCCCATTCTATGTCTTAAATAGCAACAGTTTGGAAAACTGTTGCTAGAGTCTGGAATTAGGTAAACTTTTGGAGATTTGGGTGAGTGTACAGAACACAGGTGAGGTGGCCAGGATTGAATGTAAAGTAAGATTTATTGTCTGTTTTCCCAGTTTACGATGCTACCATTTTATTTGTGTGCTTTATGAAATGTCACTCTATTTATTGTCAGCTGTTGTATGTAAGTGCTACCCATTTATACAGCTCAGCAAGAGACTGCTGCAGTTCTTAAAATAGCCAGACATAGTCTTGCTCCAGAGATTTCACTATTTCTAACTACAAAATAAGTTTTAATTACTTCCTATGTCTCTATTGTGGCTTCTTAGTCATTTTAGACTGTCTCTGTTCCTTCTCCGTGGAAAGGTTCCAGACAGTAAAACCAGGGCAGTTTAGGAAAGACTGGATATAATTTCTGCATCGCAACCTGTAACGTTTTACTGCTGGACTTGTAGAGGGGGGTTGAAAGGGAAATATCTCCTTGTAGAAACCTTCAGGTGAGAACTGGTGAAGAGAAGAAATATCACATTATGCCTTTTTTTTTATTATTTTGCATGTACTTTACTGTGTGAAGAATATTACAAATAAATTAGAATCTTACAAATGCAAAACACTGCTCAGCAGGTATAGCATCAGCAAAACCACTTCCATCTGAGATCATCATACTGAGCCCCTGGTTCCTCCAGCTTCAATAGGGAATCATCCTTTCCCCAACAGATCTTCTCTGGGGAGAGAAACATTCCTGTCTGCATCAGTCCTCCTTGTCTTTTGAAACAAACTCAGCATCAATGTACTTGAGTTCAAGTATTACTCAAACAGCTTGATTTTAAAGGCAGTTCAGTCATTGTAGAGTCTCCTCCAAACCTGAAGTACCTTCTGTTTCTAATCATTTGTAGAAGTGTACCGTCTTCTAACAGGAGTTCTCATGTACACTTGTAGTGAAGAATGGGGATGGCTAACTACCAAAGAGAAAGAAGTGGACCCTCTGTTCATGGAGGGCAAACAATTTTGTTGTTTATTACCAAGCTGCATTGGCATAATCTTCCAAACAACAGCTTTCTGTTTTTAACAGCTATAATCATCACCAGGAAAAGACATGAAGAAGAGAGGCCCACTGCACCCTCTTGAAGCTGTTTCTTTTCCACGCAGTTATAGAAAATTGAGATCATTTACATTCTGGAAGAAAAATATTTCTCTTTCGCCCCTCTCTTTTCAGTAAGAGGAGACATGAACCCATTCACATTCCTCTATATGTGTGACACAGTGAGGTTCCGTAACCTTCACAACCCCCCCCCAGGTTTCTTATCTAAATAAGATTAGGACATGACTACAAAACTTCATTGTAATCTGAGAGGCTCTTCATTAAGAGGTTATCAGTTATTAATTGCCTATTGATACTGACAAATATTTTATAAGCAAGCTTTGCTGCCTGAAGTTAAATCACTGGTGTATTTGCAGAGGACATTATTAGAGCTAATGCCAGTACTACAGAGAATATTCTGGTAATGTGTCACAGTAAAGAGATGTAATGTGAGGGCATTTATGCTCAATAATTGTCAGTTTTAATCAGGCAAGGCAAAGGTGGACAACATGGTGGTGGGCTACAAAGTGTCAAGGAGGTGATGGCGAGCAGGAACATTTCTCTTAATACAAAATGGGGGGACCAGTCCAAGTCACGTGGAAAACATGCTGGGTAATTGCAGATTAATTTGCCTCTGAATGCAGGCAAACCCTTAGAGGGAAAACAATTTTATTTAAAGAAAGCTGTTGGTAATAAGTAGAATTGAGTTTTGATGGGGTTCATACAGACAGAACAGAAACCAAGTGTGGGTCTAATTGGCATATGCAAGGTGGAAAGAGAAGCGGAGGGCACAGTGCAGCAGTGGCTGTCTTGAGCTGAGAGGCTCAGCCAGCAGAGCTTACGCAGCCAGCCTCCATTAAGATCCTATCCATAATACATGAGGTTTGGAAACCCAGGGGAATGTCCAGCAAAAAGGGAAGAACCTTCCAAACTGTGCTTCAGCAAGTGATGGGTACACCGCCCCAGAAGGGGACTGTCTGGAGAGCACTTTGAGTAAGTAATGGTTGGCTTTGGCAGCAGAGGTGATGCTAATGCACGCCGAGCCAAGTGCTGGCCTCCCTTCCAGTGTGCCCCAATGCTCTGCTGTTCAAGGATCACTGCGGAGAAACACGGCTTTTTTTTAATTTCATCAAGACTGCTGTTGCTTTTATTTTATTTTGATCAGATTGCAGGAGGTAATCCCTGCCTTAAGTTTTCTCTGAGGTTTGGAATATTGACATTCTTCTGATGACTTAGTTAAACCCTTAGCTCTTTAAATGTTAAACCTTCATTACACTGGTATGGGTCTAAAAAAATTAGACGTCTGCTTCAATAATTCTGAGTTTTAGAAAAATTCAAATTAAGAAATTTGACTTAAAAACATTGAAATGCTAGATCAGAGAGGTTAGCCTGCAAATGTGATTTTGGACTGTGCTTGAGACACTGTGCTTTGGTCCTCACATATTTGTCTGTCTTTTGCGCTTAAGTTATGGGCCAGACCTACTGTACATCACTGCAGTCTTGATTCCTATTTCTGATTTTTGGGGCCTATGGCATTATTGAATGTTCCAGTTACATTTTGAACTTGCATCAGAAAAAATCCTTACATTGCGCATTTCTAAAGCAGAATTCTTAACTGAAATCTCTTCCTCATTAGAGCCAGTTCCGCTAGAAGGAAGCTGCACCGTGCAGTGATTGGAATGATTGAATAAATGATGCTTAGAACTAGAGAAGGTATTTCTCAGCTGTCCATTTTTATCTTCTCTGTGGACTTCACACTATACAGCCACACAGACCTGAGACTCGCCTCCTAGGTCTTCACAGGGACTGTGGTGTGTGACCTTTTCCATCACAGAGAAAAGGCAGGATCAGTCAGTTCATACATGTCCAATTTATTTGCAGCAAACTACAGAATCCTGGAGAATAAAAAGCCCACATCCCAGATACCACGAAGTTTCCAAGTATCTTACACTTTGGCAGGCGTTTGAAGGAACATCTGAAGCAGCAGGGATCAAAGGTGCAGTACCATAAGCAGCTTTGGCTCCTCTGAAATCAAACTCAACAAAATATAATAGCAAATTCACTTTTAGGGCCTAAGAGTTGCCAATTCCTTCTTCTTTCCCAGTAAGACCTCCTGCTTCTTTTGCTTATGATAATGGTAGTAAAACTCTGAAACAGATTTCTTGGGTAAGTTGAAGGAGTTTGGAGGAAGCTGTATAAGCACAAATTGTTCTTGCTGCAGAGCAGGGAGAAGGAGTAGACAGCAAGGCTCTTCCAGACTATGATTCCACATTTTATACTAGGCTGTACCTTTGGGTGAAATCTTGGACTCACGGTGCATAATTTACTCTGCCCCATTTCTATCCATCTACCATAGACAGAGTGGGAGAAGGCCACGAAAGTTTCTTCTTGGGTGTCTGTCTTTCTTATTCTTGTGCATCTGTCCTTTTAGATACAAACAGGGAGTTCTTGCTCTAACCTGGAATCCAAAGCACAACTCAGGGAGATTAAGAGGACTGAAATTTAGAGAGGGCTGTTTCTAAACTACTCAGATTGCACATTTGGCCAGTTCCCATATTGTCACATGCTCCTCTATGAATCTGTTGAAGCCAAAGTAAATGCTGAGCAAGACTTTCTCAGACTTGATGCCAATATATGAAGAGCCTGGCAGCAGCCTTCAGGAAAGAATCGTCCATTCAAACAAGTTTGATTGCCAGTATATGCCAGATAGTTCTATTGCCCTCTACGCAGCACTTGTCAAGGGAATTTAATACCTAAAATAGTGGTGGACTTAACTGTACTTCCTTTTAGATACAAATAATTTCTTAATGCATGGTTGTGTTGTCATAGCCCATATGGTCTGAAGGATAGATGACCTATGGGTTTATGTTTGGCCCATAAAAATGGGCTATTTGCATTCCTGTTAGGTCTCACGTGGCATTGGTTCATCTGGGAGGTAGGTTAACATGGCTTTTTGCCTGAAGGGGGCTTTATTTAATATACAAAAGGAAAAGCTCCTCAGTTTTTCATTGTTGGAGCTCTGTCTCTAATGACTTTCTCAGCTGTGCTGTGCACTTTGGCAGAGATGGTGTTACTCCCCCTTCACACGACCTGCTGCAGTCAGTGGACTCCACACTGCAAGTGACATCGTTATTAGGGCAGAAAGGAACATTCCCAACCCAGACTCTTACTGCATGCACATCTCTCTTATAAAGCCGCTCAACTCAGGGATCAACAATAGGGACCATTTTCAGAACATTGCTGAATATATGTACAAGTTGACTGAACATGGATGTCTTCAGATTATTACTGAGAGACCTGTAGGCAAATTGTGTGTTCTTCAAGCCTTTCTTGGCGTTCCCAGAAAAGCATCGGAAATCTTGGGGGAATCTAACTGCTGGTGGTGTCTATTAAGGAGCTGAAAAAACAATTTTAACTTTAAAAGACTCTTCAAAATAATTTATTTTTCATGTTAAGTCTCTCTGCAGTCTTCCAGTGCTGCTTCATGCCATGCTTAAAAACATGTTTATATTAGGCTGGGATTTTGCTTTGCTCTGAACAAAATGCATTAGTTCTATATGTCACGATCATAACATTTATCTCTAGACATCTCTTTGTAGTGGTCAGATTTTGTAGCTACTGGAAGCTTTTCTGTTATTATTGGTTATTGTAGCTGACAGTGACCACTCCCCTAATGTGACATAATGGTTTTTACATCTATCTTCTCTGCATACTACCATTTGGAAACAGACCACCTAGGAGGAACAAATGTGAATGTTACAAGATGAGAAGGCATTAACTGATTCTTTCATAGCTTTCTCTCCTGTCCACCAGGTTGTCTGTATATTTTGCCATAGTCACTGAGAGAACGTTGTAACAGGTTTGCGTTCAGATCTCTTGGTCCGAAGTGTTGAGTGTTGGTGATCCTGACCTGATGAATTTCAGGAAAGGCTGTTGTCTTCACGGTATGAGGAAGGTTTCAATAGAAGGTGACCTGCTGTGAGCTGGAAGGTCAGTTCTTCCTAGATAGTCATGTCAGCAAATTCCCAGCCTCCAATGCAGGCATCCTTGGGGGAATTTGTTGCACTGTTGGAACTGCCAATCCTCAATATGATCATGAAGAACAGCAGAAATAAAACCAGACTCTTCTAAAATAGATCTAGGGAGAAAACAGGATCCTTTGATCACTCCAGACATTATTTTGCAGAAAACCCAGTGTTCGGCTTGTTTTGAAAGCAGAGATACTTGTCAGCAATTATTGCTGAGCTAGGGGGAGTACAGTTAAGACAGATAAGCTTGTCATCTGTGTCAACTGTGATGATGGAAGAGCAGAAGGGTCAGCTGTGAGGCTGAAAAAGATCTTTGTATTTCAGATGCAGATAGTGAGGTTGTTCTTGCATAATGTGGCAAAATGGCTGAGAGTATCCTTAGTTTTATACATACTAATTCTACAATTATTACAGAAAAGAGAGTTGTCTTGTCACCAGGCATCATATTTGCTCTTGGCAACATTTTTTTATTGGCCCTCGTGACTGAATCTTTCAATCTGAGCTCCCTTTGCTGCTCAGGGGATTATCTGGTCTCCTCCTTCTACACAGTACTGGCTTGCTCATCATCCATCTTTCATACCTACATCTTTAAAATATAATTGCTGCTGATTTTCTCCAAAGGATCTCCATAGCCTTGGCTGACAGCTGTGTAAACTGCACTCTTGTCTTCTTGTCTGATGGTTTCAGATTCTCAGTGTGACATCAGATTTGAGATTGGCAATGAACACATTCAAATGCTGACTGTGTTGTGCTGCTGACATTGCCTGTCTACCTCACTGGTGAGGATCCTTGAAGAGGGACTTGGAAAGCCCAGGTAGACTAAAACATTCAAACTTGCAACCAGCATGAACACAATGCTTTAATAGAACAAAAATTTCTCTAAATACTACCATTACTTTTATATAAAGTAGTAGTAAACACATTTTGGTTTTGTAGGACCTAAACTAAACATTATCTTCTGCTCTGATGCCTGAGAGCCAGCAGAGGGAGTGAAAGGTAGCCACTAAACCACCCTGGGCAATGCTGGACTGAGACACCCAGGAAAAAGCTTGTGCACAAAATAAATTGTATTTCATATTCCTTTCAAGTCCCATTAGGAGCGAAGACTAAATAATCGGTCTGTCAAGCAGAAAAATATGATAGTGATAACAGAAAACATTTTAATTCCATGCTTCTAAGTGGTTATTAGCAACAATAACATTAAACAAAATTAAACCATAAAAAAAGTGCTCAGGAGTATCGTATTCATAGTCAGCACACGGAACCTGATGGGACTTCAGATATGTTCTCTCTGTTACAGATGAGAGCGTGAAGGAAGTGAAAAATCTCTGTGTTGCCCTTGGCTTGTTCAGCTGTTGGTTGTGTTTATTTCTATAATATTACCCTCTCTCTCCTACTCTCAATAACTTATGAGTTTCAAACACTGTTTTGCTTAGCCACAGTGGAGGATGTTTAATGCATCTTCATTAATATACATGAAATGCTGTTACTGTTTTCTGCTTAGGAGGTAACTGTGGCTGTTCCATCTCAGGTCTCAGCTGTGGGTACGAGAGGGAGAGAGACGGGGAGAAAGGGGAAGGGGAAAAAGAGTTTTTTAATGTATGTATGTGTGTAGCTTTAAAAATAAAAGTCTTTTTGTTCTTATAGAAGAACATCCCATATGCAGAAGACACTCAGAGCAAAGACTCCTGTCAGACAGGCTGGGTGGGGTAGCTTTTTCCAAATTGTTAAATTTTAAGGCCTATCAGCCAGTTTTAACCAGTTTGGTGTTAGAATGTGTGTCGTGTTATGGCTTCTTCATCAGAATTTCATATTACAGAAAATCAAGTATCTTCTACAGACATGAAACTGGAGGAGTGACCCTTTTGTTTCCCACTCTGTTTGCAAAACACTGATCATGTTAATGTAGAAATCAGTGAGGTTTCTATGTATCATTATATTAGGAGCTGTAGTAAAGGAATGAAAGAAATAATAGGATGTGTACATGTATTATTAATCAATTGTGAAAGTAATTACAGTTCATCAACTGCTTGGCCTTCTCTAGACAATCCCTTATGTTAATAAATGGAAAGATTTCAGCTATCAAAATAAATCCTAGTGTTTTCACTTCTCAAAACAAGAAGATGAGTCCTGCAGCGAGTTCACTTTGAAATTATAGTGATGTGATAAGGATAAACTACCTGATGAAAATAAAACATCTTTTCCAGTGGTGCAGAGTCAGGAACATGGACTTCTTCTGGAAAAGATTGTGCTCTCTTTTATTTGCTCCAGTCAGATCTTGTGCAGTTGTTTCCTCCTTGAAGTGCAGGCACTGTAGTCTGCGTACCAGTTCTAGCTCAAGAAAGATTTGTGCCAAGTAGGAGAAACTCATACCAGCATCAGCTCAAAGGGTGAACTGTTTGGAGGTTTGATCATGAAGGCAAATCAAAAGATTTTTTCTATGTACAGCTCAGAAGAGAAATGTAAAAGAGAAATGGTCTGATACTGAAATGTTTTAGAAAGTCACAGATGCTGTGAAGTTGCAAAAAAAAAATAAAAAAAAACCCCCCAGAACGTACAGCATAAAACCCCAAGGAAAAACTCAGGAAAAGATGCTACAAAGCTGTGTAATTTATGGAGGTAAAACGAGATGATGTTTGTTCCTGACGATGAGTCAGCGTGGAGAGGAGCGCAGTTCTAAGAAATATGATAGAAGTGCAGTCACTGACTAAGACTGAGTAACGTTCTTAGACTACACTAATTGCTGCACTAATCAGGATTACGGTCTTGATGGTCTCTTCACTCTCTGAGTTTTGTAATTGTATGGAATTGTTCTCTAATTCAGTACATGACAGCTAATAATGTTTCATATTCCTGTAGCCCTTTTCAGCAAATGTTTTTAAATAGCTTTAATTAATACTCACAATTCCCTTTTGTGATCAAGTGCTCTGCTTCTTACACACAAACTCGTAAAGTGAGATGAGTGTGAAAAGCAGCTTCATGTAGACAGGCCTTTGCAAGGGCTACGTGTGACCTGGAGTCTCTGCTGCCAGAAGAGAATATAAAACCACCTCATCTCTGTAAGTAAGTAGCTCAGCCTGTGTTGTGTATCTGAACTGTCCACTGAGAGCTGCCAGCACATCAAGAATTATCCAGTGAACAGGGTTGTAAATTATTCTGATAAGTGTATGTTCAAGAGTTTGACATACAACATGTGAAGAAGGTGAAATGTATTGGAAACTTCTGCTGAGATTCAGTGGATGTTTGTTCAGCTGTAGTTGACATGGAAGACTTCTTACCAGATGACAGCTTATAAGCATCACTTGATCCTCACTTTCTATACACCAGGTAGGATCCAGTATGGTGTAGTGCAGAGCGTATGGATTGAAACAGGGTAGCGAGTGTCAGAATCGGAATCAATGTTTGAAAGGAATCAAAGGATCTTTTGTCCACTTTGACACTTGATACTCTACAGCAAAGATTTCCACTTCAAATGAATAAAATTGCCCTAGGCCTCGTTCCTCCTTACTCCAGAAATCCAGGGAGTAAATCTCCCCAATTGTTGCACACTCCGTCGATATATTCTGTCAGGAGGAATGTGCAGCAGGATGGATACAATGTGAAAAACCTACAAGGCTGGAAATGAAAACTAAACAACCCTCTGATCTGCTCGCATAATCCCATGGTGCAGCTGACCCAGAATTGTAATGCAAATATTGTAGTTCAATCAGGCTATTTTAAGACAGGATAGGAATGAGGCTTCTACTTTCCCCAGAAGGAATGTACATCATTGCCTCTTCTTTAATTTCCTTTTGATTAAAAAAATATTAGACTGTCTGAAGAGTATGTGCTATCTTTTCTGCGTGTTGAGGGAGAGAGGGGAATCAAAAGGAATGAGAAATACAGGTGAACTTGTCAATTCAGGTTCACTAGGAGAAGCTTAGAACTTTTTGTTAGATGCTTTTGATAGGGTTTAGTTACTGTGATTAGGAAATTCAATTTCTTTCTGTCTTTCTTTCTAAAATTGTGGAGTCCACCACTGAGATTTAGATAAGGCACTGGAGGGAACGAGGGGATATGAGTTCACTTTCTGTGTAATTCTTCCCTCACTGAGTTGTCCGAGGTTTATTTACAGAGCCATTAGTTCAACAGTTGGTGAGATGCGGGGGTTTGATACCTGAGGTACACTGAAGCTGAGCTTTAGTATTGCCCCATTTATTGCAGCCAAACAAAATACCTGGTGGCAAAATCTTTATTTTAGAACTTTGTTTGGGTGTTTTTTTGAGGTTTGGAAAATATTTGCAGTATGAAAGAAGGTCATAGAAAACTTCCAAATGGTTTGCTATGTTTTTATTATTTAACTGATTGTGATGGCAGTTTTCCATGTATCCTTTGTCTACCTTGGAGCCGAGTAGGTTAGCTTGTTGTGGTTGATGTGTGACTTCTGACTGGCTGCCAGAGCTTTCGAATGGCTGAGGGCTAAACCTACCCAGTCCCAAGAGAAACAATCTTTACTGCTTTTCACATTCTCTAAAAAGTATTTGGGAAATGTCAGTTGTAGAAAGCATCTGGGGAAAGTGGCTTTTCCGGACAGCGTCATGTAGACACAGAATAATATGTCAACCAAAATATAGACTGGGAAGAGAATGGATTGAGAGCAGCCCTGAGGAGAAGAACTTGGAATCCTGGTGGTCGAGAAGCTCAGCATGAGCTGGTGATGTGCACTTGCAATTCAGAAGGCCAACCATGTCCCAGGCTGGATCAAATAAGCCCAGAAGACACCTCTTGTGGGAGGTGTCCCTGCCCATGGCAGAGGGTTGGAACTGGATGGGCTTTGAGGTCTTTTCCAACCCAAAGTATTCTGTGATTCTATGGTAGCTTTCCTTTTAAGAAGAGAATATCAAAGATGATTGAGGAAAGAGAACTGCTGAAACAGAGAGGGTGCTATAGGCTTTATCAGGGATATCCTTAAGCAATGGAGTGCTGAACTACTTGATGATCTTGAATTTCTGTTTTTATATCTGGTTTTACTGTCCCACATCTCGTTTGCATTGTGTAGCTGTTGAATGACAATGGGAGTGAACACTATGCTGATCTAAGACTTGTACATGAAGATTTGTGTGTGGTAGATAGTAGAAAATCAGACTCTGCCCTGCATGAATATACACATACACACAGGTACAGCAATGCATAAAACTTTTTTAATCCCTGACTTCAGAGTGCCTTCTGTGAGGTTTCTTCTCTTCAGTATGCAATAGTATGTCAGAGCTTTTGTGTGTTGATTTGTCGCTCCCACACTCCTCTGCTCAAGCCAAAGATGGTTGTTTTGCAGAAGAAATTTGAAAAGGTGACATTTTAAACTCTTCATGGATTTCAGAAATTCCCCTCCAGAAAATGATCATTCCATTTGACACAAGCTATAGACATTTTCACGGATTTTAAAGCTTTGCACTATTAATGCCATGAGGGAGGAAATTCTTTGTGCAGTTCTGTGTGATGATAAATGGAATAAAGTCTTTGTTTCATGAAGTTCAGGTATGCTGAGCTGCTGCAATGGTAGGTGCTGTACAACTGTTTGGCTAAACAATTCACATAAATTTAAGTGGTAACATCCTGAGTGAAGTGGTGCTGGTAGTTAAAAAAAAAAATGGCCACAAAACTATGCCCATGTGCTTCTGGTTGTGTGGTTTTTTTGGTTTTGTAAAGACACTTCCTTTCTTTAGACTTTTTAAATTTTTAAGGTTTATTTTTTAACTACTTTTTAGCTTCTTCCCTTCTTTCACAATGCATCAGTTACTATAGTAACTTTGCTGTGAATGGTATGGAAAGAGGCTGGTGCACTGTAGCTGTGAAATATAAAGCTAATTTATATAATAGTTGGAAATATATACCATGGTTTTGAAAGTACAGCAGTTTTGTGGTGGTTTCCATGACCACATATGTGATATAAGTATATATAGAGCCCTCTTAGGTCAGCACAGGTAATTATCCTCTTCTGCCAGTATCCAGGATGGTAACAGCCCTATCTGCAATTCTGCTGCTCAGAGAAAGTGTTCAGAAATACACATCCAAGTGTTTCACCACCATCCATTGTCACTTTGTTGTTGTGGAGAATTAATGTGTACCTGTAGGCAAAACACTATATCATAGTGAATTTAACTTCCACTCACTAGGCAGGTGGGTAGGGAAGGGTTGTGGCTGGAGTGATCACAATTCATAACTCACCAGTGTAAAACCTGTGGTGTTTTTGCTGTGATCCTGCTATCTCCTAGCCTGGCTGCTCTGAGCCACTGTTTTCACAGGTGAAGATCAAACATTGCAGGAGGCAAATGCAGAGTAGAAAGTATTCCTGAAGCCAGCTCTGAGCTGTAGCATCAGGAGACACTGCTGTACAGGGTACCTGTTGATAAGGATGTAACACACACCTGGTAAATTCTGCCTCTTTGGGTCATAAGAGACTTTGAGGTGTGTATTTAAGCAGAGCTCAGTGTAAATGCCTCCTTTAGTAATTGTGTTCTACCTCTCCCTGGAGTTCTGAGTGAAAGCATTGCCATTCGTTACTTCCTGTCCTAAACACGGTGCTGCCAATTCATATGATTTTATTGAGTCTCAGGATAGCTGTTTTATTTTCAAAAAGTTCCAGCTCCTGAAGTAATGCAAATATGTGAAATCTATTTCATTACTTAAAGCTTACACTTCTTATTTTCTCAGCTTGGGGAAAAGCTGGAACCAGCAACTCAGTGCACTGGTAAGGCTGAAAAAAGACCATAATATAAGATGTATTTTTTTTAGTATACTCTCTAATTCAAGCAAGTATGTTTTCAAGTTCCTGACTCATAAATTGTGGATGTTTGAGCTTGAAATTAAGGTATTGTTTGTATATTTTTGCTGCTATGCTCTACTTGGGAGACAGAATTTGTCTCTCACTGGTAGAACATCCTTTGCGTTACCTCATAAAAGAGTGCAGTCTAAACTAGAAACCCATTTAAAAATGTTTTGAGATCCATGGATGGAAGCTGCAAAAGCCACATCTGTGCTCTTAAATATGCATTGAGATATAAAACGTATTAAAAATTCAGTTCTTAAAATCCTATTCACATGACCTTAATGTCTGCTCTAGTCTCTCTCTGAGTGGCAGAGTCCCAGAGAGCTGGCTAATTCCTTATTTAAACTCTGTGAACTACTTAGCAGAAGCCTGATTCTTAAGGTTCTTAGGGAACAGTGAATAAAAGACGATAGTTAAAAGAGGAAAATAACGAGGTTCTGCCAAGGTGTAGAAAAAGAAAACACCGGTGTGTATGTGCATGCACACGTGTGTGCGTGTGTGTGAGTGCATGTACAGCCACCAGCACTCTGCATTCGAAAGGATGCTGACCGCTGGTCAGGAAAGAAGAAGGGTGAACAGGTTATTTCACAGCTACCTGCTTTCTGTGGGTTTTCTTGGCTCTTCAAAGAATCATTTAGTTTGGAAAAGACCTTTAAGATGAGTTCAACCGAGTCTTCCCTTTTAAACTCCTAGAACTGAGCACTGACACAATACTTGGCTGACACTCAGCTCCTGTGCTCTGCTCATCCACACCATCAGCATCCTGTGCTTTATCACGGGCAAGCTTGTATTTTTCCCTTGCAAATCAAGTTGTTTAAAGAAGTCCTCACTATATGGTAGTAAGATGTTTATTTCCATAACATGAACTGTTGGATTCCTGTAACTTGGAGCCAATAGAAGAAGGAGGAGAGAAATGAAATGTTCCTGTACAGACCTCTGGCCCTAGAGCCCAGGAACCCCTCCGGAGCACTGCCTTACTTCAGCCACATTAGAGAAGGACTCAGAAGCTTCTGTGAAGCAGGCCAAAGAGGAGTTTATGTTCACATTATTGCTGGTATTCTCTGTCTTCTGGACAACAGCCAACAGGAAATTCCTAGGATAATTTTTTTTTTTAATAAAATATTTCAGGAAAAAAAAAAAGGAAAGAGTGAAACTAAGTTTTACAGAACAAAAAAGCCTCAAATCACAGTTCTGTAAAGTTTTGGGTATCCTTTGTGATTTTATTTTTCCCTCTGAAGGATTTATGACCTCACATGCCTTAGTTCTGTGACATCAGATGGTGTTGCCATGGGAACCGTTTTATTGTCAAAACCAAAAGAATTTTAAAGAGTTCCCCATCAGCTCAGGACACAGAGTGCAGAGTATAAGGAAATTACTTTTATCCAGATGATAAATCTGTTTTATTAGGCTTATGATTTTTCTGGTCTGTCCTGCTAGAAGCAAGAACAAATCTGGCAAAAACAACAATGGTTGCACCTGTTAATCAAGGGCTGGATTTGTCCCTACATGCAAAATCTTGGGAATTTCCTTTCTTGTCTCCCCCTCCAAATGACTGATAGTTTCCAAATGCTTTACTATATCAGAATCAACAATAATCTGCTCAGACAAGCTTTGCAGGAGCAAAAAGTTTGATCAGTAACAGGAAGACTGTATTGCTACGGGTTTGATTGTTTTAAACATACAATATACAATCCTGAATATAGTTAATGCAGAATGAAATATTGAAATGTTCATATTTTGTTTTCAGAATAGCTCTGGGCATGAATGATTGGGCATGAAAGATTTGATACTTTACGTAATTAAACACAGAAGTCTACAGTTTGTATGGAGACCATAGAATCGTAGGATGGTTTGGGATGGAAAAGACCTCAAAGCCCATCCAGTCCTACCTGTGCTGTGGGCAAGGATATCTCAGGTTGCTCCAAACCCCATCCAACCTGGCCTTGAACACCTCCAGGGATGGGGCAGCCACCACTGCTCTGGGCAACCTGGGCCAGGGCCTCCCCACCCTCACAGGAAAACATCTCTTCCTAATCTCTTATTTAAATCTCCCCTCTTTCAGCTGCAAATTGTTTCCCCTTGTTCCATCCCTCCCCTCCCCAGATATGGGGGTGAGACCCACTCTCCTCAGCTGGACTTGTAGTAAAAAAAAGAATGAAATGTTGTGATTGAGCATGATTAAATGTAGGAGAATGTTCAAACACCAGCTGAAAACAACATGGGATAAACCTCCTAAAAACTAACTTTAACCAATGGCAAATCTAGGTTTATGTCCATAAAATAGCAAGTGTATGATGTGTATATGTGCATACTGATACCGCACTGATAAGTGTAACCATCAAATGTGCATGCGTATCAACACACAGAGTTCATCTCACAGTTACAAGGGAACAACTTTATTTTCCTTAAGGAAAATATCAACCTGGGTTCCTGAAAGTTGTCAGAGGAAATTTTAAAGATTCCTTTCACATCTGCACACTGCACCAGTTACGGCTCTGCAGCTGCTGGATTTAATGCCCCAGAACTGTTGCTGTGTTGCAAAAGACAAGTGATCTCATTGCCGTATATTTGCTGGAGTAAAAGTAATATACTCCAGGGGATAGGTAGGTTAAACGCCATATGGTTAACCCCAACATTTCTGTTTTAAATGATTCCCTGCGTTTGAGTGTATATCAGCATTTTACAATGTTTTGCTGATCTTTTCTTTTGTAACGAGGTAACTGGGGAGGGAGAGAATGATAGTAACTGTAATTACTACCGATTTGTATCTGTTCTCTGTCCAATTCACCTCTACAAATGTATTCCTGTAGACCTAAGCAGCTTACAAGTGGATCTGAGGGAATATCAAGGATGCAGAATCCCAGCACGGGAAGGAGAAGGAAAGTGCTGCTTAAACATTGACACATTGCCAGATGTAGTGCTTTTTAACATTGGTGTGGGCTTGTTCACACTTGTCAAATCACACTGTGCTTGCTAATGTTGCGTTCTCATCAAATATATTAGCTCACTTTCTATTCCCACTCTTCAGCAATCTTTTTTGTTTTATTTCTCCTTTCTTCTCTTCATCCCACTGCTCTTTGTTTTCCTTTTCCCCCTTATCTTATGGTTATTTGTTTTCTTTCTTTCTGCCTGACTCCCTCCCAGCTAAAAAAAAAAAATCAGTCTGACCCTATCTACATTTTTTTAGAACGCGTAGGTGAAGCAGATGCCTGCCTGGAGGGCTTTGCAGTCTCATCCTTCAGTACAACATGCAAGGAATGTACAGACTGATATACAAGAGTGGGAGTACGTAGCTGTTAATGAGCAATTAAAGGATACATGAATGAAACATGTTTGGGATTTTCTTAGGAAGAAAAGGTGTCACAGTGGATGTCTGCCCTGGAGAAAAGGGAAGCTTTTTTTGGTGTACCAGCAGGGAGCGTCAGCAAAAAAACTGAGTTCAAACTTGAGGAGCATTTAGTGCAGAATACTAGGGCGCACCATAAATAAGATGTTACGGTAGGTGGAAGTTTTCTATAGGTGAAAAAGTGGATCTTAAATTAGTTGTGGGAAACAACTGAGGGTTATGAAGAGACTTTGAAATAATTACATAGAGTAGGAGAACATCCCTGCATCCCTCTCACTTGAAATGTACACAACAGAAGAAAGCATTCCCATTCTTTTGCCCTCTCAGCTCTTCCCCATTTCCCTGTGTGGTGGGAAAGGATAAAGAGATAGCACATAGAACTCAGAGTGTCTGATTTGGCTGGACAGGAGAAATACCGAAAAGAACTTTGCTGAGGGCAGATCTGTAGGCAGTGAACAAGGGTGAATGGAAAGGAGTTGTCCTGAAGGCTGTTATCTGGGATCTCATCTCATTTCATCCAAGAGGGGGATGTCTGACAAGCACAGACAGTTAAGCGAGGCCAGGGTTCAACCAGACTGCTACCTTCAGTGGTTCGAGAGCTGCTGCTGGAGGGAGAATGTGAAGCAGTACAGACTCCTGAAGGAACACTGAGATAGCCTGAGCTATGTAGGTTATGCTATCTCTCTGACAGGGGATGCTTGGAGGGACAGATAGGGTATTAAAACATACTTTTTTACTCTAGATTGTAAGTCTTTGTATTCTTATGGTGAAAAATGCTAATGGCTGTAAATCTTCTCTTCATGTGCACAACCTATTACAAACCTCAAACAGAGATTTTATCAAGGGAGAATTCCAGCTTGTGGTCCCCCAGTAATGTTCTGTGTAATGACCATTTGTACAAAACCAAGAAAATGACTTGCTGAGGAAGCAAAGCCAGAGCTGTACAAGCTTTTTCATGAACCTGACATCTTGCTGAGTGGGTCACAAAATGGGGTTTAATCTTTGTTACTGTTCTCAGAAACTGTGTAGATCAGCTCTCCATATTGCTATGGGCCAGTTATCCACCCTGGTCAGGGACTGAAAGTACTGACTGGTAGGATTCACATGGGCATCGCTGCATTGGAAGCCCAAGAAAGACTCTGATCTGATCAGTTATGTTGTGGAAGTGGAGAATGCACCTTGATCCACCAGTATTAATGGAATAAGAATTACTAGCCTACTTCACCTCCGTATCTTGTCCTTACTACAGATAATTGTCGCTTCCATGCCAGCTTAGTGTGTTGCATCCACACTCAATGTGGTACAGATTCCTAAGCCTGAGAGTTTTCCACCACAGCCCAGACTGCAATGTTTTGGAGTCCTCACATCCTACGCGCAGCAGGAGAACATAACCACATGCAGTTTAAAATAGTCCTGTTTCTTCCCGTTGTTCAGGGAAGGGGTATGATTTGTGCAGATACAGGCTTACCACAAGCCACCCAGCTTTCCCTTTTATGTAATATTAGGCTTCTCTGTGTTTGGGGAAAGATTTGCAGGGGATTTGAGTAAGTAACGGATATTTACATGTTAGAAGGTACAGAGCTGCTGGTATTCATTGTGATAACTCTACGTATTATAACAAACCCTTATAAGAACAGCACTTGTTTGAGACCCTGCATCCACAATTGCTAAAGAGACTTTACCTGAATTAGTGTTTTAGTTTGGAGCAATGGTGCAGATGTGAAGTGCATCATCTCTGCTTTCTATGCACTGGAATGGGTTTAGAATTCATTAATGACATTTCTTTTGGAACACTTAAACAAAGACCCTCACAACCTCCAGTTGGAATATAAAAATCCAAACCAATGATTGGTCTAGTGGGTACTCCTGAACCAAATAGACAGCAGGGATACTCTGTCCATGAAACTAGGCTAAATCTAGACTAAAGTAAAAGTCCAGGACTGCATTTAGTGTACTCTTTGATCAATTAATATGCTCCTATTGTATGAAATTACTTGCAGGAGGTAGCCAGAAGTAGCTGCAGTTTAAATGTAATGATGAGAAACAGGAGCAACAAGAATGACTCCCATACCAATGTTATCAGTTCACCCCAATAGTTCACATTGTGAGCCGCCCTGTACCTGCCCGTCAGCTCTGCATTAACAGATAAAGCAAGTTCTGGCCTTCTTTGCCTACCAAATCCCTGCAGTGAAGTCAACCTCTTCCCTCATAAAGGCAAATGAACGTCAGCTGCAGATTCGTGAAGATTCATGGATCAGAGAAGGCCTAAAGCTGAAACTTACCCCGAAGAAGCAAGAAGAATAAATTGTGAGGCATGGGAAGTCACTAGCACATCCTACGTGGCTGTGCATTGCACTGGTGATTGATCTCCCCAGTGTTCAAAGGACCAAGATTTTCAGAGAACCTCAGGGAACTTTGATTTTGAATTCCCTCCCTGCACCGCACAGGTTAGTCTTATGAAGAAAGAAACTGGAGGTAAATGTTCCTGCTTTTCATCTGTGGGGTGGGGCAGCAATTCACAGCCCGTGGCTGTGTGCCATCGCTTTTGCCACTGTTCTAAAAGGGGAAAGATTTTATAACTTTCATCTTAGAGTTAGAGAACAGCTGGGGCAATTTAAGCTCTCCGTGCCCTGTGGCTGTCTGTAGTTTCCTCTTTCTTCCCAACTTGCACAAGCAGAATTGTTTGGTTCTTTTGAGAAGGGAAGGTTGTATTTGTTCCTTTTAATCATTGATATGCATCCCTTTGACCCTATATTGGATTTTTGGTTAGAGAGAAGAGAACCACTTTGAAAGTGAGTATGAAATAAAAGATGGAGGCCTCAGGCTGCCCTGAGACATGGAGTGAGATGGGACACAATGGATTCACGGGCTGAAGCAGTAATGAAGGCAGGAATCCTGTTAGAGGAAAGGGGGGTCCTGCCATAACCGCATGCGGTAGTTCATACAGGGTGAGGAAACAAAGGAATCCTTACAGAAAAACAGCGCAGACATTGTATTCAAGTGAAGCTTTTTATTCTCATTAGTCCTATGAAATTTCATGGTAAACCAGTATAAAATATTGCCTCCTAATGCTATTGTTTCTTGCCTGGGTTTCATGAGAATCTTATAAATCTTAATTTTTATGGCACTCCCCATAATGCATGGATTTCCACGGTTTCTTGGTGTAGTTGTTAGAGTTATGTTATCTTTGTTTTAGAACTCAGAATGTAATTAAAATGCATTAATATTGTCTAAGCTTCAGTAGTCTGTAGAGCTTGAACTCAATGTGTAAGGAAATAGAAAAAAGGAGTTAGATGTACCCTCTGTGCGTTAGGAATGGTTTCTGGAAAGTGCTGAATTTTTTAGCTGAGAATTTCTACTGGAAAAGCCCAGAACACTGCAGTTTCACTTTTTCATACCAATTTATAAAACAAATTTTTAAAGGATAAGAAGAACTCCAACTTGATTTGTTTTCATGCCTATGGACTGTTCAAAGGGTACAAAAGTCATAAACCAGATCCCAGAAACAATGAGATTACTCTAGATTATTTTTAATTGCAGAATGGGTTTAAGGATCTGAAAGTTTTCCAGATTATTCTACACATTTCAGAAACTTTCTTCTAATTAACAAGAAAACTGGTAGGGAATTTCTTGATTCTGAGAGCTGGGTCTGTGTGAAAAATACAAAATAGAATTGTAGAATCATGGAATGGTTTGGGTTAAAAGGGACCTCCAAGCCCCATCCAACCTGGCCTTGAACACCTCCAGGGATGGGGCAGCCACCACTGCTCTGGGCAACCTGGGCCAGGGCCTCCCCACCCTCACAGCAAAACATTTCTTGCTAAAATCTCACCTCAATCTCCCCTCTTGCAGCCAAAAATCATTCCTCCTCATCCTATCCCTGCCTTCCCTCATCAAGAGCCCCTTTACTGCTAGGCCAGCCAAAAAAAAAAGAAAAAGTGATATTTGTTTATACCTGAGTTATGTCCATCTTGGTTGGTTTAGTCTGATATTCTGTACTGGTTGAAATAGAAATTTATACTGTTTGCTCCACATTCAATTCTTCAGCACAACCTGAATTTTATACATTCAACCTAATAAATTTTCCTCCATATGAGTAATCCAGAGGACATGGATCTTGGGAAGAAAGCACAGGGGCAGTGCAGCGGAAGTCTTCCCTTAGATTCGGTTTGGGTAAGATTAGTTCTGGTATTTTCTCCCTGTCTTATTGCTTCTCTTCTCCCATGAAAAGGGAATGAACACTAGGATTTCCAGGTCAGAGTACAGGAACACATGTCAGAGGAAAACTGTGGGAAGCTTGCCAGCGCCTGCCTGCTCATCACTTCCGTCTGCTATTCTGTGATATTTGTGATCACTAAATACTACCATAAGATAAGGAAAGGAAAAAGACCAGTCTGTTTCAGTGTGGAGATGGGGCAGCCACCACTTCTCGGGGCAACCTGGGCCAGGGCCTGCCTACCCCACAGCAAAACGTTTCTCCCTAAAAAACTCATGTCAATCTCCTCTCTTTTGGCTGAAAACCATTCCCCATCCTCCTATCCTTGCCATCCCTGATCCAGAGCCCCTCCCCAGCTTTCCTGGAGCCCTTTTCTATGCTGGAAGCTGCTCTAAGGTCTCCTTGGAGCCTTTTCTTCTCCAGGCTGAACAACTCCAACTCTCCCAGGCTATCCTCATATGGGAAATGCTCCAGCTCATGTTGAGCTTCCCATCCACCAGCACCCCAAGTCTTTCTCTGCAGGGTTGCTCTCAACCCATTCTCTGCCCAGCCTGTAATTGTGCTTGGGATTGCAAGCAGGTTTGCTGCTCCCTTAAGAACTAATCCTGCTATTCCATATCTCTTCATTCATTGGGAGATTTTGTAAAATATTAATTCGTTTTTACATCACACTTTTTGCCACCTAAGTTGCACAATATTATGTCTGCTTCCTGAATGATACTTTTTAAACTGAATTATGGCAAGGACATTCAAAAAAATGAATTAAAAAACCCCATGGGATTAATGAAATGGTGATTGTTTTGTTTTTGCCTTTGTGACTGTTCTTCACAACAGGAAAAATCTAAGATGCTTACTTTTTATTTTCCTAAAACAAAGGTTCCAGACAGCCATGGGGCCACAGAAACCAAGGCTTTCAGAAAACACTATAAAACTGGGAGATTCGTTACAAAATCTTGCAAGTGGACAAAGCACCAGCTCTCCCCCACATACAGCAGCTCTTGTGGTGGTCAACAAGAAAAACAAAAATCCAAATGCCACACATCATGAATCCTTCGGAGAAAATTCACCATGTTTTTCACAAAAATCCCCACAGCATAACAAACAAAACCCAAACCCAACACAAAAAAAAACCCCAAGTAATTTATTGGTATTAATGTTCCCCATCTGCTTTCTGACTTTCTAGATTTTCTAAACTGCTTTGAGATCCTAGGGTAAGACACCAAATGGGGAATAAAGTTCTGAGAGTCTAAGGAAGGGGAACTTTACTGGATCTGAGACTGATTAATGAAAAAAAATTGTCCATAACTGATTTATCTCTTTCCTTGGACTGTTGCTCATCTTAATATCATGTCTCTTTTTCTTTTCAGAATATAAAGGTTTATATTAGAATAAATGATGTGACTTTGAGGATAACCTTGTTCCTTGCTCTGTGGTATTATTTGTAAGCCAAAAGGAAGAGATTTTTGCCCGTTGGATATAAATTCACAATGTTTCAGTTTCATCCCAGCTTTATCAAGCTGATGCAGGTTTCCCTGGAGGCCACGTGCGCAACCCTTGCTCTGCAGCAACATTGGCACCACATCATCGCTGAAGCCCTTAGGTTTGGGAACTGCTCTTTTCCATCCCACTGCAGGCTCTGCTCCACTGCCTTGATGCTTCTTCTTGCCATGCACTCCACATTCAGCACACTGCAGTGAGGCTTATAATCCATTGCATTGTCATTCCAGGTTATGAAGCTCTGGGCTTGTGCTACTCTTTTGTAAACATCTGCTCTGCATACTTGCCATTGGCTTTGACCCACAGTTCTGTAAACGTTAGAGAAAACAGCTGGAGTGGCTGCAGCACTGCAGTTGTTGCTCTCCTTTTGCACTGCAGGACACACCCACTGGGTATTGTTATATATTAAATCCACAACCATAAAACTTATTCACAGCTTAAGGCATTTTCTTTTCCTAAGACCACCTCAAAGTCCCATGCAGTTAATACATGTTGAACGCTGCTGCATTTCTAGTAACTCATTGTATAGGCTCTTTCCTTTCCTTTTTGCCTTCCCGATTTGCCTCTTACTTCATTTTTAATATCTTTCCTTGGTTTTGCTTTTTCATTGAAAGTTCCTCTGCAGCAGGGTGTTTGTCCTGCCAAACCAGCTTGTTGGTGCACCCTCACGGTCCCAACTATTGTGCAAAGAAAACTTGTGATGTCCTATGTGCATCTTCTAAGTTTGGGAAAGGTCTCCTCTCTGCATCACAATGTTCTCCCTGTCTGTCTCCCACATTTTAAAATAAGTTGTGAGTCCACCTCCAGCTCTATCAAGTTAATAACCACCCCTTGATGTTTAACATGAAGGTGCCAGATCCTTTGGTGCCTGTAATCGAGTGTAAATCCAGGACTGCTCAATTCAGTTCCATTCCTGCCTTTGACTGCTCTTTCCCTCTCTTTATGATTTTCAGTATCTTTTCTGGTTTGGACTTTGAAAATGCTAGGTCATCAGCGTCTGCAAGCAGAGGACATGAGAAGCTGTACAAGCTGAAATTTGATTTCCTGAGGATTCAGTAGCCAGGATAGGAGCTGCTTATGACAAGTACTGCTTGGACTATGTTTGCTAACACAGTATATGATGATGCAGATTCCCTGTGGCAAAGTGGCCATGCTCAGGCTCCAGCTAAAGGGCCTTCAGAGTATTCAGGATTGGGTCTGAAGAGAACATTTTTTCAGGCAATGGGATTCCTTGGAGGCATTTATTACTCAAAACAAGGAATATTCATCCTGAGGCTGGCTGCTTCCAGGGCTCCTTATAAAAACTGCCCTGGTTTTGGAGGAGCGTGTGGGGATGTCTCTGCCTGTGAGGGAGAGACAGTGTTCATGTAGCCTCGTACCTTATGATGTGGGAGTCACTCTGGCAACTGCCCATGGCTTAGTGAATGCCAAGGTAAATAAAAGCAAAAGACACGCATGCACTATTATTCTCATAATTTCCTGCTGCCCTTGGGCTATAATAACTTACACACCCTATTTTACAAGCGTTTCTAATTTATTTCTCATGAGTGGAATTATCTCACAAGGAAAACTCCTCCTCCTTGCAACCAATTCCACCTCCTCTTTTACTGATGAGGTAGACAGTCTAAAGAAAAGATTATGCTTATCATATTTGCTGCTGACTACTGAAACAGAACAGCTGCAGCACACTTAGACCCCTCATGTCAGTCTGGTTGTTCATCCAGAGCTCTGGAGTGCTCCTTTTTCAAGTACTAATCCTGCATGTAATGCTGCCTGCAGTTCTGCAACATATTTCATTCCTCATCATCCCAGATGATGGTTCTCTTACAACTTCTGCTTTTATGGCTCAACCTTAGATGATGTTATCCTTGTTATTCCAGTCCCATGTCTGTCATGTGCAGCTTGAGCTTGATTTGCAACATGCCTTTTACATCAGCTACTGCGCTGCTCTTGAAAAAGAGCAACAGAGGGAGGAAGTACCCAGTTTGGGGGTTTATTTAACAATAAGGCAGCCATATAGTTATAGGCTTTAAATTTTGCCATATTGAGGGGTATCTTTGGGTTTTTTTCAATCCTTTTGCCCCTTTATTGCCATCTATATTGACTTTTGAATTGATTTTGCAACAAATGGTGTGCAGTCCTTAGGAACAACACAGGAACAGAACCCAGAAATAGACACTGAAAATTTGTAGCCATGATATGTTTTGTTATAAAATTTAATTTACTGCTACAAATGTATAGCTAACACTGTTTATTCTTCTTTGTAATCATGCAGTTTAGCCTGAGAACTACTTAAGAGAACTAAAAATCAGGATTACTCTTTTGTTTAACACCTCTTCACTTTCTTAATCCCCTGCATTGATACGGTATCATGGTAACTGGATTGCAAACCACATCTGAGATGTTAATTTCCTCAGGAGTAAATGAAGTAAGTGGGTTTTATTGATGTACTGGAAAGTCATTAAGAAAAAATAAGTTTTCTTCCTCTTTCTATGCTATTTATTGTGTACCCTGCCTCATTCTCCCCCAGCAGTTTCCTACAGTGAGGAACTCTGGCTTGTTCTGCTGCCTTCTCTCCTTAAGGCCCAGGTAGCTCCATCTTCTCTCTGTAGCTGATGAGAAAAATGTGGTGGTGGTGGAGGTGGTGGCACAGCAGCAAGAGGAATGGGGAAGAGAAGAAGGTGGTTACATTGTGGGCTCTGTGGTCATGAGAGATAGTGATGCAGGCAAAGCCCTTGGCTTCCCACAGCACTGCCTGCCCTTCAGGCGAATGTCAGCAAGGTAGTGAGAATGGTGGCATGGCAAGTGGAACAAATCTGTGAGGGTCACATCCAATCTGTGGAACTTGAATGACATTTTTATGTGTCTTTTTAAAAGTTTTTTTTCCAGTTCTACTTGGGTTTGGCTTTTATAAGGCTTTTTATAAGCAACCTGATCCACTGAGTGGCAGGGAGTTGAAACTGGATGGGCTTTTAAGGTCCCTTCCAACACAAACCATTCTGTGATTCTATGAATCTTCTTATTGTGACTAAGCTTTTATCTCACTTTTTTGACTGGCCATTTTCAAGGAACTCACTTGCAATGATTCAGCTGTGATCTAAGACAGTTGCTTCTATGCTAAATAAAGCAGCAATTAATTATTAAAAACATACCTTTTGTGGCTGAACATCTTCATCGCTGTTAAACTCTAAGACATGTTTTACTTTTTAATAATTCATTTTTTAAAATTTATTTTGTGAGTATGCAGTAAGTGCTTTGTGGGAAATGGGGAGAAGGATGGTCTGGCAGCTGCAAAAGGCTGCTGTGTGACCCAGGAGTGGTTCCCAGCTCTGATACGTGCCCATACCTGGGTGCATCAAGTACGTTTGCCTCATTGCTCTTGTAAAACAGCTGTCAGGTCAGTACTGACAAGATTTACAACCTCCTCTTAAAGGACTGAGAAGAACCCTGCCCGTCATCCTTTCCAAGGAGTTGTCCTAGAGGCCCCAAATGTACGGTGGTGCCACAATGACTACAAGCACGGAACAAGTGAACCATAAAGGCTGTTAGGAGGAGTTGTGCATTCTCCTCCCCTTTCCCTATTGATAACTGATGAATCAGAGCAGTACAAATCCCAGATTTCTGTATTAGCTGAGCCACTGTAGCTTTGCACTGAGAAAAACTGGTTCTGTACACTGAGAAAAATGGCAAATCTATTTGCTTAAGTTTTACAAGGTATTTATGAGCTTTGATAAGGAGGAAATTTCATCTTTGAACAAAGCCTTATGCACCACATTCTTTGGGAAAAGCCTCAAGCCCTTCTCTGTAATTATTCACCAGATCTGTCCAGGTTGGATTTGGTGCAACACATTGCTCCTGACAAAGTGGCGCTGAGCATTACAGCAATGCTCTTTCAGTCTTTCCCTCTGTGCCGGGAACACCGCAGTAGCCTGCGACACGTCGATCTAAACTCAGCTGGTGCCAGTGCTGTGTGCTGTTGCAGTGTGGGATTTAAGGCGGCAAAGCAGGAGTGCTAGGAAATGGATAACGGGGCCAGGTGGGCAGTGCTCCTCACTGCTGTGTGAGAGGGCCTTGTGCTGCTCAAAGTGCTGTTTTCTTCTAATGAGGCTTAAGGCTGTAGCTCTGACCTCCCAGTGTGTATTAGCACTTTCAGCAAGAGATGAGATATTTGGAACTGGCCAGATTCCAGCCCACAGTAAATTGTTATATTGTGCCTGTCAAGGTTCCCTCTGCAGATCCAGGAGCACCAAGTGTCCTACTCTTATCACCTTGAACAGTTTTATCTCTGTTAGCAGTGCATGACAACTTTGACAACTACCACTTTCCACTCCAGAAAGGACCATCCTGCAGTGGTAGAGGCCCCTCTCTCTAAGTGTGTACCTATGTGAAAACAGTGGATGAAATACTGGAGTTGAGTTCTCTTCTCCTACAGTAGCTTTGCCTGGAATCTGAAGGAATGCTTGCCCTTTTGAGGAAAGGATGATAATGGTCCCAAACAAGGAACGATTTTCTCCCAGCGTTATTACGAAGGTGTAATTATGCCCCTGCTACCAGCTTTAGATATCACTCCTGCAGAGGGAGGTTGTCTCCAGGGCTTTGAGGGCAAATCATTTAATGATTCTGACAGCATAACTTTCATTTCAGGCCCCACGTCTATTTAGTGTGAAGAGCAAAGCACTCATGAGGAGATTCCAGAGGCCTGGAGGTTCTGAGTGAACAACTGTCTAATGACAGCCCAAGGAGGCCCTTCAGTAAAATAGAGGCGGTGTGAATTCGTTCCTTGGGCCTAGCTATGATAGTAGGTTTTATTCACTAACTGATTAAAATGAATTTGGAGAACAGTCCTGGAAGCAGGGATCAGAGCCCAGAACTCCTTCTTCCAGGTGCATGTCATAATGACTGGAAAGAACAAACAGGCTGTCCCTTTCTAGCCAAAAAATCTTGAATTATTTCCATGCAGAGGTACAGCAGAGACAGGCCATGCTCTGAGAAGTGAGCACTGCCTGTCAGAACTATTGAGCACTGTTATTAACTAAAAATAATCTCTGCTCCATTAAGAAGAAACAGAAGAAGGGCTGCCAAGTTATAGGTCCTCTCTAGAGCTCTGAAGCTAAATCTGGGACATGAGCATTAAATAGACGGTAGAGTCCATGTCCTCACTGTGCAGTGCTGATTGGCATTAGGCAGCATTTTGTTCTTGGATTGCTGGTGGGGTTCATGCTTGTGTAACTCAGGTTTTTTGGCATCCATCCTGAGCAATATCCCTGGGCTCCAGCTGCAGTCTGGGAAGACCAGAGAGCAATTCTGTAGGCGGAGTCAACTGATCTAGCTTAGATGGCTTCCTTGCATCATCCTGATTCAGATGCTTGGGTTTGGACACATTAGTTCCACTCTGGAAAGCTGAGAGGTAGGGATTTAGGCTGTTTTTTTGCATGATAAATTGAAATGGAGGAAAAGGTTTTTATGGTTTTGGAAACCAAGAGTAATTAGGAAAAAATATTTTACTCAGGAGATAATAAAGTTCCAAGGAAGGCACTGAAGTGGAGAAAGCAAACACCTTCAGGAAATACCTGCTATAGTTTTTGTTTTTAGAAAATGTGCTTAGAAGACAGAGTATAAAAGTAAGGAAGCAGGACTAAGAGCAATCGGCCTGGGCAGATCTGTGGTCCAAGGTAGTCAAGTGGTTTTCCTGACATTTCAAACAGGATTTTCCTGTGTTGTTAACTTTTCAAGTGCTGAGAATGTATTTAATTAATCAAATGCAATCGTTGTTATAATGAACGGGCCTGAGCAGTCCAAAATTGGGCCCCCTGGGTGAAATCAAAACAGTAGATAGGGTCAGTCTAAAGGAAGATATAGAGGATGAGAAGTCAAAGGGTTAAAAATAAAGGGATCAAGGAAGGCAATGGCAGAAAAATTCATGCTTGCGTATGATTTCCTTTATGTAGAAGATCTCTGGAACTGAATCAGAGGTAGGAAAAGGCAATTACTAGGGAAGGAAGGCAGGGACAATTAGGAGAAAGTTTAGACATTAGGAGGAAAATTTTCACGGAAAGGGTCATTGGGCATTGGAACAGGCTACCCAGGGAGGTGGTTGATTCACCTTCGCTGGAGGTGTTTAAGGCACGGGTAGACGAGGTCCTGAGGGAGATGGTTTAGTGTTTGATAGAAATGGTTGGACTCGACAATCTGATGAGTCTCTTCCAACCTGGTGATTCTATGATTCTATGATTCTAAGTGTGAAATGAGACTGGGATCTAAATAGTGAAAATCTGGGTGTGAAGAGTTACCAAGTAATACAGCATGAAGCAATGTCTGCCAGGCTTTTGGGAACACTCTCTATGTCAGTTCAGTGCTGTGTGAACTTCTCCTACTACTTTTCTGCAGGTTCCCCTCAGCGGTTTCTCCACACAGCTAATATCTTCCTTCTGTGTTGGCAGCAGTGTGCACTGTTCCTCAGGTAGTGTTCTTTAACTGTCAGAAATAATAAACCCTCTCCATTCTCTTACCCGCTCCAACAGGGGCTCTTGAGTAACAAAGTGCTTGTGCGCCCATCTCCAAAGCTGCTTGTCTCGCACACTGGATTAGCAGCAACATGCTAAAAGCAGCAGAGCCAGGACTTTGCTTCAGGTCATATATTGTGCCAATAATCGATCAGACTTGTACATTCTCAGACTCATTGAAGGATCTCCAAACAGAAGCAGGGAAAACATGGGCAATATGGCAAAAATTCAGGAATGCTTTCATCACCTGATGGCTGATTCAGGAAAGTCCTCAATACAAATAAATAATAGTAATGGTAATTACTTTGTGGGTTCCTACAGTAGTGTGAGAGATAGATAGCACTGGCTTTTGGCAGGAGCTGAGGGAGAGTTTACTGTGCAGGTTTCCCTGAGAAGCTTTGGCTGTGCATGCCACATGCCTTGTTACAGCTTCTGGTTTCCAACTCAGGTTTCCAGCTCAGGGACTCTCTTGATCAAGAGTCTATCCTTCACCAAAATGGACTTTTTTCATGATGTGCACAAGAGACAGCTAGGGTGAGACTGCCAAATCCCATTTCTAATCTAAATACAAAAAATACATCCTTCGATCTGTTTGGTTTGGGGTTTTTTTTCTAGTGGTGAAAAGCTAAAGAAGGACTGATAATATGAAATGAGCAGGCAGCCAGAATAAAGAGGAAGAAGCCCAGTGCACAACTTCAGTAGTCAAACAGATGTCCAGAATCCTGCTAATAAAAGGGATATATAAATTACCTTGGGTTTAGAAATGTTGCAAGGCAAACACAATGCTATGGGTGTCAGGAATTTCACAATGAGGTATCCAGCTGCATGCCATGACCTTGCACTTTTTAATAATGAAAAAACTATTCGGACCAGTTTTATGAAAGCCTTGGGAGCTGGAACTCATCATACCACAGGGCTCTTGGATAGCTAGTTCGCTTTCTCATTTTTTTAAGAAGTGTCCACTCCTAAGTCTGTTGGGACAGTGACGTTGCACTCCCAGCCTCTCTTCAAGAGGGCAGGTAAAGATTGACATGACTTTTGACAGTGCCACCTCTAGCTTTGGCTGCTGGACTCCTTCAGTCCAGCTTTGTTCTTCAGACTGTACTGTTTTTTTCTCGCATTCATTTGCCCATCAGACGTGGCCATTCTCATGCCAGCTGAGCTTGAAGAGTGCCAGAGCTTCCTGTTGCCAACTCATCCCACATATCACATGATGCCAAAATTACAGAATCATCCTCATTTCCAGATCGGCACAAGGACATGAGATAACCCCTTTTTTTTTTAGATTACATATTTGATATTCCCATAAGTTCCTCCCCACCCTTTGGCAGAACTGCATCATGTGACTGAATTTCCATACTCAGGATCTCCTTGGCAAAGGTTCCTTCCATTTCAGTGGTTTTATTTCCCTTCTGTGCAAGCCTATTTTTCAAGATCTTTCTCCTTGAGAAGACAGAAGACTTTCTTTATAGTAGTTGAGAAGTGCTTTCGTGTATATATATATTCTGGAAAAAAGCATGTACCTCTCAGCGTAAATGATTATCCAGCACCGTATCTGTTCAAAAGCAGTAATACCTGATATTATGGGGACAAGGGGAGGCATCGAGTTGAACTAAAATAGCGCACTGAATTTGGCAGGAACATCCAGCGTAATGCTGCTTAGACTGTTCATGAGAGCAGCAAGTCTGGAATGTGTGCTGTGGAAGCAAGGAACAAGAAAGATTTCAGCAATCCTCTGCCCAAATTAATTAGCATTATGTAAGCAGAGAGAAAAGCAAAAATTTAAAGGGAGGGAGACATCTGTTATGTCTCTGAGTTTTCAAGCCTGCCTGCAAATCCAGGTCTCCTGGAAAGGCAAGAGTGTCTTTATGCTTTTGCAAAAGTGAGGGGAGTAACTGATGAGGAGTCACTGGCTAAAACCCAGTGGTGTGGTTACTGCTAATCCTGGCTCTTTCTTAGAAGGGATGGTTCACTCTCACAACTTTTTATCATTATTTATTGTAATGTTAGGATGGGGATTATATAGCAGCAAAGTGTGAGGACAACTGAAATCTCCCCTCCCTTTCCCAACACGTCTAGGCAGAGTGGCGACGTCTGTCAGACTGATGGAAAAAATTCCCAAACACTCTTATCTACAGAATAAGGAAGTTTCCTACAATATCAAGATATTCTTACTTAGGAATGTGTTCTGTTTGCTCTAAGGTGCTGCTGGCAAAGGCAGGGTGGCTCAAGAATACTTGTGAGTATGTACCAAGCAAAGAGCTGATTACAGTGGCAAGGTGGGAGGTAATGTTCCAGCAATTTGGAAATCGCTGTTGAGAGTTATAATGTTTGGTTAAGGAAACACTTCTCTGAAATAAGACGTTAAGGCAGGCAGATTCCTTTTCCCCCCACTGCTTTCCTCTGGTGGGTTCTATTAAAGTGTGTTGGGAGGAATAAAAGCAGTGAGGTCAGGTCAGACTGCGTTTCGAGGAAGGTCAGACG
The DNA here is from genome assembly GCA_033558105.1 of Coccyzus lansbergi. Classification (NCBI taxonomy): domain Eukaryota; kingdom Metazoa; phylum Chordata; class Aves; order Cuculiformes; family Coccyzidae; genus Coccyzus; species Coccyzus lansbergi. Next base: position 25,661 of record JAUMJK010000266.1, on the reverse strand, counting down.
GGGTTAAGCAGGTCAGGTCACATTTTTATGTCTTCTGTGGTTCTCCAGGAATTTGGGGTCACTGCTTAGAAACTGCTATTTGATCAGCTGTTGGTAATTTGAGCATTACACAAGAGCAAGTGGAATCAAAGAAGATTCTTGAAGATGGAATGAATGGAATACTGTTACATTAAAAAATTAAATACACCAATCCTTTATTTTACTCCCATTTCCAATAAGCTATTGCGGATGGCTGACCTAGAAACAAGCACTGTCTGGTGAGCAGCCAGAAATGTGTATTTCACTGTGCTTAAATTAATGCAGAAGAGTCCCTGTGTCTGGGAAAGGAGGACACATATCTGAAACATGTGCATAAGGAGTTGTTCTGCTAAGAAAATTAAGCTGTGACTTCAAAAGTGGCTGGGCACCAGGCTTGGACAATGATTACTTTGAATACCTGGTAAGAGATGGGATCCTGTTGAAGGGCTAAGAATAATCTTTATCCAGTAATTGCGAAGTATTTAATAACTTTTTTTAAAAGTTATATTATCACACGGTAGTTTTCATCGCCATTCATCAGGCTGGCAAATGGAGACAGTCTGAGGTTAAATAACTTGCCAAAGGTCATGACAGACCAATGGCAGCACTAGCGGTAGCGCCCAGGTCTCAACCATGCCTGCTGAAACGGTAGTGTCTGATAGCAAGTCAGTTCAAGGGGGATAAATTAACTTTTCTTGAATGATGAAAATGTCAGGAGAATCAAGTAAGAGGAGAAAGAGTTTAGCTTCAGCAGCTTAGAAACTGTAACTTCAGGATAGATTTCCTCTTCCCAAGGGAATGGAGGAAAATAAGGGAAATCATGTTTGTTTAGATTTTATAATTTTTCTTCCCAGATTGTGTTGTTTGAGTCCTGGATAAGAATTTATCCAGGTATTCCCAAATCTCTTCCTCTTTGTAAGCCAGACTCCTTATAAAGTAATATTTTCAGGCCTGAAAGTGGCAACTTAGAAAAGCAAGTCCACTTGGGACTGTTTGCTTATTAATGAGTTCTCCTCTAATAGCTGCCCCAGGCAATAAAATTCATGTGGCTCTCTATCCCCTGCCAACCTTGTCTTGGATCTCCCTCTCTTGAGTTCCTCACCTGGGAGCGGCTCTCCAACACACAGAGATGGTGCTGAGAAAGCAAATGCTCATCTCCTGGGGAGCAGAAGGAATCCTGTGTCCATTTATAGTCAGAAAGGAAAACCTTGTCATGGAAGGAAGAGTTTATTTACAGCCCAGAAAAGGAAAATGAGGTTCAAGGAGATAGTCTGTGGTTGTTTTACTGAAGCTATAAGGACTTACATGCACTCACTTGTTATGTTGCTCCAAAATTTTGTGATCCAGATCAGAGATCCTACTTTGCCATTTCGCTCTGCCCGCTCCTGCTTGGCAATTCTTCCCCCGAGCCTTGGTTTTGGATCCATGACAGATTTCTGTATAAAACAGCAATCTCACTGAGCTGTGATTTCTACAGGGTCCTTGGATGTTCAGATGCACCTGCACTCCTGCAGACTGCAAACATTTAATCCCTCTTTGGGCAGAAATGGCTACTCTGAGTTAAACTGCAGCTGGGCAGAAGCAGCAAGCCCAGCACACTGTCATGACTTTATTGAAGCATTCAATCAACTTATCATACAAATTAATTGTGTATACTGTAACCTGAAATGCTACAAGAGTTTAATAGCAAGTCAGTTCTTTAAAATGATTTGAGACTAGACATGTTTAATTTATTCGAGATTTTCCAGTTTCTGGATTCTGAGAATACTACTGTTGTGGTGGAGAGCAAAGAAAGCCCCACAAAGATGACACCGTAACAGCTTCTTTGATTTATCCTCTGCTTTACAAACAGGGGAACAGCCTTGTATATGTGTGGATATTGGGTGATGGAGGGTCTTTAAAGGCTGAGTTAGATAAGACTTTCAGGAAAGATAACCCACCATTTTGTCCAAAGCCATAGACTCCACCAGGCACTTCTCCATGCTGAGGCAGCTTCTCTAATCTTCAGTATTTTGCTTGGGGTTATGAAAAACCTGAAATGTAGATGTTCCAATTACGCTACCTTATTTTCCATGGGTTATTAATAACATCTACATTTGGGTTTCCTTCACAGCACTATCAAGAGCAAGTCGCTTAAAACAGCATGCAGGCAAATGCATCCCTACTTTTTATAGCAGGAGGGAGAAGGATGAGTGTCAGTCAGTCAAGACTAGTTCCAAGTACATCTCCAACTAGGCCTCCTACAGAATAAGTGATCTTGGCTGGGTGCCACCTGGATCACTCAGGGCTATAGCTCTTTAAAGAGTGTTTGTGATGGATTGCCACAGTAGAGCTAATTACCAGGGAAGAACAAACAGATCCTGCCACTGTGTTTCCTTGTGCTTTACCGGAGTGCTCCGAACTTCACAGAATTGCCTAATACTGTTTAGATTGGTTTCGCTTTCTGGGTGTTGTTTTATCCTGTCCCGTATCAGTGTTTGTCTGGATGCAAACTGGCTGAAACAATTCCTCTGGGGAAGAACAATGGGCTCAAAGGTGATGGCAGCGGGGTCAGGATGGGATGAGAGGGAGTGCAAGGGCATTCAGGAGCCCAGCAGGAGATGCACAGATTATGGCATATTAGAAAATGGAGAAACTTGCAGGGGAGAGGGAGGCATCACATAAGATAAAAACTGTGACTGGACTCTGCATCCAGTGAGAAAACATCCCTGCTCAGGGAATCTTCAGCCTGATCTGGAGCTCAAGTTTTGTTTTTCTTTTCCCTGCTTGTTAACCGTTGAGGCCAGTGGCCCTTAAGGCAGTGGAACTCCTGTCATTTGGTTTATCTCTACTTTTTCAGTCCTGTCAAGCAGCAGCAATGTAGATAAGCTGCTAGATGGAGGCTGTTCAGGCCCTAATTAAAGCTATACTGAGAATTACAAGGAAAAACTCAACTGTACTGATGTCGAAAAGAAACTTAAAATGGAAGAGATGTCAGTTCAACCCTGCCAGTCAAGTGGCAATGCTAAGCTCTGCTGGGTCAGCTCCTGCCTGCCTGACTTAAAGATCTAGACAGATTATTAAAATATATAGTGAAGATACAGCTATGTCAAGAAGAATCCACACATTTCATAATGTAACCAAAGCAAGATACCATATAAAACAGTGCTTAGCTGATCTTCTTTTCATTCTGTCAATGCAATTCCACTAATTGCAGTAGGGATATTATGGACTCAAGCATCACGCTTGTTCAGCGACACAGATGTATGCACTCTGTCTTCTAACCCACATTGTACGTGCCAACAGGTTCTGTTGTAAAGTGTCTGTAGTCTTTCAATCAGAAGAGGCTTCTGCAACCTTTCGCTGGACATTTTGACACCATCTAATACTTACAGTCCAGTTTGTGAAAGGAATTCAAGAGCTGAGGCCAGTAGAAGTAAAGCAATCCAGAAGGGTGAAACCACCTTTCTTACAGTGTATCTTTCTGGGTTACTTCAGTCTCATGGAGAGCAAACACACCAGTGTCATACCTGTCCCTTGCCAAAGGCTGGACCACAGTGAATGGCACCAGTTACCAGAGCACTAGAGTGGCTGAGGTGTCTAAAACTATGAACTTGAGGACAGTGTCCATTTTTAAAGATGTATCCATAGGCAGTGGGAAGGAACTTCATCTCCAAACCAGGTAGGACAGCAGACAACTTGCCATGTAGGTAGTCATTGCTCTGGCAACTGCATGTGGTACAGACAATACTTTGCCGTTCGTCAAGGGCAGAACATACATTTGCTTCCGGAGGAGGGCATATGCACGCTAATCCCACAGGAAAAGCTGCTTAATTAATAAAGCCATAAGGAAAATTCTGTTTGGCTTTGTTCTCTCTTTTCTGACTTCACAGCTGATGAGTCTGAGGAACAGAGAACAATTGGTCGTTTATGGTTTATCCTTATAGAAGGGATGCATGTAAGCCACCATGGTTAATAACTATCAGTGCATCAGTCCTCTGTGAAATAGTGTAAGCCCTTTCAGACCCTTTTGCCTCCACAACATCCTGCACCAATGAATTACACAGTTTCAATAATGAAGAAAAATCTTTGTCTTGTCTGATTTTAAACTAATTTATCTGATTTCTGCATCATGGCTCCTTGAGCCTTGTAAATATTTCATCCGTAACACTCAGGATTTACACCACTCTCTTAATTCTCTCTGCTCTGAGCTGAAGGTAACTGGTTAACACTACTTTTGTCACTGCTGCAGAGTCCTTGTGTGACTGCTCTGCAGTTTCTGTGCATGTGAAACGAGGACAGGGCTCCCTACATCATGAGATAACTGGTACTTGTAAAGAACAAGGAACTCCAATAAAGAAAAGGTTTCACTGTAGCATTCAAAATGCTGTGTATAAACTAATTCACAAGGCTGCATACAGGTGATGACTACAAATATAGTCATTCTCATTCACAAGCCACTTTCCTTTCAAAATACAGGTATTGATTATAGGCATCAGTTTTTGCATATATGACTATTATCAGTAGAGAAAACATTCTCCAAATTTTCTTGGATCTATAATAAGAATATTGCTATAGAGAAAAGGGATACAGTGAGTCCATTCAAAACATTAATTGGTATGAACTGAAAAAGAAGTCCCCCGCATCTCGTTATTCACTGCCTCGCTCATGAAGCACAATTTATATAACACATCTGTCTTTCCTGGACTAAATGAAAGGGTGATGCAAAATCCTGTGTAAGTATTTCCTAAGTCATTTTACATTGTTAAATTTCTCTTTCAAACCTTCTTTTCCTTGTTCAATCTTTGAAAGACAGATGACTGTAAGCAAGGAGTTTAAATGGCAACTTTTGCAGTTCTACCAGGTTCTCATCTGAGGAATTTGCTTATAGCTCATTTCTTAACCTTTCAAGCTTGTTTTTCCCTCTCAGATTGTCAGTTCAAATCACTTTGTTTTGCTTAATGTATGTATTCCAGCTAATTGCAGAACCAAATAGTGATGAATGTGATTAGAATCAGAGCTCTGTTAAGTGGTATGAGAAGATCTTTTATTTCAGCGTGGGAGATATATTGCTTCTGTGTCAAATTATATCATGTTGACAGAGTGAAATGTACTGTAACCTGATGACAAAAAAGACCATGATCCAACTGTATTGATACAGGAGGAAAGAAATACTTGGTGGTGCTCAAAACAAGCATGTCAGGAGGAGTTCATTTTTTTCTTGTTCTCACTTTCTGCAGCAGATAGTGAGGTGATTGTTCCTCTAGATTGAAAAGCACAGCCAGTGCCTGGTTGGTGGGTGGGTCATTTGTTTGCTCATTAATTGAGAGTTCACGGTATAGGGGACAGGGACAATCCTGGTAAGAATGATGAAGAGCCGTCTTGAACAGAAAACATTGCAAGATCCCATCTTGTAAAATTGTACATGGAATGCTTTTAAAAGCTCTTTTTCAGGGGAACAGATGGGTTGTTTACAGGCAATAATTAAGACCATGTCCTTTCCCTAAAGTGCTTTTGATGTCAAGGCCAAATTTCATTTACCCTTACTTCAAATCTCAGATTAAGTCATTATCTACTTCCTCCAAGCCAACAGTGGCATTGGATTGATACAGCAGCATTGGGAGGAATATCTACTTAAAGAAGATGTGCAGGAAGAGGGAATGGAAAGCCAAGTGGAGAAAAGCAATATCATTGAGCGCTAATATGTAGTAAAATTATTTGGGTCTACGGTCCTGTTCTCTTCTTTGCTGGATATGCTTGTTTGCTGAACAGATCCCACAATAAGCTGCAATTCACAAACTTGACTGCTCATATAAGAAGCCGTTGAGATTCCTTGAGGTTGGGCGGGGGGCAGTGTTCATTGATGGGTGCTCACACACAGGAACTCACAAATATGTAAATACATTATTTACCATTGATGCAGGTTACAGGCATCACTGTATTCAAACCAATGCAAACAGAGTAACAGGACTGCTTAAAATATTGTCTTGTGTACACAAACCCAGGCTGTCTTTTGTCACTCTTCTCAAAGCTTCTTTGATATAATAATTGAGCCTAAAGCTCCTTGTATGGAATCACTATAGTCAATTAAAGAAAGTAGTTTATCTGCCAAAGCAAGTTCTTTTTGAGTCCTGCAGTGGTTGATACTGCCAGAGCTGTGTGTTTTACAGCTCCACCGCAGCACTCTTCATTCCAAACCAGTGCTACAAAACATATTTCTACTGAAGCAAGCCATTTCCAGATGAAATACAACACAAAGCTTCCACTATATTGACTTTGTAAGTACCTATTTTTCAGATCATCGGGTGTATCAGTAAATGTACCTACTCTTTGCAAGTGTTTGTTAAACCTGTACTTAAAGTGGGCTTTGAAATAGCAGAAAATTGCATGTTGGATTTATTGGTGCAGGGGAACAACAGGAAAAAGCCTTATCTAGTGTATGAATAACAGAACAAGGAAGCTTTTTCTTTTCCTATTGCTCATTTTTCAAAGACCTGTGGTTGCAGTAAAGGTGGAATGAAATGTCCCATGGTCCCTGTGATAGTCTTGGACAGGTACAGTTGGACTCAATGATCTCAAGTTCTTTTCCAACCACACAATCTAGTCTATGATTTTGACAAAATGTGTTAAATCTAATTTATCCCCAAATCTGAGTGAGGGGGAATGTACTTGCCCACATCCAAATTCCAACCTGTACTTTCAACAGGTAAGTTTTACCTGTCATTCTTTTCTCATTCTAAAATGTCAGGAGGTGTTGCACCTTTCCTATCAATGCAAAATTCCTGTTAACTTTATCGATTCCCATTTTCTCCTGGATGGTGCTGGCTTTCACCACATCAACAGAGAATAGTTATCCCTGCACAGGAGCTTCAGTTTTCCAAGTTGTTTTAAAAATTATCAAGTAAATAAATACTTAGGCTGTGTTGCTACTCTCAATCTTACACACATGTTGGAATAAAAATGTTTCAAAAAATAGTTTTAAAAATTAAATATTTTTAAAATACTTTACAAAAAGTCAGGAAGGTTACTTTATCTTTTACCCTTCAGCTTCTCAGTTCTCTGTTACCCAAATGATCATTTTCTGGACTTGTATAAAACAAAAATAGTTTTGCTCTTAAAAGATGAGATTTGGCACTTAGGGCAAAATTTCCCTCTCCAATCTGCAATGCAGATGCCTTTGCCGCAGAGCGGATTTCAGCTGCTTTTCTGCATTCATTTCATGCATAAAACTTCCACTGACGTCTATGGGAGCTCCATCCATGGACTCTGTTCAGACAACATAGAACAGGCCAGAGGGAAGAATATTCCCCTGATTCACCTTGAACATCCAAAATCTCAACAAAGACTGAAGCTCTGCTGGTAGCAACCATTTTAAGATGGTTCTCTCACAATCAGTAATATTCTTGGAAAAACTGGAACAGGCTGTGGTGTGTTGGAGATGCTGAGATTTTGGTGAGAGTTAGCACGGTTCTGTCTGTTTTCTCTGAGTGAAACAAGAAGTGATAACTCTGCGGATCTACTAGCTAAAATATGTCATTGAAACCAAATCGCTGTGGCCTAGGTTGTGTGCAGGGCTGTTACCAGCATGCAGGAACGATTAATTCCCCTACAGCATCTCCATAGAATCACAGAATCATAGAATGGTTTTGTTTGGAAACCACCCTAAAGTCCAACTATTTCCACACCCTCACCATGGGCAGGGACACCTCCCACTGGAGCAGGTTCCATCCAACCTGGCCTTGAACAGGGACCTGTCCTCCAGGGACAGCGCAGCCACCACTGCTCTGGGCAACCCAGGTCAGGGCCTCACCAACCTTACAGGAAAACATTTCTTCTTAAGATCTCATCTAAGTCACCCCTCTTTCAGCTGAAAAACTTTCCCCCTCATCCCATCACTGCATTCCCTGATCAAGAGACCATTCCAGCTTTCCTGTAGACACCCTCTAAGGTCTCCAAGGCTGCTCTAAGGTCTCCTTAAAGATAACTGAGTGTCCTTCCTTTAGCTGCCACTCTAGAGAGGTTGGCTGATGAATCCAGCTACCACTATCCCCCAACCCATCCTTTCTGTAACGTGCTTAGCATGTAGCAACTCTGCAGGGAGGAGACCCTCCAGATGATGTGGATATGAGTCTGTTCAGTATTTGTACAGGGGAAGGTTCCTTCCCCTGTGTAGGAAGAATGTGTTAAAGCCAGTACCAATTGCTGCTTCTGTGTGCCTTCAGGCAATGCAAGCAGGATTTTCTCTTTAAATCACTGCTAATTAGAATGAATAAATCTAACGAAATAGCAGCAGTGAATATTAATTTAAATTAACCCCTAAATCTCACCTAGATGTATTTTGAATTTTTTGTTGTCTTTTGTCTGTAGACAGTCATACAAATACATGTATGTGTGTCCATGCCCTTTATAGAAAAGCATACTTAAACTATGGTATTGCGTACAGCTTTGCCTGGAATTTTGATCTTTTTAGGGATGATAGTTTTAAACTCCTTGGATGGGACAAAAGGCCTTTCAGTCCAAGCGTTTTACTTGGTCCTATGGTTTCTCTGTTTGGTTGTTTCTCATAACCTTGGGCACGTCTCTTAATACCCGCGTTTCATTCCAACCCAAATTGGAGGCTGAGATCTGGAACCTGCCTACTAACTTTGCCCTCTTTGTAGACTTGAAGAGGAGCCTCAGTAAGAAGGAAATAGAGTGATTAATTTGTATCACTTGTCCTGGCATTAATCATTCACTCAAAAAAATTATGTGTAAGATACAATGGGCTAAAATGGTCAGTGAGGATTTAAACATATGAAGTGAATGTTTTTAAAAGAGGAGGTTCTGTCTCACCCTCAGAAATGGTTCTGGGAGGTATTGCTTTGCTTACACAATTTATATATACATTTTGAAATGCATTATCAACCTTTACCACAGTGGAAAGGCTGAAAGAATAAAATTACCCTTTCCATTATAAAATGACACAATAGGGAACACAATTACTATAAACCTTTCCCTTTTTAAAGGTGTAATCACTAAAAAAAGAAAACCTCTCAGTCCATGTGTGCTGTGCTTTGCAATGTTATCAGTTCCAGTGCCCCCAGACCAGCCTGATGCTCCAGGACAGCCATCTCCTGGGTAATGGATTCAGTAAAACCCCTGTCATCATTGTCTCTAGCACGTGTTTTCCCAACCCCTGCTTGTTACTGCATTACACAAGAAATCTCCAATTTAGCCTCTAATCCTGGCAAGCATTTCTTGGACCATATCATTATCCTTTCATGTTGGCCAAGTTTAAAGGGGGAGAGGGAGGAGGAGAAAGATTAACCAGCTGCTTTGAAAGCCCATCAGTGCATACAGTATTTACTAAGATGGGCAATAAAGACCAGCTTTGGTCTTCTTGTTTGCTTTTTGGATATAGACTGTGTTATGTTTAGGGATCAGAGATCATATTTTCTCACACTTGTGATGGGTGTATTACTTAGAGACTATAAGGAGCAAACTTGTGCTCCAAAGGAAGTTGGCAATAAGTTTACTCTATAAAAAGAAACCTGCAGTTTGGATACAGTTTCCTATTCTGAGTCAAAGCTGGGTGTCCACTCAGAAATTCCAACCCAGTGGGTCAGGAAGACTCCAGGACTTCTTGAATCACAACTGAAATGTGTTCCCTTCCTTTCACCCTTTTGGCCCAAGTCCCACTGGGATTACAACTCAGAATTATTTTATTCAGTTCATGGTGTCGCGGGTGCTTAGTGTGTGTACACACTGTGTTTTCCCCATGTTGGAACTTCTCTTCCTGTCCTCACTGATCACTCTTGCTGTGTTGTGTTCTCCTCTACACACTCTGCACATCACCAGCTCCCCTGTTTTTGAAAGACATTTTTATACCTAAAGCACAGGAGATGCTGAATTCTACCCTAAATGGGGAAGACAGCAGCCCTTGTTGTTTCCATGTTATTGCTCAAGGCATTTCACTTGTAAAGGAAAACATCGATGTGCTTATAAGCTCTTTGGATAGTGTTTTTATACAATAGTTGTATCTTCATTAAAATTATTTTGAGGAGACGTAACTTTTTAAATTAACACCCTGTAACTTAGCAATATAGATCATTTTCATGGGAGATGTGGGTTTGAACCTCCTTAGGCATCTGACTCCCACTTTCTCGTTACTGTATTTAAAGGGAGCATTACCCCAGCATTATAAGAAAGCATCTTCCAGAATGATGAAGTAGCTAAACTTGAGGAGAATGCTCTTGGCTAGGGATTCAGTTCTGCTGGAGGTGAGAAAAGGTGGCCATGAAAGACAGCACTTTGTATCTGAGAACCAAGAAGTACACAGCCTTGCTGCAGGGAGAGACTTGACACACATGCCTTGCTTCAGTGTTTGCTGGTGACTGGGCTTGGAGCAGCACATTGGCTTCTGTGGCTGCCTTGCTGAGGAAACAGACTTTCTTCGTGAATGTACGTGCTGAACACCCTTCTGGGAGAACAGTGCCTTCCTTTAGATTGGATGATCGACCAGCCTAAACCCATTGTAAATCCATCTATCGATTCTTTTCCTGACAGATTAATGTCTCTGATAGCTCCCAGGCATATACCAAAACAACTAAATATGATGATGAATTTCTGCCAGTACCTTAAGCTCTTGATCCTTCTCTGCTTTTTAATAGAAAGGTATGAAGTGGTCAGGAATCAAAGACTTATTATTCTGGGTTGACTTGGTATGTGTATAAAGGACAGAGGGTTTGGATAATGGAGAATCTAGCTCTCATTTTCCCTTAGAATGAAAACTTCTGGATCAAAAATCCAGTGCCATGCTGCAAAGACTGCCTCAGGTTCCTTTCCCATTCTAGACAGTGGCTTATTTCTCATTTGCTATGCAGTAGCCTACAAGGCTTCAAATGGTGAGAGCAAGCAGGGAGTAGCAGTCTTCCCTTTACTGCTTTTGCTCATACACAGGCAGGTTGTTTTAGATGATGATTACTTCGCAGGAGAAACAATGAACTGTATGAATCAAACGTTTTCACAGTGGTGGAAAACTATAGCTTGGCAACAAAAGGGAGTGGGAAAACATGAAAAGCCAATGTGGTAAGAGCAGGCAGGGAAGAACAAGAAAGATGATGTAGAAGATAACAGGATACAGGGTAGAACACACAAGCTAAACAGGAAAAATTAGATGAGGAAAGGAATGTGGAAAAAACACATGGCAGTAAAGATTGAGAAATCTGTCTTGCCAGGTCAGCAACCTGTGGTGTCTGGCTTGGAGAAAAGGAAGGTTAGAACTGTTGACTGATTGCTGATCAAACATACTACTTATTTCCACAACAGCTTAATCATAGTAGTAAATTAACTATACTGCATGATGGTCTGGGAAGTGGATACTCCTAGCCCTGATTTCTAGCACTCTCTCTTGCTTCTGTAACTGTCAGGATGCCTCTCTCCTTTTGAGGGGTATACAGACACTCTGTCTTGCAGGGATACTGCAGGGACCACAAGTTTGCTCTCCCTGGGGCAGGCCATGCCCAGACTCTGGGGTTTGTGGTGGTTTTTAGCTACGGGACTCATACATGTCCTTTCAGTGCTTGTTTCTTCTGTCTGAGATGAAAGAAAAGGTTGGTGTCCAGCACTTAGAATATAGTTGAGATTTCATGGCTTGAGGCTTTCATACTGTTTATTCAAGGAGTTTAAGGTATGTGGCCAAACACAGCTGATTGGTGTTTTGGTCATACAAATGTCCCTGTATTGAAACCTGAAGAGGTTTTTTTCACTCTCTTCTTATTCTGAAACCTACTCTTAAATCTGTGTCCAACAGACACTTGCAGTAACCCCTCTACTTGTTCTGAGACAGACTTGCAGCTGGTTGTGGGCTGGGATGGCCACACTGCAACACCCCACAACCAATTGCATATTTCCCAAAGGCAAAGCCTGAAGACCCACAGTTTGTGGACCTGTTTTTGTGGTGTGCTGCCGTGGCAAAGTATCTCACAGAGAGCATTTGCTTCACAGGTGGCACTTCTCCACAAGCCTCAGCACCAGCTTCCCCACTGAGCACTACTGTCCTTTATTCCTCCTTTAGACACTATTTGCCTTTCCTGTCTCGTTTATTTGGGCACAGAGTCTCTATACCTGCAGCCAGTTCATAAATCCTGTGGAGACAGCCTTTTTTCCTCCTGAACCTGAAGGCATCATGTCGTGTTTCACAGCCACAGCCTTACGGATCTGAAAACCTGCTGGTGACACACACAGCCTGTGCTGCAGCCGAATTCACCCAGCTCTCTCAGAGAAAAACCGCAGACCTTGAGCTGCTCCACATTTCTCTCATGCGATACCTAAGCTGCTTTAAAACACAGCAAATTTATAATGTGTGGTGTCATCTCACAGACTCTGCCAGTGAATGTAAATGGCATAAAGAGCATGTAGAACAGATGGAATGAGACATGCACGTAAAGAATTAAAGTATTTGTGAGGGAATTTGGCAAGGATATTGGAATGCTTCAAGCACTGTGTACGGGGGTGGTGGGAGGGAGACTAGGATGAGTTGGGGGGGGGGCTGTATGCTGGTGATCCATCTCTTTCAGAAACAACGTGACCTATTTCTGTTATCATGCGAAACACAGCAACAAATATTTCTTTTTTTCCCAGCTTTCTTCAGGAAGCCTGACAACTTCTTTAGTTGGAGAAAATGTTTCCCTGAGGAAGAGCTGCCAGTCGTTTGATTCTCCATTGCAAAGCAAATGAAGGATAGCAAAGAGGAAGAGAATGACTTGTTAAGGTCAGTAACAGTGCACCTACCTGCAGTCCAGGTGAGAAAGCAGTGAAGGAAGCCTTACACTAATGCAATTGTTGAATTTAATTACGTGAAATGACTTAGGGCTTTATTTTTTAAATTACCTTAAATATTGGCTTAGTCTAATTATTTTAAAAGCCTCTTTTTAGCAGGTTTTATACACAAGCATGCACAGAGTGGAGTTTTTTGAGTGGTTTAACAAATTGGAAAGGAACGGGAAGAAATTTCATGTAGAAGTAGCATGAAGAAAAGCCACTGGAAAGGGGAGGAAAAAGCACTACATTACCTCATTGCGGACTTCTAATGACCCCTCTCTTTTGTAATTCCCCTAAGCAAATTTGGGGAACAACAATTTGATCAGCTTTTTGCATAGCTTATTTCTTGGAAGGTTCATTTGGGAGTTTGTGATCATTGCTTGGATTGACTTAGAGTGCGTCTTACAGGGAGCTGCTTGATCTGCGGCAGGCCACTGGTGACACATTCACAGGGAATTACAGTGACATCCCAGTCTTCAACCCAGTTTTGTTATCTTCAGTCTCACTTTCTTGATAAGGGGCCACAGAAGCCCTAAGTCTGTGGGTAGATGTTCTTGTTCACTGCTCCAAGAAAAAAAATCTGAATTAATACATGGAAAGGGAAGGTTTATTCCAGCCCCTGGAAAAGCAGAGACTTTAACTGAAAAGCTTTTTGAAACAAGCAGCAGTTATTTGAGCAATGCAGACTCTTAGGTAAAGGTAACACCCAATGGTTTTCATTAAATCACTAACACAGATTCTCATGGTGCTACTGGACTTTAAAGGAAGCCCATGTCCAGTCAGCCTGCCCCAAAAGCAATCCTGAAACAACGATGTGAATAGAAGAGACAAGACAGGTTTCCCTTGATAATCATGAAGGGTTCAAATTACCTTCCTTTCCATCCCCAAAGGGGGCATAAATACTTCATTTATGAGATTGTTTTTGCATGACTAATCTATTTCTACTCGCTAATTGTAATGACTAATGCATCTTACAAGACAAATATTAGCTTGTAATAACACCTGAACAAGTAGTGTTAAGCAAAAATACAAATAATTAGCAGAAGCTGAGTGGTATTATCTTCTAATTAACTGTAAATACACTTTCTATTAGGAAGAAGAAGTAGGAAGATTCCTCAAGAAGGTGTAGAAATAATAGGGCAAGGTACTGCTCTCTTAAAAAAAAAAGACAGTAGCCAGGTAATATTTAATTATCATGGGAGGTGAATTCAGTCATACCTCCCCCGATGACGTCAGCTAAGAAAAGCATTTTCAGCCTGTTCCTACCTGCTGAGACCATATGTCCACTGGGAAGAATTTGGCAGACATCTCCGAGCAGAAATAATTACAAGAGACAGAAATGGTTCTGATAGAGGAGTTCAGAGTTATTTCTGTGCTGCCAGCTAACTGACCATTGCTCCCAGAAATGGATCTGAAGGAATGCTGGTGATCAAATGCTTGGTTTGGAATATACAATGCTTTTGACATAGGCTGTTGTGTTTTGTTTCAACAAAACAGTAAAACTCTGCAGTGATACTACACGTACTGTATTAAAAATGAGTTTCCTTTAAGTGAGGTGGAACATCAGAACCATTATGGAGTTTATCCCTGAATTTTGGCAACTGATTGACATACATGACATCAAAGTGATTTTATTTAAGGTCCCTTCCAACACAAAATATTCCATAATTATGTGATCCTTTGATAGGCTGGGGAGGCTCCCCTTTCTGCAGGTATTGCATGTGGATGTGAGCAGTGGGCCTGACTCTTCAGTTGCGAATAAATACAACGCCAACGTGTAGACTGGGAATGTGTGTGCCTGCAAATCTGTGGTTTGCATCCTGTTGAATCCTAGTAAAGATTTAGTGTATTTACAGTGGTAAATAACAATAAAATAATGATTTAAGTGCATCATACTGGGCTAACATTCAGAGATCAAACTAGAGAATCAGTGGCATTTTTACACTCAAGTTTCTAATTTTGCTCAAACTCTACAGCTATCATTTTAATTCCGATTTTATACAGAAATATTTCTTTCAAATGCAAATTTGGAACACCAACTGTGTTTTGTCAAATACCATATTAGCTTGGAGATCTAGAACAGAAATTAGACACCACAGAGTGCCACGACACGAAGCTTTGTCAATCATTTGGAACAACGCTCTCTATACTTCTCCTAAGAAAAAAGTTTTATAGTAAGTTTCTTCTATCCAGAGAGCCCCAACAAATGTGAAATAACCAGCGAGTACAAACACTGAGTAGAAGGGCTTTGTTTAAATCAGCAGAGTTGATCTCTGCCCAAGTTGGGCCCATGTGCCAAAAAACTGAAGGTCACACTAGAACAGTATCAGTTGTAGCGTCAGGAAATGCAGTTGCTATAATAATATCAATTCCTGCCTCCTTGTCAGAGTGAGCAGTGAGAGGGAAACCATGAAAGGTGAGGTCAGCTGCTTGGTTTGGACCAGACATGATCCTCCTGTAACCAGGTCATTGTTGCTCTTCCCATCTGGCTTTGCAAATCCAATAGCATTTTTAATTATCCTTCTGCATAAAAATCAAGGGGTTTGCAGCAAAAATCATCAATTAGATCAATAGATGATACAATCATAAAATCATAGAATGGCTTGGGATGGAAGGGACCCTAAAGCCCATCCAATTCCAGCAACCTTTGCCATGGGCAGGGACACCTCCCACTGGATCAGGTTGTTCCAAGCCTCATCCAGCCTGGCCTTGAACACCTCCAGGGATGGGGCAGCAACCACTGCTCTGGGCAACCTGGGCCAGGGCCTCCCCACCCTCACAGCAAAACATTTCTTGCTAAAATCTCAACTCAATCTTCTCCACAAGGGCCTCCCCACCTGTATTGTGAAGGATTTCTTCCAAATGTCTAATCTAAATCCTCCCCCTTCCAATTTAAAGCCATTCACCCTCATCCTATCCCTGCCCTCCCTCACCAAGAGCCCCTCCCCAGCTTCCCTGGGCTTTTCGTTTCAGCACTGGAAGCTGCTCTAAGGTCTCCTCTCAGCCCTCCCTGCCTAGTTATGTTGTGTGTCTTAAAGAGGCCAGAAGGATTCAGTCTCCACACAGGAAAACAATAAACATCAACATGTAATTAATATAATTATTTGTCAGACAAACACAATCATTTCAGTTTCTTCCTAAAACGAGCATCAGAAAAATCAAAAAAAGAAACATCCACCAGGCTACAAAAAACAGAAGGATGAACAGATATCTCTAAGCTTGTCTAGCAGCTCTCTTTAAACAAATGTTCCAAGCTATGGCTAGTTTCTTGAGTAACTAAGAAAGCAGCTGATTAAATTATAAGCAGTTCAAATATTTTATTATATGTGAATATAATTCTTTATAAGGCTAATATTTAAAATTTTTGGTAGGAGGAGCAGCAGTAAAACAGGATTTGCTCTGTAATTCCCTTTTAAATTAGGGCTTGTGAAATGTTAAAGTCTCAGAGAAATGAGTTGTTTCATTTAATAGGGCTCAGAAACAGGCATGTCAGCACGGGGCATCTACGGAAGCCCAATGTCTCTAATTCTTTTATTCCATCTCATAATTTCAGTAAAGGCTTTCAGCACAACATTTATCTGCAGCTGATGGATCACTGAATGATTACAGCTGAAGAAAATGAACATCAAAGATATCCAGTAAATTATTTTAATGGTTGGATTTTTCACAGAGCAAGTGTCACCTTTTGTATTCTTTGTTTCCTATAAAAGTACAGTTTATATATGTTTTAAAGGCAAAATTTAGCTACAGCTCACTATTTGCTTTGATTTACATTTCTTCTAACTGAGCTGTAAGTGAGCTTGGCAGCTTTATGGCTAAAGGGAAGTCCTGATACTCAGGTTCCAGAGCAAAAGGGCCTCAATGAGGTGAGAGCGGTAACAGAACGCAAACCAGAACATTTCTCATTCAGTCTCACTGTTACTGATGAGCCTCCAGAGGGTCTTCACTAGGTGTTCAGGCTCCCAGTTCAGAATGTGGTGGGAAGAAGCAAAAACAGATGTGAGAACAGGCATAAACTGCAGACAATATAGAAATTAATACAAATACTGAAATGTGTGTGCCTGCTTAGAGCAAAATGCACGGGCACAGCCTTTGTGTTTTGTCAGAACACCTGCAACTGACTGCCCTATTCAGGTTTAGATTTTCAGGGATATGAGTCTGAGCCCTAATCCCTTTACATGATGAAGTGCATGACAATGGCATCTGCTTCAGACTGGTTTCTGTTCATCTCAGAACTGCTCAGAAACTGCTTGTTTGTTCAGGATACAGCAGAAAGAGACACACGCCCTCTTTAGATCCCAAACCTGCTTAGTGTTGTGTTCTCTTATCAGTTTGCAACACAAATTTCTAGCCTCAGAAATCCAGAGGTACAAAATGTGGGACTTCCAGAATAACATATACTTTTAAGGATGAAATAAAAATAGATCCAGAGGAAAGAGAAGAGGAAAAATTGGCAATTTAATAGTGTCTATAAGAACCTGAATACGAATGATGGGTGTACGTTTGACAATATATTAAGAATTACCTCTCACTCACAAAGAACCTGTACACTGGCTACTAAAGGCATGATGTTCTAGATCTATTGTCTAGAGTTTATCACCTTTTCAGGTTGTGGTAACTCTTTCCATCTATCCACACAGAAACACTCCGGCCAAGGATTTGATAGCATGGACAGTATGTTCTTGTCTTCTAAAGGATTTCAGTTTCCTTTCTTCCAACAGTGTGTGAAAGTGCTCACACCAAGTACAATCAAAGCAGCCAAACCATTTTAAGGTTGTGTTACAGTCAGCCCTCACAGAGGATTTTTTTGCTTACAACTTCAGGATCAGGCCACCAGTACAATTCCATGTCATCAGTATGAAAGCAAAATAGCCTCTAATTGAGAGTTATCCACTCCTTTTTCTACATCATAATGGTAATATAACATTTAAAGTTCAATCTCTTGGCGGGGGGTGTGTGTTGATTTTTGGTTCTTTTTATATTTTAGTTTCTTCATTACGCTCCATCTTGCAGGACCATGGTATCCATCAGATGGACTTAAAACTGCAGCTTGGAAAGTGCACAGTTTGCAATGAAGAGTAATAACTCCAGAAAAGAAAAAAGTGAATATTTGAAGGGTGAAGGTTTGGAAAATAACAGAAGACAAAGAGAGAGCTACATTAGCCCTGGCTCTAATCTGGTGAGCAATCACAGAACACAAGCAATAGGTTTTATTAATTTTCTTTTTGCATAGAACTATTAAGGCTAGAAAAGCCCTCTAGGCTCATAGCATCCAACCTTCAGCTTAATCCTACTGTGCCCACAAAACCATGTCCCCAGGTGCCACAGCCACACAATTTCTGAACCCCTCCAGGGATGGAGACTCTCCCACTGCCTTGGGCAGCCTCTGCTGGTGCTTCATCGCTTCATGTAAAGACATTTTTCCTCATGTCCAGTCTAAACCGGCCCTGGCACAACTTGAGGCCATTTCCTCTTGTCCTACCACTTGTTACTTGGGAGCAGAGCCCAGTACCCACCTCACCACAACCTCCTTTCCAGGAGCTGCAGAGTGCAATGAGGTCTCCCCTTGGTCTCCTCTTCTGGCTGAACAGCACCAGGTCCCTCAGCTGTTCCTCATAAGACTTGAACAATGAGAATATTGTAAGAGCATGGCTTAAAAAACCCATAATGACTTCTTAGGACTTAAAACAAGAACTTTACCTTATCTTTTCCCACCACAGTAAAGCAAAATGATTTTAGAATATAAAAAATCATTTTGGAGAGATGTCCTTAATTTGCCATTTGCCTACACTTCTCCTGCCCTTTGGCTGGAAAGGCCACACTGTCCCTGGCAGGATTTTTTTCTCCTTTAATTTTAAGCTGTAAAGTAAACATTGTAAGCTTGGCAGGAGAAGCCTGCATGTATTTCAGAGCACTGTTTTGCAATTCTTGTTTTTACAGCCATAAACACCTTCTAATGCCAGAGGGGAGAAGGACTTTAATCCAGATAAAATATGGTTCTTAAACATTGAAATCTGCACTCAGGTTTATGGGCTAGTTTTAATATTTGAGCTCTTGAGCCAAGAGCTGTGCATTCCCCATGTGCAGCACGGGGTGTTGCCTGGCAGGCTGCTTGCAAGGTCAGAGCCTGGCAGGCTGCTTTGCCCAGCCAGAGTTACCCCACCATCTATTCCAATGAATACACTTGGAGTTTTCTTTCTCAGAATGTGTTTGCCAAATGTTATTTCCATATTTACTTTGTCTTTTAGCCTTACGTCTTTGATTTTTTTCTCTCTTGTAGTATTTTTATCCTGCATTTTATTTAACACCTTTTAATAAGACGAATTCTTACCAAGCGAGCAAAACAACATCTGAAAGATGAAATCTATCTCTTTGATGGTATGAAACCATGACCCAACAGGCCCATCCTCTGCCTGGAGGGCTAGCAGTGCTTCATGTTAGATTATTAAACCCTTCGGAAACTCGGGTATGTTTATGCATAATGCAAGGTATCTAGCCGACATCGCAATTCTTTCCTCTTTTGAGAGCAAAAATAATTTACAATTAAAAGTATTTACCATTTTGCTCTGCCTAAGCCAAGCTCCTCTTTTATTCCTGATGAGTTTCAGCTGACATTTGTTTCTTTCTCTTTTTGCAAGTAGCTCATTCGCTTTAGTGCTACAGAATATTTAAATGAGAATGTGCATCCATGTCTCACAGAAAACAACAGGGCATGCTGGTGCACAAAACTGTTCCCTACCTCCACCTGAAAACAAACACTCTCCTTCTTCTCCCTTTGGTAGTTGCTTTTGCAGGATCTTGCTGGCCAGTCCACTCTGTGCCGAAACTTAGACCCTTATGCCTGAGGTTCCCACAGGCCTCTGGGACAGAAAGCATTCACAGACTTTTTTTAACAAAACAAGTGAAAATTTGCTGCCACAGCAGTAGCGCTTGCCTGTCAAATGGGCACGAACTGCCTAAGTTTAATTTTTTAATCCTGTCTATTGCTCTTTCCAACAACTTTTATTTTTAGCATTACATTTTCTTGAAAGTAACGGTTTGCATTTTGCTCTTTGCTTCATCCCTACCAGTTACACCTGAAATGTCATCTAAATATCACTACGATGTAGGAAATAAGCCAATCTACTTATCTGCCTCTGAACTTGTTTTTATCCTTCCACTCCAAGCTGCCTTTCTAGAGACCTTCCATGTCTTCTCTGGAATTGGTTGCTGGCAGTTTAAACTTCGCACAGCCAAAGCTGGCCACCCTTTCTCCAGACTCCCTCACACTGCCACCACTAGTAAAGGCACCATGCTACTAGCATTAATCTCAATAACTAGTTGGGCACCTTTGACGTCTTCCTTTCTTTCACTGCTCATTCCTCTGCTCATACCACTCTTCACTGCTCTCATTCAGCTCCTGCTGCTACTCCATCCAGAACAGTAAAAGATGACCTTTTCTCTTTCCAGACAGTAAAAGCCCTTGTCTAGGCTCCCTGTGCCTGCCACAGC
Organism: Coccyzus lansbergi; assembly: GCA_033558105.1. Taxonomy (NCBI): domain Eukaryota; kingdom Metazoa; phylum Chordata; class Aves; order Cuculiformes; family Coccyzidae; genus Coccyzus; species Coccyzus lansbergi. The sequence continues at coordinate 5,372 of JAUMJK010000266.1, read as the reverse complement.
TTCCTTTCTCACTTCCCTTCTACCTTCTGCAACCTGAAGAACAAGAAATACGAAGATAATTCAACGGCTATAAATTGGACAGGTGCAGATTTAGACTAGACATAAGGAGAAATTTCTTCACAGTGAGAGTGGGGAGGCCCTGGCCCAGGTTGCTCAGAGCAGTGGTGGCTGCCCCATCCCTGGAGATGTTCAAGGCCAGGTTGGATGGGGCTTGGGCAGCCTGATCCAGTGGGAGATGTCCCTGCCCATGGCAGGGGGATGGTACTGGGTGGGCTTTAAGGTCCCTTCCAACCCAAACCATTCCATGGTTCTATGATTATATGATAATTTGTCTGGTTTTTTTCATAACACAGAAGCATGTTCTTTTAACTTATTTGTAGTTTCACATCTGCTGCAGCAGTCAGCTCAAATGTCTCATTCCTGTCATTATGACTCACCTAGTAACTCGATCTTTTTATCTTTTCACTTTCTTAATGACATGACCTTCGGCTAATCTAAGTCCTCTGCAACAGTTTGCAGGTTTCTTTCAGTATTATCTTGTAGGTGTGAAAGCTTACCAAAATTGGCTGCCTGGGTAATTTCTTTCCTAAAACTGCTCCTCAACAGCTACCATTAGTATCGTGTTTGTATGAGCAGATAAAATAATCGTGAGGGTGTTTTCGTCCTTCAGAACTCTCAAGCAGTTTGCTCTAACACTGACCTCTGCCATGGGTTGGCTTTTCTGACCCCCACACGATCCTGGCACCGAAGCAGTTGCGCCTTGCAAGGAGCTTCTTCATGTCTTGGAGATATCAACAGATTCAATAAACTGAAGGTATTTATTTGTGTAATGCGTTTGCAAATTCCCTGCAGTATAACTGCTGGGGGGTCCGGTATCACATCTGGCAGCAGCCTACATTGGGTCTTTTTCTCCTCCGGAAAAAAAGAAAAGAAGCAGAAGCCCTGTGCTGTCCCAGCAGACTGTGGCTGCTGCTGCTGCTGGCTGTTGAAGGATGGGGCTTAGATCCTGCTGAAAAGCACAGTAATGATCTCAGAGAGCATCAGCCGGGGAGGTTCGGAGTCATACAGGATGTACTGGACTTGCTCTTGGGCACTATGCAATAATCCATGTTATTAATTTTGATTAAAAATACACTTTCTATAGCTATTTTTAAGGCTGGTTGTGAACAGACTATGGGGATCTGTCTGGCAGTATGTATTGATAATGGTGGTGAGCAAGGATGACTCATTGGAAGACCGTGGTCTAATCACTAGCAGGACTTAAACTGTGGGCCTGAGGAATGACTTCTCTACAAGCACACCTGTTACTTACATAAGTGCGGAAGAACCCATCCCCTCAGAAAATCAGTGTCTTGTTTTGAGCTCAGGTAATTTATTTTTATTTACTCAGAATAAATAGACTTACACATGTAGCCAGTCCAGTACCTTCATAAAATCAAACTTAAAATATTAATTTACAGGCAATCTGTAGGTTATCAGTGGCTTAAAAAAATTAAAAAGAACTATTTAGTATGGACTTAAGGTGTGAAATATTTTTATTATTTTTTTAATGTTAAACTTAGATGCTGTTGATTTCTTTATGCCAGTCAACTAGGATTTTGTATATTTTTTTCAGTCTCATGTCTTCAGTCTGTGGAAGTAAAGGCTTTTCGTTTAAAACAAAAATCATTACATGTTCCCATTTAAAAATACTTCAACAAAAAAATAAATTACTGGATGAATTGAAAAACACTTAAGAAATTAATGCAACTTCATAAAAAGTAGACAATGAGGCTACCGGTAACATATTTGAAATCAGGTTGTTAATCTAGACTGCAAGAACATGCAAGAATAAACTGCTTAAATCATGGACAAAGAACTTCTTAAACTCTTTGTTGTTTAGTAATTCTTGATGAACTTACTAACTGGAGTAGAATTTGTTTAAGAGCAACTCAAGGGCAGAAGGGAAACAAACTTACTTTCTTTGATATTTTTTGGCATCTAGAGTAGTTAAAGGCTGTTTGCTTGTATTATATTCTTAATTTGGGACTCATATCACTCTCCCCCACCCCATCCTCCCCACTACTGGGTATTGTAGGCAGCTGGAGAGGAAAATTTAGAAAACAGTAGAAATTACATTTTATTAAACCAGACACAAGACAACCATTACTTACGCTGCAACAGCTGGAGTTTGTGCTAGCGAATAACCATAATATCTAACCCAAATGTGTGGAAAAATACATTTTACCTAGAAATGAGAGTCTCTGACACCCCATCTTTTTGACATGGACAAAACTGGCTGAACTCCAGTTCTGCCACCAGTGTAAGAAGGACCGGATGCTTCATACCTGGAGCATGGAGAGCGCTGCCCAAATCCAGTGCTTGAGTCAGTTGTGTTCCTCCAGTAAATACTCTCTACCTAAACTGGAGGCCCTTAAAAGTACAATAAAGTGGATGTACTTTAAGACAAAACAGACCCAAGCAACTCTTGACATTCTAGCTTTGTCTTAGACTACTGACGCCTTTGTTTCTTCCTCCATGTTTACTTCAAAGCATAGGCAACATCTGCTGGTGAAAAAAATGCCTATGAAACCACTGAGCCATCCTCCTGGAAGAACAGGTTTGATTATTACTGTGAGCTCTGGGTGAGCTGTCGTAGAATAAAGAAGCTTGCCTGTCACTGTTTGGACTTCTTATGCAAGGGCAGGTAACTGGCTCCTTCCCAGAGTGCCCATCAGCTCTGTGGGGTGAAAACTAAGTGTGACCCAGGTGATCTCCAGCAGCCTGGAAACTCCTTTCTTGTTCTGAGAGTTTGTCTTGCAGCTTGCGAGTTAATGCATTGGTGGAATGGATTAAAAGGTTCCTGACTCTTGCTGCTAGGGAAACATAGCTATTTTGTTAAAGAAAGAAACCCAGTGTAGTTGTTCATGTTCATTGATCAAATTCCAAAAATAAATAAAACAGGGAATAAAACCTAAATACCCTGAGTTGGGAAACACGTTCAGCCACATACCAGCTGGAGTAATTACACATGAGCAAGTGTCACTTGTCTGTGATAGCTGCAACAATTTCTGGCTTAAGTAACACTATTGCCAGGTGGCGAGGGAGCTTCCCCAGTTTGGTGTGGTGAACTGAACGATCAGACTGTAGTGGTTTCTCTTGTCTTTGAACATCAAACAGTATAAAGTCAACTAACTAGCAATCTACTTCAAGAGATGCTATTTTTTTCAGTTTAAGGACAAAATGAACTTGGGAATGCTGGGAAGTGGTTAAGTAGCTTTTCACAAATGCTAGTAGCAATTCTTCAACTTCAAAACATTGACCCATCAGAAGTAATTTAATTACAGTAAGAGATTTTTAATTTAAAGCGTAGTTAACGTTTGTAATAATCCTGAAAAACGGTCAAAGCAGCACAGTGTGAGTATATTAGCATTTCTCCCCATGAAAATGGATCTGAATCATGTGTTAGACCCCACATTTTTATGAGCAAATCAAACATAATAAGCCATGTCTGTTTGGAAGATCCAGGAAGGGAATGCTGGCAACTGGAAACACCATTTGGAGGGTAAGCAGCATATGGAAAAACACAAATTCTGCAGTGTCTAATTCCACACAGTATTGTCAGCTTTCTCTGGGACAAGTAATAACTTGGTCCTGAGCTTCAAAATATTTCTATAATAAGAAACCCATTTTTTCATTATAAAGGATCTCTTTTACTCCAGGAATAGAATGGATGTTTCATCAAAGGGTTTGTTGTACCCTAGGCATCACTTGGGGGTAGGATAGATAACTGGTGCTGCTTTGTGTTACAAAGAACTGCTTTATTTTAATGTGGAAGGATGTGTTTTTAGGTTTATGTGTAGCTTGATATATTTCCCAGTATCAGACAGTTCTATGCTTATAAGACATTTGGCCAAAGGGGGAATAATCTGGTTGGAAGCACTCTGTTCTCCTAACCCTGGGTTGCCAGGCTGCAGCAAGCAGTCCCTGCTCTCTGGTAGTTTGGCTGCTCCATTGGCTTTGCCCATCACCAGTTTGGTGCTTTTATAGACACTTGGATTCTGCTCAATGAGCTGAAGGAGGCAAAAGTCTCTCCCCACAGTGCAGGCTTGGTTTGGTTGAGCAATAGTTGTGAAAACATAGCAACATTGCAGTTGTAGCTGAGTGTGAGTATTAAATTTGTGAGTTTGAAAACATTTTTCTCTCACTACCCAGGCCCAGCCTTTGCAAGACAGAATTCCTGTTTGGAGTGACAGTGAAGGAAACGGGGCATGATGGAAGGGAATTGTAGGATGGAGAATGCACATGGTGAGAACACCGGTATAGGTAGAAATTTTCTCTTGGCCTGAATTCTATCATTCTCTCTGCATATGCAGTTGTGCTCTGCAGCTGTGGTGCCTGCTCACGTCAGAGATTTGTTACCACGAGGGGAGTGCAAACAAACGCCATCCAGGCACTGCAACAGATGCTAATCTTAATTTATTACCAAGAGAAGTAAATGGCAAAAAAGATGCCTAAATAAGATTAAAATCACAATAAGGAAAGCTGCTGCCAGGCATGGCGGGAGGGCCTTTCCCACTGAACTGGATCACTGGGAAAGCACTCCGTTTCTGCATCAAAGCTGCTGTTGGTTCCCAACGATGCTCATCTTTTCAGCTGCCGGGTTCACTTTGTGTTGCCCGTGGACACGGTCATCTGCAGGGAGCACGGGGCCAGATTCAGTCAGCATTGCCCAGGATCCAAGGGCCACTGGGGATCCGGGGGATCCCTGAGGGCTTACGAGGAATGCAGGGAGGGGGGGTCATTGGGGAACATTGAGGGGTCATTTAGGACACGGGGGATCATTGAGGTGCCATTGGAGACATGGGGGATAATTGAGGTGTCATTGGAGATCATTGAGGGATCATTGTGGACATAGAGAATCATCGAGGGGTCATTTGGGATCACTGAGGGGTCACTGGGGACATGGGGAATCCCTGAGGGGTCACACGGGGGATCCTTGAGCGGTCACCGGGGACCCAGGGGATCACTGAGGCTGGAAAAGCCCTCTCGGCTCATCCAGTCCCTGCCGATGAACCCCTTCCCCGGTGCCACGGCCACGCGCTTTTTAAGTTATTCGCAACAGCCTCTCCATTCGTTTCAAGCAAAGCATGTCCTATTTGCTCGGGCTGTGCCCGTCCTTGCTTCCCCAGCCCGTGGCCGGGACAGGCACTCCTTTATTCAGGTGTGGAGGTCTCCACCCTCCCATCGCCCCTTCACACCTTGCCCTCGCGCCCCTGCCCTCGCGCCCCCGGCCCCGCCCCTCGCCGCGCGCCCCCGGCCCCGCGCGCCCCCCAGCGGCCTGGCGGGCACCGAGCGGCGGAGGGCGGGTTCGTCTTCTCGAGGGGTAGGGG